>CAWUFW010002741.1:532500-1132500 GCA_963921515.1 Calotriton arnoldi | reverse complement strand
GTTGTAAAGACCATTTTCCCCCACCTTTCAGTGCTTGGACTGTCTGGGGTAATTTCTGTTCAATAATCTGTGAATTCTGAGTTTCTGAAATAAACCCTGACATAATGACTCCTTCTGCAGCTCTTTGAACTCTTTGAGTAGGGACCATATTAATTGGGACAGTCACAATTTTTCTAGGCATTGCCTGTGCATCTGCAGTTTGTAATACTTGTACTGAATCAGTCACATTTGAAGCAGTAACACCTGGAGATATCACTGTCAGTGCTGAATCAACAGGTAGTGGGTTAATCTGAAATGTCTGCACAGTTCTCTCAGTCTGTGTTTCTCTCTGTTTAACAGAAGCAGTAGCCACTGTAGTACTTGCTGGTACACTATTTTCAGTATTTTTAATGGGAACCACATAAAGTGGCGGACACTCAGTTAACAATGCATCCATTATTTCATTCCCTGAATCACTATTTATTTGAAGCTTTTTGTCATCTTTAATTCCCTTCTCCTGTATCTGGTGCTTTACCTTTTTATCCTCACTTGCTTTGTCTCTTGCTGCCTTTTCCCACATGCTTAAAGCTTCAAATTGTGCAGCTCTAGATGGTGTCTTTATTTCACATAACTCTTCCCTTAATTTGTCAATAATTTGCAATTCAAAAGTACCATCTTTTGGAAACCTCAAAGGATCTTCTTTTTCAGTAATCTTGCACCATTGGTGAACCCACATACATGAATTTTGTCCCAAATTGGTAGACATAAAATGCACGGGTGTTCCTTCAGGAGCATCACCAATTAAAAACATATTTTTCACTTTACCTCCCAACAGTTTCTTTAAACCTTCAAACATTTTCATTTCTGCAATAGTTCAATGCAATTTCTTTTCTCCAATGCTGTCAGTTTCAATTTCAGTCAGTTTAACTCCTACTACTGACCCTCTCAACTGCAATATTTTTCTGAGTTTTTCTTAATCAAAATTCTGCTAGTAACAACCTAAAAACATTCGCTACTCTGTCTGTTCCACTAAATAAAGGATAGATTTATTTTCACTGTGAGTAACACATTCCGCTTACTCTTCACAAAGTAAGAACTTCCGTTTACTCTTCAAACACTGCGAGTAAATCCTTTCCGCTTACCCTTCACTCAAGCTTGGAAGAACCTGCTACTCCTTCGGTGTTACCCGTTCTAGGTTATGTAAGACCAAAGTTTCACCAGCGAACTCTTTTGCTGTCACTCAAGCTAGGAAGAACCTGCTACTCCTTCAGTGTTACCCTTTCTAGGTGATATAACACAAAAGTTTCACCAGCGAACTCTTTGCTATCAATCACTCTCACTTTTACACAGAGAATAGTCCCTACTTTAACACTGCCAGCCCTGCATAGCTTCTCAGTGTTATTCCAACAGACGAGTAACCTCAGAGCAGTGTGGCTTCTTCCACCACCCGCTATTCCTTTCCCGGGAAATTCCAGACAACATAAAACAAGACACTAACTTTTCATGTTAAGAACATATAATCAATAATCAAAGATTCTGTCCTATGAAATTACCAATATAATCAATAAAACCATCAAGTCAAAAAGAGCAAAATTTCACCAACAGTCAAAACCCTTACTATTTTTCCAACACTTCAAAAAAAAAACATACCTTCTAGCACATTAACAACATTTCACAATCCTATTGATACTCACACCACTCCAGCAATCGCCTTCTTGCATCACCTTCCAGTACTGCTTTGCCAGTCTTCAGGTTCTGAGCATTGGAATCAGGACTTTTGGAGAATCTGGACATTTATCTAACTTGGGCAATTATTTTCTAGCGCTATTTAGGCTTTAAACTAAACTATGCTCCTTTTGGTGATGATGTTAACCTTACCTCTGCTACCAGAAACTGATCCAGCGGTAATTTCACGGTAATTTCTCAATGCAAAACCTCATTTATCTCTAGTTTACCGCTTTAAAGGTGATGGACCTTTGCCACCGTGTATCACCTTCAGGAGACTTTACATAAACATGAAAAATCAAAAAATACAATTAATATTTAAGCCAATAAAGAGAGTTGTGAATATTTTAAAGGGTTTTATTTTCTAGTCAAAAGTTAAGTTTCTCTGACCCTTTATTCATTAGTCAAATATCAATCAGGTTACAGAATTGAAAAACAGGAAAAATAAAATTAATACAAAACATATTATAGGTTGCATACAAAGCACTCCATAAAGGAGGAAAACCCCCTAATTCTATGTCAGTCAGAACTCTTTAAAGAGTTTCAGGAAAAATATAATTCAAGAGTGAGTTTTGCAAGGCTAATCAATAATTAATAATTGGCAAAAATCTCCCATAAAGAGAAATAAATGCATAAGTCAAATAAATCTTTTCAGAACTAGTTAGTCAAAGCATAAACTTAAAGTTTTAGCATCTAAATCTAAACCTGTTCCATCAACTGCATTCTCTGCCCTGGTCTGTTCAATCTGTCTCTCTGTGTCTCACACAGAGAGGCTGCCCTCCCTTCACAAGACCACAGAGGAATGTGATCTGCCTTGCCAAAAATATGATGTGCAAGGACTCTCTGAAAAAAATATGAGCAAGAACCCCTCCTCCCTCTGTCTCTCCTTGGACGCAATCTCCTCCCAGACTGCACCCGCGACGTTCACGTACCTAACCCATATGATGTCTGTGTCAGATCTGCTTCTTCTCCTCTCCTCCCTCTAAGACTTCTAAGGCGTCTAAAGCTGACACGCCCCCTATGGGGTCATTTTTTATACTCTAATTCTTGGCTGACTATACTAATAATGTTGCAGTTTCAGTAGAAACTCGCACTGTGATTAGTTAGCATAGATGACATGAGGGTCTTACCATCCTGTTCTCATTGCAAATCCAACCCATACCAGTTCTGACAATAAGGGCTTAATGCTAAGAACAATATACATAACATGTATCAGTAAGAACATTTCTTGCAACAAAATGTATCACTCAATTTCCTGTCTCTCTTTCACATAGCACACAGGGATGACACTTTCCCACAAATACTGGTACATTGGCAAGATGACAGGAGTGTACAGTTCATTGTGGCCTTGACCCATGTGTCTTCACTTGAGGCACTTGGCAGTTCATGCAGCTGGAAGAATCTTCTGCGCATGCGTCTCTCATTCAGCACACTGCTAACAATTCTCAGCCATGCTGGATTCTCAGGCAGCCATTTTATGGTGGGCCCAAAAACAAAACAAACACAAAAGAATATTAATTTATTAAATAAAACCCATTATGTTTACCCCCCACCATACTAGTACCCTGTATTAGTTATTACCTAGCAAAAGCTATTAGTTTAAAGCAGCTTTTCTATCATTTGTGCACAACATGCAAAAATGTGCAATGTACAACATAGCATAAACATGCACCAGTGCAAATTTTCAAAGCGCAAACAGTTAATACATACTCATAGCAACATGCTCTAATGTTTTAGATAGCTTTTCATGCAAAATGCGTTTGCCCCATGTGTAGTGTTGGTGCATGGTTGATTAATTAATACACATTATAAGAAGATGTGTTATGAACTGAATATGCATTGTCTAAATATGCAACAAAGCCAAAGTCTCTTGAGACGGGAACAGGGAGTGTTGATTACAAGGAAAAGGAGCTGGGAGGAGAGAACACATTCCATGCTTGTCTTCAAAGCTAAGAGGAAACTGAAATCACGAGTTTCTCTACACTGCAAAAACACATGTTAATTTAGCACAAGCATTTCAGACTGAAAGCATTTTGACCAGGCCTCATTTCCTGTCTTTCACTTTGCTTGCACCAAAAGTGCCACTTTTAAAAAGCATTTGACTAGGCCTCATTTCATGTTTTTCACTTTGCATGCACCAAAACTGCCATTATAAAATGCAGTCTGTCTGAAACACAAAAATAAAGCAATGCCTGAATCCAGATGAAATCTGAGCAACATCACCGGTATCCAGGGAACTGCCTTAGACTGGATTCAATCTTTTCTCTCAGGCAGAACACAAATAATAAGACTCCCACCCTTCCTCTCCAAACCTACAGAGATCAGATGCGGAGTACCCCAAGGATCCTCCCTCAGCCCCACGTTCTTCAACGTCTACATGGCCCCCGTCGCAACCATCATCAGAAAACACGGACCCAACATAGTCTCATACGCCGATGACACCCAGCTCATCCTCTCCCTGACCAAGGAACCTGACATCACCAGGCACAGTTTCCAAAAAGGGATGAAGGACGTTGCATCCTCGGTGAGCAGCAGCTGCCTGAAGCTCAACGCAGAGAAAACAGAAGTCCTCATCTTCGGCTCCACTCCCTCTCGATGGGACAACAGCTGGTGGACCCCCACCCTTGGAAACCTTCCCACTTCTACGGATCACGCTTGCAACCTTGGCATCATACTCAACTCTTCACTCACCATGAACCTCAAGATCAACGCCGTGTCCTTAACATGCTTCAACACCCTCTGCATACTCCGCAAGACCTTCAAATGGATCCCCCGACTCCAGGAAGACCGTCACCCACGCACTCATCACCAGCCGACTGGACTACGGAAACGCGCTCTACGCCGGAATCAACAAAATACTCCTCCGCAAACTCCAGACCATCCAGAACGCCACAGCCAGACTTGTCCTCAACATCCCATGACATGACCACATCACCCAACACCTCTGCGATCTCCACTGGCTCCCCGTCGAAAAAAGAATAACCTTCAAACTGGTCACACACGCCTACAAAGCCCTCCATAATTCTGGACCCCAATACCTCAACGAAAGAATCTCCTTCCCCGCCCCCAAGAGAAACCTCCGCTCCAAGTGGTTGTGACAGTGGGCTAAGGGATGGTGTCCCATCGAATCCTATCGATGTGATTGTTAAGCCAGACAGGGGAGCCCTTGGAACCAATTGTTTGGACAGGGCGCTACGAGTAGCTCCTGTGTCAACCAAAAACCGATCAGTGGAACCCAAAACATGTGCGTTAACATAGGGACCCTTCTGATCTACTGGGACTTCAACTGATTCCTTACCCCATCCTAGGCATTCCTATGCATAAGCAGAATCCTTCAAATCAGCAGTTGAATAATCAGACATTTGATATTGGTTTCGTCTATCAAAAGTATTAGAAGAATTCTGAGTATGCTCGACTGCCTCAAACCTAGTGCGATCATCCATACCTCCCCTATGTCCTGAATTCCCCGGGCGGCTTCTCATTTGTCCTCGACCACGCTGATACTGCTGAGTACGCAAATGTGGACATTCAACAGCCCAATGTCCAATCTCCTTACAATAAGCGCACTGATCAGAAGATAAAGTAGTGATGCAGCGCGTACAATAAAAACTATTCTCCTCCTAGGTTACTTATAGGTCATCCAGGGGCAAACTATATTTCTCATATCCTCATGACGATGGGGCCCATAAACATCGTCTAACACACACGCACACTCCTGGATTTCCTTTACACCTTTGTGAAATTCTGTACTCCTAGGAGAAACATGAGAACTAAATGGAGAACACCATTTTATGTACCGCTGGAAGAGCCAGGATATCTTATTACCTTATTTTGTCCCTTTCTTTTAGTTATTTCTTAAGATATTCCTGCTTATTGCTTGTCGATGAATCATTCATTTAAGAAATTAGTTCATAGTGATTAAGACCAGCTGAATCACAATAACCAATTACTTATGTCACAATCATTTAGGAAAATAACCACTGAGTCATTTTGTGTTTAAAGAATCTTAAATTTTATATAATTTAAAAAGCATGAAAAGAATTTTAATACTTTATTCAATTATTCATTCTTAAATTCACAATTTTATTAAGCATAATCAATTTATTGCAGAAAGGAAATTTTGTCATGAAGCCAAAACCCTAATTACCTGCCTAGCTTCCTAATTTAGCCTAATGATTTCTAACCTAAGTTAGGAATTAGAAATAGCCTGATTCTCATACTCAACTGTAAAATAAAGACAGCAACAGCAACTTCAGCTCGTCAGCATCAGCTACCTGCAACCCGTCTCCTCTAACAGTCTTTCAGCATCTCCCGCTCAGTAAGGGATCGATCAGGACCACCCAGCACTGGAAGCCACCAACACGACTCTTCAACTCCTCTCCTGACTGTGACTGCAACCACGACTGACATCAACTCTTGACCCCCTCCCACTAAGAGTAGGCCCTCTTATACCCTAATTCTAACTTTGCTAACTAACTGTTGCAACATTAATATCACGCTTTTCTTTCATTGGTCCATGCATGTCAGCTTATTCATTCTTTAATCAAGTTCTCTTGGATTCAAGGGTCCTTGGATCATTTCCTTTCCCATACGCTTAAACATTTCCATCCGATTCGATCAGTTCATTTGTAACTTCTTTCGACACATTCGAGAACTCCGCAGTCATTGTCCTTTCTCTTGACTTGTTTCCCACGGGCTCTTGCTGATCATCACGGCACGCTATCAGTTCAATTAGGTCACATCAGCCTTGACCATTACTTGCATCTTAGCCTCTCTGTTAAACCATGAGCTCGCTTTCTCCCATTTCATCACGTGTCATGTGTTCCCTTGCGCCTGCGCACATCTTCCCACTGGCGGCCATTTTATCTCGCCACTCGGTTATACTTTAGAAGCACTAATTTGAGGCAAACAAAACATAATTAAAATAGAGAAAAATATCCCTTTCGTTTCCCTCCCGTCTACGTACCCCAATTAGTTGTTACCTAGCAGAAAGCAACATTTAAGCTGTTCCTTACTTACCATCACTATTTGTTTTTGCAACGACACGTTTTATTTCTATGAAGCACAATAACATGCATTTATTTTTATTAGTACGCATTTATTTTTACGTTATAACTAGACACACGGACATTCATTAATAGATTATTTAGCACACACATTGGCATATTACCATTCCCACACATACAGTGTTGATTAATACATTTAAACGAACATTTTATTTAATTAATTATAAAATTTGTTAGGGGTTAAATTTTTTCATTTTCCCTGCTCCATCAACTCCCCCTTTGGTGATTTTTAAATCACCACATAAAACCAAGTCATACTTCTTTTCAGGCAGCATGTCTTTCATCCTTTGCTTTCTGTTATTTATACATCTGTTTCTTCTTCATCTTGCCTTTTAGTCTCTTTGTACATGCTTTCTTTCATTTTCTCCAACTCAATTTCACCCATTTCTCTCTCTCTTTCTCTCATTAATCTGTTATTTCTTCTTATCTTATTCTGTCTTACTTTTCTCTTTATACATGTTATTACTATTTTCAATATCATGGCTAACAATATTACTATAGTTGCTACTATTATAACTTTCCCTATCACTAGTCTACTCATCCTAGTTAACCAATTCGCTACTGAGGAAAACCCTCTACCAAGTTTTCCCAAAACACTTTCAACCTCCAGTGGAACTAATTCTTTGTGCAAACTTGTAATATTTGTAATATACTTCTGTATATTTTCACTGTTATCAGGAATGTAAGTACAACAATGTTGGACTTTCAACATTCCACAGACTCCACCCTCTTTTGCCAAAAGAATATCAAGGGCAAGCCGATTTTGCATCACCATAGCTCTCATGGCAACCATTTCGGTGTTTACCATTAAGAACCCTCCCGCAGTATCTGTAGACAAACGATCTACTACTGTGGATAACTTCCGAATTTTAAATGCATTCAAAGATATTCCCACTGCTGGTATCAATGCTCCAAAAATATCACCTACAATTTCTGAAAAACTTTCCCTCTTTCTACGTGTAAATCTATTAATCATCTTGTATGTTCCCTTTTCTTCTCTGTCCATGTGAAAAATTTTTGGAAAGACCAGGCCTACATAGCAAGTTCCATACCAATGGTCCGGTAACCTGTAATAAGCTCTATTCCCACAAACATAATAGATACCTGGAAATATTGGGTCCTTTCCACCTTTGAATCCCCAACCTCCCAGAATTTGATAATTGTCATGGCAGGTACTGGAACCTACAAAGTAATTGTCATAGACTGTCTTATTTCTCCTAATGCACAACTTTCCTGTTTGCGGCCAGTCTAATGTCATTGCTGCATTTATCTTTTTCCCTTCATGATTTCCTTCCTCAAACGTCCATAAGCGTTTTCCTTCCTCTTTTATTGCTTCTTTTTGAAATTTCATTCTTCTTTCTTCAACCATTTCTAAAAATACTTTTTCTTCTTTCTTTAACTCACAGGTAAGGTTGTTACTAACTATTTCTTCTAACGTTAATTTTCTATGTTCTAAAAGAATTCTCCTAAAACTTTTGCTGGTTTTACTTTGTTAAGTTCTGGTACTACTGGAATGTTTGCAAAAATCTTATCTATATCAGTATAATAAGATTCTAATCTACCTGTTTTATAAAATAAACTCGCTATTACACTACATGTTATTCCATAAGTCAGAGGTAGGTGATGATAAGTCACACCTTCTGATACTGATGCAGGCAATTGCCTACAAACATAACAATCTCTTACGTCCATTGTTTCTACGTACTCATACAACAATTTTGTAAAAACATTCTTTGAAAAATCTGTTACTGACCTATCCTTATGCAACTCTGCACTACTTCTTAAAATAACTGGTTCTTTAATACTAGTTTCTTTTTCTAGTTTAGTATCATTTTTTGCTTCTATCACAGCTACACTAATAGGAATTGTGATTGCTAAAACTATCCATATGGTCATTAATAACCCTGTACAAAAGCAGCACATTTTGCACCATCTCTTTATAAATTCACATTTATCTCTTCTATCCCTATTATTTTCCATTTTTCTTTTTCTATTTTTTAAGTTTCAGAAAATTGTGTCACTACACCTCAGAAATGACTTAGATGCCACTCTGCTTTCAAAAAGTCTTTGCTTGGTACTTTCTTTTAATTCTCTCCAGAATTCTTTCGTTGTCACATCCGGTGATTTGTCACATCCAGTAAAATTGTCATGTCCGGCAGAAGCACTATAAGTCTTCACTTCAGTTTTGTTGCATCTCACCTTTTCCCATCCGACTTCTCAGTCTCTGGTTTCCGTGAGTGTTTTCTTCTTCTTCTTTGTAATCAGTTAGTGCAATATACAGCCACTCAGGTGACTTAAATTTTGAATTCACTTTCTTTGTCCTTTTGGACTTTTGTAATCTTTTTCCACTGAGTTTTCTTGTCCCTTTTGACTTGTTACTTCATTTACTTGTTCAGCACCTTCGTCTTCCGCTCTTATTATTCTATATCTCAATTTTCTTACATAGCTGTTGGGCCAATTATCTCCTTTTCTTGGCCTTTTGGCTTCACCTTCTCTTTCTTCTCTTTCTGATTTCCAATTTCTTTTTCTTGATTCAGTCTTTGCTTTTTCCTCTCCTCCACTTTCTTCTGTTTCTGTTTCAACTGTCTCACTATTGTCTCTTATTTTGAAACTTATAATCTCGTCATCTCCTACTGGTGGATCTGTCTTCTCCTTTTGGTTTTCCCTTATTACTGTCCCTCCTCGGTGTTTTTCCGATTTGGTGTTTTTCTCCTTTTCTGTTTCTAAATTTCCCTGTTCTTCTATTTCTCTATCTGTCCCTATTGCTCCTCGGGGTTCTTCTCGATTTTCTAATCTTTTGTGTACTTCTTTCCCTACTTCATCTATTAATATTGTTTCTGAAGGAGTTCCACCATAACTTGTACCTGGTTGTTCATCTAACTCAATTTCTTGCTCAGTTTCTTCTCTAATTGGTTTATAACCCCAAGTTTTCCTTAGGAACTCTTCACGGTTTTCAACTGAATCATCAGAGTCTGAAGTTGTGTCAGATATTTCCAGATGTCGACTTACAGGTCGATCTTCAGGTTCTGGAATTTCTGAATTTCTTTCTTCTTCTTCTTCTTCTCTAGAGGTACTTGCAGTTGGGGTTTCCAGATGTCGACTTTCAGGTCGATCTTCAAGTTCTGGCACCCTTTCCTTTATCTTTGTTGTCCCAGCCGTTAAACTTGTATCCCACACTTCCAGACGCCGACTCACATGTCGATCTGTAGGTTCTGGAACTCTGATTGTGTGGCTGGCATGAACCCAGTTCTTCACTCCTGCACACTTGACGGCAGTCGTTGTCACTAGGATTACCTGTCTTGGCTCGTCCCAACGCGGAACTAGACAGTTTCTTCTCCTGTGGACTTTTATGCGGACCCAGTCTCCTGGATTCAAGTCGTGAGCTGGTTTTCTTTCAAGAGTGGTCGCATCCGGTCCAACCTGATGAAACACAGAACGCACCACATCAGCCAGTCCCTTGCAATAATCCAGTACTAGATCATCAGTTATAGTTAATAACTTGTTGACGGGTGCGTGTGCTTGTCTCATTGCTCGTCCCATGATCATCTCATGAGGACTGAGTCCCGTTTTCTTTTCAGGGATGCTTCTGATGGTCATCAGAACAAGAGGCAGTGCATCCGGCCATTTGAGTCCTGTAGCTTGACACATTTTTCCCAATCTGTTTTTAATCGTTCCATTAATCTGCTCTACTACCCCAGAAGCCTCTGGTCTGTAAGCACAATGTAGTTTTTGTTTAATACTCAGTGCTTCACAAATCAATTGGATCAACTCATTTTGGAAATGTGTTCCTCTATCTGTTTCAACCGTGACTGGAAAACCATACCTTGGAATGAACTCTCGCAGCATAAGTTTTGCCACTGTTGTTCCATCATTCCTTCTTGTGGGGTATGCCTCCACCCAACGAGAGAACAAACAGACGACCACTAGAACATATCTTAATCTGTTACTAGGGGGCATCTCGATAAAGTCCAATTGCATTCTTGTGAATGGACCTCCTTCTCGTCCTATTGTTCCTAGACTCACTACTGTTTTTCTTCCTGGGTTAAACTGTTGACAAATAAGACATCTTTGACAAAGACTTTCAGCAATGGCTCTGAATTTTGGGTTATACCAGGTTTGTCTAAAAAGTCTAATCATTGCATCTCTCCCAATATGAGCTTGTCCATGGTACATCCGTGCCATGTCTGCAATCATGCTATCAGGCATAACTGGTCTTTCATCTCTGTATACCCACACACCATTATTTTCCTGTCTTCTACATCCTGCTTTTATCCAGTAATCTTTTTCCTCATCTCTTGCTGTTTCTTGTAACTGTCTTACTTCATCCCATGTTTCGACTGTATTAGTGAAAAGCAAAGGACAAGAGACATGTTCCCTTTCTCTATTTTTGTTCAGTGACGCCATGTTTTCTGCACAATATCTAGCGATCTCATCAGCATAATTATTGCCGACCGCTATGTAGTCTTCGTTTTTCTTATGCGCCTTGCACTTCACTACAGCTATTTGTTTAGGCAACTGTATCGCCTCAAGCAGTTTTTTAACATAATCTCCATTTCTGATAGGTGTTCCTGCAGATGTCAAAAATCCTCTTTGTGACCAAATCTGACCGAAATCGTGTACGATGCCGAAACCATATTGGCTATCGGTCACAATCGTGATTCGTACATTTTTCCCCAATTTACATGCTTGAATCAAAGCAATTAGTTCTGCAACTTGGGCAGACCTAACTCCTTTCAGACAAGACGCTTCCATCACAGTTGCCACTGTGCATACTGCGTAAGCTGCGCTTAACACTCCTTCTTTTGTGCGTAAACATGAACCATCTACAAACATGACATAATCCGATTCCTTTAACGGTTCATCTTTTATGTCAGCTCTTGGTTTTGTGCAATATTCCAGCACATTCAGACAATCATGATCTACTTCGTCTTGTTCAATTATACTCTCTTCATCTGGCAATGATGTAGAAGGATTTACATTTATGCATCTATCTATGGTCACATTTTCAGCACTCAAGATGACTTTTTCGTACTTAGTCAGCCGACTATGTGTCATGTACTGTGTTTTTGTTCTTGTCAAAAGAATTTCTACTGAATGGGGAACATACACTCTCAGTGGATACCCCATCACTATACCTTCACTTTGTTCCAGACTTACACAAGTAGCAGCAACTGCTTTCAGACACCCAGGCAATGCTTTTGCTATAGGATCTAAAACAGCTGAAAAGTAAGCGATTGGCCTTTTCATGGTCCCGTGTTTTTGTACCAGTACTGAAAATGCACATCCATCTCTTTCACTGCAGTACAACTCAAAATCCTTCTCATAATCAGGCATGCCTAAAGCAGGGGCCTCACACAGTTTCTTTTTCAATTCTTTGAAAGATTTCATTTCTTCTTTGTTTAACTCAAAAGGGTCCTTTACATCTTTCTTTGTCAATTTTTGTAAGGGTTTTGCAATCAAAGAAAATCCACTTATCCACTGTCGACAATATCCAACCATTCCCAAAAACATTCTTACCTCTCTTTGAGTCATTGGTGCTCTCATTCCTTGAATCATTCTTACTCTTTCTGTCGCTATTTTCCGCACTCCTTTCTCAATTTTATGCCCTAAATACTGGACTTCTTTCTGACAAAACTGCAATTTTGAAGGGGACACTTTATGTCCTCTTTTCTCCAAATGGTTCAGTAAAGCAATTGTGTCACTTACACATGCTTCTTTAGTTTTCGATGCCACCAATAGGTCATCGATATACTGCACCATCACTGATTTTTCTGGCATTTTTAAATCTTCCAGAGATTTCTTTAGAATCTGATTAAAAATTGAGGGGCTTTCTGTATACCCCTGTGGAATTCGGCACCATGCCAAAATACGCTCTCCGAACCGGAATGCAAATAATGGCTGGCTATCTGGATGCAAAGGAATAGAGAAAAATGCGTGACACAAATCTATCACAGTGTACCACTCAGCTTCATGTGGGATTTGATATAGAATTACTGCAGGGTTTGGCACTATTGGACAACATGGTACAACTATTTTGTTGATCTTTCTCAAATCCTGTACTATTCTATATGTTCCATTTGGCTTTTTCAGTCCCATAATAGGTGAATTACATGGACTGCTCATGATTTCTTTCAGAATTCCCTGTTCAATCATCTTATTTATCACAGGAGTTATTCCTTCAATTATTTCTGGAGTTAATTTGTACTGTGGCGTGTTTGGATAAATTATCCCTTCTTTCACTGTTACTTTTACGGGATCAACTTCTCTCATTAATCCAATGTCCTCTCCTGTAAAATCCCACACACTTTCTTTTACTGTACTTTTCAGTTCTTCTGGAAGTTTTTCTGCATCAAATGCAGGAAATAAACCATTCGTTTCAGGTTCTTGATTCATCAAAGTTACTTTATACAAAACATCTTCATCTGAAGTCTGGAAACCTATTCCATCTGGCGTACAATAAATTGTGCAATTCATTTTGCACAAAAGGTCACGACCTAAAAGATTTACAGGACTACAATCGCACACTACAAATTTATGCATATTGCTCAAAGAACCAATTTTTACTTCCACCAATTCAGTAAGTGGGGTTTTAATCTGCTGATTGGCTACTCCTACTACTTGGATGTATTCACCTGAGAGAGGAAGGTTTGGAATTTCCACTGATCTAACAGTAGAACGGGTAGCTCCAGTATCGACAAGGAATGTTACGTTTGCACCATTCACTTCTCCATCCACAAAGGGACCAGACTGATCTACCTCTAGAGTTGCGCCAAGCACGCACTCTTTCCCCTCTCCTGCGCACCGTCAGAAACTTTCATCCGGGTCATCCTCACTCTGACGCAACCAATACTGAGAAATGTTAGCTGCTCGCGGCAACTGTGTTACCTGCTCTCCTCCGTAGAATCCTGTTTCTGTACTGTATTTTTGCTGGTAAACAGTGTTGGGAAGTGGTGGTTGTGGCACCTGACTTTGTTGAACAACTACCTCATTCTGCACCTGTGGAGTTAATGATTGATGTTCCGGATTAGGTTTAGGTGGGAACTTACACTCATTTCTCCAATGCCCTAATTTTCCGCAATTATGACATGGCCATTTCTTCTTTGCCTCTTCTAGACTCACTTGACCTTTTCCTTTACCTATGTTTGGTCGCATCTTATTCTGTCCTGATTCGTTTCCATTATTATTGTCCAATTGGGCTTCTTGTTTTTCTGCCACTTTCACTTGTGCCCACATTGCCTTTTCTTTCAACTTACGCTGTTTACTCTCTATTTCATCACTACAATACTTAGCATACCTCAGCACCTCATCTACACTTCCATTCTGCCAGTTTATCATATGTTGCTTAATCATATCGCTTATTTCTTGTTTCAGGCCAAACACAAATCGGTATACAAAATGACTCATGTCCTTTTCACTCAATTCCTCATAACCACTATACTGCTTGAAAACCAATAACAATCGCTCATAATATGCATGTACAGACTCCTTACTTTCCTGTGTAGTTCTATCAATCTTAACCCAATCTGTCTCTTTGGGAGGAATCTTATTCTTCAAAAAGGTAATCACCTTGTCGTATTTCTTCATCACATCTGGTCCTGGAGCTCCTGTCTTAGGATCTCTTGGATATTCTGTAGTTGGCCAGTCAACCGTAATCTTACATTCTGACCACAGATCCGTTGGTACCACTAGGTCAAACAATCCATCCAAATCTATCCACAACACTTTTGAGACCTTTACAAACCTTTCTACTTGTCGGTACCACTCAACTGGCTTCTCTCTTAACTTTGGAAAGTCATTTGTAAATGACAGGATGTCCTGCCTAGTCCAGGGAACATGCACGTAACTACCACCTGGAGTTTCTCTCATAGGGTATTCTTTAGCAACAGGTTCTTTTTCTGTTATCATAAAAGCCAATGAACCTTTGTCTATACTTTTCTCATTCTTCTTTGTCCATCTAACCTTCCACCTGTCCACATCACCCCATTTTCTCAACAACACAATCAACTCCTTTATCTGTGTCAGCCTTCCTGCTGTATTCAAATTTTTAATATCTTTTTCACAAAAGTCTACTCTGTATGGTTTCTGCAATGTTTTTACTTTTGCAAAATCGATCCCAATCTCACTAGCCACTTCTTCTAGTTTGTCATGTAAATTCTTTGCCCTCCATGTTATACTTTTGCACAGAAACATTATTTCATCATCCTGATAATTTTTTATCTTTTCAGTACCAATCGTTCCTAGAATTAATTCTTCCATATCTATTTTCAATCTGATCACATCTAATGGTTTTTCTTCTGTTTCTTTTATTTTAAAAGCTTTCATCCACTCATTTAACTCATCAGGAGTCGGACCTATGGGAGTACTATTTATTTCTGTCCAATTTCCACTCTTTTCAGGTGTCACTGTTGCAGATTCAGTTACCATAGGTATTTTTCTACCGTTACACTCATTTATTGTCAAATTTTCAGGTGGACTTGGTCTGTAAGCACTAGCCAAATTGCTTGTACCTGGACTTGTTTCCATTCTTTCCTTTTCTCTCTGAAATTGTGAACTCAAGGGAATCACCAAAGATCGTTCATCAATTTTCTGATTCTCAAAAACTGGTATTACTGGACCTATTGTTACAGGCACAGTAACTGCTTCCATATTTTTCGTTAATTCTCTAATTTTCTCAGTTAGTTCTTTTGTTGTCCTTGCCAATTCGCTTGCATTTTCGCTTTCTATTCCCTCATTTTGAGAAGTTCTCATTTGTTCTTGTGACCTATTTACCTCATTTCTCTTTTCCGGACTTTTATTTCGCATAGTCTCTATTGGTGGCGCATTTGGTGTCACCACTGTAGAACTCTGCTGATACGGAGGTGGATTTCTATTTAATATATCTTCCAGCAATTCATCATCCGTTTCGCTCTCATGCATATACTTTTCTCTCTCTATATGTTTCTTTTTCTCAGTCCGTTTTTCTTAGTCCCCTCCTCAACTGTAAAAGCTGGAAACAAACCTCCTGTCATGTTAGCACATCTCCATCGTTTTATTCTGTCCTCATGATTCATTCCCCACAATCTTCCGGGCACAAACTCATAACCTTTCATTCCTCTGAATCTTTCTCGCTCGTACATCTCATCTTCCCATTCTGTTAAAGCCTCAAACTGTGTCGGTCTAGGTCTAGGTTCCAATTTAAACATCTTTTCTCTTAAATTCCGTAAAACCGCTACATTAAAAGAACCATTTTCAGGGAAAGCCAATGCTCCATCATTCTTTGTATATTTTACCCAATTGTCCAACCATATGCACGTATGATATCCATATTTCAGCATCATGTGTGATGCTGCTGATTTCGGCGGAGGAATTATTTGTCCCTCTCTAGTCACAACCTTTTTGTCTTTCTTAAAGAAATTCTTCAATTTACGTCGTCCATGACGTTCTCTCCCTTTCATACTCGTAATACGGCATGTTTTCTATTTGTTTTCTTTTTACTCTAACGCTGTTTCTGTGTACGGAACTTCGACCAATTACAGCGCGACTCACACTAAAGTACCAATCAGAACAATTCCCACCGTCCGCGAACCAACCAATCCTAGCGCGGCACTTTTCTACGTCACTCCTGCTCTGTGTTCACGTGACTAGCGCACTATCCAATCCTAGCGCGGCACTTTTCCACGTCACTTCTACTCTTTACCCCTCCTTTACAAAATTTATCGGCAATTTTCTTTTCACTGTTTTCTTCGTTAGTTACAACAAATAAACAATTCCATAGTCTGATTCGCTAAACAAAGTGACAGCCTTATCCTTTTACACAAGAATCCTGTTTTTCCAGTAGGCAGCGCTTACCTCTACCCTACCACAGAATTATTTACTCTCACCGATAAAGTAGCACTTCCCTCTACCTTACCCTTCTTTCAAACAAACAATTTACTCGTTTCTCTGGGGATAAGACACATGTGGAGACTAGGCTCCTGAGAATTAAGGCCAAAGTTTCACAAGTAAACGTGATTTGCTATTTCATTTACACACTTTTCACACAGAAATCCCTAACATAACACAACCTGCGTTATAACCAAAATGAGTTCAGACCATGTACCAAATTCCATGTGACTTCTCTTGCCACACGTGTTCCACTTCCTACATCCCAGAAGCGTGAAAACTTACATATAACATAACGCGACTCAACATAAAGTGTTAGTCATCAAAAATAATCAATAATCAATAAACAATAATCACTAAACTAATCTATAGAAAACCATAACTCTGCTACCAAGAAATCTGATGCAGCGCGTACAATAAAAACTATTCTCCTCCTAGGTTACTTATAGGTCATCCAGGGGCAAACTATATTTCTCATATCCTCATGACGATGGGGCCCATAAACATCGTCTAACACACACGCACACTCCTGGATTTCCTTTACACCTTTGTGAAATTCTGTACTCCTAGGAGAAACATGAGAACTAAATGGAGAACACCATTTTATGTACCGCTGGAAGAGCCAGGATATCTTATTACCTTATTTTGTCCCTTTCTTTTAGTTATTTCTTAAGATATTCCTGCTTATTGCTTGTCGATGAATCATTCATTTAAGAAATTAGTTCATAGTGATTAAGACCAGCTGAATCACAATAACCAATTACTTATGTCACAATCATTTAGGAAAATAACCACTGAGTCATTTTGTGTTTAAAGAATCTTAAATTTTATATAATTTAAAAAGCATGAAAAGAATTTTAATACTTTATTCAATTATTCATTCTTAAATTCACAATTTTATTAAGCATAATCAATTTATTGCAGAAAGGAAATTTTGTCATGAAGCCAAAACCCTAATTACCTGCCTAGCTTCCTAATTTAGCCTAATGATTTCTAACCTAAGTTAGGAATTAGAAATAGCCTGATTCTCATACTCAACTGTAAAATAAAGACAGCAACAGCAACTTCAGCTCGTCAGCATCAGCTACCTGCAACCCGTCTCCTCTACAGTCTTTCAGCATCTCCCGCTCAGTAAGGGATCGATCAGGACCACCCAGCACTGGAAGCCACCAACACGACTCTTCAACTCCTCTCCTGACTGTGACTGCAACCACGACTGACATCAACTCTTGACCCCCTCCCACTAAGAGTAGGCCCTCTTATACCCTAATTCTAACTTTGCTAACTAACTGTTGCAACATTAATATCACGCTTTTCTTTCATTGGTCCATGCATGTCAGCTTATTCATTCTTTAATCAAGTTCTCTTGGATTCAAGGGTCCTTGGATCATTTCCTTTCCCATACGCTTAAACATTTCCATCCGATTCGATCAGTTCATTTGTAACTTCTTTCGACACATTCGAGAACTCCGCAGTCATTGTCCTTTCTCTTGACTTGTTTCCCACGGGCTCTTGCTGATCATCACGGCACGCTATCAGTTCAATTAGGTCACATCAGCCTTGACCATTACTTGCATCTTAGCCTCTCTGTTAAACCATGAGCTCGCTTTCTCCCATTTCATCACGTGTCATGTGTTCCCTTGCGCCTGCGCACATCTTCCCACTGGCGGCCATTTTATCTCGCCACTCGGTTATACTTTAGAAGCACTAATTTGAGGCAAACAAAACATAATTAAAATAGAGAAAAATATCCCTTTCGTTTCCCTCCCGTCTACGTACCCCAATTAGTTGTTACCTAGCAGAAAGCAACATTTAAGCTGTTCCTTACTTACCATCACTATTTGTTTTTGCAACGACACGTTTTATTTCTATGAAGCACAATAACATGCATTTATTTTTATTAGTACGCATTTATTTTTACGTTATAACTAGACACACGGACATTCATTAATAGATTATTTAGCACACACATTGGCATATTACCATTCCCACACATACAGTGTTGATTAATACATTTAAACGAACATTTTTTTAATTAATTATAAAATTTGTTAGGGGTTAAATTTTTTTTCATTTTCCCTGCTCCATCAGTAGCTTGGGGAAAAAAGGGTGCGCCAGGGCGATACATTGCACGTCCGCCTCTGCCACCACCTCTATAGGGTGGACCATAAACCTGAGCTAACATAACCTTCATTTGTAAATCCTTAGCCTTTTTATCTTTGTTGCCCTTAGCTTCCAATTCCTGACGTTCATAATACTGAGCCATAGTCAAAAGAGAGACTGGGGAAGACGTAGTCCATGAACTCTCGCTGGCCTTTAGGCGACTAGCTATTCCTGGCAATATGTTCGCGACAAATTTATCGACAAACAGATGCCTGCCTGTATCATCTGTCAATGACTGGCCACTAAAGTCGTGGAATGTCTCCTCAAAACGTGTAAAGAAGTCAGAGACCGATTCATTTGCCTTTTGCTTACAGGATGCTAACATAGTCCAGTCTATCTTTTTAGGAGGAATGCGAGTTTTCAATTTAACTATTATAGCCTTTGGAAGGTCTAAAATTTCTTGTTGCGGTTTCTGTGCGGGTTCCCTTTCTGCATCTAACCTCTCTAGTTCCTTCCAAAGATGTCCAAAAGCTGCATGATCATCTACTTTACGAATAGACCTCCACATATCAGGGGGTAGGATAAGACCAAAAAACATATCAATATCAGACAAAGTCATAGTACAAGAACTAATAGTTCCTTCATAAAAAGCAGCCGGATTTTTCCGCGGGTCAGGCAAAGCAGCTTTAAGAGCCATAACATCCGCTCTACTCCAAGGAGTATAGACCCAATTATAAATAAAATATCCCTTCGCATCAGTTGAATCTTTATCGTCATTCGTGCCCGCACCCCTAGGAGGGACATACAAAGGCGCAGCTTCACGCATTGGTTTCCCATGAACTACAATATCCTTATCTGTCCCGGGATCGTCATCCTGTGGCACGGGGGTCCGAACTGTTTGTTCAACTGTAGTAGCTGCCTTTTTCTCCTCTCGCAAAGCGGAATGCATCAGCTCGCAGTTTAACCACGCGTCTAATTAAGTCAGCCACCTGGGAAGGGAGAAAAAGACCGTCACTCAACTGTTTATGATCATTTTTTATATCAACAGGCTCTAATTCTTTGGAATGTTTCCTGAACCTTTCAATTACTTATCCAGTAAACGACTCTGTAAAATATAACTGCTCTGCCTCCGGCCATTGCTGAACTTGCGCTATAAGATCTGGAGCAGAAATGTCACCACGAGCTGCTTTTCGGGCAGTAGATCTAAGAGTGGCCGCACGATCAGCCATCATAAAAGAGCGAGTCTGTCGTTTAGTGTCCGATCCTGACTTTTCCTGAGCTGAGAGAGAGATGTCATCATCAGAATCAATCTTGGGGGCAGAGGGAAAAGTATAAGGAGGCGGAGAGCGATCTAATAGAATTGAATCATCCTGTGGTTTATTAAGTAGAGGATAAAGGGGCGCCGGATAGGGTATTGGCCATTTACCTGTAAGCGACGCTCCCTATCCTCTCTCTCTTTATTTCCTTCATTTCTTTATTTTTCATCTCCAGCGCTTTCGCATAGATATTTTTGCGCTGTTCTTTTTCTGCTAAAGCTTGCTCTCTTCTCACTCGTTCACGCACTTCTTTCTCCCACATTCGTACACAGTCAAACATATCTTGTCTACTTTTGCGCTTAAACATACATTGTTCCACATACTGAATTTTTCTAAGATCAAATGACCCATTTATAGGCCATCGCAACTCAGGATCCTTGCTGGTATATTTATTCCATAGTGCACTATACATTATAGAAGAAATGAAGTTGCTGACATCAGTTAGAGCAGCCTGACATTTACAGACTAAGACAGGTGCATGAGCAGCTACAGACTTTTCTGAGCATGTGCAGTGTTACAGGAGCTAACTATAGATAGTTATTCTAGTAAAGCACAAGGGTAGGCAACAGCGAAGACGGAAGTAGCACATGGCGAGCACATGGTCAACTAAAATGGCTGCCAAAAACAAAATGGCTTCAGCTCATGCTAACAGTGATCTCTGCCAAACTTCCACAGCAGGAATATGAGCTAGCAGACACAGAGTATTTTAGATATCTGCAAGTCCGACATGCTCTCCTGTCAAATTTACCAAAAGGTTCCTCTCCTCCGGAATCCTCGCCGTTGGAGGATAGGTTGCTTGACGGATACTTGCCAACAAAAGTGATATCCCTGACCTATAAAAAGTTGATCAATAACACCTCCGATCCCCTAAGGCTGACAAGAGAGCGCTGGGAGGGAGATGGGCTAGAGCTCAACGACGAGGAATGGCAGGAGGCGGTGGCCTCCCCGCGAGAGGTGGCGATCTCTTCCAGATTGCGCCTTGTTCAACTTAAAATCCTACACAGAGTTTACGTCTCCGGGCCCAGTCTAGTTCGAATGAGAAGAGTAGATGAAGGAAAGTGCAGAAGACAATGTGGTCATGTAGGCACATTCATGCATATAATATGGGAATGTGGGTGCGTCCAGAGATACTGGAAGAAGATACATGGCTGTATGAGTGAGGTGCTTGAAGTTGACATTAAGCCTGAAGCGAAAAGATGCCTTCTCAATGTTTGGGAGCCCACCGATTTGAATAGCAAAGACAAAATATGGGTCACACTGGGGCTAACGGTAGCTAAAAGAAATATTGCACAGTTGTGGGGGGCAGTGGTATCGCCGAAAATCGAGGCCTGGAAAGCAGATATGGATTGGTGTATGTTCAGAGAAAAAACAGTGTACGTTGCACGCGGGTGCCCCAAAAAATGGTCCTCTGTATGGAGCAAATGGAACGCCTATCGGGGAAATATATGTGTCCCACCAACTATCCCCTCTCTTGATGATCCATCTATGCCGTGATCGTTGTAACCCTATGTGTATCTTTTGTATGAATTTTGCAAATAACTGTGTCCGAGTATTCACTGTCACGCACCTTCTCTTTATGTAACCTGAAATGTCGATTGTTCATGTTTAATAAAAAGACAAAAAAAAACAGGACCTCATGCAGTGTTATTTTAAGGATTGTGGGGTCCCAGGTAAAATATGTTTAGGGCCCCCTGTATGGAACAAATTTACATTTTATTACGCATTTCAAGCCCACATGATGCCAAACAAAACAGAATTATATGTTACATTTTAACACGTCACCAAAAATCCTTAAGATGCCACTGGTTTTGAGAGAGATTTAGACAGACTTAGAGATAACAGTAGACAAAGGTAGAAAGGTTCAGATAAAGAAATAGAATCGACAGAGGTCAAATAGAGAGAAAGTTCAATTTCCTAGGGGAGCCATTGCAAGGTGGGGCCCCTGGACAATTGCCCAGTTGGCCCATGCCTTAAAACGTATCTAACCTCACTTATGAGAAATGAGAGGGTGTCACATTGATTATTTGCAGTAATACTAGTGAGCTGCTGCCGTATTACAATATTGAAAACACACGCCACTATCCCTGGATATTAGATATGTAAATATAGTTAGAATTTGGAGGAGTGTGTGTGCCTGTGCACTGTCAGCAGTGACCTGGCCAAAGAGGGCTTGAAAGAGCCGAAATTGGATCATAAATCCAAAACTATTCCGAACAGGGGCCCCCAAAATCCTTAAACGTGCCTGATTGTACTACTGTTGTGTTTTGGTCTCGTTCCAGATTGCAAGGAAGCCATCGACGCCGCGAAGTGCGCGTGCCATAGATCTAAGGAGCTGCGGCGCTACATCAAGGAGCTGGTAGCGGAAGTTGTGCGTCTGCAGCAGGAAATTGACAACTGCATCAACGAGACACTGAAGAAGAAGATAGTCGAGACGGAGGCCCTCAAGGTACGAAACAAGTCACTGCGTCATGCTGCTGCGTACATGTAAACTCACACAAACTCTCACACACACATACACACATGCATTGACACCCTCTGCCTTTCTCTTGCTTTCCATCTCTCTCTTTTACTTCCCTCGTTCTCGTGCTCTCTCTCGCTCGCTTTAACTCTTTCTTTCTTGTTCTCTATTTCTCTGGTGTGGTGCCAGCATTTTGTTGTCGCACTATCATGTCATAAATACTGAACCCTAAATATTGTTTATAAAAATATTCACCCCGTTGGAGTTAGTAATAGAAAATCTAAACCGAATGGAACGATATTCGTGTAAACAGCCACTAGGTTCTTGTCAAATGATATTTCTGGATATGTTTTTCTGACACACATCTCTCTGCCTCTTGTAGTGTTGGGAGCTGCGTGAGCCCCGGTGCGTGCGCGTGTAGGCCGCTGCCGCTGCGCTTGAAGAAACACACCACACGCTGTGTACAGTATCACTGTGGACTGACCCCGTGCATTCACGCCCACCTCCCTTTATTTGCGCGCTCCGCCTTCCGGCGTGAGCACGTGGATGCTAAATATCCGGCGCGTGCCGGCAGAGATCAGCTAGAGTGCTGACTCATCACATCCCATCTCAACTCAGTCCTTGACTGTTATCTGACAGCTTCGCAGATCACTTACTTGGCATGCAAAGTCTCTCAGGCGGGTGCTCGGCCGTGGATTGTCTCTCAGTGCATACCTGGGGTTGCAGCCTCTGGTGCGGAGGGAGGGTGTAGGTCCACTGGGCGTTGACGGTGCCCCTGGGACCTTGCGCGCCTCATCCTGGTTCACGGCAGGTGGTGATCGTGCTGGTTGGTTGTCCTCCGCCTCATCTTGCTCGGCTCGGCTGACCTCATACCCATCCGGGGTCTCGTCTGCTTCGTTGCCGGCGAGGGGTTCGGACACCCTCTTGAACCAGGAGATGTTTCGCGCCACTACTTCTTCTCCCTGCTCCATGGTCACCATGGTTCCCTTTACACTGACCACTGTCCAGTATCTGGGTTCTTAGCGGGTCCGGAACTTCCCTCCTGGCCTCCTGTCTTTTATTATTACTGTGTCCCCTATTTGTAGCTTGCGGGACACGGCCCTCCTTGTCTGGCTGGTGATGAGGTTGTGTTTTTCTCTCCTCCTGATGGCGCCTTCTTCGTCGTAGGGGGTTGGTGTCCACCCCGTGAAGGTGGGAGACTGTCACGGCGAACCCCGTTGAACATTAACGCCCATGGCGCTTGGTGTGTGGTGCTGTGAGGAGTGCTCCGCTATTCTCGGAGGAACCTTTACAGATGCCGTTCAGGGTCTGTGTTCTCGGCTACTGTAATTCGGAGAGTCTTGTTGAGGGTCCTCATAAATCTTCCTATCTCTCCGTTGGCTTGAGGCCATTGCGGGGTGATGCGCCGGTGTCGTATCCCGTGGTGGTGTAGGAACTCTCGGAACTCATTTCCTTGGAACGGAGGTCCGTTGTCGCTTTTGATTTCCTCAGGGCACCCAAACATGGCGAAGATCTTTTTAAGCACTGGGGCAACTTGAGCGAAAGCAGTCGAGGTGACCACCTCCACGAGGGGGTAATTTGAGTAGCTGTCGATCAAAGCCAAGGTCGTCTGACCGTCCGGGAAGCTCCCGAAATCGACACTCACTTTTTCCCAAGTACTCTTCCCATGTTCTTCTGTCTGAATGGGCGCAGGTCTTTCTGGTGCGCTTGTCACTTGGCAAGATGGGCATCTTCTGACAGTCTCTTCGACTTAAGTGTCTAGTCCAGGGAACCAGACTTTCTCCCTCATGCGGGCCTTCATCTTCTCCACTCCTTGATGCCCCCCATGGGCCAGCTGTGTCGCCTGATGTTGCAGTGATGCCGGGATGACGATCCAGGACCCCCTTAGTAGGATGCCTCCTTGAGTGACACTCAGTTCATTTCGGATCCTCCACATTTGCATGAGGTTCTCCTTTTCTGGACCTGACCAGGAATTGGCGGATTGTAAGAATTAGTGCCAGTGCTCTCCTTGGATGGCTGCGCGGACTTTGGTGATGACCGGGTCTCCCTCTGCCGCGGCGGCCACGTCTTCCAGTGTCAATGCTCTGGGGCACGTGATGGTGGAGGTCATGTTCAGGTGTGCCTCCACTGCCTCTGCGTCTGACTCTTCTCCTCCGCCCTCTTGCGGGGCTGGGTTCCTCGAGAGGTATTCAGTGGGGTTTTTGTCTCCGGGTTGATAGACCACCTCCATCTCATACTGCTGGAGTCCGATGGCCCACCGCTCGATCCGCGGGGGCGGATGGGGTGCTGAGCCTTTGAACAGCTGCACCAACGGCTGATGGTCCGTGATGACCCTGAATGGCTGGCCACAGATGTATAAGTGGAAGTGGCGGCATGCCCAGCGGATGGCTAGGGCTTCCCTCTCGATCTGCGCATAGCGCCTTTCTGTAGGTGAGAGTGCTTTGCTGGCGTAGGCCAAGGCTGCCCATCTCCCGGGTTCCTGTTCTTGGGTAAGGACGGCCCCAAGGCCCACGGGACCAGTACATCGGTTTGTTTGGCGGGGTCGAAGTACACTAGCGTAGTGTGGTCAAGGAGGGCATTCTTGACGGCTTGAAATGCTGCTTCTTCGGCTGTTCCCCACTGCCACATGGCTTCAGCGCGCGGGAGGTTCCGGAGTGGCTCTGCGAAAGTAGCTAGACCAGGGATGAATCAGCCACAGTACGTGGCCATCCCAAGAAAACTTCAGCTACAGTCAGTGGCGCTGGGGCGTCTTTGATCGCCTGAGACTTCCGTGGGACGACGTGGATCCCTTCTTGATTGAAGGTGTACCCGAAGAATTCTATCTGCTTCTGAAAGAACAGGCACTTTTCCCTGTGGAGGGTGACGCCATGGTCCTGGAGTCTCTTCAGCGTGGCTCGTAGGTGCTTGTAGTGGTCCTCGGCGGTCCGTGAGTGGATGAGGATGTCATCACTTACGTTCAGTACGCCCAGTAGTCCGACCAGGATCTCCTTCACTGCATCTTGGAACACTTTGTCCGCCGACGAGATTCCGAAATTGAGGCGCTTGTATCTTCGGAGTCCCAGGTGTGTACTGAACGTAGTAATGTACCGGCTCTCCTTTGCCAGTACCAGCTGGTGGTAGCCGGCATTCAAGTCCAGCTTAGAGAACCATCTGGACCCGTTACGGTCGGCCACGATGTCATCCATTGTCGGCGTGATGTGGCGTTCGCGCCGAATGGCTTTGTTGGGGAGACGCATATCTATACAGAGTCTGATCTTTCCTGGTTGACTGGGTTTTTCAGCAATCACCATGGGGGATACCCATGGCGTGGGCCCGGACACTTTCTCAATAACCCCTTGGTCTTCCAGCTTCTGTAGCTCCTGTTCCACCAGAGGTCGGAGGTGGAAGGGGATTCTTCTGTGTCTCAACGCTGTCGGCGCCACAGCCGGGTCAATATGCAGCTTGATGGGAGCCCTTTTTATCCGTCCCAGTCCTTTCGAATTGACTAAGCAGTTCCTTCGTTTGGTCCGCCTGCACACTCCTCGCAAAGGTTACCAGCCCCAGATCTTCTGCCGCATGGCTGCTCAGCAGAGTGTCTGCTTCCTGGTTTATGACGTGAATGTCCGTGGTGATTTCACTGTCCTCGGACCGTATGGGTACGGTCATTTTGCCTCGGAGGGGCAGGGGCGAGTCGCTCCCATATGCAAAGATCTTTGTTTTGGAGGGTCTGAGTTCGGGTTTGGGCCTCAGCTTGTTGTACTGCTGGATCCCCATGACATTGACTGATGCGCCAGTGTCAATTACCGCGAATGTATGATGATACAACGTGTACCATTACAACGCGGTATGGTTACATCGTGGTTTTCTCAACGCAAGTCGTTACATTGACTTGCGCTGGAGGGCTCTGGATTTAGGAATAGTGTGAATTACTATTCCAACTCCAGTCTACGTACAGTAGGGAAGGTGTTGGAATAGTAATTCACACTATTCCTTAGTCTAGAGCGCCCTCCAGTGCAAGTCGATGTAACGCCTCTCGTTGAGAAAACCACGATGTAACCATACCGCGTTGTAATGGTTTCGTGGTAAAGGATGTTTCCCCACTAATTACCGCGCTTACTTCTGATCCAGCAATGTGTACTCTGCACATGGGCTGGGGCCTTCTCCGCCTTTTGAGTGCCTGAGTGAAAGAGACCAGATACGTCTCTCCTTCTTCATCCTCTAACGAGGTGTCGTCGGCTTGGTAGGTGTTCCTCTCATTCTTTCTCCCTCCTTGGGAGGATGCCAGGGAGACACTTGATAGCTGTCGCACCAGCTTGCGCACTGGCTTGTCCCGTCTCCCGTCTTTCCGCTGTGTCTTCCTCCGGCATACTGACGCAAAATGGTTTGGGGTGCCGCAGTTGGTGCACGTCTTTTCTTGGGCTGGGCACGACTGGGGCGGGTGTTCCTCGTGCCCACAGTACCCGCATTGGCCTCTCGACGTTTGAGGTGGGCAGTCTCTTGGTTTATTTCCTCTGTCGCGCGTCCTGACCGCGTCAGCTCGTTCCACCTTGACGGAGACGCTCTTCTTGGTCGTGCGTGTCAGTGCGAGGTCCATCTCCTCGGCTCGAGCGGCCGATAGGTCGTGTGATCTTGCCATGACTAGTATGTCGTTCATCGGTATATTCGGTTGCCGCAGTATGAGTCCCCGCAGCACCTTGCTGCGTATGCCTTGGATAAGCTGCGGTCTGATTTCTTCCGCCGCCCTTTCATCTACGAGGTGTGTGCTGGCTAGCTCCCTCAGCCTCGCGTGAAACGTATCAACGGATTCTCCTTCCCTTTGCCTGGCTTGCCGCATCTTGAACCGCTCGAAGTCAGGGTTCAATTGGGGGTCGAAGTGTGCGTTGAGCGCCGTCACTGCTGCTTCATAATCATTAGGGGCTCCGACGTTAGGGAGGTGCTTAAAGAGTAAGTAGACTTCTTCTCCAGCATAGTGGAGCAACAGGGACCACTTGACAGCCCCATCCGTCTCTCTGGTGGCGATAAAATAATTTTCTAGGTGGCCCAGCCATATCTTCCATCTGGGGGATGCTGTGGTGGGGTCGGCTGCCTCACTGAATGGGGGTTGTACGCCAGTGGGGGGGTGTTGTGCCATCACCCGCACCGGGGCCTGGTTCTCTTCTGCCTGTTCCCCCATGTCGCTAGGAGTTGGTATCCCTCTTTGGGGCTGGTACCAAGTTCGCCAATTGGTGCTAGCACGCTATGGCTGGGTGCACGTGGCTGACCTGAGGGCGTGGTTCTCCCTTCAGCCCGCACGGGCAGTCCTGCAGCCAGCTATGCAGGTGGTCCGGCGCTTGTGCTGTGCTGTATGAGGCCTGGAACGCTTCCCGCGCTCTGCCAACTCACCGGTGCTTTCAGGGCGTGGCTGTATGCTAATTGCGGCCGTCAGTGTCGAACCGCATGCCGGCCGCTGGGGAGGATGCTTCCTGCCGCGATGTGTGGGGCGTGGGCGTCTCGCGGCAAGGCCGCCGTCAGGTGCGCCTCGTATGGGCGATGTCGCAGAATCCTCGCGTTCTCAGGACGAACCGGAGCGTGGCTTCGGCTCCGCTCCTTGTCGCCAGTGTAGTGTTGGGAGCTGCGTGAGCCCCGGTGCGCTACGCGTGTAGGCCGCTGCCGCTTCGCACGAAGAAACACACCACACGCTGTGTACAGTATCACTGTGGACTGACCCCGTGCGGTCACGCCCACCTCCCTTTATTTGCGCGCTCTGCCTTCCGGCGTGAGCGCGTGGGTGCTACATATCCGGCGCCTGCCGGCAGAGATCAGCTAGACTGCTGACTCGTCACATCTCTCCCTTCTTATCTCCCGCACCTCTTTCACTCCTCCACTCTTATATATATATATATATCATGTATCTTATATAAAAAAAAACGTGTTGGTGCTTTAATTGCTTTTATTGCACAAACAGCAACATACAGTCCTTTAAAATCTCATATCTCACAGGGAACTGTGAAATATGGGAAATATGACAAGGTTGCCTGGGAAATACAGATTTTATCATCATACTACAGCTCCTAAAGCACTCAGTAGAGCCTTAATATGGAAAGAACTACTAGGTTTATGAGCCATGTTGGACCAAATTATGTGGCCAGGCTATCTGAATCATGTGGCCAAAATTACAATTATGCAGCGCATTCTTTGGCAATATTATTTTGATCCACTTGTGGTAGAAGCAACTTTTTGGGTGAAATCCACAAATTGTGAAATTAAGTGACAAATTATATGGCAAATACACTGTCAATTATTATACGGTAAGCACTGCAGCCACAAACCCGCAAAATACAACTGACCCTCACAATAGCCTATTGATTTTTATTAATTCCTTCAAGAGAGAAACAAAATATAAATATAATAATTACCGTCAGTGCGTATTGCTAGCTGTTCTTTGAAGAAAATTGCTTTTTCAAGGTAACTACTCCATTATTAACAGGTAATATAAGAAATAATGGTTAACATGTATTAAGTTCAATATTGCCATCTTGGGGTTCTGCTGACACATACTGCCTCTCTCTCTCCTCTCTTTCTTTCTACATTTTGGTCTCTCTCTCTCTTGCTTTACCCTACCTACCTACCTACCTACCTACCTACCTATCTATCTATCTATCTATCTATCTATCTATCTCTCGCTCTATATTCCACTATATCTTT
Source organism: Calotriton arnoldi (assembly GCA_963921515.1). Classification (NCBI taxonomy): domain Eukaryota; kingdom Metazoa; phylum Chordata; class Amphibia; order Caudata; family Salamandridae; genus Calotriton; species Calotriton arnoldi. Next base: position 1,103,329 of record CAWUFW010002741.1, on the reverse strand, counting down.
CTCTTATCTCCCTCTCCCTCTGATCCTCTCTATTTTCTATCTCTGTCTGTCTGTCTATTACATATATATATATGAAGAAAGGGGGGAAGGGGAGTAATAGACAGACAGAGATGGAAAAGAGAGAGGATCAGAGGGAGAGGGAGATAAGAGAAAAATAGAGCGGAATATAGGGATAAACAGACAGATCAATATATATGTGTGTGTGTATATATATTTATATGTATATATATATACACACACACACACAATATATATATATATATATATATATATATATATATATATATATATATATATATATATATATAGTCGTGATCAAGGTTGCCAGGTGCAATCAAAATGCGTTGTCAGTATTTCTAGTGAATAAAAGAATTTTGAAACTCACAAGGGGTGCCGTCGTATGTTTTTACGAAGGAGTTGAGACGCCATTTGGAAAAAAAAAATATATATATATGTCATGTGATCAAGGCCGCTTGCACGGCCGAAACGCGTAATGGCAGAAGACTTATGCAATAAATAATTTATGCACTATCGGAGGTCTGCACTCATTTTTGTTTGGAAGTGGAACGTTTTTATGAGATGCAGTGATATATATATATATATATATATATATATATATGTTCCTGGTTCTCCTCGTTTCTCACGCTCTAGCTGCATCTTTCTATTTATTTCTCTCCCTTGCTGTCTATCATCTCGTCATTGCTCTCTCCTCTTTTTCGCCCTCTATCGCTCTCTCTGTTCCAGTCCTCACTGTCCTCTGGCAGTACATCAGCAGCTCTTCCTGACTACTCTTTTCCCCTCCGTTACCCAATCACTGACCACTCTTAACCCACAATCCACTGCTCCCTCCGCTACCTGCAGTGTTAATGGTTCATGTTTTTGATTGTCAGGGGCTCCTGCATGTGACAAAAGGCACTGTGAGGACCTCTCTCCACCGCTGTCAGCGCCTCTACGACGAGATGGAGAGAACCTATGGGCTCGCCCTGGTATGTAGACGGTGTGAGGGTTGATAACTATATATCACATTCCAGCACAATCAGTATCAACCAAGGATCCCATCATTACACTCCTACCACTACTATCCCACCAGATCTTCACTTCATTTGTATCTAGTACTCTGAGCCCTCCCTATGATTTTACTGCAACCATCAACCAGAAGCATGCCAAGTATCATCAGCTTGCCAGAATTCTGCCCACAATCCAGCTATTGGCATCAACTACAAATCTACTAGCCTCAAACAACTAACCTCAGCCATTGTTTGGCCATCAACCAGAGACCTAGCGACAAATGTCAAGAAACCAAAGTCTTCCCCACAGGTACGTCTGCTACCAGCCAGAACTCTACAGACCAATATCAACCATGATCAGCCCTCCCTTAGACCACACTACCACCACTAAGCAGAACAGTGGAAAAAACTATAAACCCACTGTAGTTTTCCCTGCAGTCCCTGCCTGCAGTCCCAGCCACCAATTAGAGGTCTCCCATTCAGTGTCTCCCAACCCGATAATTGTTCTCCCTATGCCCCCACTCTACAGACACTAGCAAGAAACCTAATATCTCCATAAGACACTATTGCTACGACTGACCAGTGATGTATAAATTAGCATCAGACAGAGTCCTGGAATCAATCCTACTGTTGCCACTAAGATTCCTACTAACCAATGTAAACCAATTTGGACCCGCCACATTTCCCTGATGTCACTAATCAGACCTCTGTAGACCACTGCCCATTACCCTGAATACTTCCCTTTGATCACACTTATACCAACCGTGTACCAAAGAGCCCTATAGCGCATGTAAGTTCTTCACATAACTCAACTATCACCAATCCTACCAGAGTGCTATATACCAACTCACGCGACTCGACAATCTGATCATTTCTACTAACCCGAGCTCTTCTGGCCATTATTAATCAACCTGAGTTATCCCTGTTTTGCTATGTTTTTCACCAAGCAGCGCTCTACTGGTTTCAACCAACCAAAATGCTACATAGATCCCACTGCTGCCACCAACAAGAGCTGTAAAAAACATTAACCATCAACCATAGTCTTTTCCATAATCTTACTTTTACCACTAACCAATGCTTTACCAACCACTATTAGCCATCATCAGAACTCCCACAATTCTGACACTGCTAACCACCAGTGCTCTTGTGATGGGAATCAACAATATGTGCCCTTTCACAGTCCTTGCCTTATATCTAACAGCTGCCTACATCATTGCCAAGTAGGCCTTATGCTGATTCCAGATCTTCTTTTGTCCAAAGCTTTCCTCACCACTGGCAATCGACCTGAGGTCTGAGAAAGGCTGTGATTGCAGATAACTGTCCTGATGATGACCTCTGAATTGGTATAGAGGTTGAAACGCCGTCAGCCTAAATACAATTATACTCAAATGACCATATCTGCCCATGAATTTAATTGGGTATAGTCTTTTGTATTTTTTGCATACATGCATTTTACTGTATCATGTTTGGTGCACTGTTTGGTCACCTCTTCCTGAACACTATTATTGTTGTTAATTAATGAATAAATATCTTAAACAAAGGTATTATAGTGAATGTATTGATTATGCCACTGTTTGCCATGCTTGTTTCTATGTGTGATAGTCATCAATGAATCAGGAAGCCATCATGTTTACTACTGTTTTTCCAAAGTAGATCCACAGTGAACCATTGTTTTCTGTACCAAAGCAGGTAACTTCTACCACCTCCAGGAAAACCTGGTCTTAACCTGGCGAAGTGAGGAGAAATGTTTAATTTCTCCTCGTTTTTGCTGTTTTTTATGTGTGCTGTGTTGTGCAGCACACATGAAAACCCCAAAAGGCCAATGATTGTGTATGTACAGGAAGGTCCCCCTTCCTGCACATAAACAGTAATTTTTTGAAAATGCCGTTTTGCAACTTCTGTGTCTGCTGCATTAAGCAGCACACTTAGAAGTCACAATACGGCATTTCAAGATTGTTTATGTGCAGTAAGGGGGACCTTCCTATACATACACAGTCTTCCCTTGCACGCAGACACCCTTGCACCATGGCGCAAGGGTGCCTGCGTTAGCGCTAAGCTGCTACACTTAGCGCCAGCGCAGGGGGATATGCAAGGCTGCACCATATCCTTGTGAATGTGGTGCAGCCTTGCGTTTCTGAAGTGGCGACGTGAGGCGTTAAGCCATGACGGCTAACGCCTCACTTCGCCACTTCCTTGTGAATATGCTCCTGAGTTCACATTTCCAGAGAGAAAAATCTGATATTTTACTACCACAGACATCAAGCTGAGCTCTCATTATCACAGACAACAAACTAGGACGTCACTATCACAGACAACAAGCTGAGGTCTCACTATCACAGACAACTATCCATACTACAAACAACACCTTGAGATCTTATTAGCACAGAGAATAAGCTGACATCTCACTACCACAGACAACAGAGCTCACTACTTCTGCCACCTAGCTAAGATATCTCTACCACTGGCAGTAAGCTAGTTCCAACCCACCCCTAATACCAGCTGAAATTTTAAGTTATTCTTCTAATATCAAGCTGAGACATCACTTCTGATGACAAGCTGACAAGTCTTATCACTTGGACCAAGCTAAGATCTTATCTCAGCTATACCAATCTGAGATCTTCCCATGACAGACACCAATGTGAGATCTCACCCAACACTGACACCAAGCTTGGCAACGAATCACCCTCGGTACCAGCATGACATCTTGCGCAACTTACATCTAGCTGAGACCTCACCATTATTGATACCAAAATGTCATCTCACCACCACTGACACAAAACTTTGATATGGCAACTCAATATCACTAACACAAATATGACATCTCACCCCTACCAACCCCTTACAGGTTGAGAGGTCACGCATACCTAACATTAAACTGAGATCGCCTATCACTGAGACCAATCATACTGTTTGCTTGCCTATGCCAATAATATTTTATATATATATATATATATATATATATATATATAGAGAGAGAGAGAGAGAGATGTTTCTAATCACTGTAAATAACAGATGCTGCTAACATCCTATAGATTGATGCTCATTTCATCAATACTAGGAGGATGAAAGGATGAATAGGCTGTGTCGGAATTCGAACTTGTGACCTGCACGTCACACACAGCGGTTGGAAGTGAGCCTTTGTCAGCTATAGATCATATACCTTTGATGAATGACCATTTAGGGATGAGAATGGGAGTATTTGACGATAAAATGCATGGAAAGAGGTGGAATAATTAACAGTGGTTATCAGAGATGTCTAACACTGGTAACCTTAGTGAGGTCTGTGTTGCATTAAATTTCGATCATAAGCAAAATGCCCTGGATCTTTCACATGTTTTAGGGCCCGGTGTCAAGTGGAGACATGCTGCCTCAACAACGTTTGGATCGTCCACAAGTCCGAATACACCAACGTCACGCTGGGAACCAGCTACCTGAGACCGCCATGCTGACAAAGGTAAAGAGTGAATTCTTACCTATCCTTGTTTCATTCTGCAGAGCTATAATAATAACACATCATCTCTTTGGTAGCACCAAGCAGTAATGATATCATGCCACCTCAGTAATATCACATAACCTCAATAATTTCACTGACCTAGAATATAAAACGTGGCTATAGGCATTAAATCATCCTAGAATTATAGAATCTCAATATCAGCACAGAACCTGATATCAATATTATTTTTAAAAAATCACTGATACTTATTACACTTAATAATGACACAGAACCTGAATGATATAGTGTTTAACATTCTAGCCATCGGCTGATATAGTTCAAAGATGTAGGTTCTGCCAACAGAATAGTTTCCATTAGCACAATAAGTTTGTAAGATGTAAAATACAAGCAGAATTCACACAAACATCTTAGAAATCTAACACTTTCAGAGGATTACAGTATTTCAGAATTTTACTAACATCACGTTATCATAAATATATAATGCCAAAAATATCATAGCATCTTCATAATACAGAATCATTATAACATCTATGACTTTTAATATTAGAGGACCTTAATTCGGAATTACAGAAATATTGGTGAACATTTACAATTTTACAGATTACTCCAGTATTGGAGCTTTCATAGATTCCCATGCTTGGAATCATTCCCCGTCGTCGAGATGGGAGCCTCGGTAAATATATATATATATATATATATAACAGTAGTAAATAACCATTACAAAAGAGAAACAGGCCTAGGCCTAATCCCATTTTGTAGTCAGACCATGTCTTTTTGTAAAAGAGACCAAAAAGACTCATTAGCCAATCAGAGCCGCCTCACCCCTTAGAACCCTGGTGAAAGAACCTCAGCTCCTCAGATTTTCTACCGCACGTTGTGCAGAAGGGAGTCTCCTTGAGCTCTGCTCTATTTCGACTATTTCTTACACTTTTCAGCTGTTTTCTTCAGGTTTTCATGGTGAAATGTCTGAGAAAGGAAAGAAAGGGTTATTTAAGGCTTGTTCCACTTGTGGAAAAAAGAGGCTCTATGTGGAGGATAGGCACAAGGACTGTATATACTGCCTATACCCGGACCACAAGGCTGCGGAGTGCAAGATTTGCCGCACTTTCTCGACTAAGACTCTCCGGGATCGTGAGGGTCGTCTACTTACCTGGCTTCACAAGTTAAAGTCAAGGAAAGAGTCGGTGTCCAGTGACAGTGAGGACGCTTCTTCCGCAGTTTCTTCCAGAAGGTCAGTCAAGAGGGGTAGGGGTTCCCCTTCATCATCTCTGGGTCACCCCTCTAAGGCCTCAAAGAAGACCCCAAAGGAGTCTGAGGGCCAAGGTTCCATGAAATCTCCTCACTGCGGTGTAAAGGAGAGGAGGAACCATTATCTTCATCTGCGACTCTCCCTGGCAAGGAGAAACCTTTGAAGAAGCCTTCTTCACATTCTTCGGAGAAGAGTTCCCATTCGTCGACGATGCGTAAACCCTCGTCGACGAAAACGCAAAAATCACAGGTTAAAAATGTTCCTGTGTCGACTCCGTCTCTTTTCCCAGTGTCGACGGGCTCGTCGGCTGAGCACATCTACAGCACCGTCGACGGTGGTGTCGACGAAGACGGCGTCTACAGTTCCGTCTACCACTGTGGCGTCGACGACGAAGTGTCGACGATGACGACTGCAACAGTGATGACGACATCAGCAGGGGTGTGCCTTATCTCGTAGACGACAGGTTCGACGACGCCCATCGTCTCGTCGACGATCAGCTCGTCATCGAGGATGTCGACGCTGGTTCCAGCAACTTTCTCGTCGACGGTGCCCCCGTCGACGATGATGTCACCGACGACGGTTTTGACCTCCACGTCGACGAGACCGTCGACGACGGTTTTGACCTCCACGTCGACGAGACCGTCGACGACGTCGTCGACGGGGAAAATTTCAATTTCCATTAAAAGAAAAGGGGTTGCGCCGGAGAGGCTTTCACCCAGGACAGTGGATCCCTTACCACCTGCATTATTATTGGAGGAGGAAGAGGACTCTTATGGTGAGGACAGTCAATTTGGCTATGCTAACAGCCCATCTCAGCTTCTAGTGAAATGTCAAGAAACTGATTCTGAGGGTGAATACTGCCAGGAACAAGTTTCTATACATCATCAATATCCACAACAGGAGGATGTTCAGCAACAGATGGTTTCTGTTCCCACCTCTCTGTTATCGGACTTACAGGGGATGCTTCTTGACTATCGTCAGAGGTTGTCTTCGCTTCCTCCGCAACCTATTCTCCTACCACAAACTGTGCATACTCCTCAACCCATGGTGATAGTTTCACCACCTCCAATGACTCATCCACAAATTCAAACGGAGGCAGTCCCTCAACTTCAGGATGTTTCTTCTGATGAGGAAGAAGGTGAGCTTGTGCAAACGGATCAGGGAGAGGAGTGGGACGATTACGTGATCCCTGATCCCGCTTCTCCAATTCCTGCTCCTGTGGATTCCCCTCCGGCTGATATAGGGGTTTTCACAAGCTAATGGAAAGGGCTTCGTTACGTTTTGAACTTCCTATGCCATCTGTTCAAACGGAGTGTTTCCTATATGATTTTAAGGAGCCGGGTAGGAGGATGATACGTTCCATTCCCATTGTAAATCATGTATGGGAAGAGGGGATAAGGACCATGAAGAATCCAGCTACAGTGGTCCCAGTGCTACCATGGCTAGACAAAAAATATAAAGCTTCTGAGGACAGCCCAGCCTCGTTGACTGGTCAACCAAAGCCAGATTCAGTGATTTCCCAGGCAGCGCAGAGGAAATCTAAGAATCCTTCAGTACCTCTGACCACACCACCGGACAAGGAAGGCAGACGCCTAGACAATGCAGGGAAACGATTTTCCTCTATGGCGAGTCTGGTTATTAGGGCTGCTAATGCATTAGCGATACTTGGCCGATACGACCGCCAATTGTGGTGCGACCTTTCGCCTTACCTTGATCAATTGCATGATACAGCTAAGTCTGAAGCGAAAAAGATCCTGCATGAAGGAGAGCTAACATCAGCAGAGATTATAGACTGTGCGATGGACATAGCTACGACATCTTTCCGCTCTTTGGCAGGGGCAGCTGTGCTTCGTCGACAAGGTTGGCTCAAAGCAACTTGGTTCCGGCCAGAGGTTCAGAATAAGATCCTGGACCTCCCATTTGACGGGGAAGCTTTGTTTGGGAAGCACATAGATGATGCTCTCCAAGACATTAAAAAGACACTGAGATGGCTAGGTCATTGGGGACCCTTCAGTATCGGAATGTCCCTTTTCGGGGAGCAAGAGGCAGGGGTTCTCCCTCATATAGAGGATCCTATCAGCAACAGCGATATTCCTCGTATGCTCCCGCATCCCAATCTTACCGGCCTTCTTACAACCAGAAACAACAAGGCCAGACGTCATCTTTCTCCAGATCCAATTATAGGGGAAGACAGAATCGTCAGGGACGAGGCGCCTCTAAGAGGCAGTAGCGGCGACCTGGCTCTTTGCGCTGTGCCCTCCTCCTCCTCGAAGACATCTGTAGGAGGCAGGGTTTCTCTTTACCTTCAAAACTGGCAACGGATTACATCAGACCGTTGGGTCCTAAACATCATTCAGAGTGGCCACACCCTGGAGTTCATTCATCTACCACCATCCAGAGCTCCTCCCGCCTCCTCCATGAAACATCTGCGTCTTCTCCGGCTCGAAGTTCATCAACTGCTGATCAAAGGGGCAGTAGAGCCAGTTCCTTTCTCTCAGAGGAGCAAGGGTTTCTATTCCAGGTTTTTCCTGGTAAGGAAGACATTGGAAAAATGGCGGCCGATTCTCGACCTCAGGGAGCTCAACACTTATCTCACAAAACAATCCTTTCGGATGGTATCTCTCCAGGACATTCTGCGTCTTCTCAACACTGGGGATTTTATGGCCACTCTCGATCTCGAGGATGCGTATTTCCATATACCCATCCATCGGGCCCACAGAAGGTTTCTTCGGTTTACAGTCGCCAAGAGCCATTTTCAATTCAAGGTGCTTCCATTTGGCCTTCGCTCAGCTCCGAGAGTCTTCTCCAAGGTGCTTGCACCGGTAGCAGCATTTCTCAGGAAACATCATTTCCAAGTCTTTCCCTACCTGGACGACTGGTTGCTAAAGGCTCCTTCCAGGGGGCAGCAGCAGAGGCGGTCGCCTCTTGCACCTGCCTCTTCTCCAATCTGGGCTTGACTCTAAACACCACCAAATCTTATCTTCGCCCTTCCAGGAAGGTTCAGTTTCTGGGAGCGATTTTAAACACATCTCTCAGCAAGGTTTTCCCTCTCTAGAGCGACAAAGAAATCTAATCTCAATGGGCCACCTAGTGCGAAGAAAAAGTATCTTTCTGTTCGCCTCTACAAGTCCCTGCTGGGTATGATGTCCTCCTGCATTCCATTGATACCTCACTGCAGATTGCGAATGCGTCCCTGCAGGAGCTTCTGGATTTACAGTGGAAACAAGTGAGCGGATCCTTCAACGACAAGATTCGGATCACTCAGGACATGCGCCAGGCCATTCGATGGTGGACAAAACAAGAGCATTTGTCCCAAGGTCTATCCTTCGTAACCGCTCCAACACCTCAAGTGGTAACTACGGATGCGTCACTGGAGGGCTGGGGCGCAGTTTTGCAGGATCTGCAGGTCAGTGGTCACTGGCTTCCAGAACATCGCCTCCTTCACATCAACCTCTTAGAGTTGACAGCGATTCGTCTAGCTCTTCAAGCTTTTCTTCCAAGGTTGCAGGGTCTGTCGGTACTTGTCCGGACGGACAACACCACAGCCATGCACTACATCAACAAGGAGGGCGGCACCAGGTCTCTGCCATTGTCACAAGAAGCCCAAATAATCTGGGAGTGGGCGATCTGTCAGGGAATTTCTCTGAAAGCAGAACATTTGCCAGGAGTACTGAACGACAAGGCGGACAGACTCAGCAGGCTGAAGTCTGTTACACACGAGTGGGAACTGGATCAGACAACGCTGGAGAGGGTTTTTCGCCAGTGGGGCAGACCTTCCATAGACCTGTTTGCCACACCAGAAAACAGGAAATGCCAGTGCTACGCCAGCAAGCTGCACCATCGAGGGTCACTGGGGAATGCGCTTTCGATAGCCTGGTCAGGCGCATTTGTCTACGCCTTTCCCCCATTCCGCTAATTCCCAGAGTACTCAAGAAGATGAAAGTGGAAGGATGCAAGATGATCCTAATAGCTCCTGCCTGGCCGCGGCAGTTTTGGTTAACCGAACTTCACCTTCTCTCCTTGGACCATCCTCTTCCACTGCGACCAATTCCTCACCTTCTTACAATGTCTCAGGGTCAGATACTACACCCAGATCCTCGCTCGTTACAGCTCACAGCATGGCTCCTGAAGAGCGGGAATTTCTTCACTTAAATCTTCCAGAGGAGGTTAAAGATGTTCTTTCACAGGCAAGAGCTCCTTCCACGAACAGGACCTACCGCTTAAAATGGAAGCGTTTTAGCATATGGTGTCTAAGCAATAATTTGGATCCTTTCTTATCACAACCATACCAGGTCCTTCCGTATTTCCTGGCCTTGGCTAGGGCAGGTTTGGCTCATTCCTCCATTAAGGTGCACTTAGCAGCAATTTCTCGTTTTCGACGCACGTCCTCTGGGCCTTCTCTTTGGTCAAGCAGAATTGTCAAACAGTTTCTTAAGGGCCTCTTCAGGGTGTTTCCGCCAGTGAAGCCTCCACCGCCTTCGTGGCAACTAAATTTGGTTCTTTCTCAACTTATGAGGCATCCATTCGAACCGATTCATCGGTCAGATCTCAAGTTTCTCTCCTGGAAGGTCGCTCTGTTGTTGGCCCTCACTTCAGCCAGGAGGATAGGAGAATTACAAGCTCTTACAATTCAGGAACCCTTCCTTCAGTTCAAGGGAAATACTGTCATCTTGAGAACTAATCCAAAATTTATTCCTAAAGTACCTTCTTCTTTTCATCTCAACGAACCAGTGATCCTTAAAGCTTTTTTTTCCTCAGCCTACTTCACCGGCCGAGAGAGCTCTTCACTCTCTGGATCTACAAAGATGTTTAAAATTTTACTTGGATCGAACTAAGTCCTTCCGCAAATCTTCACAGTTTTTTGTATCATATAGCGCTCCCCGCAAGGGATTTCCCATTTCCAAACAGGGGATATCTCGCTGGGTTGTGAGCGCTATTCGATACTGTCACACAGCAGCGGGCAAACCCCTGGAGGGTGTTGTCCGAGCACATTCGACAAGATCTATGGCATCTTCAGTGGCCTTGTTTGCTGGGGTCCAACTTGGAGCAGCACTCACACCTTTACAAAGCATTACTGCCTGGAGTCATCACTTCAAGACGACGCGGCGGTTGGACAGGCAGTCCTGAGGAACCTCTTCCAATGAGTGGTGAGCTTTCCCTTGCTTCCCTCCTTCCTTCTTTTATCTGCTTTATACACATTTTCTCTTGTTTATAAATGCACTAACTTATCCATGCCTTTGGCAGGTTTTAAAAGATGTATTTAGAGAATGTTTTTTCAGACAGGTAATGTCTTATGGAAAATGTGTATCCTTACTGCTAGCTACTCTGATTCCAAGCATGGGAATCTATGAAAGCTCCAATACTGGAGTAAGAAAACAAGTTACTTACCTGTAACTTTGGTTCTCCAGTATTGGAAGCTTTCATAGATTCCCATGCGACTCATCCTCCTCCCCTGGGAAAGCTCAGCCTCTCTCTGTGTATGTTTTCACAACGTATACGAAAATCTGAGGAGCTGAGGTTCTTTCACCAGGGTTCTAAGGGGTGAGGCGGCTCTGATTGGCTAATGAGTCTTTTTGGTCTCTTTTACAAAAAGACATGGTCTGACTACAAAATGGGATTAGGCCTAGGCCTGTTTCTCTTTTGTAATGGTTATTTACTACTGTTATATATATATATATATATTTACCGAGGCTCCCATCTCGACGACGGGGAATGATTCCAAGCATGGGAATCTATGAAAGCTTCCAATACTGGAGAACCAAAGTTACAGGTAAGTAACTTGTTTTCTTCATAAGTACATCACGTAATTGTGATAGTATGGCAGAACATTCAGACTTTTTTGTCACTTTAATAATGTGACTAAACCATAATATCAAAATATCATAAACGTATAATGCAATTAATATATTAGAATTGATGCTTAGCTGTATCTGAACTTTCTTGGATCACAGATGGACTATAGCAACACTGTGTATTTACCACTGCAATGTCCTTCTTGAAACTTAATAAAACAATGCTACCAGAACAGTAACTAAATTCGCCAGGTTCAGTCACAGCACTATGACTACCATGTTAACAAACATATATTGACAAGGCATTCATTTTCTTTTAAAGTTCCATCCATGTTTGGGTGACATGGTGTTATGTGACAAGCCCAAAATTACTTACTAATCCCGTTCATGCACATTTGTTCTATCAGTGCCTTCTTGCTGAAAGTATCCTACAAAACCATTCCTAGAATACTCTTCTATTTAAGTTTCAAAAGATTCTGCTTCCCTTTTGTGAGTGCCTTTGAACCTGCTGTTTCAACATAAGTTGATTTGGTTTGTCTTTGTTTTGCCTCTTCTCAGTCAAGATACCCTATGATTTCCATGGATCAGGAGTGATTTAGAGCATGACATGACACAACATGAAATTTATTGTCAATTCTTGATAATTTCACAGAATTTGAAAAATATCCCAGAACTCTGACAGTGTTACAGCCCCATGAAACTATCATAGCACTTTAATATCATCAAAGCTTCATAATAACATTAACATTTTAAATCATTGAAACTTTCGGAAGAATGGGCTTACTTTGGTAACCAAGCGGCAAGACCCTGGTGTTCTACTGGAGGACAGCAGACCTGGCACTCTTATGAAATCATGAAATCACACAGGAGAACTTACATGTAAAAAGCATAAAAGCACATATTAGGCAATGCATCTTTCAGATCTCATTTATCTCACAATACTTTGATCACTAGCACTTCAGTGATATAAGTGAACTCTGCTGCTCCCGAAAGAAGATTGTGCAATCCATGTAGCATCAGATACACTAGATTCAGTTTTTTATATCCCGGAACCAGGAACCTAGAAGGATATCAGACCACTGTAGAATTTAGAAGTGAGAGAAAGCAAGTAACTGATCATAGTCTGATAAAGGAAGCATTTTGCAATTTTGTAAAGAGAAATACAAACTTAAAATGCCAGAAATATCGACATTTTATTAGTAATGGTGTGCTGATGGACACATATCCGGCTTGGAAAGCAATGTAATTGGGAATGAAAAAAACAAGATGGTATGTCGTACAGGTGTGATAAGGGGGTTTAAGGTGCGGCTAACAAGCGTTGTTTGTGACATTTCTTAAACAGCAGAAAGGAAAGGGTAGAGGTTGGTATCAACTGCAAGTGCAATTCAGATTTGGGGAGAATTGCCTAAGATGGATGATGATCAGTGGAGGGTGAACTTCCTACTGAACCAGGGCATCTCGATACAAAGAAATTGTCTGCTTTTCAGGTTCATTTTTCTCCCAGAAATCTTATATTTCTCAGCTAGATATCTGGGTGTATAAATGTGTAATGCTTTGTAAGAGATGGTGGAAATTTTGCATGTGCTGCTGGCTGGTAAAGATGGTCTCTTGAGGAAGGTCAGGGTGAGGACATGTGGTTGATCCTCTTAATGTAACATGGTGGGCAGCAAAATGTTGTAGTGCTTCGAAAAGGGCAGCAGATATTTTAGGAAGGTCAGTACAAAGGGCACGGAGACACCAATGGCTTGTACTGAAATCTTGAGGTAGGCTATTTATATAATCAATCCTCATCCACAGCGAAGAATAATCGCCATAATAGTAAAAAAAAAAAAAACATCTACTATTGCCCGGCAGTTCAATATGGGTTAAAAGGTAGCAAGAACAGAAAAATCAACAATGACACGGAATCTCAATAGTGTCACATAGACATTACAATTGGGATAAAGTGTCCACAAATGTATTTTAGAAGGCTAATGCAAATCATAGAGGAGTTCTGTATCCACATAGAACTAAAGGCCGATGTTTGAATTCCATTATAAGGTCTCAAAACTCTCTGGTGACTTGTAACATTTTCTACTGTTCGGTGAGGATATTTATGGCCACAACATCACTCAACGTGCAACCCTCTTTGAAATCCTTTGACTTTTGCTTCTTCTCAGGAGAGCTCCTCTAACTGCAGATGATTGTATGACAGAACCCCGCATACATTTACCACGCGTGCCTTTACACCGCAGTCAGTACCCAACTGTGACGTAACCACACGTTCCTTTACCACGCAATGACGCCTTAGGGAGGAGCTGGACTTTGAAACTGTATAAATTACTATTCCAACTCCAATCAGTTTATCAGTAGGGAAGGTGTTGGGCTTAAAATACAACACCAGTCCAACAACGTGTCCCCTAGAGCAAGTCGTAACGACTTGAGTGGTAAAGGAATGCGTGATTATGTCGCATTCAGAGTATTGAGGTGTAAGGGCACATTGTGGTAATTACTGCGTGGTAAAGGATGTTTCCCTCCTGCAGATATGTAGAATTAATGTGAAATATATAAGGTCTAAAATAAAGATGTCAATACCCACGTTGTAATTTATTGCAAACATACATTTTTCTCAGTGGAATGTATGAAAACTACAGAGGCTGAGAATGTGTGGTACGGCATAAGGACTTTGGACAAAGCTTAAATGCCAACTCACTGCCATGAATGGAAGCCGGTTGGTATTATATTTTGCTTTACAAAAAAAACATCCTCTGCAAAATAAAAGGTCAGTGGCCCTAACAGGCAAGAAGTATTCATTCTCCGTACATTAAGTAAGACACTAAAGTTTTGATGATAGATCATTTGACTCCCAAAACTCCTCCCTATAGCACATACTCTCTTTACGCTTCCTCAATGAAGTCAATTTTTTTAAATTTAGGAATCACTGAAGCCACATCTCTTTCAACTGGTCTTTGGTTTGTCTCTTAGCGGATACAACAGACCCTAGAGACCCCTTTTACTGCAATAATATTGGTTGTCAGCGTTACTTCTAGCGAACGCTCTTATCCTGCTACTTTGAATGCACTTGGAAGAATCTTCCAGGGTGCAGAAGCACTTTACTGAAATAGAAAATAAGATAAAATTATTTGAATGTAATTGAATTATATCACAGAACTATTATAATATTATAGTTTTCTTAACATGTTAGATTCTCAACTCACCATAAAATCTCATTATAGCAGAACCCTGATAATATCTCAGATTTTTAATGATATCCCAACACCACTAGTTTCGTGGCATTTTGATAATATAACGGAAACTTGATAATATAGCCTTATAGCCCGCCGTAGCGGGCTATACTGGCCATTAAAGGCCCGCTCCAGCGTTAAAGGCCCGAGCCAAGGGCGGGACCTTAATGGCCGGTATAGCCCAGCTACGAAGGGCTATAAGACTATTAGAACATTCTGCCACTAGAGGGCAGAATGTTCTAACAAATAAAACAAAGGCCTCTCATAGTCCGTGGGGGTTTAAATCCCCTTGGGCTCTGAGATGCAGATGTTTGTAAAACAACATTAGAATGTTGCTTTGCGGGCTTTTACCGGCCGTAGAAGCTCGGAGCACTCCATTGTATTCAATGGAGTGCTCCACATTCCAATGTTCTAATATAAAATATAACATCACAGATCCACTAATACATCACACAACCACTCTATTGTTCCAGAACCTTGAACATACTATTCCATTTTGATAACACAATGGAACCTTGATAATATCATAACATTTTAGCCTCACAGATCCACAAATACATCTCACAATCTCTCTACTATTGCATAAACGTAAACATACCATCCCATTTTAATAATATCATATCAATAGAACCATATTTTTATGATAGCTCTTAAATATTGGATAACCCTGATGATCTCATAATGTTTTATGTTTCAATCTTGTTTTTGTCAATTCATAAACAGTCGATTATAAAAAAAGGCAGGGTACTCCAGCAATACACATCACAGTAAACTAAACGGCCACTCGCAGACCGCAATCTCACTTATTTTGGTTATCAGAAACCGGTCTCTGTACTGCAGATATACAGAGGCACCAGTGGAAGCAACATAGGTCGTGAGAGAACAGAGATAAAAAGCTCATAGCATCAACAGCAGCAAGGTTATCAAGGCACCTGTCTAAGAAGAGCAGCAACTGATGAGTCTCTATATCAACAGGCTTCATTCGTAGAGCTGGTACGTAGAGCTCAGTACTGGCTCTTAGCCTTCCAGTCAGGCAAGGCGACCATTACAGTGCAATTACCAACCCTTTTCAACCTTGGCTCTCTGGACCCTCCTTTAGACTCTCTACCATTAGAGATCATCTGGTCCTCTATCATTTTGGCCAGGGCACTTATAAGCAATTCCACAGCACAATCAGTTGGGATCCCCCAGCACTCTGAGCTGGGACCCCTTTTCACAGAGGGTTGTGCAGCTCACATTTCTCCAAATGGAGCATTTTATAAGTTCCATCATCTGACTCAGGCTTGCTGTTGTCACCTAGTCCTGTCCCTCCAAGTCATGAAGCGTAGCAATGGATGCTGCTGTGTCACATTTCTCCTTCGGCATGCGATTCTCAACGCCCGCAAACTTCTCCTTCATAGATCTAGCTGATGTTTCCATCTTTCTTGATTTCTGTTCTAGAGTTGTGCTTAGAATATTGATGGAAGAGGGAAGGGCCTGCTCCCCTATTGTTAATCGTGACACATCTGTGGGGTCATTACCCTGCCTTTTTTGTGCCTCTGTTATGGGATGCAACATGTGGTGAGGAAACAAATCCTCCTTTCTTTTCTTTCTGTGCAACTAGCTTGAGTTACAAACCATCATCACAACCGGGTACCCATACCTATGTGGCTGACAAGCTTGCCATCAACACCCTTGCAGCCAAGACACCATCAGAGTGGAGGCAAAAAAGTGTGAAAAACAAACAAGGCAAAAGGCCTGAATCCATCATGACCGCCCCAACCATGCTCCAATTTAGGCATCAGCATCTATTACCCTTGTCCCTACAGAGTCCACATCTGTTTGAAGTGTTGTGATTTTGGAGCCAAGGTATGCACTTAAATCTGAGGCACCCTTAGACTTGTCTGCCTTAATCTTTGCTCTCAGTCCCTCCTTGAAGAGCTGGAGGTTACTCAGACATCTGTCTTCCTTTGTCAGTGCCATGTTTCCTAGCGCCATGCTCTCCAGCGGCGGTTCCTCCGATATGGCGGTGGAGCTTCGCCCCCCTGCCAGCAGCAGCGGCAAAACTTGAAAAATAAAATGATAATAAACTGTGTTTATTATCATTTTATTTTTCTCAAGGCAGTGGAGTCTTCGGGCAGGCCAGGGGAATGATGGGCACGGGGGGAGTGGTAGTGCACTGTTCTCAGTGCGTATGACGGTTTGGCTGGCAGTCTCAGGCAGGCCAAACCGGCATGCGCACTCAGGCCAATCCTGACGCTGCTCTCATGCTGTGAGAACAGCATCAGGATTGGCCGCAGGGCAGTCTGGGAGCCTGTGCCTGCAGTGCAGCCAGAAGAGTGGCGATGCAGTGGGATTCAGGTATATTTTTTGTTTTATTTTGTATTTTGTTTTGTCCCCTCCCCCGCCACCAGCTGCGACTGTGTGAAGCTCCACAGGAGTGTGTCCCCTGGATTGCAGATTCTTCCAAATGTTGAGTAGGATTGGCAAAGAAACTGGTAACCTTCCTTTGGGTGGGCTTCTTTGGCGGTATTAAGTATCCATAGTTTGGATGGTCACTCTGATGGTGTCTCTCACCCGATGCCTATAGTGGCGGTGACACCTGCAATGGAGAGTATTTAAAGATTGCTTACTGACCAGGATGTCTCTTTCCTACACCCATGTGACACTTAAAAGTTGCTCCATGGCACGTCCGGCAGGCGAAAATACTCACGCAAGGTGGCTGTGACGAGATCACCACTAAATAAGTTGCTCTCTGTATCGGAGGGTGCCCACAGGGCTCCCCCGTCCTTCAGGTCACAAAATGGCCACTGCCCCCTCTGCCTTGCATGCCTAGCATGCCACATAAATACTTGAGTGTCTCCTCCCTTCATAAGGAGCATTGTGTCCTCACCGTGTGTAGATTTCCAGGCACATCTAGCCTCCTTCTGCACCAGAGTTGGAGAGCTCCACCTGGCGGGCCTCCACACACTCCTTGGCTGTTAACTCCATGGGATGTGTTCGTGGCCAGTTGTGTCTCTTCTTGCTCTCTTGCCCCAGTTGCTGATTTTTCAGCTGTGGAGGTGCTTACCTCATACAGGCCGTCCATCCCCCAACCTCCAATGACAGTCACTTTGGCTGGGGTGGTTCCTGCTTTATGGCAGCCTTTAATTCCTGGGACTGACACTAAGAGCCAGGGGCGCCAACTGTAGGCCAGTCATGGCATTCCACTTTCCGGCTGATGAAGTGCGACTGTATGGTGCGCCGCCTAACTCTCCTTCTGCCCTCATTATCATTGCCAGGGGCATGTGGCGAACTGGTGCCAGATTGCAATAGTTTAATCTATTTTTGGGGGCTTCCCCAGATGGATGCATCATTCCCTTTTGCTCTTGGTATGGGTGCCATATTGCCTGCGCGCCCAGGAAGCAGTCAGGCGAGTATTCTCTGTACTGTCATTTTTGGGCGCTAATTACTTGCTTACTCATAGTTTTACTCACAGCCGCAGTTCCTCCTTGCCATCAGTGTCCCTGAGGAGGGTAGTGCCCCCACAGATGGCCCTGGATTCCACATACATTGTGGTAGGCACCACCGGAGTCCCGCCAAAGCATGGTTGCTCAGGCCAGTCATGGCCACGCCCTCTCATCTTTAAAAAAAAAAAAATTTAGGAACTTTTATAACATCATAGTAGTTTAACATTACTGGCCTGACACATATCATGAATCTTGTGGTATTTTCATATTATCACAATTCCCCAATACTCTAAAAGGATCAGTGGCTCAAGTGGTGATAGATACCCTCAAGAACATCTTAACCCTTTGTAATATGTCATAAGTCTATCAACCAGGGAGGCAGCCATCTTTAGTTGGATGTGCATGTGTGTGATTTTGATGATGTAGCAGTTTACATTGGTGTTTAACTTTTAATTTTTAATTTATCTAAGTTTTGAATGCATTACTTTAAAAGCCTACAAATATACTTTACAAACTTTTAAGGTATGTATATATAAAAAAATGCATTTGAATATTCAAACAATAGAAATATGACGTCGTTATTGAAAACGTCCGTATGACGGTATGATCAGCGATATACAATCTAAAAATTAAAAAGAACAGCATGAAATTAAACTGTGCAGCTAGCAAAAGTGCAACTGAATTTGTAAATGATGAATACCTAAGGATACTATTAATATGGAAGCATAAATTTATGAGCGTAATTGAGAGGATATGTGGGTGGCTAAACATAGTAACATAGTGCGAATGCATACATGGAATATGTTACATATTATACCTTAACCAACTCGATACTTTCCCAATTCCTATGTGATAGCCTAGCAAAACACCTTGCAGATATGATAAATAAATATATGAGGTGTCTTGTCTGTAACGGGCAAGCACAAGCCCAATTGGTCAGGGTCATTCCATTGCTCAGTATACCTTCTTTACAATTCACCCCTATCTCTGAAGCTTTGGTGGCTGCCCAATTAAAGTACAGTAAGCCATCATACTCCCCAGCCAGTCCCATCTTCACCTTTGTAGTAAAAAATTGAGAGGAACTGACACTATAAATTACAAGACTCATTAGAAAATGTATCATGGAACAGGTTTCCCTTCCATAATGAAACATACTATCATCCTCCAGCTGCTGAAAAAGCCTGTATCAGTTCCTAAAATTTGACAAATATCGATCCATGGCTAACCTCCCTCTGTAGGAAAAATTAATAGAACTTACAGTAGCCAACCAACTCTTACGTGATTTGGAACATAATCATTTGCTCCAGTCAGGCTTCAGGCACAGGAATTATGGGATGGAAACCACCTTCTTGGTGTATCCGAGCAATGCTGCTTAAGCAGCAACACAGGATCCCCTCCATTGCTATGTCTAATGGATCCATTTACTGCCTATGACATGGCTGTCTCAAATACAGCCATCAGGTCTTTGGAGTCACACTATTGAGCTTGGCACATTCAACTCTGCCTTAGTATCTACGTTCTGTAGAGTTCTGCCTGCAAGGTTTGCCATTCAACTCTGCCCTAGTCTCTACTTCTTGTGGAGTCCCACAAGCCCCGCTGTTCAACTCTGCCCTAGAGTTTACTTCTTGTGGACAAGCACCGACGTTCTGTTCTTCAATAGTCTCTACTTCCTGTGGAGTTTCGCAACTCCCGCCGCTCAACTCTGCCCTTGTCTCTACTTCCTGTGGAGTCCCACAAGCTCCCGCCATTCAACTCTACCCTAGACTTTACTTCCTGCGGACTCCCACAAGCTCCTGCCATTCAACTCTACCCTAGTCTCAACTTCCTGTAGACTCCCACAAGCACCGCCGTTCAGCTCTTCAATAGTCTCTACTTCCTGTGGAGTCCTGCCGTTCAACTCTACCCTACACTCTACTTCCTGTGGAGTTCTGCAACTCCCGCTGTTCAGCTGTAAATATTTCTCTACTTCCTGTAGAGTCCTGCAAGGCTCGCCGCTCTCCCTGCCTCTCTAATATTTATCTCCAATTCCTCTTTTCTACCATTGAGACACAGAAAGTGTTATGATTTATGTGCCCATGACACCCATCCCTCAATATGCTTGGAGGGCTGGTCTAGGTCAGGTTTAGCTCACCAGCTGGTTTGCCTGGAACAAGAATGGATGACGTTTAGGTCAACCCCAACTAATCCAAAGCATGTCCCAGCTGTGGCTGCTGCTCCTCAGCTCTGACTGAGATGTCCTCTATGTTTCCTCCCTTCTTATGTTTTTAACTCTAGGACTCCATGGAATCTAGGGGTTCTCGTTGACTTTTTTCTTAAACTGCTACCACAGATCAAGGCAGTTTACAAAGCAGTATTTTTCAGTTTGCTCTGAATAAGCTAATTTTTCAGTTTTTCCTTGCAACCGATCAGCAAATGGTTATAACAGCCTTTGTAAACACTAGGAGTCAAAAGGCAAGTGCCCAAATGCCAATCTAGCCCAGTACCTCCTTTAAAAAAGTCAAAATGACTCAAAATGAACTTGCCAATGTGAGCAATCCACATTTCCTGTCTGGGGGCTCCAGCCCTCAACTTTCCCAACTCTTCAGGCTCTGTGCTTCCAAAATGGAACCTACAGGCACATACACACACATGCGTATCACGTGCTGTCCAGCATCATACACAATCCAGGCAGGCTAGGGGTGAGTTAATTACACAGCCAGAGAATTACATCAGTGGGGCCGAAAGACCCAGGTAAAAAGGCCTGTTCACATTACTGATTCTACAGAACACTACACCGAATGGGTATGTGCCACCACCACTCTCCGATCTCTTAACTCCAGGTAAGGGAAGTAGCCCTCCATCTTCACGAGGGTAGCGCTTGGTGCGCCCATCCAAATCTACGCAGAAAGCATTACCATGAGACAAGCCAAGGTCATGGTGCACATGCATGATCCGTGTTTGACCGTGACCAAACATCAGTAACAGGGGTCCAGATATTGATGCAGGTGGGGCACTCAGGGCAGAGTTACTTGTCTGTCACCATGCAGGGGACCTTTCCTTTCCATCTCAACAGCTCCTGACCACTTCTTCAATGCCATCAGCAGCTCCTAATGCAAAAAAAACAATTGATGGACGGAATGCTGAACAATGCAATCATTCACCCCCAGTCACAAGGATCTGGGTTAAATCCATCATTCTTTTGCTCACCACACTACCCCAGTTTGGACCCAGCCATATGCAAATCAGTCTTGACCCTGTTCCTTGTGGGAACAGTCCAGCCCGAACTGTCAAGCCAGGTCCTCTCTGGACCAGAAACAAGCATCCTGTGACCGGTTTCAGGGCATCACCCTTCATTAGCCAGGCTAGCTTGAATCCAGTGGTGTAGTGAGCACGGGACCCACGTCTGGGCATACCCTTCCCACTTAGGGCGACATATGCAAAAAATACTATTGATGGACGGAATGCTGAACAATGCAATCATTCACCCCCAGTCACAAGGTTCTGGGTTAAATCCATCATTCTTTTGCTCACCACACTAACCCAGTTTGGACCCAGCCATATGCAAATCAGTCTTGACCCTGTTCTTTGTGGGAACAGTCCAGCCCGAACTGCCAAGCCAGGTCCTCCCTGGACCGGAAACAAGCATCCTGGGACCGGTTTCAGGGCATCACCCTTCATCAGCCAGGCTAGCTTGAATCCAGTGGTGTAGTGAGCACGGGACCCACGTCTGGGCATACCATTCCCACTTAGGGCGACATATCCAAAAAAAACAATTGATGGACGGAATGCTGAACAATGCAATCATTCACCCTCAGTCACAAGGATCTGGGTTAAATCCATCAATCTTTTGCTCACCAAGTGAGCAAAAGAACGATGGATTTAACCCATATCTCTTGACTGGGGGAGAATGTTTGAATCATTCAGCATTCTGACCATCATTTGTTGCAGTTACATCAGCAGCTCCCAAAGCCTCTACTTTTGTTTTGGTAAATTTTTGTCTGGTCAGGTTGATTCTGTCATTAGTGACCTTCGCCCTTAACTTACTGACCAGTAGTCATCCACCTTATTATCAGCTGTGTAGTATTTCTGTTTCACTGTGACATGGTGTATTCGACTTCGTAGAGACCTAATGCCCTATCATCCATTCTGAGTGCAAGAATCTAATGCCATAACCTGACAGTGCCACAGTTAGTGCATTTGCTGTGTGTTTGTGAAATGCATCTGATATAAGGTAATAAATGTAGCTGATATAAGGTAACTCCTAAGTTCTGTCTTAAAGGTTGCCTTCCATCCCTGTCATTCTCATGCATAATCCGTGCCATTCTCATGCATAACATTTTTAAGGCAGTCTAATATTTCATCATTGATAGATACACCATATAGTAGATTATATATGAGCTGCCAACAACCCCGCCCAGGTGGTGTAAGTGGCGTAGTTATGCATATTGACATTAAAGCATGTTCTGAAAGGGATATGTGTTCTATGTTTCATTCACATGGTTAAGCAAGCTTTCACTCACCAGAAAATGAGGCAAATGAGCATATGGCCTGTGTGCTGTGGAGTAATAAATCAAATCTAACAACCCCCTGCATTGGCATATCCATACATCCACAATGTTCATGGAAGAAAGGCAGTCATTAAAATCTTAGGACATTTCCCCAGCTCCCCAGATTCTCTGCTGTGTTCTCTTCCCTGTCTAGCCTATTTCAATGTTGGGGACTTCTATAGTATATATAGTCAAGAGACCGTACTCGCCCCTGAGCCCAAGGTGAACTCTAAACATATAGATCTGCCCATCTCATCTGGAACTACTTATCAAACAGTGCCCAGGAATCTTAGAGAACAGAAAACGCACCTCTTTCTTTCTGATGAAGTACTGCACCAAGAACCACTTAGATCACATCCTGTGCCAATCCTTCTTTAGTAAATGTGTAATGTGGCAAGGTTATATCAACCTTGATTACTTAAATTATCCAGACTCATTGCCCAGTTGGCAATTTGAACTTAACAATTTTTGACATTTTATTAGAGCTTCAGATAAGCTGCTGTGCATTGGGGTACCACAACATCTTCCCTGCTGTGTGTCATTTGTGAGATCTATCATAGATCCCTTGTGGTATGGGCCATTCCACCTACCCACAAATTTCTCTCAACAAACCCTGCACCCCAACAATCAGCAAGTAACACCAACAAAACTAAACTTCTCACTCTACCCCCAAACTCATCCTAGGATGTCCTCTTTAGTTACGTTGTTCAGTCTCAACACCAAATATCTGCCAGTATTCCGCCTCTTTTCTAAGCCCTAAAATTGCCTGTGGATGTCACCCTGAAGCAGAGATTCCCACTGGCATCGTCAGCGGTTATCAAAGATCTTAGGGATCTGATCCAGTGTTTATTTCTGCTGATTCTTCCTTATCACCTACACTTACTCTTTTCAACGGCCTGCAGGACATCTGCTCTGGAAATGTCAGTGGTAGAAGGATGTCTCTCCCACTTCAGTAATATTTCTTCCCCTTCCACTCCTTTGGTCACAGGGGTAGAGACCTTTTCACTCCGCCCCCCCCCCTCCTGTCCCAGCACATCTCTTTTCTTCCCTTCCAACATGTAAAACAGGTGAAAAGAGTGACCCTGTTGATATCATGTACTGTTGTGGAGAAATATAGTTATGAGTCTAATGTCGCTCTGTCTTTTCACAGTCAATGTTGTTATATCTTGGAACAATTGGATTTTTCTGCTTTCGAAGTAGATATCATCTTTAGTATGGACACTTGTCATTATTTCCTCCTTCTCCTTGAATACGTGCACTTTTGTTACGATATCAGGAGAGCTATTTCTCCACGGGGCCAAACCCTATCACTGAATGAGTAGATAGAGTCTAATGGGTGGATCCTCCAGTTTACCTCTGGTTGCATACAGAAGGTTCTGCACATCGCTCTGAGTATCTTGTCCCTTGGTTTATCTGGGAAGCCCTAGTATGTGAATAATATTGTGCTGTTACCTATATTCAAGGTCCTTTTGCTCCACCAATCCTCCCACAAGAGTATTTAGTCCTAATTGTAAGGTGGTAAAGCTCTTCAGGGTGATCATCCACTTTTATTTTCAGCTCGTCCACTTTGTTTTCCAAGGTTACAACAGTCCCGCTCAGTACATGGAGGCAGACTTCAGGTGCATACATCCGATTTTATCTCTGCCGGAGGTAGTTCAGTGAGATCGCTGGTGGTTCTGTCAGGTATGCACCTCTTTCAGGGGACACTTGGTTGATGCTCTTTATATTTCCTGACAGTTCCAGTAGTCATCCTATGGAGAGACATGGCCTCCGTCCAAGTCTCTTGTATCTTGAGAGGCACTAAACCATGCGTCCATGACTCTGGTGTGGGAGGCTGTTTGTAAGTCTGGTAGCCAGTGAACTTCTTTGTACGCCCCTCAATGCTTCTTAAAGGTTCATTCTTCCCTCGGCTAGGTGATTTTACCTGTCTCCACAGCTAATGTGGACCAAGCAGGACTTGGTCTTAGTACCCTCATCATTCGGTACCATCAGAATGTCCCACCAGTGATCACATCCTCATGATCTGGGCTGCCGCTCTTTGCAGGATTCCACTACTCAACTGCTGCAGCCCGTCACTGCTCCACTTTGGCAGACTAACCCATTCGACTAATCTGCCCTCTGGTCTGAGGTGATAAAGTTCTCAGGTCCCTACCAAGATTATCAAAATTACAACTGCTATTTCAGCAGCATCACACTCTCGAATGAGCTCAGCCCACTCCTCACTGCACTCCATTGCGGGCACTAACTCGGAATGCCTTCTTTGCACTAGACCTCCTGGCGTTTCCCACTGGTAAACCCTAAAAAATGTGTGATTATTGGGTGCTATTTTCATGCAGAAAAGCAGTGGAAGAACTTGAGCATCGACAGACCATGTCTACTGCATTCCCTTTCTAGGCCAAGACCCCATCCCAGTACTTTAGAGAAAAATGTTTTTTCTAGCATTAATAAGACAATGGTTGATTTACAGCATTATGGATGAATTCCTGGTAGAGATGGGCATGGCTTGAGAGATGATCTCTGGCAGTAGGAGCCAGAGATTTGATAATTTAAGCGCTGAAAGGATTCGATGAAACACAGGATGGGCTGGTGGACTTAAGTATAAGAATATAATTCTATGTGAGTGTTGGAGATGATTTAAAGTGAGTGAGGAGGGTGAGGAGTGTATGATAGACAGGGTTGTGTTGAGCACTGGGCGAGTGGTCTGGATTGGAAATTTCAAAGGATTTTTAAGAAGCAAAGCCAGTGGTGGTGTTATGTTTTGAGGCATGGGTGACCAGGAATGGGACTCGCTAGGCAATATTTGCTTGGGGGTTCATGTGGGTAGAGGGCAGAGCAGTGGGCTTTGTTGAACATCTCGTATGAGGTGGAGTCAAGGAATTGAGGAAGGCCTGTGTGGATTGTACCTAGGTATGCAGAGATAGTAAGGTGTATTCTTTTGTCGAGTGACTAGGGCCTTGATCTTGTGTGCCAGTTCTTGGTTCAATTTATGATCATGTGTATTTGGGGAATGTCTGATTTGGAGTGGTCAAAGGACAGAGGGCAGTGAGCCAGCATGTCTGATATGAAGATGAGACCATGGGGGTTTCAATGGAGTGAGAAATTGCGTAAAAGTGTGTCTCAGCGTAGATGGGTGAAAAGTGTCTACGCTTGGTGGTCCTGCTAGTAGACGTTGGGGGTCACCAGGGTGATGACAGGGTGAATCAAAGGTTGGCATCATTGTCCTTGAAGAATGAGCCTATGGCTTTAGGATACAAGATAGGAAACGTCCTAATATATTGTTTTTTTTGCAATTTGATTCCTTAAGTTGACAGTTCTATGACAGCCTCTTTCTCTCTCTTTACAACACCCCAGGGCTGCAAAGTTGTGGAGAATGCCATGAACACGACCAGAGATGACATTAGCCTCCTCCACATCTCCCGAATCCACCTGGAAGACAACCTTCGGGATAAGAAGATGGCCTACCGTACAGACACGAGTGCACTCAACCTCCGCCGCAGGCGTGCCTCCCACCGCTGGACCATGGATGAGGGCAAGCAGCTTATCCCAGACTAAAGCTATGTGTGGAGGACTGGCAGGGTTTTCAACCAGCCCCCAGTGTGATGGGTCCACCAGGGCAGGTTTGTGGTCAAAAAGACATATGTTAAATGAAAGATTCTAAGTAGAAATAAAGTACTGAACCAAAGTCACACCCGGCATGTGTCAGATCATTGTATCCAGTGGGCAGTGAAAATATTAACAAAGAGTAACATAGTGTTCGTGTGAATGTGGCCCAATGGGAGGGTTTTCATATCCCAGCAGTCACCAAATCTAAGTACAGGACATGCCCTGTACTTGGGTATAGCCTGTAGAAGGTAAATAAAGATAAACCTTCTACATGAGTTACTACAACATGTGCTGTGTGCCTTTTAATGGGTGTCTGTAAATGGTTTGGGTTTTAATACATATCGACTAGCTATAGTCTGATGGCCACGTGTGAAGATAAAGGCTCAGTCATCAGCTTCCAAGACACTGACCCATGGCAAATGAGCACAGATGAAGATGAAAGCTCGGTGACACAGTCTCATGACAGCTGACCACACATGAAGATGAGAGTTCAGTGTATCTTATTTACATTTTTGAGTGACTGTGCTCCTGAGTCTAAAGGTAGTATAGGTGTTTGGAGACGCAAGGAGCCTGATTAACAAAAGATAGTGACCCTAGGTTTACACAACTGCATGGATTCAGATTTGCAACCGTAAGGGATTCACAAGTGTTTCCAGGAGTATGCCTGGCAGCCTGTGACATCTGCAGGTAACTAGGCGTACAGTGTGTATGTCAAAGTGGCATTGCATTTGTCCGAAGAAACCTATTCCCTCCTAGTGAAAGAAGGTTCCCTACACCTCTACCAATTCTGGATGTGTTACCTTCCCCTTTACCATTGCCATTGACAGAAGTAAATTTCCAACTATTTCTAGGATTTAAATCCGTTGTAAAAAAGTCAGTCATTCTTAGAAACTCTCAGGTTTGTCGGTGTTCCAAAACTTTCCAGCATATTCTCCCCCTAAAAGACCACTCCCCACCCTTGAAATTTACTCGCTTTTTAATAGTACTACTTAGCTGGGGTAACGCTGTACATGAATAAATTGATTTATTTCTATGTTGTGGTACTTGTAAAGTGCGCCCATCTGGGAAAGCAAAGAAGCGCTGATGACAAGATCAAGTTTTGTGTCTATCAAGCAGTCGTAAATGGTGCCATTTGTGTGTGTAAATTGAGGGCTAAATTTATCAAGTAGTTTATCGCCCTTGCGCCACACAACGGGTTGCAAGGGCCACACAACTACTAGGTAAGATTTATCAAGCTGTCCAAGGCCACCTTTTGTGGCTCTTTGTGGATTGATAAATCTAGAGTAACGCAATGCAGCACAAATCACTGCGTTGCGTTACTCTGCCCCAGGAAGGTGTGCCATGGGTGGTGCATGGGTGTTCCCATGCAACACCCATGGATTTTGGCGCATTTCCAGATTTGCCATTACTGGTAGACCTGAGAATGCGCCAAAATGCTATGCATCCCAGGGGAGGTGTAATGAGGAGAAATATGTTTATTTCTCCTTGTTTCTCAGGGGATTGTTTTTGTGCAGGAAGGTGTTCCTTCCTGCACAAAACTACCCTGCCTACAACCTGCAAGGGTGCCTGGTTTGGCGCTAGGCAACACATTGTGCGCCAGCGTAGGGGAAAAGGCAGGAATGTGCCGTATGATGTTAAATACGGCACATTCCTGCCCTTTCCCTGTCATGCAGCGCAGCAAGGTGGGTTGCTGCGCTGTGTGACTTTTTGATAAATATGCCTCGTAATGTACCAATCTTGTTGCTCCCCTGAACTTCAGCTTGGTTTCCAGCGTGTGCTAACAAACAAAATACATTCATTTATGCTGAGGCAACAAAAACCTCATATGATCATATTTCTATTTTCTTTTTATACTTTAACCAGGTTAAATAAATAAAAGGCAATAGAGCCAAATTGTTTGCCCATACTGGGTGATCGGACGGAAGTTCGACCCCATCTTCGCGGCAGGAAACAGCGTCCATTTCAGCCACACAACGCAGCCGCCATGGACTGACCACCACTGCGTACACTTCGCCATCAACAAACCCAAGTCACCCAAATCAGCCCCACGCCCACCACGAAGGAACTGGAGCAAGGTTACCGACAAGCAACTTAACTACACCCTCAACCGAGACAACCACACCTGGGCACCCGACGCAAACAGCGCAAACGACGCAGCCAGAGAACTCCACACCTGGATCTCCAACTGCGCAGGTGAGCTCGCCCCGCTATGCAACCCCGACAGACAACGCCCCAGGAAAGCCGCCTGGTTCACAACCGCTATCCAAGAAGCCAGACGCACCTGCAGATTCCTGGAGAAGAACTGGAGAAATACCAAGACAACCGTAAACCACACCACCTACAAGGACGCCATGACGGACTACCACAACCAGATCAGAGCCACCAAAAGGAACTTCATCCACAACAAAATCCTGGCCAACTCCACCAACTCCAAGGAACTTTTCAGTGTCATTCAAGAATTCACCAGCCCACGCAGCGAAGCCACAGACATCACCCCATCCCAAGACCTCTGCGACAAGCTTGGAACCTATTTCCACCTCAAGATCAAAAACCTCTACGACAACTTCATCAACCATCCACCAGGCGCCACAGACGGCCCCCCGCACCCCAGAAACACCAGCCAGCCCACCATCTCCAACTGGACACCAATCACGGCCGAAGACACCGCCTCAACCATGAAAAGCATCCACTCGGGGGCCCCCACCGACCCTGCCCCCTCACATCTACCACAGAGCCGTGGCCGCCATCGCACCCGAACTACAACGCACCATCAACACCACCTTCAAAACAGGCACCTTCCCAGACGACTGGAAGCGCGCAGAAGTCAGACCCCTGCTCAAGAAGCACACAGCTGACCCCACCGACCTCAAGAACTATCGGCCCATCTCGCTCCTCCCCTTCGCAGCCAAAGTTGCAGAGAAAAGAGTCAACAGGAAACTGACACGATTCATTGAAGAGAACGCCGTCCTCGACCCGTCCCAATCCGGATTCCGAAGCAACCAAAGCACAGAGACCGCCCTACTCGCCGCCACAGACGACATCCGCACCCTCCTGGACCAAGGCCACTCCGCAGCCCTCATCCTACTCGACCTATCAGCGGCCTTCGACACCGTCTCCCATCGCACACTAGTCGTCAGACTACACGACGCATGAGCATACAAGGAACAGCCCTGGACTGGATCCGATCATTCCTCACCGGAAGAGGCCAAAGGATCAGACTCCCACCCTTCCTCTCCGACCCCACGAAAATCACCTGCGGAGTCCCACAGGGTTCATCACTGAGCCCCACCCTCTTCAACATTTACATGGCCCCCTCGCAGCCATCGTCCGACAACACGGCCTCAACATCGTATCCTACGCCGACGACACCCAGCTCATCCTCTCCCTCACCAAAGACCCCACCACTGCCAAACTCAACTTCCAGAAAGGAATGCAAGACGTCGCAGTCTGGATGACCAACAGCTGCCTGAAACTCAACGCCGAGAAGACAGAAGTCATTGTCCTCGGTGCCACCCCTTCTGCATGGGACAGCACCTGGTGGCCGACCGCCCTCGGAAGCCCACCTACCCCCTCAGACCACGCCAAGAACCTCGGCATCGTACTCGACTCATCACTCTCCATGAACCGACAGGTCAACGCCGTCACCTCCAGCTGCTTCAACACCCTCCGCAAGACCTTCAAGGGGATCCCCCCTGAGTCAAGGAAGACAGTCACCCACGCACTCATCACCAGCAGACTGGACTATGGAAACGCACTCTACGCCGGCATCAACAAGTCCGTACTCCGCAAACTCCAGACAATACAGAACACCGCCGCCAGACTCGTCCTCGGCATCCCCCGACACGAATACATCAGCCAACACCTTCGAAGTCTTCACTGGCTCCCCGTGGAGAAAAGAGTCACTTTAAAAATCCTCACTCACGCCTACAAATGCCTACACAACAACGGACCCAAATACCTCAACGACAGAATCAACTTCCACGTACCCAAAAGAAACCTCCGATCTTCCAACCTTGCACTGGCCAAAACCCCGCGCATCCACAGAGCCAGAGCTGGCGGAAGATCCTTCTCTCACATTGCAGCCAAGACCTGGAACGAGCTACCGGCAGACATCAGACGCGCCCCCTCCCTGAACACCTTCAGGAAGACCCTCAAGACCTGGCTCTTCGGCTAAACAGATCTGCGGACGCCCCCCTCAGCGCCTTGAGACCCTCACGGTTTAATTTGTTAAAAAGTTATTTAAAGAGGTTCTTTTTCCATTCTGTTTCAATTTGGATTTAGTGGAATTCTCAATGTCATTATTTGTTTCTTCATCTTTTCCTCAGTTTGTCAATGGCTAGTGCACGTGATTTGCTCAACATGTTTTGCAGGTCGGTGTTACCATATCAGACATGCCAACATTTTAGGGCAGGGACGTGGGAGATTTTAAAATAGAAATCGGGAGAATGTAATTTCCCCATTGACTTCTATTGCAGAAAATGCAATTTCAGGTGGGAGACAACTAAAATAAACCAATTTTTTGCTTGAAAAATCGGTAGTCTCCCACCTGAATCGGGTCTATTGGCATGTATGCCATATAGAACTATGGACATGTGCTTTTTGCCTCTCAATCAATCAATCACGGTTTATAAAGCGTAGCAAATCACCCGTGAGCGTCTCAAGGCGCTGGAGTTGCTAGCTGCGTCTCAGTGCTCTGTTCATTAGAACAGCCAGGTAAGCAGTAAAACAAGCATTTGCAATGCAATAGGTCTCGCAGTTACACGAGTTTAAGCTATTGGCATTGTAAATGACAATGCCTTTTATTTATGTTTTTAAAACGAAAACAAAAATAAAAGGCAGTGTTATTTTTAACGCCAATAGCTCAAACTCGCATAAATGCGAGACCTATTGCATTGCAAATGCTTGTTATCTTAGGCGCCTGTTTAATTTGTCCTTCAAATTACCCGCAAATATAAGGTCAGAAGAGGAGGCTGTTCCTTCGCCTACTTGATGGCCAGACTTTGGAATGCACTGCCTCTGGCTTTGAGAAGCTGTCCTTCTGAAATGACTTAAAAAAGGACGGAAAACTCTTCACTTCGACTCTGCTTTAATTACTTCCTCACTCTGGTTCTCGTATTCTGACATGGTGGTGATCCTTTCACTGCGCCACTTCTAGGACGCAAATGCGTCAATATCTTACGCTATTTGGGGATCACCACTTGTACCCATTGTTATACTATTGTTTTTTATGGCTTCTTTTGTATGCTCTGTATTACTCGCTCATGGTGGGAACCCTCATTGTTTATGTATTGTGTTTATTTTCTTTACTTGAAACTTGAAAATAAAGTTGTTAAAAAAAAGGATGGTGTGGTAGCACACTCTCATTTAAAGGCAGCACGTGTTCTACTGAAAAAGAAATAGCACAAACATGCAGTTGTACTGATAAAACTTTTTAGCACACTAAAAATAATACGTGGAAATTGGTTTCAGTGAATATTTATCATTTGCACATCACCAAGTAAAGTCTCTTGATTTGATCCTGCTAAAATCTTTGCGTTCATCACACTTCAGAATTGCAAACAATGTGCATCATTTGGACTTTCTTAACTGCTAATATATTTTGATATGTGTACAGTTCATTTACAGATATATAAATTTCGTTGTGTGTTAAAACCAATTACATTCTACTGTCTATTCTTTCACACTCCCTGTACCTCAGCAAGATTGTCATTTAGTTCAGTTTACAAATGCCTGTCATTTTGAGTCAGAGAAAGAAAAGTATACATCAATCTCCATGTCAACAATAAGAAGAAATTTGTCAAAATGCATAGCCTGACATTTGATCTCTATCTTTGAACGCACAGCAAATGACACAAGATAAAAGCGCATCATTATTGCTGATTCACCTTCTGAACCTCAGCATGATTAATTTGGGGTGCAGCAGCAACCCCAGCACCCCTACTTTCAGTGCCTAGGTTATGAGATATTTTTACCTCTTCGAGGCACTACCTGCCTGGGCTAACTGAAATGGGAGGGCCATCCTCCCAGAGCAAGCTAGACCGAATTAAATGTGCAATAGGTGGCACATATAAAAGTTTGAAATTAAACAGGAATTTTTCTAACTCAAAGGATCTATGGGGAACAAGGTGATTTTTTTAATTTTACACACACAGGGCCTCATTTGCAAGTTTTTGTTGCAGGGCAGTGCAGCAAATCACTTTGCTGCGCTGCCCTGCGTTAAAAGAAAAGGGCCGGAATGCATCATATCTATGAGATACGGTGCATTCCTGTCCTCTTCCGCAGCGCTGGCACACAATTGGCTGCCTTGCGCCAGCGCAGGAACCCTTGCACAATGGTGCAAGGGTGCCTGTGTTGTAGGAATTATTGTTTTTGTGCAGGAAGGGGCTCCTTCCGGCACAAAAACAATCAATGGAGGCGTTTTCCTCTTATGTGTGCTGCCAAATGCAGCACACATAGAAAAAGGCAAAAACGAGGAGAGATAAAGATATTTCTCCTCGTTACACCTCCCCTGGGGAGGCGTAGGCTTTTGACGCCTTCCCAGGTTTACAAGTCCTTGTAAATCTGGGAATGTGTCAAAATCCATGGGTGTTGCATGGGAATACCCACTGCAACTCGCATGAAACGCCTCTTTGACACAGAGTTAGGAAACGCAGTGACTTAGGCTGCTTTGCCTTACACCATAGAACTCCAAGGCCATGAAAAGCCACGCAAAGTGGCTTTGCGTGGCCTCGTAGATATGGGTCGGCACTCTGCTCCACTAGTGCATCAAAAAAAGTGACGCACCAGCGGTGCAATGGGCTTGTAAATAAGCCCCACAGTTCCCAAACAACTGTCCCTGAATGTTAGTGCCGACCTTCAGGTGCCTCTGGCTGAAACTGATAAGAAGTGGGTGGGGTCTTCTGTGCTGTGAAGAGGAGGCAGTGACAGAAAGCTAAAGAAGAAACAAGTAGTTAATCAGCAAATGTAAAGGCTGCTTGGAAGCCACAATAGAGTTTAATGGATGGAGCCACTTCAAGCTTCGTTGTGACAGAGTTATACATTTTGAGAGGTAATGTAAGGGTGTTGCCAGCTGAGTACTGGCGTGCGTCCTTTTAATAGACAAAAGAAATTTGATCCAGGTATAGTCTGCATATTACTAAAATACATATTTTGATATGTTGGAATAGAAATGTTTTAGCTGAAGCCCTCCATGCATTGTATGACTTAAGTTAGTATTCGCGGCACCATTTTATATTCAGCCGCCATTTTGAGCCATGATCGAAATTAACTTCTGTCTCACTCTGTGTCTGCCTCAGCTGAAAGCAGCTGCGAAACATTTTTCTTTTCTCCAAGGCTGAGCCTCGCTGTGCTAATGAATACACTGTCTTTGCTAGTGCATACCTTTCCTTGTAGATAGGCCTGCTCCCACCCTTAGAGCAGCGGGCACAGGCAGAGTGACCTTGGCGCTGAGGTAGCATGTACCCGGTCACAGGATCAAGACTCATCCTTCTGTACCTCCTTTGTTCACCAGGTACCAACTGGAAATTTCCAGTGAGGGCGTCTTTATTGATTCTGAACTGTATTTCTTGTATCGCTATGCTTGTCGAAGTCAGTCCCTCTGCAGCAATCCAAGGAGGCTGGTCAGACCGGACTCCACTCGAGTGTATCTCTAATAAATACCTTTGGTTTGTATTCTCTACTGTCTGACCGACTCTTCATTTGTGTGGAAGGCTGAGAGGTGGTCGCGTTTGACCCGGGTGGCCCTAATTGGGTCACTTCCTTCAGTTGGCGCCCGAACAGGGACTCCATCGGGTGATCCATCCTCGCCCGTGGATGGGTGGGGAGGTCGGGCCACATCGGGTCGGATGGGTGGACCAGTGATCCCTGCACGAGAGAGTCTTGAACTCGCAGCTGCCCCGTCTGTCTGACTGATCGGTGCCTCGTCCAGTGATCATCCCAACTGGGGTCCTGAACGGCGAAATCCTTGGATCCGACCGTTTGGTCCGAAGAGTCGGCAGTGGAGAATACATTTGTTTGACCAGAGTGCACCAGGTGAGTTTGCTTTGGTTCTTTGAGGACCTGGCACCATTTTGGTTTGTATTTGACACGGCCTGAGGACCGTCTTTGGACAAGCGCTTGAATTTGTTTGAGTTCTTTATGAACATGGTACCACTTTGATATGTATTTGATGGGGTCAGAGGACCGACTTTGGTAAAGATATTTGCAAATATCTGTTGGGCATAAGTAGTGAACTTGTTTTCTCTGAAAATGCCTTGTTTGAGTAAGTTGTTTTGTTTGGGCTGTCGTTGTTGTTCTGCTGATGCTCGATTGGAAGAAAGTCAGCCAGCGCCTCCAGAAGGCACTCCAAATTTTGATATGTACGTAAAACAGGACCTTGGCCCTATGATGTTTAGTATGTTATGGCACGAATATACGAGGGACAATGCCGAGTTGCAGTGGCCATTGAAGGGCACTTTTGATGAACTGAAAATTTATTTTCTTCAGGATAAGTTATTTGCGAAAAGGAGTAGGCAATCGATGTTTGATTCCCTCAGAACATGGCAAAAGGAGGCTAAACAGAGGCAAATGAAAGCAGAGAAAGAGGCCCGGAAGGGCAGAATGCAGACATTGACTCAGAAAGTTGTAGCGTATGATAGAGAGAAGCAGTAGATAGGAATTGAACGTGAAGATAGGAGGTTTCGATTGAATATTGATAAGTCTTTTGCAGTCCAAGAGGAAAATGACGCTTTTGTTGAAGAATGCCCTGGAGAGGGTATACCCCATACTTCCCCTGCAGCCCCAGCTGCCCGTTTCTTCTGTCTCTGCTGTCTCTGTCTCTGCTACTGTTGCTCCGTCTGCTTTGGCAATGGCCCCTTCTGTCCTTTCTTTGTCATCGCCGTCTGTGGCAACTACGACTATTAGCACTCCAGCAACACCTATTGCTTCGGCATCCCGTTAACCGGCTCTTACACCCACAACACAGCCAGCAGCGACTTTATTGCCCAGTACTTCTGTTATTACTCCCACTGGTTTCCCCTATTCCCCGACGTTGCAGAATCTTGAGACACCAGTACGCGGCCCTGAGGATAGGGACTGGACGAAATTCAAGGACCGATTAGGGCGGATGTTGATACGATCTGATGTGGACGACGCTGAAAAACAGGTGGTGGCTAATCAGGCAGCCCAGTGGACTCGTAACCCCATTTACAGTGTGGAGGATGTGGGGAATGTGATGAAAGATTATGAGCCTTTTGTGCAGCAGCATGCCCTTAAACATATGTCGGCCACTTTGATTGGGCTTTGGGAGCAATGTTTCAATGGAGCAGCACCACAGGTTATCTATGATATTAAGGATCATGTTTATGTAGCTCACATGGCACCTGGTCAGGTTTTTAGTAATGTCGCAATGTTGGTTGCTTATCGAAGTAGACTGCTCGAGAAGAGCCCACAGATGGTGTCTCCGTTTCCAATGAGGGAGGTCCACCTCATATATCACCCTGAACTACTGGAGCTGAGGGATCAGCAGAATACTGTTATTAGACCAAGGGTAGAGGCCAGTTTCTAAGAACAATGGGTTTATACTCCATGGAAAAGGAGTGAGGTTTTGTCCCTTAAAACTTAGCTACCCGACCCTTTGAAAAATCCTACTGCATATTATAAGGAATGGACTGAGGCTGCTTCATCGACAGTGATGACGCTTGCGGATATTGAAATGTTCTTTGGTTTATTGGTGCCCGTTGACATTTGGAGGCAGGTGCACACACAGGACCACGTTGTGGAATTGGGTGGTACCTGGGATCAGATTAAAGCATGGGAACAGGAGAGGAAGCCTGGTGAGAAGCCTAAGGCCGAAATACTAGCTTTTGCCTGGCCGAATTATTATGTATATGCATTCTCTTATTCCACAGAGAAGGGTAGATTGGGACAAGTTAACGGCATGTCGTCAGAAGAAAGATGAGAGTGTGTCTGATTTTTTCACTCGGTTTGAAAGTGTGTTTTTGGATTTTAGCGGACAGGATTTGTCAGTGGAAGGGGGTGTCCTATTGTTTGTTAATAAATTTGTTACGAACCGGCTTCCTGAGATCGCGACTCGGTTACAGGCCTTGGAGAACACTTGGACTACCTCCTCCCCTTCTGTAATTTTGAGTTTGGCACAGCACAGGAAAAAGAGGAGAAGGAGAAGGTGGAGAAAAAGCATAAAGAATTGAAGACGAAGGTGTTGTTGCAACAGGCTTCTCGAGGGAATGGTAGAGGACGTGGTGGTACGGCCCGACAGCTTCCATGTACAGGCAGGAATACTACGTCTGTGGGACCAAACCAGTGTGCGTGCTGTAAGGAGGAGGTACACTGGTGCAGTGAGTGTCCTGTGCTTTTGCAGAAGGTGGCGGACCCAAGGGACGAGGGTCTCATGGACGGGGTCGTGGAGACGATGGCCAGGACAGGGTTCAGTCAGTTGGGACATCACAGGGTCGCACTGACCAGAACTGCTTTGACGACCCTAGGGGCAAACAGTACTACCACGATGACTATGATACGGATGAGGTGACAGGAATATGTTACAGTTAGGACAGCCGAGGACAAGGTGAGGGACCAGTTTTGATACCTGTAGACCAAAGAGGTCCGTATGTCAGTGCGGACGTGCATGGTTCGACTAAGGAGTTTTTGGTCGATACAGGTGCCACAAACAGTTCTATTTCTCGTTCCCTGGTCCCTGGGGCGGCTCTGTCTGACCATAATAATGTTTCGGCAGGATTTTCTGGTGTACCGGTTGTGAGCCCCATTTCTAAACCTCTTGCGTGGACTCTTGGTCCTTTCACTGTGGATTCGCCCTTCTTGTTGACGTCCAATTGTGGAGAGAATTTGATGGGTTTGGATCTATTAAAGAAATTGCATGCCACTATTTATTGCTCCCCGGAGGGTGTCTACATGACCGTGGGTCCGAATGTTGTGAGTGCTACACAGTGCCTGTCGAAAGATGCGCCTCTTCCTGCTGAATTTAAAGATGTGCCACCCACACAGTGGGCAACGGGCGACACGGATGTGGGTTTGTTGCAGATATCGCCTGTTTCGATTCGTGTTAAGGAAGGTGCAATATTACCCCGCACTCCTCAGTATAGGATACCGCAGGCAGGTGAGCATGCTTTGATCAAGATTGTACAAGATTTGATTGAGAAAGGAGTGGTTGAGGAGACAACTGATAATGTTTGTAACAGTCCCATTCTTCCGATCCTCAAACGGATGCCTTCAGGTCCCTCTGAGTATCATGAAGATGTTTATCACTTTGTGATTGATTTGCGCGAAGTTAACAAAATAGTGATTCCACAGTTTCCGGTGGTCCCTGACATTACGACTCTATTGACGATGATCCCTCCCTCTGCTAAATTCTTTTCTGTCATTGACTTGAAAAATGCCTTTTTTAGCATCCCTATTCATCCTGACAGCAGGTACTTGTTTGGGTTCACCCTAGCTGGTAGAAGTTTTAGATTCTGTCGCGCTCCTCAAGGCTATACAGAGCGTCCGAGTATCTATAGTCAGGCATTGAAAGGTCAGTTGGATTATTTGTCGCTTCCCACCGGTAATGTCTTACTCCAATATGTTGACGACCTGCTCATCGCCTCAGACACGGAACAAGGTTGCAGAGACAGTATGGTTAAATTGTTGCTCCACGTAGCTGACCATGGTAATAAGGTGTCCCTTTCCAAATTCTAGTATTGTCAACAGGAGGTCACCTATTTAGGTCACCTACTGTCGAAGGAGGGTAGGAGATTGACCCCTGAGCGCATCAGTGTCATAGTGAAAATGCCTGTTCCGCGAACCCAGAAAGATGTGCGCGCCTTCATTGGCATTACTTCCTATTGTCGGCAATGGATCTCAAACTATTCCCTCCTAACAAAACCTCTGCTTGTATTAACAACTAAAGATGTGCATGAACCCCTGCCTTGGACACTAGAGTGTTAGCAGTCTTTTGAGCAATTGAAAACTGCACTTTGCTCGGCTCCGGTGCTTGGTACTCCTAACTATGCCAAGCCGTTCGTGCTGTACGTACAGGAGACGGCTGGTTGCGCGCTTTCTGTTTTGACACAAAAATTTGGAGATAAGCAACGGCCGTGTGCTTATTTCTCTGCTGTACTTGACCCTGTCGCCTGAGCCCTCCCGAGCTGTCTAAGAGCGGTTGCTGCTGTGGCCGTCTCAATAATACAATCGGCGGGACTCGTACTCGATACTGACCTCACAGTTATGGTACCCCATGCTGTGGATACACTTTTGAATAAGACAAGGACACAGCACCTCACCAGTGCACGTCTAACTGTTTACGAGCTGACGCTCTTCCAAAAGCATATCACGATCAAACGCTGTGCCACTCTGAATCCAGCCACGTTGCTACCCCTCCCTTCTGAGAATGAGGAAATTGACATACATGATTGCATTTTTCAGACGGAGGAAGAGACGAAGGGACGGGTAGACTTGACTGATGTTCCCTTATCTGACCCCCAAGGGGAACTATATGTCGATGGCTCTTGTTTCAAATTATCAGATGGCACTTCCACTGCAGCATACGCAATAACTACACTGCAAACGGTAGTTGAGACATCACGAGTTCCATATCAGTCCGCACAGGCAGCCGAGCTAGTCGCCCTTATTCGAGCCTGTGAGTTGAGCGAGGGACTGGTTGTCAATATTTATTCTGACAGCCAGTACGCCTTCGGGGTCGCCCATAATTTCAGGTGGCTCTGGGCAGAGAGAGGGTTCCTCACTTCCCATGGGATGAAGATCCAACATGGCCCCCTCATAAATAGGCTTTTGTCTGCTTTGGCACACCCCAAGAAGTCGGCAGTGGTGAAGTACAGCACCCACAAGAAAATTACTGACAATTTGGGTAAGGGGAATGCCTTTGCAGACCAAACAGCCAAGGAGACTGCCCGAACGAAGATGAAAAGGATGTTTGTAGCAGGTCCCGCTAGGTGGGTGCCCGAGTTCACCATGTTTGAGGATACACTGGAGAATGTCAAGGAGATACAGAGTGAGGCAACGATAGAGGAATTAGCAATATGGCAGGAAAGCACAGCACGTTTGGATGAGGAGGGGTGTTGGACTAATAAGTCAGGGAAACAGAGATGGATGCTACCAGATGCATATGTTCTTCCCGTCGTCACTATGGCACACGGGCCAGCCAACATCAGCCTTAAAGGTATTTGCAAACTGTTAGACCCTGTATGGCAAAATGATAATATCCCAAAGACTGGCGTTCATTTGGTAAAAAATTGTATGGTGTGCATGATGCACAATCCTGGAATAGGTACCCCTACGCCACCTGGTAATTTTGCACCTCCCACTTTCCCTTTTGAGGTCCTTCAGATGGACTACATCGAAATGGATCGAGTCAATAATTTGAAATATGTGTTGGTGGTTGTTTGTGCATTCAGTAAATGGGTTGAGGCTTATCCCATGAAAGAAAATACAGCCATGGCGACTGCAAAAGTACTCCTAAAAGACTTCTTTCTTCACTTCGGCTTGCCCCGTTTGATCTTTAGTGATAACGGAAGTCATTTTAATGCCAAAGTTATCCAGCTATTTTGCGAGTGACTACATATCAAGCAAAAGTTTCATGCTGCAAACCACCCCCAGTCTGCAGGTTTGGTTGAGAAGTACAATGGTGCCCTCAAACTGAAATTGGCAAAAATTCAGGAGAGCACAGGGTTGCAATGGCCAGATGCTTTACCACTAGCCCTTTTATCCACAAGAACGACAGCATATTCTAGAACAGGATTGTCACCCTATGAGGTCATGTTCGGACGCCCGGCAAATGTCTGGGGCGTCCCACGTCCGCGTAGGTTCTCTGAAATTGAATACCCTTTGCTGACAGACTATCTGTATGAATTAACTAAAAGTCTGCGTTCTATTCACCAACAGATCCAAGACTCCCTACTGCCAGTACCTGAGGGGCCAGGACATGATATTCGGCCTGGCGACTTTGTTCTAATAAGAAATTTTCAGCGAAAGAAGAATTTGGAGGCGAGGTGGAAGGGACCGGTCCAGGTCCTCCTTGCTACCCGCACAGCGGTCAAGGTCACCGGCCGAAAGAACTGGATTCATAGTCAACACTGCCGCAGAGTGCCTCTACCTTTACCCTATAATCAGTGGGTCAAAGACGGAATAGGGTACTTGGAGTGGGAACAAGTCCCGCGGTTCGTCCCGTTTTCGGGTGCCAAGCTCATGTGGACCCAAACAGAGGCAGAGAATGAGGAGGTGCTAAATGCGGCAGTGCCCCCGCAGATCAAGGTCATTCAAGAGCCCCTTTCTACTGCCCCCTCTGTGTCTGAGCCCCTTTTTATTGACCCCTCTGTGCCTGGAGTCACTAGGTACAATTTGCACCCCCGACGTAGGAACAGTGCACCAAAGGAGAAGTCAGATTAGTAGGGATGGACTGCGCAAGTCAGGGTGTACCTTGCCTATGGTACCAACAGTAGTTTAGGGAGAGGCGAAATTGGTGCATTGTTCGGACATTGGACAGGATAGATCTAAGGTGCTCCCTTGGAAGGGGGTACATTATCTTGGACGACGTGGGATCCATCGCGAGCTAGGACTGAGCAGCTCCACTGCCGGTGCTCAAGAGCGCCAACGTTGATGAACAATAGGAGCCTACCAGTGAGGCTCAGACGGAAACTGGGAACTCTTGCCCTTGCCATTAGTTCTCTTGCATTCCTTTTTTTCCCCTTGCCTTACAATGTATCCGTTTGGTCGGCCTATTACTGAAGAAGAACAGCCATTTGCACCTCCGTGTCCAGAGCGGGGTTGGTCCACAAAAAGTAAAATAGTTTTTGCATCCATAGTTGTCATTGCACTAATATTTGTATTGGGGATATCCTATTTTCTGGACTAGAAGTATCCTGTGCATTCTTTAGTTGGTACAACACCCTTTCCCCCCGAACACATCTTTGTTACTTTGGCCCCCCACAAAGGAGAACATTGCAAAACTTACAATGATAATGTTTTTATACAAATGCTGCATCAAGCTCATAATGTATCTAACATGACGAATTGTTGGGTTTGCGGGCTGCTCCCTTCAGTTACTCATAAGAGAGATAATTTATTGTCTATGTCTCTGTCATATCTTGGAAGTTGTGAGGGCTGGTTCGAATTGCTTGTAATGGTACACCACCATTTCCACCACCACTCCCGGCAGGTTATGACCTGCTGATTCTAACACTGTGACTGATTATATACGTTTCCATCATGGGTTCACTCCTATAGGTAAGGCAGGACTAAACATCTCTGGTACTTTGTCCCCAAACTCTTGTATGTGCAAATATGACAAGGTGAAGAATAGCACATGGCTTCAAATGGAAATGGCCGATTTTCAGAGATTCAACACTTCTGAGTACTTCCGCTCCTTCCAAGACCGCAATGTGACTAGGGATAAGCCAATACCGGTGACTGTGGTCAGCTCCACAGCTGCTTTCTGTGTTCAGGGAAGGGGGGAGATAGAGGTGGGGGACAGTAAATGTAATTTTACCTTCCCACTTAGCACGATTAATAGTCCACCTTTGGTTTTGCCCCCTAATGTCTACTTCGTTTGTGGATCCCAGGCTTATGTCTGGCTGCCTAGGGGATGGTCAGGCAGATGTTACCTCTCTTTCCTTCTTCCCCCAGTGTATGTCGCTCCGCCCAATTACCATAAAGACCATCGGCTACAGTGCAGAAGTGTATACTTGTCCCGAGTGAGAAGGGTTATTGACACAAAAGATATAGATCAGACAGATACCACTTTTCAACAGTTTGAGGATGCCATGAAGGGTATTGTACCTTTTTGGGGCCCCATGTCCAATAGCCTTAACATTCGTCAGCTCACAAGAGTTGTAGAAGCGGTTATTAATACAACAGCAGGGATTCTGACCAATATTACTGCTGAGCTCCAGGCTACGAGGCTCATCACCTTACAAAACAGGATGGTGTTAGACGTCATTCTTGCTGATCGGGGCGAGGCCTGTCGCATTATTGGCAGTAGCTGCTGTGTGTACATCCCGGACCATGCCCCCAATGTATATGCTGCCATACAGAAGTTGCATAGGCTCTCATCTGACATACACCAAGAAAATGGTACTTGGACCCTCTCCGGATGGTTCTGGGGTATATTCACGTCCTGGGGTTGGAAGATTCTTATCTTTCTGGTTGCAATTGCTGGTATTATCTTAACATGTTGTCTTTGCATACACTGCATCCCTGCTTGTTGTGCCTATTGTGTGAACACTCTGAAGGCTAAGCCAAAAATTACAGTACCTGACACTAATGCCACGATCGTGATGATGAAAGATCTCAATGATCTTATGATGAAGGTGTTTTTGAATATTGACAATACATGTATCAGTTTGTAGAGGTAGTACTTATTTTCTATACAAGGTTATTTGCCTTTACATAGTAATGAAATAGGTTAGCGAATGCTAAAAGGAGGGTCTGTTGGAATAGAAATGTTTTAGCTGAAGCCCTCCATGCATTGTATGACTTAAGTTAGCATTTGCGGCAC
The DNA here is from genome assembly GCA_963921515.1 of Calotriton arnoldi. Classification (NCBI taxonomy): domain Eukaryota; kingdom Metazoa; phylum Chordata; class Amphibia; order Caudata; family Salamandridae; genus Calotriton; species Calotriton arnoldi. The sequence continues at coordinate 1,060,545 of CAWUFW010002741.1, read as the reverse complement.
CATTTTATATTCAGCCGCCATTTTGAGCCATGATCGAAATTAACTTCTGTCTCACTCTGTGTCTGCCTCAGCTGAAAGCAGCTGTGAAACTTTTTTCTTTTCTCCAAGGCTGAGCCTCGCTGTGCTAATGAATACACTGTCTTTGCTAGTGCATACCTTTCCTTGTAGATATGCCTGCTCCCACCCTTAGAGCGGCGGGCACAGGCAGAGTGACCTTGGCGCTGAGATAGCATGTACCCGGTCCCAAGATCGAGACTCATCCTTCTGTACCTCCTTTGTTCACCAGCTACCAACTGGAAATTTCCAGTGAGGGCGTGTCTTTATTGATTCTGCACTGCATTTCTTGTATCGCTATGCTTGTCGAAGTCAGTCCCTCTGCAGCAATACAAGGAGGCTGGTCAGACCGGACTCCACTTGAGTGTATCTCTAATAAATACCTTTGGTTTGTATTCTCTACTGTCTGACCGACTCTTCATTTGTGTGGAAGGCTGAGAGGTGGTCGCGAGTGACCCGGGTGGCCCTAATTGGGTCACATCCTTCAGATATTAGTTTTTTTATATTAAAAAAGTTAATCTTTTTACATATTCTGCAGCATCCTATCTTGTCCTGTCGTAATACAATTTAAAAATAATGGTTTCGATGTTCACAGTGCTATCTGTCACAGTCTGAGACCTCATCCCAATGAAAATACATGTCATCATTACCCACTATGCCATCCAAAATTACAATTTCTGGTTAAACACAAAGACATCTGCAAGGATTGTAGATTTTGTAACGTAAAAGAGTGCATTTTCCACCTATTATGTTAACTTGCATTTATCTTCTATTTAAGGTGTGTGCCTTATTTTATATGCAGTAACCCAGAGGTGAAAGGCCATAGTTACTCAATATTTTGGTGCTGATTAGTCACGTCTTTGACCCTGCCCTCGCACTCACTGACTACATCCTGACACTCACTGACCCCTTTCCCTTTGTACTCAGGATCACAGTTCCGAAATGTTTTTTTCATGCCTCCTCAACCAGTGTTCTAGGTCCAGTCATAGAACGTTTACATGTTTTATGCAGACCGGTTGTTCACAGTGTGCACATGCGCGGGTGCTGCGTAGATTTAGATTTAGGTGCTGCGTCTAGATTAAGATTTATATATATATATATATATATATATATATATATATATATATATATATACACATATATATCACAACACAACTCCTACTTCACTAGGAAGAGAGCACGCACACGAGGACTGCTGGATTAGGGCTTTTTTATTTAAAAGGGCCTCCTCCGACCCAGCAGAAAGGAGAGACGCGTTTCGGCTGGCTCAGCAGCCTTTTTCAATCTAGTAAGCGCCATTTTTCTTTGCAATACATACTGTGTCCCAAACATAGACATAAAAGACATATTGGTCACATGATGTGTTAAAACACATAAATAAAGTAAGTTACATACAAAGTGCAATACAAAATGAAATGTACATAGTGGGAATTGCAATATCATAAAATAGGATATATACAGAGAACGCATAATGCATTACACTTTACCTATTGTGTGCATAGTGCATAAGCAATCCACTCATACAACCTATACATACATGATTTGTAAAATTACTATCTTGCACTGAGGATGTATAATCATTGCATCACTTATGTTGGAACAACCACTGTTGTGTTACCAGACTATTAAAAAGTATAGCGCAAACCCCCTCCGGTAGCACTTATAAAATGAATATGTAAATCACGCTGCCGACTGCATGGTAAACGGGAAGTTACGGAAAGCTAATCTCTATTCCCCAAAGGATTTAGAGCATGCCATGGAGTACTAATGGTGGGGCCACCTAATGTAGCTATATAACACAAGGCTACTGAATCCAAATTGCTTGCACATTAGCTAACGCAGATACAGTTAGATTGCCAAAAAATAACAAAAGTAACAGTGCCACATAGGGAACGAATGCACATAATGTATATTCTAATAAGTATAATCACCCGAAAACAATAAACTCAGGCAGGCGGGGACTACCAATCCCATACTCCCACACTGTGGTAGTGTATGGATTAATAAGCAGCATCGATACGCAATATGGCACACACACTATTAATACCGGCGTTGCTAGATAACAACAATAATACAGAAGTAACATTGAAACGAGTCCGATCTCAAATGAGATGATGTCTTGTTTAGGTAGCCCAAATGTAACAATTGACTCCAACCAAATGCTCCGTGTGAGCTGAAGATGTAATTAGGGGCAAAACAATATTGATGTTTTATTTGCAAGAGTGCGGCTGCCCGCGGCCCCCGCAGGGGGCCACCCTAAACGGGCGGCCCCTTTAGTGCCATTTGGGCACTTCCCCACCCCCCAATGATGTGCGGGACTCAAGGAGGAGTCCCCCTACCAGACGCGTCACTTCCGGCACGCAGAGGAGGTGGGGAGGTATTTATGCCTCCCCCGGCCATCTTGGCGTCCTCTTTGCGCCGGACACGCCGTCTCTGCACGCGGTCTTTCGCCCCGCTGGACACGCTGTCCAGCTCCGCCGGTATTGTCATCGTCGGGTCAAACTTGGTTGCGGTGAGTGCGGGCCAGGAGGGGCCATTGTCTAGTTTAATCATCCTGCTTCTATTTTCTGCCGTTTTGGGTCGCTGGGGTTCCGACCTCCTGGGCTTGCGGCACCCTGGTCTTGTAAGGCATCCGCATTGCAAAGGTTTACCAGGCTGGAAGCCTGCGGTTGTCTGGGTGCTCCGGTACCGGCGTGTTTTGTGAAAGGGGGCGGTGTGTTGGCAGCGCCGGCTGTGCCGCGTTTGACACGCGGAATTGGGCCCAGGCCCTCCCGGGGGCTATGGTCGCCGACGGTGGTACTGTCCGAGGGACCTGGGTTCGCCGAGAGATTGTGGCCTGGCGGCCACAGTTGTGTACTTAAATTCTCGGTCCAGCCTTTGTCAAGAGTGATGGTTTGTGGGGGCGACAAATGAGTAGCATGGCGGTGGCACGCTGGGGACAGGGGCCCCACCACTGGGTCAGGGTTCGTGCTGGTGTGCGTGCAGGGCGCGGTGGGCCCCGCTGCTCGTAGCGCTAGTTGGTGGGGGCAGGGGCTGTCTCGCTGTGCCCGGCATCCAAAATGGGAGGTGTCATGGCATCATTCAAAATACGTTACACTACTAGATCAGGCGACCTTGAAGGCGGGGAACCGGGATCGAGTGTGCTGGGAGGCTCAAACATTCGGTGATTTTGGGCAAATCAAGCTAATTACAATCACATGTCCCGTGCATTGCTTTACAAGAAGCAGGGAAGGGAAGGCAGAGACAGCGGAGCACGTTGCAGGGCTTCTGGGAATAAAGCAGACCTAACTTGGATGTTTTTGCCTGTGCGGGGACGTCGGTGTAAACAGCAAGTTGTAGGACTAAATCCCAAACGGACGAGTTAGACTTTCATCATTGTGAGGTAGATACAAGGAGTATCGTGTAGCCGCCTGAGGGTAATAGACTGATATCAAAGTGCTTGAATAGTTTAGTGCTTGAGTACTGTTCAAGACACTTCTCAGTGCTATATTCTTAATTTGTGTTTCTGCCTCAAAGCGGGGTGAGGGAACAATTAAATGTGTAATGTTACCGGTCCTGCGCTTAATGGGAAGGAGGCAGGCAAAATATAACCGTAGCTTTCAATGTATATACAGGTATATAAATGTTTTGCTTAGCGCAGTCAGCAGAGTCTGGATGATCAGCACGCTGTCCACCTTTCAGAATGAAAGCCACGTCCGGCTAGGGCGGAGATAGTTACAACAGGCAAGGGCCTTTTGCAGTCTTTCTTTTGAACCCCGGTTTAATATGCCTACAACTTCTCCCATATTATTAGTTTTGGAGAGCATTTCGTCCAGTCAGATTGTGCCCCAACTGCACTCTGTGCTTACGATGCGGAGTCGGCGGAAACAAAGTAAGGCAAGATGTACACCTTTTATTAATTGCAGTTTAGTAGTATTTTGCCAGGCATGCATAGATTCGGTGGCCGAGCTTTTCAGACAATGTGCCACGCGACCGAGGCCAGTTTTCTCTTACTGGTAGCAAACATTTGTGCTCCTGTTTTGCGTGGGAAAATGCTTTGAAGTGTCCGTCACATTGTAATAGCTTTACAAGCACCGTATCTTCCCCACGTATTACGGCCTTGTGTGCGGTTAAGCTACCCATATTGGTACAGTTGTATAATAAGATGGAGGTAACTTCGAGGGGAAGGTTGGAAGTGGTTGTTTACCTTGAGGAAACACAGGTGGAAGGACGTGATTGAAGCGATAATGTTACCCGCGGAGGAATGCACAGGGGCATAAGTCTTCAACTTGGAATGAAATAAGTGCTCTTGAATAGGCTATGCAGTTCCCACCACATATTACCCTGCCATGCTTCAAATGTTGGTACACATACTGGGGCCCTTATGGGCCTCTTTTGTGATGGCGCCGGGTGGTGTCATGGTGTTTTGCACTGGAGCGGGGTAGGTGTCCACCGCCACAGCAGACTACTGCTTCTGGGGGTTCCTGCTCGTGTCCTGCCCCTGGTCAGCTCTATCGGGAGTCAGGATTGCGGCCCATCTCAAGTTGCGGCCTATTTACCTTGTAACTAATACCGTGAAAACACCAACGGTCTTGGCTTGTTAAAGGTGTTGGAAACGCGCCTCGGACCGGCTGCCAGGTTGTTTGTAGGCTGTCTGCAAAAAATTCAGGCCTGGCGCCACGTGTATGAGTGGCATCCTTGCGGTATGGGGCAGGTTCCATGCTTTTCTCAGAGTCCAGGACAGGGTAACCCTCCCCAGAGGCAGGCGGAGCAGTTGCTTCCTCTGGAGTCGGGTGCAGTTGCCACAGGTTGTGCGGCTGGGGTAGGGTCACGGCTGTGCTTTGGGCTCCATGTAGAGGTAATCCGTCTCCACAGGTAGGGGTCGTTATAAGGTGGCACGCTCCTTTATTACACCTGCTCATCATGAGTCTCCGCACTGCGCGTTACCCCTTTATTCCAGGAAGTGCGTTATCGTCCCATCTGGCCTAGTGCACAGACTCTGCTCAGGGTCCGGTACATAGAATTAAAACGCTCTCCAATAGTGATGTTCAGAGCCATTTTGAGATCGTTGTAATGCCAGGTTAGCATATTTTCTGTGCTATTCATGATTAAATGCTAAATTATTTATGCTATGCTTAGTGCATGCGTTTCGGATGCCAAGTTTGCATATTTATTTTACTATGCTGAACTGCTGCCTGCATGCATTGGCAATGCCATGATAGCATACGTTTGAGTGTTATCCTTGGATTCGGGTTGCGGTTGCATGGGTCGCGAGGACCCGGACAGCTGGCTGCATTACCACGGCGCTTGTTGGCAAAATGTGTTACTTACGGGTTTTAAAGAACATTTTGTTGTGTTACAGGTACGCGGTACTGTGACGCCGGGCGGTGTACATGGCAACATTAAGATGTAGGTAAAACACAGGGTGTTAAATAGCGACCGCCACGCACGTGGTTGATAAGGGTGCTGGGGGCCGGAAACATGAGGGCCCGCTGGCCAGCGTGAGTCGGCAGGGTCGCGCACGCAATGTTGGGAGCCAGAATGTTATTTCACTAGGGATTATGGCCTGTAGCGTCATTTCCGAGCAGCTCTGGTAAGATCTAGAAGCAGGCAATGCCTCATGTTTTAGGCGAGCATTCTCCTTAGAACGGTTGGGGAGCGCATTCCTTCCCGCTCAGCCGCATTGTATTGTGGAAATCACATTTGTCTGTTGGGGGCATCGCGGCTCCGGTTTCTCAAAGCCGCGCCTTGTACTCTTTCACCGGTGGTGTGCATATTTGTTAGCCTTCAATGGATGTGTTTGTTCGCAATAATTTCGCTCAACCAGCAAGTGATTGCAGTTATGGGAATCAAACGCGGCGCTTGGCGGCAACTCAAGCAAAGACTTATGGCTTCAGGGTATATTGTTCAGAGTGACGCTGCCATAATCACACAGGTTTTCCCCCCGGTTGGTGTCGTGTCGCGACGAGCACGGCCGGGGCTCTGATTCGTAATCAGTTCATTGAATGGCAAATGCTAAACATGAATCATGTTGTTTGACGGCGGCTGAGATTCGTGGATTCACGGCTGCCGCCACGTTGTGGGGTGGTCGGCCTGCTTGCATGGCTGTGCCTCTACCTTGAGGGGGTACATTGGTTGGAATCTCGATCTACGCGTAGATCTACCTCGATCTACGCGAGGGGGGCTTGTGCACACCACCGTGCAAGGAAAACGGCTCTGTCATGGCATCTTTAAAAAATTGACTAATAATTACGCAGCACCAAGGGTGGGTTCCCGGGTGCAGTCTGATTGGTAACCCTTACAGGGGGGCAATAAGGGTAGTGGGACTGGGCGAGTACACCTTGGTCCGTGATGCAGGCCCGAATAATTGTGTGGCGGTACTAAGTACCTTTAAGCGGTCAGCTGGCACATTAGGATAGTTGTGCTGAATATGTAATGTAACTGGCGCTCATGTATATCGTTTCAATACCTTGGCATTTACATACACGTTACATTGGTGTAATTAATATGTAATTATTAATGCGCATTAGATTAACGCTATGAATGGCGGATCGGATATGCCTTCAGTTGGCGTCGCAGTGTCTGCCTTGGCGGCAACCGGATAGGGTGCCCTGGGTGGGGCAAAACAGTACATCAGTTTGGGGTTGATTATTGGTGCGTTAAACCACTTTATACTGCCAGGGTGCCACAAAGTGGGAAGACCACTTGGGGGCAGGGTCCCCCACTTTGGTGTACATGAATGAATAATGCCTTCATTCACTAATACCGATAAGGGGCATTGCTCCATCCTTCTCAGCAAAGTAGACCAAAGCGGTTTGATATGTCCTTTGACTTTGAGCGGGTCAGTCAATGCTTTTCTTTCAAAGAACTATTCTCGCCAATTTTAATTCAGTAGTTTGGATGGCGCATAGGTCTCAAATCCATCAATATTTCTTTGACGATCTGGTGACCCGCATTTAGGGGATGTCCATGGTTCTTTGCGGGGCTAAGTAATGTTTCCAGTACACAAAGACACCCGTTGCTTAAGGCCTCATGCTCCTATTGCTTCAGCCTTGGTTTGGTCACACCATATTGGGGGCCAGTCACTTACACGTTTAAACCGTCGGTTGGCTACGTTAGAAAGACTTTTCTCACACCTAAGATTATCTGGAGCCCCTATAGCTGCGTAATTCGGAGGAGAGTTGGAAAGACCACTGCCTCCAGGGGGTGGCTGCCCACTGTAGCACCAGGGGGCTAGGGCATGCGGGCATGTAGCACATTTGTTAATGGTACAGGATAATCATTGTTTTACTCTAGGAAACTGGGATCTCATGACCAGGTGCTGACTTGTTGGATGTCAGTTACCAGCCCAAGGGGGAAAGCACAATTTTTATTTACTCTGTGCTGTTATGCGAAGTACAGTTGCTGCCAACAACTACGGGGTTGTGCTATCTGAGCTGTAGGACGGTGGCCCGATTGACCTAGTGAGTTATATAATACCGGTGAGGTCATAATAAGGTTTGGTAGCACAGAGTAATAGGGGCAGATGGTACTAAGTCTCTCTTGGGTGGACGATACGCAGGGTATTTAGAATTGCCTGGTATGGAATCTCTGCTGCAGGTGCCAATGTGGGAGTGCATATGGCACATCAAATTTAAACTGCCTCTGGGATAGCCAGTCTCTGCCTAGCCACCTAAGGGGTGGGCAGGAGTCAGCATAAGTGTGCACCCCCTTCCCCTGACTAGAGGGGTGGCTTCGGCCAGGCTTAGGTGCATACCCTAGCCTACCTGAAACTCCATTTACAACATGGGTAGAGAACGCCTAGGAGTGGTTTGCAGTCAATTCGCATCCGCCCCACAGGGCGAATGTTTTAGGCCACAAGGTTGTGGTTGGCTCTTGCGAGGGAGCCTGGTGAAGAGCCAAGGCCAGGCTAGGAAGTCTCGCGCTTTCGCCGCACTTTTGAGGCCCAGTCACGAGCGCATTGTAGCAGGGTGAGCTGGCTGTGGGGCATGAAGTGCCAAGGCATCAGTAGCACTGAGCGGCTTGCAGCCGGAGGCGGTATCCGATGCATGGGGCACTTGTTAGAGTAGAGCCCTACTCAGAGGTACCGCCTTTAGAGCTAGGAGGTCTGTTGGCACTGCCTTTCAATGGAAGCCATTGTCTAGCGGGCTGCTCTGTGCAGAGCATTTGCAGGCGTAAGTTACAGTATCCGCTACCATTTCAAATGTGCATCTTTCACAATTTACTCAGATAACTGGGACAGGAAGTAAGGTGGGCTGGATAACTCTTGCTTCTACCTGAGTGGCACATCTTGGCAGGAGTGTTTGTCAAAGGGATTGCACTTCAGCCAGGTAATGTTAGCACCCATCCACACCAAGCCGATCGTCAAGGTCACCCTGGGCCTCACTTACACAGCCCAGTAGGAGCCCCTTGTGGTGGTCAGTGACAGGAATTACTAATTTGAACTGACAGGAGGCGTGTCCGTGGGTTTCAACAGCAGAAGTTTGGGGAGAGCTAGACTCCACCCACCCATGGTCAAGGTGTAAGTTTTATTAGTTGGAGTGGCACTCCACAGGTGGTGTGACGGCAATGCGAGACTGTCCGCTTATGCTGGGTAGGAGGTTCCATATCACCAACCAGAAGGGTGACATGTGGCAAAACCGTGAATGTTTAAGAATGGCATAGATGCCAGTCAGGAGAGGTTTGTCAAAGGCATTACACTTATTGCCAGGCATTGCTAACTACCCATCCACACCAAGCCTATTTTTAGGCTTCCTGGGCCGCATACACACAGCCCGGTATTAGGCACCTGCAGTTGTCAGCGGCAGGAGGTATTAAATTACAACTGTACCGTGGGCGTACTTGCCGACCGGGCAGTACTGCCACGGCCTCCAAGGGCCAATTAGTCAGGCATCAGTAGCAGTGAGTGTGGCTTGCCCTCTGTGCAGTTTGCGGGGGAATTTAATTCCATGTACAGGCTATACTAAACTTGCTTCTAGCAGGTCTCGTGGGTGAGCGAGTTCACTGCTTTGAACAAGGAATAAAAAGGAGCATGGCGTGACACATAGACTAATAGGGAGTAATTCAGGGACCGGGTACCTTTACACACGATTCCGGGGGAGGGCAATTAAGTTCGGGATAACCAAGTGTACCGGGTGTAGTGCCTTGCATCTTGGGTCAAAGCAGGTTGGCTCACAGGGGGTGTCTAGGATCGTCCAGGCACACCCTGCAGGGTAGAATGCTATAGAACTGCACGTTGCCACTAGTTTGAGTGCAACAAATTGATCCCTCTCAAAGCAAACCTAGGTTTTATGGTCAGTGCACAACATACAACCGTTCACTCCAGCTTCCTGAAGGCAGTCTGTTAGAAGAGGTGTCGATCGGGACGTCCTGCGCCAGGGCGCGGACATTGCACGGGCGACACAGCAGATAGGGTGCTGTCAGTCGAGGGTGCTTGCGGGCTAGGTGGCCAAGCAAGATAGCAGAACCAATTCTATGGACCTCTCTTCCCCCTCCTGACTGCCCGAGACTGTGAGTGCAGGGGGATTTGCAATGTTACGGGTATTTTCCCACCCATACAGGGGCAGAGGGGTACATTGCAGGTATCGGCATAAATAGAGTGGAGGCTAGACCTACAGACTATGTGCACCAGTAGCCGCAAGAGGTTGGCGTTAAGAGCAAAATCTCGCAGCGGCAAGGTAGCCAGGTGGCATGCGCCAGCTGGTTAGGCCAGAATGTGTGCTGTGGCTCCAATAGCGGTTTGAAATGTGTTTGGAGCACCATCACTGACAATTCCAGAGCACACTATGCACCTCGGCCCAGTAGGTGTAGGCCATAGGCTCATGTGCGGCTTGATCTTGTGGAGGGCAATATTCCCTGGAATATCAAGGTACTAGGTCATTAGCTGGGTTGAACATCAAGGGTCACAGCTGGTTAGCAGGTATGTGTGTATCGGTCATCGAGCTTTAGTTAAGCAAGCCTGGCAGGTGGCGAAGTTGTCACTCCAAATGGTTGATGTACTGCAGTAGTGTGCGCAAGGCGATCAGTCCTGTTCGCCATGGTTTATTAATCACAAAGGTCGGTGCACATGTCTGGTCAACCTCAACAAAGTAGGTGCACCCTGCTCCCTGGGTGGGTTACGGGTTGCTTCAGTTGAGCAGGAAATGCCCCGCACGCATAGCCAGAGTATATAGCCTGGTTGTGGAAGCGGTCTTCAAGCATGTGTGCTGCTGTTCCAGGTATTGGGGAAACAGGTGTTAGGGAGCACGAACTGCTAGAAGGCCTGCAACTTCAGGTTGCAGGAGGTGGGAGCCACATCAGCTTGAAGGGTAATACAGCAATGTTTAAGGGTAGAGCTCCCTCCTGGGAGGCCATCACATTCTTGCAGCGCATGTGAGGCACTGGTACATTCCCAGAGAAGGATAAACCGCTCCATGCGCAAGTTTGCAGAACAAGGGGCTTTGGCTTCATCAGGCATGAGCTATGCCGGGCGAACACCAAAGGTTAATTTGACAATGTTGGGGTGCACTTGCACAGGTGGGCTTGGATCTGTTCCTCTGGACATGAATGAGGCCCGGGAAATTTCAGGTTGCAGTGAGAAAGGAGCTGTTTTGGTGGGGGGCTCTTTAGGCGACGGGGGCCGCCTCCAGAGCTGTGGAGGAGTTACAGGGCGATCTGGAAGCAAATGGGTACAGAAGAGTACCTCTGCAAGAGCACAATAGGGGTGCCAGAGCCAAATCCCAGGAGCCTCATGGGAGGGTCCTGGAACAATTACGTCGGCGCCCCGTTAGTCCTTCGGGCGGTTGTGGGCCTGAACAACCGGGGGCTTGCCTTGCTACGCTCCGCCCTGAAAGGGGCGTGAGTAATAGGGACCAATGTGTCACGTGATCCAGTAAGGGGATCACCCCCATAAGGGTAGCGCTGATTGGTTACTCCACAGTGCTTGGCTCATCAGGCGGGCAGGGCAGCATAGGTTGGTACAGCTGCCTGCCCTTGGATCGCCCGTAAGATAACCCACCATATTGCATACTTTTGTATGGAATAAACCTGCAGCACTAATTTTCCCAAACAAAAGTTGTGTTGTGTATTTATTTATGCATGCATACTCTGTTGTGGTGTGGGTGGGGTGTGTTGCCAATAATGGGACTATGCGGCTGCCCGCGGCCCCGCAGGGGGCCACCCTAAACGGGCGGCCCTTTAGTGCCATTTGGGCACTTCCCCACCCCCAATGATGTGCGGGACTCAAGGAGGAGTCCCCCTACCAGACGCGTCACTTCCGGCACGCAGAGGAGGTGGGGAGGTATTTATGCCTCCCCCGGCCATCTTGGCGTCCTCTTTGCGCCGGACACGCCGTCTCCCACCCTACCGCTTACCCGGCGTGGGGTTGGCAGGCGAAATACATCGAACGTTGTAATGTTTTCTTTCTCGTTGCAGGAGGAGTTACAGGGCGATCTGGAAGCAAATGGGTACAGAAGAGTACCTCTGCAAGAGCACAATAGGGGTGCCAGAGCCAAATCCCAGGAGCCTCATGGGAGGGTCCTGGAACAATTACGTCGGCACCCCGTTAGTCCTTCGGGCGGTTGTGGGCCTGAACAACCGGGGGCTTGCCTTGCTACGCTCCGCCCTGAAAGGGGCGTGAGTAATAGGGACCAATGTGTCACGTGATCCAGTAAGGGGATCACCCCCATAAGGGTAGCGCTGATTGGTTACTCCACAGTGCTTGGCTCATCAGGCGGGCAGGGCAGCATAGGTTGGTACAGCTGCCTGCCCTTGGATCGCCCGTAAGATAACCCACCATATTGCATACTTTTGTATGGAATAAACCTGCAGCACTAATTTTCCCAAACAAAAGTTGTGTTGTGTATTTATTTATGCATGCATACTCTGTTGTGGTGTGGGTGGGGTGTGTTGCCAATAATGGGACTATTTCCTTTCCCGTGGCAGCTCAAAATAAACAGTTCAGCAGGGTCGGGGGAGATTCCTTACGTAAAAATTGATAACCCGAATCAGTGCTCACCGCTTCAACAGATGCTTTGCACGGTGCCCAGTCACCAGAAGCACGTCGGCCTGCTGAGTGAGGCATGTCGAGACACAGGAAAACAAAGACCCCGCGCTGAAAGTCAGCGGACTTCCTCGCGTCGAGACCAGCGCCTCCCACGGTGTCTGCATCCTCCATTACTCGTCCCAGCGAATATTCTGGGGGCAGTCAGTAAAAGCACTTGCCATGGTACTCCATCCAAAATGCGGCTGAATCTGACCGCCCAAGACGACTGGTGGTGCGTGAACAGCGTCAGCTGCCAACGCTGGAAAATATCACAACACAACTCCTACTTCACTAGGAAGAGCGCACGCACACCAGGACTGCTGGATTAGGGCTTTTTTATTTAAAAGGGCCTCCTACGACCCAGCAGAAAGGAGAGACGCATTTCGGCTCGCACAGCAGCCTTTTTCAATCTAGTAAGCGCCATTTTTCTTTGCAATATCGGGCGGGACTGGAATAAGGCGAAGCACCTTTGCTGTCTGTTATGCAGTTTCTTCATTAAAGAAGTTGGCTATGGAACTTACCAGTGTGGGCTCCTCACTGCAGGCAAACTTTGTGGTTTGGATAATAGCGGCACAGCCTGAGCCGCGAGGTAAGTCCCACTGCACCGTCGGTACAGTCCTGCTGTTTCGTCAACCGGCGTGGCAGCTTTGGGACCTGGTATGCCCAATGGAGAAATGATTACGTGCATTACAGGGGGGTGAAGTTGTTAGTTCGCAACCCACTGTGGAAATACCATTGAAAACGAGAGTCCTTGCACGGAGACTCACTTGAGGAAAATCTACAGCACTACAATAACCATCAGGCCACAGGATGGCCACGCCCACATGGGCGGAGATATTTGACTTTAAAAGTATGCTGAGAAAACTGCCGTGACATGTACCTAATTGAAAGCCCGCAGCCCATGAGGAAGTGCTCACGCACGAAAAGCGTCGGGCGGGACTGGAATAAGGCGAAGCACCTTTGCTGTCCGTTATGCAGTTTCTTCATTAAAGAAGTTGACTATGGAACTTACCAATGTGGGCTCCTCACTGCAGGCAAACTTTGTGGTTTGGATAATAGTGGCACAGCCTGAGCCGCGAGGTAAGCCCCACTGTACCGTCGGTACAGTCCTGCTGTTTCGTCAACCGGCGTGGCAGCTTTGGGACCTGGTATGCCCAATGGAGAAATGATTACATGCATTACAGGCGGGTGAAGTTGTTAGTTCGCAACCCACTGTGGAAATACCATTGAAAACAAGAGTCCTTGCACGGAGACTCACTTGAGGAAAATCTACAGCACTACAATAACCATCAGGCCACAGGATGGCCACGCCCACATGGGCGGAGATATTTGACTTTAAAAGTATGCTGAGAAAACTGCTGTGACATGTACCTAATTGAAAGCCCGCAGCCCATGAGGAAGTGCTCACGCACGAAATGCGTCGGGCGGGACTGGAATAAGGCGAAGCACCTTTGCTGTCTGTTATGCAGTTTCTTCATTAAAGAAGTTGGCTATGGAACTTACCTGTGTGGGCTCCTCACTGCAGGCAAACTTTGTGGTTTGGATAATAGCGGCACAGCCTGAGCCACGAGGTAAGCCCCGCTGTACCGTCGGTACAGTCCTGCTGTTTCGTCAACCGGCGTGGCAGCTTTGGGACCTGGTATGCCCAATGGAGAAATGATTACGTGCATTACAGGCGGGTGAAGTTGTTAGTTCGCAACCCACTGTGGAAATACCATTGAAAACGAGAGTCCTTGCACGGAGACTCACTTGAGGAAAATCTACAGCACTACAATAACCATCAGGCCACAGGATGGCCACGCCCACATGGGCGGAGATATTTGACTTTAAAAGTATGCTGAGAAAACTGCCGTGACATGTACCTAATTGAAAGCCCGCAGCCCATGAGGAAGTGCTCACGCACGAAACGCGTCGGGCGGCACTGGAATAAGGCGAAGCACCTTTGCGGTCTGTTATGCAGTTTCTTCATTAAAGAAGTTGGCTATGGAACTTACCAGTGTGGGCTCCTCACTGCAGGCAAACTTTGTGGTTTGGATAATAGCGGCACAGCCTGAGCCGCGAGGTAAGCCCCGCTGTACCGTCGGTACAGTCCTGCTGTTTCGTCAACCGGCGTGGCGCCTTTGGGACCTGGTATGCCCAATGGATAAATGATTACGTGCATTACAAGCGGGTGAAGTTGTTAGTTCGCAACACACTGTGGAAATACCATTGAAAACGAGAGTCCTTGCACGGAGACTCACTTGAGGAAAATCTACAGCACTACAATAACCATCAGGCCACAGGATGGCCACGCCCACATGGGTGGAGATATTTGACTTGAAAAGTATGCTGAGAAAACTGCCGTGACATGTACCTAATTGAAAGCCCGCAGCCCATGAGGAAGTGCTCACGCACGAAACACGTCGGGCGGGACTGTAATAAGGCGAAGCACCTTTGCTGTCTGTTATGCAGTTTCTTCATTAAAGAAGTTGGCTATGGAACTTACCATTGTGGGCTCCTCACTGCAGGCAAACTTTGTGGTTTGGATATATACATATATATATATGTATATATATATATATATATATATATATATATATATTCTGCCCCAAAGGTTGTCCACCTGGTGAGTAGCACTCGATCAACAGCTTTGTTTATGATAGGCAGGGACGAGGATCCGCTTGTAGAAGCTGCTCCGTAATGGAAATACCTGACGCATTTCGAAGCTCCATATGCTTCTCTTCAGAGGCTTGAACGGAGAGAGTGTGTGTAAACGCTGAACCCACTTCGCCATTTTCATATTGCACACCCACCAATGGGAAGCTCGAATGAGACTGTGCATTGTGGGAAATGTGGTCCGGATAGCACACAAATCTTGTCCTGTATGGACCCTGCAAGTGGTCTCGTCCTCAATCCTGTTTGCGGCTGCTGGCCCACATAGCTGACATGATAGTTACCATGTTGGGTGGCCCCCATAACATTACGGGGTGGTGCACACTCTGCGGCAGGGCGGCCGCGTATTACATTCTGCTCCAAAAGTTGTCCACCTGGTGAGTAGCCTGTTGTCTTGCTGCTGTTGCCTGAGTGCTGCTCGACTGGTGGACAACCTTGGAGCTGAATCTTTAACGCGGCCGTCCTGCCGCGGAGCTAGAACCACCCCGCGATTTGAGGGGGCCACGCGATTTGGTATTGACTGAATCGCAAATGTGGGGCAACAACAGAGGATTTAGGACGGACCCGTCTGCGGGGTCCATTGAGGACTTAATCCAACAGGATATTATGTGTGTGCATCCATTCATGGACATTGCCGAAAACTACAATCCCCATCATGCACAGTCTCATAAGAGCGGCCCATGCGAGGGCGTGTAATATTCAAATGTGAATGGGATTGGTTTATGCACACATCCGTTCCGTTAAAGCCTCTGAGGAGAAGTTGAGGAACTTCGAAACGCGTCAGGCAGTCCTATACGGAACGGCTGTTTCAAGTACTGCAGGAGGAATCCGTCCATACCATTTAAAGGCTGTTGTCTTGCTGCTGTTGCCCGAGTGCTGCTCGACTGGTGGACAACCTTGGAGCTGAATCTTTAACGCGGCCGTCCTGCCACGGAGCTAGCACCACCCCGCGATTTGAGGGGGCCACGCGATTTGGTATTGACCGAATCGCAAATGTGGGGCAACAACAGAGGATTTAGGACGGACCCGTCTGTGGGGTCCATTGAGAACTTAATCCAACAGGATATTATGTGTGTGCATCCATTCATGGACATTGCCGAAAACTACAATCCCCATCATGCACAGTCTCATAAGAGAGGCCCATGCGAGGGCGTGTAATATTCAAATGTGAATGGGATTGGCTTATGCACACATCCGTTCCATTAAAGCCTCTGAGGAGAAGTTGAGGAACTTCGAAACGCGTCAGGCAGTCCTATACGGAACGGCTGTTTCAAATACTGCAGGAGGAATCCGTCCATACCAATTAAAGGCTGTTGTCTTGCTGCTGTTGCCCGAGTGCTGCTCGACTCGTGGACAACCTTGGAGCTGAATATATATATATATATATATATATATATATATATATATATATATATATATATATATATATATATATATAACTGCTCCAGGTTGTACCCGATCGACAAGAAGCACTCTAACACCAGCACCAAAGCTTCAAGCCTTTATTAGGTATGGATGACGCCAGCATGCCAATCCCTTTTACAGCTCACACGCCACTGCTGCCTGACGCGTTTCAAAGATCAAGTCTTCTTCCTCAGAGGCTTGTGGCGATAGAGAAACGAGCCCAGTCCGGCCACACCCTCTCCTTAAATACACACAATTGCATGCCCCTGATGGGCTGCTCGCATGAGACTGTGCAGGGTGTTATGGGAGTTGAAGTGCCGGGAGGAAATGTGTTCCATAGGTAAATGCCCACAATGTCCTGTTGGTAAAATTCAAAGCCCACGATGGGCCTCAGCAGGCGGCTGCATCCTAAATCCTGTGCTGATGCCCCACGAAAGCAGATCAGTAAATACCGATCCCAGTGGCCCCCAGGCATAACGGGGTGGTGCACTCTCCGCGGCAGGGCCGCCGCTAATATCACTGCTCCAAGTTGTACCCGATCGACAAGAAGCACTCTAACACCAGCACCAAAGCTTCAAGCCTTTATTAGGTATGGATGACGCCAGCATGCCAATCCCTTTCACAGCTCACATGCCACTGCTGCCTGACGCGTTTCAAAGATCAAGTCTTCTTCCTCAGAGGCTTGTGCCGATAGAGAAACGAGCCCAGTCCGGCCACACCCTCTCCTTAAATACACACAATTGCACGCCCCCTGATGGGCTGCTCGCATGAGACTGTGCAGGGTGTTATGGGAGTTGAAGTGCCGGGAGGAAATGTGTTCCATAGGTAAATGCCCCCAATGTCCTGTTGGTAAAATTCAAAGCCCATGATGGGCCTCAGCAGGCGGCTGCATCCTAAATCCTGTGCTGATGCCCCATGAAAGCGGATCAGTAAATACCGATCCCAGTGGCCCCCAGGCATAACGGAGTGGTGCACTATCCGCGGCAGGGCCGCCGCTAATATCACTGCTCCAAGTTGTACCCGATCGACAAGAAGCACTCTAACACCAGCACCAAAGCTTCAAGCCTGCTGAGTGAGGCATGTCGAGACACGGGAAAACAAAGACCCCGCGCTGAAAGTCAGCGGACTTCCTCGCGTCGAGACCAGCGCCTCCCACGGTGTCTGCATCCTCCATTACTCGTCCCGGTGAATATTCTGGGGGCAGTCAGTAAAAGCACTTGCCATGCTACTCCATCCAAAATGCGGCCGAATCTGACCGCCCAAGACGACTGGTGGTGCGTGAACAGCGTCAGCCGCCAACGCTGGAAAATATCACAACACAACTCCTACTTCACTAGGAAGAGCGCACGCACACGAGGACTGCTGGATTAGGTCTTTTTTATTTAAAAGGGCCTCCTCCGACCCAGCAGAAAGGAGAGACGCATTTCGGCTGGCACAGCAGCCTTTTTCAATCAAGTAAGCGCCATTTTTCTTTGCAATATATACTGTGTCCCAAACATAGACATAGAAGACATATTGGTCACATGATGTGTTAAAACACATAAATAAATAAAGTTCTGCCACAGAATTTATATATATATATATATATATATGTAAGTTGCTCGTTTGTATAGCAAATCCTCTCCGTAGGAATATAAACGAGAGTAGACCCAGACTTTGTGTAATTGTAGTTTATTACACCGAAGAACTAGTCCGCCATGACGCGTTTCGGCAGATCCCTGCCTTGATCACATGACAGCGCTACAGCTTGTGGGATACCAATTTAAAGTGACAGTGTGCACTGGTCACGACAATAGACATAGAAAAGACATTTATGTTACATTGTTTGTATCCTTGTTAACAATATATGCGTAAATGCATTTGAGCAAATCAACCTAATATGTGTTGTTTTACCCTCATAATTTTTTATAAAAATACAATAAATTCTTAAAATAACCATGATATTTTCAACAATGATTGCATGAATGCTTTAGGATACAATAGATGTATTTCTTGTCATCTAGACCATATACAAACCAATAACAATACTAAAAAGTGCTACCAATAGTGTTAAAATGATATATTTACATGTGCAAAAATACTAAAAATTCATAATTAACCTAACAAGGCTTATCTTATTTTGACTTAATGTCATTTCTTGTAGTTGATAACCCTTGAAAAAGTGCAAGTGTGCAAGTGCAAATGTCGCAAAATATCTTATCTCAATCTGATTAACCAGTGATTGATTCCCATGATTGTAAAATATATAAATATACACATAAATATAAATATCAATAGAATACATAAATATACATATATATAAATATAAATATCAATAAATACATAAATATACACATCCAATACTACAATTCAATCACCACTAACAGAATAATAAAACCTCTAAAAAGATCTAAAAAGATTTCAACTTGTGTATATCTACTTGCATCATTCGACTCCATGTTTTATACTTTGATGAGACTGGCTAAATGACCTCCTACATTAGTTCATCTATTCCTAAAAATCCCATACGGTCCACATAAGATTAGATAAAGTATTCTGATTGGTACACCTCAAATAGTAATTTCATATTTAAATATTTTCAATTCTTATACACGTGGGAATTTTGGGGAGTATATAGAATTCAATGTATCTTATACCTTCCGATTCAGCTCCATAATTTTACCAGGAGTTGAATTCTTTATATTAAAAACATATTATAAATAAGTATACAGATCCTCACTCATATTTAGGCCTCCTGGTTGTATTGTATCTAATTCCAGGATATAACGTGTTTCAAGCCTTCTCAATTTTGACTCCCGATCACCACCTTTCCTTTGTGGGGGAACAGCATCTATGACAAAGTATTTTAAATGATTTAAATCACTATTGTGTTCTTCATGAAAATGCCTCGCTACCGGGTAGCTTTGATCTTTGTTCTTGATCGCCCTTATGTGTTGTAGAATTCTTTTGTGGACAGCCAATTTTGTGCTGCCCACATAATTTAACTTACAACTACATTCCAACACATATACGGCATAATCCGTTCGACATGTTAAATGTTGGTTTATTGTTTGTACCTGATCACTAAAGGCAGTAAGATAAGTGGTTCTATTTGAGCCATGTTGACAGGCTTTGCAGTTGGCACATCTATAAAAGCCCTTCCTTGCTGTAAGCCAACCGCTTTGGTCCTGAATTTCTGGACTGCTTTTTACTAACTCATTGGCCATTGATACAGTTTTTCTAAATGTTATGGCCGGATATTTTGGAAGTAGTCCTCCAGGACAATAGGACAATAGGCCAATTTCGTCTTATGATACCCCGCAATTGCTGTTCCTGTTTGGAATATGTTGTGATAAGTCTGATTGGCTCTCCCAATTCTGCCTTCTTCTCATCAGTATCTTTTTTACCTTTGGAGTTGTACTGCAACAATTCCTCCCTGTCCTTACTGTTTGATTTTAATATGGCTGCATCTATGATTTTAACTTTGTAGCCCCTTTGTAAAAATCGTTTTTTGCTTTCCATTTGTTTAAGTTTCAAATCACTTTCTTCACTGCATATTCTTCGCAGACGTAGCATTTCCCCATATGGAATGCTATTTATTAAATGGGGAGGATGTGCACTAGATGCGTGTAGCACAGTATTGCCAGCAGTATCCTTGCGATAAAGAGATGTGGATAACATATTATTTATCACTTTGATTCTTACATCAAGGAAGGTTATATTGTCATCACTGATATTGGAAGTAAAATTCAAATTGATATCATTGACATTCATTGATGTTATAAATTCCCTGGCTTCTAACTCCGTGCCATGCCAGACAATGAACAAATCGTCAATAAAACGTAACCATGTGATAACATTTCTTCTGCAAATGTGCTCAAATCTGCTTCTGAGGACCAGCTCCTCCCACCAGCCCATGAATAAACATGCATAACTGGGGGAAAAGCTGGCCCCCATAGCACCTCCCTGTATCTGCTGATACATAGTGTTTTTAAATAAAAACAAATTATTGTCAAGACAAAAAGTTAGCATGTCCATTAACATTTTGTTGTGTTCTACAAACTTTAGAGTTCTGTTTGCCAAGAAATATTCCACCGCCTTTAATCCATCTTGATTTCTAATGCAGGTATGTAATGAGGTAACATCAAGAGAAATTAGAAGAAAACCCTTTTGCCAATGTATATCTTTGATTTTCCTAATAAAGTCGCTAGTGTCTTGTACATACGATTTTAAATTTCGGACATGCTCCTGCAAAAAATAATCAATGTACCTTGATATATTTTCAAATGGCCCATCACAAGCAGATATGATAGGTCTTCCTGGGGGTTTGTTGATATTCTTGTGTATCTTTGGAATGAAATATATTGAAGGTATTGTGGGATTTTCCTTCTTCAAATATTTATATTCCTCCAGGCTAAGAAGACCTTTGCTTTTCCATGCCAACAACTTTGCATAAAACAGATCCTGCGTGGTTTTGAACTTTTGTAACGTGCTCTTACGATAACAATCTATATTGTTTAATTGAGACTGTGCTTCACTGAGATAATCCTGCAATGGCCAAAGAACAATGTTCCCTCCTTTGTCTGAGTTCCTTATTACCACATTTTTCTCCTTCTTTAGTTTAGTTATTAGTTGATCATACTTTCTCTCTTCATTTGATACCTTCCTTTTGTTTTTGTTGACATTCCCATACAGCTTCTTAACCTGGCTTATCACTTGGTCATTGAATACATCCAGGGCATCTCTGGGCATCATAGGATAAAATTTGGTTTTTGCTTTAAATGGTGTGTCTGGTCTTGCACTCACATCAATTTCCTCAGCATTACCCCCCAATGTACTTGTGTTATCATCAGTGCCCAGTTCATTATTATCCATCTCCTGCAACTCTCTCAGTAATTCATAGTCTGCCACTGTTAGATTTGAAACCCCAGCTGTATCCTTTGTGGGTGGTCTATGTCCCACTTGTTTTTGCTGGGTTCTGAGTTGATGATACTTCATCAATTTGAGTTTTCTTATAAACATATAAATGTCAGCCCGAGTTTTAGTATAATTAAAATTTGACTCTTTGCAAAAAGATAAACCCAAACTTAGCAATTGTCTTTCTGCCTCCGATAGATCTATACCAGCCAGATTAATAATAGTATTCTTATTTGTATCATCCTCTGGCAGTAATGATGTTTTTAATACTTCTTTTATCTCTTCCAGGTTGCCCGACCCCGTCCCCGTGTGGGACGCTTGTTGTTTGCGTTTTCTGGCTGCTTTTCGCCTTGCCTTTCTGGTTTGGGTTCTTCGTTTTTTGTTGGTCGATTTCTTGGCCGCAATGTTTCTCTCCTGCTTCTCCTTAAATAATCCAACTCTTCCCCCAAAGAGGGTTTTATGGCATTCTTTGAGGTTTGGTCCCTCTGTCCCTCTGTTTCTGACTCGCTCTCAACTGTAGAGCTAAGATCAGATGCTGACGGGATCTCTTCATGTTGTTGGTTGATGCCAGATGGATCTTGTGCTAACCTTTGTTTATTGGCACTTGCATTCCTATAAGTATCAAACTTACGGGCAAAAGTGAAAATTTGCCCGTTAGCATAATCCTCCTTGTCCCGTCTGAATTTGTAGGTTTTTCTATATTTGATTTTGTCCTCCTCTTTCTTAAGCCGATTCATCATTTCTTCATGGAGTTTTATTTTTTGTTGCTGCTGGGAATCAGTTGAAGATTTCATTTCTTCATTGAGAGCATCTATTTTACTCTGGAGGTCAGCTCGATCAATCTCTGCATACTTTACTAAAATCTGGACTAGCCGTCTAGATGAGTCCAGATTTGCCTCCGCCCACTCTGCCATCATCTGAGGGTTTGGTGTATCGTAACTTGGGGCAATCATAATCCTTAGCCCCCGGGGTATTCTACCCACGTCGAGGTATCTCTGCAGAGATTTAGCCTCCCACCATTTTGCTTGTTCCTGGCGCATCAGTTTCTCTAAATTGCGAAATTTGTCTTTCAAACTTTGTGTTCCTGAACTTGCTGTATCACCGGCACTTGTACTTTCGTCACGCTGCATCAGAGGAGAGTCCGAAAACATCTCATCAGCAGCTGACTCTCGATCCCGTAGTGCCGCGGCGGACATTTTTCGGTGTACTTGTTACAAACAATATGTTCCGTCAGCTTGCTCACGTTTGCTAAGTGAGTGGTGAGTTCAAACTTTCACGGTTGCACGCCTCCTCACCTGCCTGAGGGGCAGTCAGTAAAAGCACTTGCCATGCTACTCCATCCAAAATGCGGCCGAATCTGACCGCCCAAGACGACTGGTGGTGCGTGAACAGCGTCAGCCGCCAACGCTGGAAAATATCACAACACAACTCCTACTTCACTAGGAAGAGCGCACGCACACAAGGACTGCTGGATTAGGTCTTTTTTATTTAAAAGGGCCTCCTCCGACCCAGCAGAAAGGAGAGACGCATTTCGGCTGGCACAGCAGCCTTTTTCAATCAAGTAAGCGCCATTTTTCTTTGAAATATATACTGTGTCCCAAAATAGACATAG
The DNA here is from genome assembly GCA_963921515.1 of Calotriton arnoldi. NCBI lineage: Eukaryota > Metazoa > Chordata > Amphibia > Caudata > Salamandridae > Calotriton > Calotriton arnoldi. Next base: position 1,037,926 of record CAWUFW010002741.1, on the reverse strand, counting down.
AAGACATATTGGTCACATGATGTGTTAAAACACATAAATAAATAAAGTTCTGCCACAGAATATATATATATATATATATATATATATATATATATATATATATATATATATATATATATATATTTTGCTGATGGCTGCAGGCAGCAGCCTGCTTGTAGGAAGGGGGTCCGCCACCGGAAAGCAGCCAGCTCCGTAATGAAATTTCACAGCAAACACTCCCCGCACCTCCACGCTGACAAGCAGGCGAGCAGAGAGAGAGACGGACCCAGATTCAGTAGCAGGTAAGATCTTTTATTCCTCTCACCCTTGCGACGCGTTTCAAGCACAAAGTGCCCTTGTTCACGCACAAAGGAAATTCGCCCGCCAAACTGTTTTTAAATGCTGAGTGCACACCTTCTTCCGTGACATGTGACCAAGGAAAATGGAAAAAATACTACAATGACCAATGCACCTCGCAAATAACTCTTGTAGATATATGCTATGTCAACAAACAAACATATTATTCTGTATGTTAAATTCTATCCACTTATTATTCAATTAAAATTAGAATTTAAAATTAAATAATTAAAAAATTGAATAAATCCTGAATAAATCCTGTTGTATTTCATATACTGCATAAATGCTGGTAAATACTAGATAGTAAAAAACTTTCTATATTTATCTCAGAAAAGTGGTACTGAATGACAATAAGAATCAAATTGCGATAAAATTTAAATTGCTTTTGTTCAAAACCATCCCTTGTTCTATGTACATATATAAAAGTGACTAGTGCTTGTGAATAGTGCAAATATAACTTGGCTCTGAATTGAGCCATAAAAAACAACTACCTAATTAAAAAATGTACAATTAAAACATTTGATTTACGACACATACATATTTAACAAAAAGCGTTGCGAGCCATCTCAAATACAATTTTTTCTCTTCTACAAATATCATTTTCATATTTTGGCCCATGTTAATAAAGATGTAAGAATGTAAAGAAATAAAAGAGTAAAAAAGGAAGAAAAGAAGAGGAGATATAAAAAAGAGAGATATGAAAAGTAGATGTTGATAGAACCTAGTAATGTCATGTCTGATTGCAATGTACCAACATTAACTCATGCGTGCACCTTATCCTTTGATTTGGTAATGATGTTGACATATGAGCCCAATATTCAATTTTTACCTAAAAAGTGTGCATGTCTTCAGTGGTGTTTAAGCCATAAGGCACCTTGCTGTCTAGCTCAAGAATAGTACAGGTTTCGAGTCGTCTCAGAAGACTCTCCCTATTACCTCCTCTCCTGAGCGGCGAGATGGCCTTAATCACAAAATATCTCAGACAGTTCAAATCATTGTCATGCAAAGCCTTGAAATGTCTCGCTACGGGGTAGGAGACATCATTGTTGACAATAGCCCTGAGATGCTGCAAGATCCTGACATGCACCTGCAGCTTGGTACTGCCGACGTAACTCAAGCCGCAGGTGCAAGCAAGGACATACACAGCATACTCAGTCCTACAATTAAAACTGCCTTTGATAGCCCTCCTCTCTCCCGTCAGTGGAATAGTGTAGTGGGAGGTATTAACACCAAATTTGCAGGCACGACATGACGAACATTTTGAAAAGCCCTGTCTAGGTTGCAGCCATGTGCCCCCTGATATTAATTCCGGACTATTTCTGACCAATTGGCTTCTCATAGATTGCGCTTTTCTATAGGTTATTATTGGCCATTCTGGGAGTCTAGGCCCTAGTACCCCGTCGGTTAAAACGATTGGCCAGTTCTTTCTAATGATTGATTTCAATTTACGTTCTTGAGAGCTATACGTGGTAATAAGGCGTGGGACCTCTCCTACTGGGGTATTAATTCTCCCTGATACATTGTTCTGTAGTAGCGAGTCCCTAGACCTTTCCTCTGTTTTTGTCATAGCCATAGATAAGATCTTGTCACTATACCCTCTCACTTTCAATCTTTTAATCATGTCTTGAGCACATCTCTCAAACTCCTGTTGTGTGCTGCAGATGCGTTTGAGCCTCAGTATTTCACCAAAGGGTATGCTTTCTATAAGATGTTTAGGATGTTTGCTGCTAGCATGCAAGATGCTATTCCCTGCCGTGGATTTCCTGAATAAAGTTGTCTCCAACTTATTCCCTTTCACTGATATTCGTACATCTAAAAATTCAGTCATGATGTCACTGATATGTGAGGTGAACTTCAGGTTAACCGAATTATTGTTAACTATAGTGATGAAATCTCTTGCACTTTCCTCATTCCCTCTCCATATAATGAATACATCATCGATGTACCGTAACCAGTGCACCACCTGATGTTGAAAAATTGCCTGGTGCACTTTCTTCAGGACCTGTTCCTCCCACCAGCCGACATGCAAACAGGCGTAGCTGGGGGAGAAACAGGACCCCATAGCCACGCCTCTGATCTGTTTCAGAGTCTCTTTACCAAAAAGGAAAAAATTGTTATATAAGCACCATGATGTCAGATCTAAAATCATTCTATTGTGCTCATAATATTCACATGGCCGAGAGTCCAGGAAGTATTTAACTGCTTTGAGGCCCGCCAAGTGGTCAATGCTCGTATAAAGGGACTCAATGTCAAGAGTAATCAAAATCAGGTCATCATTCCATTCAATGTCTTTAATTTTGTTCAAGAAATCCCCTGTGTCTTTGATATAGCTGGGTAATTTCTTAACAAAGTCCTGAAGGTAGAAATCTACATATTGTGATACATGCTCACTAACACTATTGATGGCGGAAATAATGGGCCTACCTGGGACTGGTGAGACATTTTTATGTACTTTAGGGATGAGATATAGAATAGGAATGACAGGAAATTCCACATGCATAAAATTAAATTCATCCAGAGAAATTAAACCTTCCCTTTTATAACCTTGCAACTGTTTTTTTAATACTTCCTTTGATTTGCTGTATTCTTTCAAGTTAGACCTGATGTAACATTGCTCATCATCCAATTGTCTCTTGGCTTCTGCAATATATTCCTTTCTGGGCCACAAAACAATATTCCCTCCTTTGTCGGCCATGTTTATAATAATTTCTTGGTTTTTTCCCAATTTGTTCATCAATTGTGCATATTGCATGTCCATGAAGCCTCTCTTTTTGCGTGTTTTTGACACTTGGCAATAAAGTTTTTTGATGTCCTCTGTTACCCGTTCATGAAAAATGTCTATTGCATCTTTCGGCATTATAGGGATAAAGGTGCTAGATGGTTTGAAAGGGCTTTCACCTGCACCCTTTTGTGCGATGTTCATACTCCGCAACTTTGATTGAGTGCTGATTTCGGCAGAGTCCGTTCCTTGTTGTCTTTCATTTGGCTCATTGATTAGGTCCGTTAGTGTCATTAGAGTTGGTACATCCGATGCCTGAAGTGCAGATGTCGTTTGATGTTCAGATCCCTGAACGATGGTACTGTCATTGCTCCCTTTGATCGTGAAAAACTTCTTCAATTTTAATTTTCTGATAAAACAGAAGATATCTATCCTTGTTCTTGAGTAATTAAATGAGCTTTCCGGACAATAGTTGAGACCTAATGACAAAAGTTGTTTTTCTGCTTCGGAAAGGGTGACATCGGACAGATTGACGATGGTTTGGTCATTTAGCGCTGTTTCTTGTGCCATTGTTGTTTTGGCTTTTGCTTTAGCTGCGCATTTTTGTTTCTTGCGCCTCGCCCTTCTCCTGGCATTTCTCTTTGCTCTGCTACATAGTTGCTCCGATTTCTCGGTCTTAGAGTGTGCCGGCGATCCTCCGCTAAAAAATCCACCTCCTCACCCAGACTTAATTTGACTGCTTCTGTATTCAGGCTTTGAAAACTATTTTCGGACCCTGAATTGCTGGTTAGTGATTCGGTATCAGTACCCGATGCTTCCTCTACCTCTCTTTGTTGACCAGAGATTGCAGTTATCTTATTTGTTCTTCTGTCCTCGTATCTTAATTTCCTGGCATGTTCAAATTTGCGCAAAAAAGTGTAAATCTGTCCTTGTTCATAATCTGTTTGATCACGAACAAACTTGTGCGCCTTCCGTTTCTTTATTTTCTCTTCATGTTTGTGTAACCTTTCCATGATTTCATTGCGCACTGATATTATATGCTCTTGCGATTCCACTTTGTTAAGCTCCTCATTTATTTTATCTATTTCCCTCAATAGATTCTGACGATCAATAGCTGCATATTTGATAAGGATTTTTACCAAGTTCATTGACGCAGCCAAATTACTTTCCCCCACTCTTTCAACATCTCGGGATTCGGTTCATCAAAACTGGGGGCTAGTAAAATCCTCAACCCACGAGGAACTCTTTCAGCTTCCACATACTTGGTCAATGATTTATGTTCCCACCACTTCGTAATCTCGCTTTTCATTTTTTTCTCCAATGCTTTCAACAATGATTCTTGAGCTAGACAGCAAGGTGCCTTATGGCTTAAACACCACTGAAGACATGCACACTTTTTTAGGTAAAAATTGAATATTGGGCTCATATGTCCACATCATTACCAAATCAAAGGATAAGGTGCACGCATGAGTTAATGTTGGTACATTGCAATCAGACATGACATTACTAGGTTCTATCAACATCTACTTTTCATATCTCTCTTTTTTATATCTCCTCTTCTTTTCTTCCTTTTTTACTCTTTTATTTCTTTACATTCTTACATCTTTATTAACATGGGCCAAAATATGAAAATGATATTTGTAGAAGAGAAAAAATTGTATTTGAGATGGCTCGCAACGCTTTTTGTTAAATATGTATGTGTCGTAAATCAAATGTTTTAATTGTACATTTTTTAATTAGGTAGCTGTTTTTTATGGCTCAATTCAGAGCCAAGTTATATTTGCACTATTCACAAGCACTAGTCACTTTTATATATGTACATAGAACAAGGGATGGTTTTGAACAAAAACAATTTAAATTTTATCGCAATTTGATTCTTATTGTCATTCAGTACCACGTTTCTGAGATAAATATAGAAAGTTTTTTACTATCTAGTATTTACCAGCATTTATGCAGTATATGAAATACAACAGGATTTATTCAGGATTTATTCAATTTTTAAATTATTTAATTTTAAATTCTAATTTTAATTGAATAATAAGTGGATAGAATTTAACATACAGAATAATATGTTTGTTTGTTGACATAGCATATATCTACAAGAGTTATTTGCGAGGTGCATTGGTCATTGTAGTATTTTTTCCATTTTCCTTGGTCACATGTCACGGAAGAAGGTGTGCACTCAGCATTTAAAAACAGTTTGGCGGGCGAATTTCCCTTTGTGCGTGAACAAGGGCACTTTGTGCTTGAAACGCGTCGCAAGGGTGAGAGGAATAAAAGATCTTACCTGCTACTGAATCTGGGTCCGTCTCTCTCTCTGCTCGCCTGCTTGTCAGCGTGGAGGTGCGGGGAGTGTTTGCTGTGAAATATATATATATATATATATATATATATATATATATATATATATATATATATATATATATATTGTTCCCAAGTCGCCCTGATGTGAAGACGCACTTGACAGGAAATGATTCTTCAGAATCCTTTATTTAAAAACCAGCACATTGCATTCCAATCTTTAAAAAGGCTTGACCGGTTTCGGAGCCCCAAGCTCCTTAATCATAAGAATTTTCTGAGAGTCACAGATGCACCAACACACGCACTCTCCCATCTGCATGCTGAAAAATAATTACCCTCCGGTGGGCCTCTCAGGTGAGTTTATGCTTGGCAGTGCATGCTGGGAACAGTAGTCTGTGTAGTGCCGGTATTTCTCCCTCCAGTGGGTTCTGTGTTTTTTCCAGAGAATTCTTTTTCACATTTAAAGCCCTCCAGTGGGCCTCAGAAAACAAGTTCGGTTTTCATTTACAGATCTCCTGTGCTGCTTCCAGGCTGAGCATAATTCCCAGGCCCTGCGGCCCCATTTTGTTCCATGTAATGGTGGTGCAGTCTTCCACGGCCGGACTGCCGTGTATTAATTGTTCCCAAGTTGCCCTGATGTGAAGACGCACTCGACAGGAAATGATTCTTCAGAATCCTTTATTTAACTTTGGGACATGTTTACACGGCGGCCCTGGCCGTGGAAGCGACGCACCTCCTGCAAAGCAAAGAAAGGACCGGCCGGGGGGTAACGTCCCCTCTGCATCGGCGCTGAAGGTTCATGAATAAGGCATATTGTACCCTGTCTGGGGCCCACTGGAGGGCTAGTTTAATGTATCCTGGATTAGGCATGGGGTCTGGGCCCACTGGAGGGTTAAAAATGCCTAAAAAGACTACATTCCCCAGCAAGCAATGTTGAAAGTAAACGTGATGTCACGAGCACACCGGAGGCTAATTGAAATAAATTTTGCATTGCAGAAGGAGTGTAGCGGCGGAGAATTCCTTCCCCATGTCGGCCTCTGAAGAGATGCACAAAAGCATTGAAACACGTCAGGCCAAAGTATTGATTTTCCAGAGGGGAACCAATATGCTTGAGAAATAAAGGCTTGTTACCTACCTTTTCAGCGGTGTGCGGCTTCATTTTCTGGGCAACTTTGGGACATGTTTACACGGCGGCCCTGGCCGTGGAAGCGACGCACCTCCTGCAAAGCAAAGAAAGGACCGGCCGGGGGGTAACGTCACCTCTGCATCGGCGCTGAAGGTTCATGAATAAGGCATATTGTACCCTGTCTCGGGCCCACTGGAGGGCTAGTTTAATGTATCCTGGATTAGGCATGGGGTCTGGACCCACTGGAGGGTTAAAAATGCCTAAAAAGACTACATTCCCCAGCAAGCAATGTTGAAAGTAAACGTGATGTCACGAGCACACCGGAGGCTAATTGAAATAAATTTTGCATTGCAGAAGGAGTGTAGCGGCGGAGAATTCCTTCCCCATGTCGGCCTCTGAAGAGATGCACAAAAGCATTGAAACGCGTCAGGCCAAAGGATTGATTTTCCAGAGGGGAACCAATATGCTTGAGAAATAAAGGCTTGTTACCTACCTTTTCAGCGGTGTGCGGCTTCATTTTCTGGGCAACTTTGGGACATGTTTACACGGCGGCCCTGGCCGTGGAAGCGACGCACCTCCTGCAAAGCAAAGAAAGGACCGGCCGAGGGGTAACGTCCCCTCTGCATCGGCGCTGAAGGTTCATGAATAAGGCATATTGTACCCTGTCTGGGGCCCACTGGAGGGCTAGTTTAATGTATCCTGGATTAGGCACGGGGTCTGGACCCACTGGAGGGTTAAAAATGCCTAAAAAGACTACATTCCCCAGCAAGCAATGTTGAAAGTAAACGTGATGTCACGAGCACACCGGAGGCTAATTGAAATAACATTTGCATTGCAGAAGGAGTGTAGCGGCGGAGAATTCCTTCCCCATGTCGGCCTCTGAAGAGATGCACAAAAGCATTGAAACGCGTCAGGCCAAAGGATTGATTTTCCAGAGGGGAACCAATATGCTTGAGAAATAAAGGCTTGTTACCTACCTTTTCAGCGGTGTGCGGCTTCATTTTCTGGGCAACTTTGGGACATGTTTACACGGCGGCCCTGGCCGTGGAAGCGACGCACCTCCTGCAAAGCAAAGAAAGGACCGGCCGGGGGTAACGTCCCCTCTGCATCGGCGCTGAAGGTTCATGAATAAGGCATATTGTACCCTGTCTGTGGCCCACTGGAGGGCTAGTTTAATGTATCCTGGATTAGGCATGGGGTCTGGACCCACTGGAGGGTTAAAAATGCCTAAAAAGACTACATTCCCCAGCAAGCAATGTTGAAAGTAAACGTGATGTCACGAGCACACCGGAGGCTAATTGAAATAAATTTTGCATTGCAGAAGGAGTGTAGCGACGGAGAATTCCTTCCCCATGTCGGCCTCTGAAGAGATGCACAAAAGCATTGAAACGCGTCAGGCCAAAGGATTGATTTTCCAGAGGGGAACCAATATGCTTGAGAAATAAAGGCTTGTTACCTACCTTTTCAGCGGTGTGCGGCTTCATTTTCTGGGCAACTTTGGGACATATATATATATATATATATTCTGTGGCAGGACCGAAGCTTGGCTCAGATTATGCTTGTTTAATGCTTTCCCCCAACAACAGAAGCAACATCTCAATAGGCTTATAGTAAAAAGTCCTGAACGTTGGTTAAGAGGACCATTCCGCGACCCTCATAATGTCTTCCAGTCTAGAACCCAAAAAGTAATCTTTCGCTGCCATAGCAACTCTTGTCGAGTACGTCCTGAAAGTAGAGATATCAATTCTGATAAAAGGCATTGAATCCATCTAACCAAAGTTGCTGAGGACAACAGCTTGAAGGGCTTTCGGATCACGTAAATAATTGCCTGTTACAATCTTGGTGAAACTTACTTGTATTAACCTTATGTCTATCCTTGTACGCCATCAAACATTGTACCTCACACAGTTTATGGTCATTTGGAAAAGCTGGGTAAACAATACATTTAGTATTTGGTTTCGTAAACTTGGAAACATGAAATAAAACTGCCTCCAGAGAAAACACTCTACTTGTTAAATCAAAAGCTTGTACATCCAACACTCGTAAGCAGGAATTCAGGTATAACATAGTTAACTTTGTGGATAACTGCTTCCTTGATAGATCATTATTATTCGGCTACGATTCAAAAACCTTAACACAGCATTCACATCCCATAATGCAGAATACTGATGTTGTTGAGGGTTGGAAAATCTAATCCCTCTCATAAGCTTACTGACTATAGGATGTTCACCCAAGGGGTTGCCACCATCTACTGAGATATGCCCTGCCAAAATGTCTGAGCGGAAATTATTTACTGATCTGTACGCCAAATCGCTGGTTGCCATTTCCAACAAAAAGTTCACTAAAAAGTACAATCCTGCTTTCAAGTGATCCATACCCCATTCGTTGCACCGGTTCACCACCTTTTCCAGGCTGAATAATGTCTTTTATGAGTATGGATGACCATTCTTGGGAATGTAGAAAGAAGTTCCCGACATTAGTAAACGGCTCCCGGAACCCTCCAGGCCATGAGTCTTAGGAGGCTGGACTACATCAAAGAATGTGGTTGAACCACGGGTACATCAGAAGGTCTGGAGAAACCAGGAGTCATCGAAATGTTGCAAGATATTTCCAGAAGGGCTTGACACCAAGTCTGTGTCCTCCATATCGGAGTCACCTGAATTAAATCTCCCCTCTGTCTCACTACCTGTGCTGCGACTCTCTGATATTTTATTTTTAAGGAACAGTGGTCCCTTGGAAATCTAAAGTACGGGAGGTTTAATAAAAATATAGACCCAATCAGTACTATATTGTTAAATGACGTGTCCAGCCGGACAGAGGTCCAATATTTAATGTAACAACAAATTGTAAAAATTAACAAACAATAAAGTGAGTAGGACACAGGCCTGTGCCCTCACTGCATCAACAAAAAAGGGGGGGGAAAAGACATATACAATATAACAACAAGAAAAGGAAGTTCAGGCAGGACTATTGATTTGTTAGGTATGTAGTTAGACAATAGAACCAACAAATCATTTTTGTACACCTTCACACAAGAATAAACATTTCAGAGTAGTGTATAAGGTGATTTATGTGTCGACGATGTTTCGATCCATACACGAGATACAAGGATCATCATCAGGACTAAAACATAAGCAAGCCTGAAAATAATTGCCTGGAGTAACATGAAAATAAACATCAGGAAAAAAGAAAGGAAATGGGTTTACAATTAGTTATGCAGGTAGACAACACATGAAGTTATGCATTATGTGGCAATTATACATGTAGTGTCCCAGCACCTATAATAGAAACATTAATTAAAGAGACAGCGATGGTAGGTGACCTGTGAAAAAAAGGGGGGGAAGAGGGGAAAAAAGAGCTGTAATGAAAATGGAAAAACTATGATGTGGTGGTAGGGTGAGGGGATCACCGGTGATGAGAATAACTGAAAAACAAGGTTGGCGCTTAAAAGAGAATCAAGTTACGAACAGCGACGTTGTTAGAGAAGGAGTAAGAGGCCAAGGTTGGCAACTGGAGGGAGAGAGAGGTGTGTTGCGGACACAGTTGATAGTGAGGCAAGTGAAAGAAAATGCGACCAGGTGGTCACTACGGATCAATTGCAAACTGCAAAATGAATAAAGTCAAGGGAGTCTCACCGGTCTCTCAAGGGCTGGAGAGCCGTAGTAGGGGGTTCTGGCAGTTGTGTGCGCAGAGCGCTGGTAGAGCGGGCCGATTACAATGGAGGGTACAGCCGTAAGTGCGTCGGGATCCTCTAAGTGTGGGATCGCGGTGAGCCTAGACAGGAAAGAGTGACTGGAAGATCAGCGTGAATCAGATCGAGCTGCAAGGGGACAGGAGAACAAGCGTGGAAGGTGACTCACCGGCCTCACGAAGCGGCGGGACCCAAGTTGGGGCGTCCAAGCGGTAGTGACCGTGAAAAGTTTGCTGAAAGGGCCGGATTAAGGGCCATAGAAGTGCGACGATCCTCTGGATGTGGGATCTCGTTTAGCGTGCTCCAAGGAAGGGATAACCTAAAAAGGAAGAGGGGGGTCAGGACGTGCAGGAGCAGGGAGGGGGCAGGGTTCTGCAGAGGGTCAGGAAACGCTTACCTCAATAGGAAGGTGAATCCTCAATTGCCGCAGCTCGATGTGTAAAATGCAGGGTACCGGCTGAATAAGGAAGTGAGCTAACGCGCACCTAATAGGTGGTGAATAGATCAGCTGACCCATAATAGGATGAGAAAAGGGACAGGTGGTGGCAGACATATTGGAGTGTGGGAATGGGAAAGAAGGAGAAGGTGCAGAAGGTTAAAACAGGGACCAGGTAGAGGTTTATGAATTGAAGCAACTCAGGAAGGGTGAAGGTGTCGGTGCAACTCTGGGAGGACATAGACACCTATGCATAAGAACATATATACAAGCAATTGTAATTAAAAGAACTGTATGTATTTATACAGGCAGTATGCAGCAGGAGGAAATTAGGAAACAGTGTATTTTATACAAGCGTGGTCCAGTCTTCAAGTCTGTTCAGACCGGTATTGAGGCTATTGGTCCTCAGGATCCATTTCAACTCTTCTTTGTTCAGTATTTTGGAAACATCCCCTCCTCTTGGGGGTAATTTGATTACGCTTATCACAGTCCAGCGTATTTCATCCTCAGAATGTCCAGTTTCCTCGAAATGTTCAACTAAAGGTGCATTTTGAGTCTTGCATCTTATTCTGCTTCGATGCTGGCAAATCCTCATGCGTATTTTTTGAGTGGTTTGTCCTATGTAGATTTTGTTACACGGGCACAGAATGGCATAGACAACATTGTGTGTATTACAATTTGAAAAAGATTGTAATGTTATTTTGGTTTTCTCAAATACAAATTCCTTACATTCAATCGTGTATTCGCATACACTGCAGTTGCCACACTTTGCATGCCCCAATAAAGGTGCAAGTCTCCAATGGTCATTAAGGTTACTCTTTCCTGTCTAGGCTCACCGCGATCCCACACTTAGAGGATCCCGACGCACTTACGGCTGTACCCTCCATTATAATCGGCCCGCTCTACCAGCGCTCCGCGCACACAACTGCCAGAACCCCCTACTACGGCTCTCCCTCCCTTGAGAGACCAGTGAGACTCCCTTGACTTTATTCATTTTGCAGTTTGCAATTGATCCGTAGTGACCACCTGGTCGCATTTTCTTTCACTTGCCTCACTATCAACTGTGTCCGCAACACACCTCTCTCTCCCTCCAGTTGCCAACCTTGGCCTCTTACTCCTTCTCTAACAACGTCGCTGTTCGTAACTTGATTCTCTTTTCAGCGCCAACCTTGTTTTTCAGTTATTCTCATCACCGGTGATCCCCTCACCCTACCACCACATCATAGTTTTTCCATTTTCATTACAGCTCTTTTTTCCCCTCTTTCCCCCCCCCACCCCCTCCTTTTTTTCACAGGTCACCTACCATCGCTGTCTCTTTAATTAATGTTTCTATTATAGGTGCTGGGACACTACATGTATAATTGCCACATAATGCATAACTTCATGTGTTGTCTACCTGCATAACTAATTGTAAACCCCTTTCCTTTCTTTTTTCCTGATGTTTATTTTCATGTTACTCCAGGCAATTATTTTCAGGCTTGCTTATGTTTTAGTCCTGATGATGATCCTTGTATCTCGTGTATGGATCGAAACGTCGTCGACACATAAATCACCTTATACACTACTCTGAAATGTTTATTCTTGTGTGAAGGTGTACAAAAATGATTTGTTGGTTCTATTGTCTAACTACATACCTAACAAATCAATAGTCCTGCCTGAACTTCCTTTTCTTGTTGTTATATTGTATATGTCTTTTCCCCCCTTTTTGTTGATGCAGTGAGGGCACAGGCCTGTGTCCTACTCACTTTATTGTTTGTTAATTTTTACAATTTGTTGTTACATTAAATATTGGACCTCTGTCCGGCTGGACACGTCATTTAACAATATAGTACTGATTGGGTCTATATTTTTATTAAACCTCCCGTACTTTAGATTTCCAAGGGACCACTGTTCTTTAAAAATACATTAGTACCCAAGGTCCCTGGCAGACTCTAATTGGGTTCCCTTGTTTTTTCAAGCGACTCTCTGAATCATCATGAATGAGAGAAAAGCATAATAAAGATTTCTATTCCAATCCTGAAGGAACACATCTGTCACCGCTGCTTCTAGATCAAGGCTCCTATTGAAGAAATCCTTTAGTTGCCTGTTCAAACTGGATGCAAACATATCTGGAGTACATGGACCGCACATCCAATTCAGAGGCGGAAAAACTTGAGAATGGAGTCTCCAAACCCTGTTGTCCCCCGAATGCCTAGAATTTCTACCTACTATGACATTCGGTTGCCCTGCAATGTACTCTGCTACCACTGAAATACAGTGTTGCAGGCAGTAGTACCAAAAGTCTTTGGCTTTTTCTGCTGACATCCTTGATCTCGCCCCCCCTAGCTTGTTGATATATAGCGGACAACAGATATATAGTCAGTTCTTAATAAAATGCAACAGCTCTGTTTCTGAGGCGACGACGTCTTGATGGCAAATAAACATAGCTAAGAGTACCAGACAGTTGATATGGAGGGTCAATTCTGACTCTGACCACCTGCTGCCTGTTACCCTGAGCTGGATTGGTCATCTCAGCCTCCACTTGCTGGAATCTGACTTGATAATGGTCTCTGGCAGACATCCAAATATGTCTCTGCAGTTCCAGACCTCCATGTGCTCTAGCCACCAGGATACTTCCATGATGTCCTCAGTGTACAGACTCATCTGATCGGCATTAGACAGACCGCTGTGCACGTGTTGAATCTTCAAGCACTGTAAGGCCTGTTAATGAATATGACTTTTGAAGATTGCATAGATTGAAGAGGGCAAAAGACCCACAATCCCAGCTAACAAACTCCATGCTACTGTCTGTTTTGTCAATGCTGAACACAATTCTCTCTTGATACTCCTTTTTCTGTAAAGGAAGCTGTAGCTGAGCTTGCACTGAATCCACCTAAAAACCTAAGACACCGATAGTTTGGGATAGAACAAATGCCAATTTTGTTACATTAATCACATGGTCTATCTCCTGTGGCAAGTGATTTGCCCAATAGAGATACAGTCTCACTGTGGTCTGCTCCTGAGCTAGAATGATGAGGTCGTCTAAGTACACTATGAAGCATGCACACCTGTCCCGGAGAGCTTCGACCACTGGTTTCATTGATTTGATGAAGTGAGGCCAAATGGGAAGACTGTGAACTCATACCACAGATCTCTCCAATGGAATTGTAGAAATCTCCTGTGTGGTGCAGAAATCGGAATGGCCAGATATGCGACCTTGAGATCCAGCCTGACCATCCAGTCGTGTTGTTGGAGTAGATCTCGTAGAAGATCCATCTTGAAATGTCTGTATAAAATTCAAACGTTGAACACTTGAAGGTTTAGTACTAACCTGTAACCTCCTCCTTTCTTCTTCACCAGAAAAATATTGCTGTACTAGTCTCTGGGTTGGGGCTCTGACCTGCGTATTGCCTTTTTTCCCAGTAAACCCTGAATATCGGAGTTCACAAAACTCTGTTCTGGAACAGAAAAACTCAGTTGTCTGAGAACCGCTCGCTGCACCAGGGTGCCGTAAAAGTTTAGTTTTAAACCCTTAACTGTTTCCAGCATCCACGAATCCTGCGTTAACAGTTACCAGTTGTTTAAAAAACGTTGCACTTTGCCTCACAAACCCACACTTGACAGAGGAATAATGTTTTCCTGTGAAGCCCAATCCTGAACCTTCGATGGGTGACACTCGGTAGCCGCCTGTAGAATATCTGCTGCGGCCACCTCTGTTTTTAAATGGGGAAATATTTCCCCTGGACTCGTCATTCCATCCTCCTCGTGTGTGGGAGGCAAACCTCTTTGGGAACCTTCAAATGAGGAGGAGCACGGCATTCGTCCCCTATATCATCTGGCCGTCCTAAAAAGACCAGGCTGAAATACCTTTTCCAGGTATAATTTCACCTTATCAAGTACCATAAAACTCATCACAAATTTGCAAAGATGCTTGACAAATGAAGTTACAAATATCAAGCCTTCTGCCAGGGGACCCGCCTCCGTTGAGGTTAGATTTGCAAGATTCAGGTCTATGCGCATTAAAATAGAGCGCCTTGAGCCCAACCGGATAGCGTTTTCGGGTCAATGGAGAGTCCTGATTCTTTTGCTTGATAGGCCAGCTCCAAATCAAGGAGTTTATCCTGGCATGCCTGCCAGGGTCTATTGATTTATTTTTTGGGGTCTGGGAAGTGTATCGTTAAGTGGTATTAAGGCGTTCTCAGGGTTCAAGGAAGGGTAGCATTAAGGGGTAGTTAGCGTTTACACGGTATAGAGATGGGTAGCTTTAATAATTAGTAACTGGTTTTTAGGGTTCAAGGAATAGTATTGTTAAAGAGTAGTAAGTGGTTTTTAGTGTTCAGGGAAGGGTAGCATTAAGGGGTAGTAAAGAATTTTAAGCTTCAGAAAAGGTAGCATTAAGAGGTAGTAAGGGCCTTTATGGTTCAGTGATGAGTAGCAGTAAGGGGTAGTATTGGTTTGTAGGGTGCAGGGAAGGGTAGCGTTATGGGGCAATAAGGGGTTTTTAGGATTCTGGAAAGGGTGATTTAAAATGACAGTATATTAAATATTTTAAAATAATTTAATATAAAAATATTACATTTGAAGTAAGTTACATATAATACTAGTAATGTAATTTTTTTTAAAGAAATAATAAATTGCAATAATATTTAAATTCCATTTCCATTTCAATAACTTTATTTCGGCCATTACGGCCTTAAAAGTTCATGAGCATAAAATACAATACAAGCATAGCAAACAATCAATTAAAATAAACCATAATAGCATAAAAAACTTCAAACTTAGAGTCCAGGTTTCCAAAGCTCCGGAAGAAAGAGCAAGTCCACAAAAATGCATTTGTTTAACAGATTAAAAGAGAATCATTCAAATGCTGTAGCCTTGAATAAGAGAATCTACCTGACCCTCATTAACATTTAGGACCCTAAAAGTGCCAGTGCATAAAGTGCAAAATAATCTAAGAATTCATTCAAATGATCCAGGCTAATTCAGTACAAACTGTCCAGAACGACGACAAACATAATAAAAACAGTCCTATAAAACCAGGAAACGTAACAACAACAGTCTATGGCATAATGGTTAGCAGCATAATCCATCACACAAAGCAATTCCTTGTTTAATACAAATCTAAATTGCATGTTAGCTACTTGCCCAGAATTGGATATACAGTTTCCTAGATACAATGATTGTACTACATGATTATATCTAAGCCATTCTAATTTAATCAATCTTAATACCATATGCTATAATGGCCTATATATACACAGTAAAAAAAAAAGCGCATTTGAGAGTAACAAGATATAGTATCCATACTTGATCTCTCCATTAAGCTTGAAATTAGTAATGCTTATTTATATAAACGATCCTTATATTAATCAATAAGACAATTACTATCAGCCTAAAAAAATTTCAATAAAGTGCCTGTGCAACATTGGTCAAAAGACCAATCCTGTATTGGAATAACCATTAGGTTCGTAGCACATACCCTTAAAATAACATGTAGTCAAATACAGTTTAAAATAACCCTAAAATTGATCTAAAAATAATTTTTAGCTAAAAACAAAACAATATGAACAATAAATTGATTACCAGCATTATAAAGTGTTTTTTATAAAAGCTCTTCGGTGCACCACATAGAGAACAAAAACCCTGCCACTGAATAAACTATGGGTATACTAGTGTCGTATTTCAGTAACCTAAAGGCATCTGAGCATTGCCTAGTTCCTAAGTTCCTACAAATCTGGGTCAGCCATCTTTTTCTTATTTTTGTGTAACCAGTACAGACAAAAAGTACATGGTTTTCAGATTCCTCTCGACAATTACATGCCGGACAGCCCAACATTTGGTGGCCCGCCCATTTATTTGTAAAGGCACGCAATGGCAATACCCCATACCTAAATTGTAGGTAAAGCTTGCGTGCAGCGGCCGGCTTAATGTCGTTAAGTGCCGGTAAGAACATGTACTGATCTTTGGATTCCAAAAATGTCACCGTAAGCTTCCCCATGCAATATTCCCCCTGGAAATTAACTATTTGTAGCAGAGGACCTAAAAAAAGTCTCTTCAGCCCAAAAATCTTAAAACTATGAGTTGTAAAGAAAAAACAGCATTCTCTCAAGGAGTGCCATGCTGAGGTAGCTCGGAAGTTGATGAAAAGGGACGGATGGAAGTGGCTGAAACTGCAATACAGTGACGCATTCCTTCTGACTGCTCTCCTCCCATCTGTGCTGCTGCAAGAGAAGAACAAACACTGTAATTATCTAATTATCAAGGAGACATAGATCATTCCAGTGGCAGGTGCGTGACCTAAAGGTCAAGCTGTGTTGTGACACAATAGCTAGTCTTGATAAAGAGCTCTGGGTCATGAAGGAAGTGGCCCGATTAGGGTCACCCGGGTCACTAATGACCACCTCTCAGCCTTCCATACCAAATAAAGAGTCGGTCAGACAGTAGAGAATACAAACCAATAACTGTTTATTCATATACACTCAGAGCGGATCCCAGTCTGCCCAGTCGCTAAGAGTGCTGCAGAGGGACTGAAATCGACAAGCATAAAGATACATTATGTACATTTCGCAACTGGGATAAAACACGCCCATAGTGGAATTTTCCAGGCAGGTGCAGCTAGGCAATGGAATACAAAGAAAAACAGTCTCAGAGCTCATATCTTACACAAAGTTGCGAAGTTCAAGGTTGTTCCAGACAGGCCCATCACCAGACAAGTGGGAGACGGCCTCTATCTAGTGAGAAAGGTATGCGCCAATAGGAACAGTGTACTCATTACAAGAACAGATCTACATGGCAAAAACGAAACTCAAACTGAGGCATTTCTCAGAATTAAGCTAGATAGGTTTCGAACAGCCTAAAATGGCGCCTGCAAAGAAAATGGCGCAGCGAATGCTAACTTATACAGAGCAATACGTAAACGTGAACATTTCTAATTTAACAGTCAGGCAACTTAGAAGCAAATGATTACAGCTCTTGGAGGGTAAGCACTTTTTTGTGGAAGTACACAACTGCTGCCCAATCATAACGTACTCAACATGTTGGTGCAGCCACAGCACCTCTCTGTAGTACTCCATAAAGCTCTTTTGTAGGTTGATCACACAAGGTCTATGACAGGTGTGCTTTCACGCCGTAGATAAAAACGAACACTGCCCTCTCAACCTTGAACAGACAGGTTTTTCCTGTTTACATTTCACAGTTTACTTACTCTTGCATTCCCTAAGAGTATTTGTTTTTTCCAGGATGCTGTGTTTCTGTAGTTTTTTTTCATGCAACATATTACGTGTTACTCATACAGTGAAAACAGTTACCACTATGCAGGGCTTTAAGTGGGATTAAAAAACTGGGGGGTCTCTCAAAGGGGCGCGGCCAGTGTAATTAAGGGCATGGCTTAAAAACATCTAAGCTAAAAATCTGTGCTTAGCATAGCGTGCCGCCCGACTTGTATTTTGCTCTTTCTGTCATTGCATCCAGATATATGATACAACAAGTAACATCATACCTACAACAAGTCAGGACTATTGTCTTTGTCGATGGCTGATAGTTGCATAAGATAAATAAGTAGCAACTATGGCTTGCATATAATATTGAAAAAGCTTCCACTTAAAGCCCTGGTGACACCACGACAATGTTGCTGCGCCTCAGTTTCAAAAAGAGAAGGGAAATTCAGAGAGAAAATTACTCTCTTTAAAGGATTTCCCTTCCCGTACAACGCTCACCTGGCATGACGTCATGCCGTAACTTCTCCACTAGCAAGAAGTGAGCAGTGTGAACGCGCACACATCGATGTGCCTGCTGTCACTGCAGTCCGAAAAAAACCGTACCGCCTGTGCCAGGGCACAAAACAGAGCCCGATAGGGACCCGTTTCGAGGCCCCTTTAAAAAACTGCCGGTACTCAGCACCGGTGAGACCCGGCCCACTATGTATCTATTTGAGTTCAGGTTGTGGGTGGCTGTTTGTAACTGAGCACGGTTGAGAGCTGCGGAATTCAGGCCGTGGCAGAGCTACTTTATCACAGTGCCTGCAAGTGGATCACAAAGTGGTTCAGAATACATGCTCATCCCATCCTTGGCCTCTCTGCAGAGCGCACAGAGCAATGGTCTGGTGTGCATGTTAAATTTGTGATTCCATGCAAAGGTCAATGAAGGAGCTGTCGAAATATTGACAGGGTGAAAAAGAAAATGCAGTGCTTAGAGGTGAGTGGGTGTGTTGTGTGTGAAGGTTGGTGAGGTGAATGAGATGCAAGGGAGTATGTGCAGGAGAAAGTGAAAAGTGGGTGCTGACAAGGAAAGAGATGACGTGTGAATTATGCAGATCAAGTTTTTCAGAGAGATATGAGGACAAAAAGGGTATAAATATCTAACCAAGAGCCTGATGAAGAGAGTGATGTGAAGAGAACAGGAGTGATTGAGACACTCAAAAGACCACTAGCCCTTCCCGTAATTTTTAATTCTCAGTCTGTTTAAATGACTTTATATATGTATATTTATTTATTACACATGTGTGCACAATCTTCATGCTTGCCCATTGTAGGTGGCCCCACCGGTTTTATCCTTGTGTGCCCCCTTAAAAACTACTGCTAGAGACGCCACTAAAGAATGGAAGGATGTCACTTCTCTAACCCTTTGCAAATTCCTTCCAAAATACAGAGCATCTGTAGGTGAGACTTTCGGACTCAATCAAAATTGCGTTTGAAGTGACAAATTGAGTGCAAATACTGCATGTGCAACAAGAAAAAATTTACCAATGCGGTAACTCCGTGTGCAAAAATGAGTTAAAAAACATTTGTGCATGATGTTCCTCATTCATTGTAAACAACCGTTTAATTCAGATGCAAAAACACACCAGTTGCCATGCGCAATCAGAATTTGCACCGCTGCATTTTTTGCTCCAATTATAATCCTGTAACTCATGAAGATGCCCATAGCCGTATCATGACCAACTTGCACTGATGCAAACATTGCCACCTTCCTCCTTTTACTTTTTTAATACCTGGGAATTGATCCCTTCTCAACCCCAAGACCCAACAAACTTGGCTTCAGTGTTCCACCTCCTCTCCTGGAGTTACCGACGTGCAAGACGTCCTGTCCCCCTTCTCCTTCACCCTTTCTATTCCTTTGTCGCAAAATTCTCTTTTTCAGACATACAAATGTTTGCTTTATTTTCTTACATTTGACACTACTGCTGCTACCCCCTCACAACGCTGCATTTTCTGAATCCTGGAGGTCACAGTGAACGAGGTTATATCAGTTGTAAAATATGGGAACCTGCAATCCCTGTATTAAAACCTGCCTCTAATTTCCATATTACAGCCAAGTTGTGATGTCTCTAGTCGCCTGTAATAATTATATGATATAGCTACCTAACTATAATTAAATATTACAGTTGAGTTGTGAGGTTATGTTATGTTATGCTGATTTGTAGAGTGCACTAATCACTTGAGAGGGTATCCAGGCGTTTGTCATAGTGCCCTCAGCCAGAGCCACCAGCCAAGAAAAAATCAAGTCACAGAGCATGCCTATATCTGCAGTTTAAACAACAAAAAACAGAACTGGCTTTCTGTCGTGCTGTTCTGTTTTTCTAAAATTAACAGTGATAAGCAGAGAAGAGATATTTATAACATAATTGATAACATAATTATTTGTGCACACTATAGGCCATTGCAAGAAAGATAACATCTGTGCAGATTTCTATATATTCCAAGCAAGCATTTTGTAAATGTAACTTACTTTAAAACTGTTCTAATAGCTGGGTCTGGTGGCTCAGTGGACTAATGCATCCACTGCAGGGGCCTGTGTTCAACCTCATGGTCACAGGTTCAAATCCCGGCGGGTCCACTCAGCCTTTCATCCATTTGAGGTCGATAAAATGAGTACGATTTGATTTGAAAAAAGTTTTATATAGCGCTGACTAGACCCGGAGGTATCAGAGCGCTTTACATGAGGATCAGTGAGTTACAGGTTACAAAAATAGTTACAGTTACAAGTATAGGCATAGGAGAAGAACATGAGATTGCACAATAACAAAAGGTTATTAGCGGGTAGTATATCCAAGACAACACGTTTTATGAGGAAGGAAAAGGGGGAAAGGTAAACAGGGGAAGGAATGCTGATAGAGTCAGATAGACCAGAAGGGGGTAAAGTATTTCAGGGGAGACAAAGCAGTCAGAGCAAAAAAGAAACAGACAGACAAGACCGTGAAGAACTGTTAAAAACAATGTCCGATGTCCGGCTGGGTAGGTGACGGCTGAGGGGTGAACCAAAGCCAGACTCCTCTATAGCTGCATAAGACAGCTCCACTGGGCAACGGCCAATGGTTCTCGCACTCCGCAGAACGCTAGCGCTGGCTAGACCCGGGGGTAAAAGAGCGCTTTACATAAGGAAGTTAAAACAGCGGTTACAAAATTACAATTAGAAAAAAAAAAAAAAGAAAAGAGAGCTGCTATTTTATTAACCCATTGCAGTTTTTAAAACAAAGGAAGGGTGCCCCAGATAAGAAATAAATGTCCAGATTTTGTGGGCTTTATGACTCTTACGGGTAGATTTGGATTCAACCAACTGGCTCATATTACACATCCTTCAGCAAAACTATGGTTCAAAGCTATATTTGTGTTCCCTTACATGATTTTAATTATTGCTACGATTAGAAATCCTAGAACATAAAGTGATCACATTCTTAATCAGTTATTTTTAGGCTGGATTTTTATACGTTCTGGAAGTCAGCCGCTGGTAATCATCATGAAATTCATACGGGAAGACAAATTAAATTGGATATTAACTACCATTAACGTCGTTCAGGTTCAATCCTACATTAACTCCTTTGCTATACAGGCCAGAATTAAATGAGGCCTGTGTTAACTTAGCTAACCCATTTTACCTGCATTATTGGCGTCCAACATCCTGAGCAGCTACCAGTTTACAACACTGTTAAAAACGATTTAGGGCTGATTCTCCTCTGATTTAGGGCATACCCGAAAGAACATCTAAATTAGGAGGATAAAGTGTTCATGTATAATGTCACTTTGGCATCTACTTAAACACTTCCAAGATGATGCGTTAGGGATTTAGAGATACTTCATTTAGAACTTTGAAGAGAAGGTGAAAGAAGGAACTGGTCAGCAACTGTTGGAAAATGGCCCTCTCTGCTGGGTCACCCCAACACCTTTTGCCTTTACCCTCCAATGTTTCTGAATCCGCTTTTGTTGGCCTTAGGACTCCCTACCACTGCCAAAGTGTATGTGCTCTCTCCTCTAAAGATGGTAACAGTGGCTCATACCCAATAGGCATATTTAATTTACTTATAAGTCCCTAGTAAAGTGCACTACATGTGCCCAGGGCCTGTACATTAAATGCTACTAGTGAGCCTACAGCAGTGATTATGCCACCCACTTAAGTAGCCCTTAATCATGTCTCAGGCATGTCATTGCAGACCCAGTGTGTGCTGTTTAAACTATCATTTTGACCTTGCAAAATAAAGCTTTTGCCAGGCCCAAACCTCTCTTTTTATACATATAAGTCACCCCTAAGGTAGGCCCTGGACAACCCCGAGGGCAGGGTTCAATGTAGTTAAGAGGCAGGACATGTACTTTTAAGTTTTGCGTGTCCAGGATGTGAAAAACACTTAAATTAGTATTTCACTACAACAAGGCTTATATCTCCCATAGGATAACATTGAGTTGGGTAACAATAAACATCTGTTATTCAGCGCCAAGATGCCCCGTTGCTGGGGTGAATGTGCGCTTTACAAATACCCATGTTATGTTATCTCTTTTTTGTGACAACTTATTACATGCTTTTTGGTATCTTTAATTTTACACTACTGATTCTGCTTTTATTCTTCATGTCTGCAGCCATAATATGTATTTCACATGAAAGAGCAATATTAAGGTTTTAAAGGATTTGTGGGAAGGGTGATGGTGTGACCATGTATTATAAGGAATAAAGTACTCTCTATCATACATTATTATGATTTTGCAAGTCAAATTGGAGTTATATGACCTTACAAATATATGTCACAAAGCTTCTTAGTGACTTGCAATACCCTTATAATGTATGACAGGGGTATTTTATTACATATATAAATACCAAAACTCCTCTTTGCCCTTGAGTGCATTGAAGATCTTTACCTTTACCTTAGAATATTCTAATAGTTTGCTCCGCATAGGAGGGACCCAGGAACAACTGAAATAGACTCGGATTACTCCTCTTGTTAAAAATGTAAATATGCTCCAAGAATGAACTGTAGTCTTTTTTCTAACATCCCCCTAACTGTACACATGATCAAAAAGGCTAGGTTACAGTTACAAACATTCCATATAATGTCCTGAACTGACAAATAACAAATGTCACTAATCCTTTGTTCTGCGGTATGGAGGCGTACAAAGTATTTTCATCCAGTGTGCACAATAACACGTTTTCAGTTATTGATATTTAATGTATAAGAATAAGTTGTGTCTTTCTTAAAAGTGCACATGTTCATGATTTAATGTTGCAAAAATATGTCAATGTAGATACTGAGAGGATGTAAATGGACATTACTCTCCATATGATAGGACGACATGGTGAAATCGAAACATTGTTGGGAATATCTGGCATGTTTTCTTTCAATGGCAACTTCAATCAATCAATCAATCATGGGTTTGTGAAGCGCTGCTATTCACCCGAAAGGGTCTCAAGGTACTGAGGGGAGGGAGGGGGGGCACGCAGCTCTTGGGTGATCATGGTGATTCTCTGAAGAGCCAGGTCTTGAGGTCCTTCAAGAACTTGGAGAGTGTAGGTGTCTGTCGGAGGTGAAGAGGGAGATTGTTCCATGCCTTAGCCGTGAGGAGGACTGGACTGCTTGATGCCTGGTACTGTTGCAAGAGAGAGCTGGGCTGAGCGGAGTGATCTTTGGGTTGCGTGGACCGTGAGGCGGTGGTTCATGTAGGCGGGTCCGGTGTTGTGGAGGGCCTTGTGGGCGTGGGCGAGAAGCTTGAAGGTGATTCTCTTCTCGACAGGGAGCCAGTGTAGTGACCGTAGGTGTTGGCTGATGTGGCAGTGGTGCAGTAGGTTGAGGACTAGTCTGGCGGCGTTCTGGACGTACTGGAATTTCCGGGTGAGGTTCCTGTTGATCCCAGCGTAGAGTGCATTGCCGTAGTCTAGTCTGCTGCTGATGAGGGCGTGGGTGAAGATTTTCCTGTGTTCGAGGGGAATCCAGTTGAAGGTCTTCCGGAGTAGGCAGAGGGTGTGGTAGCCGGAGGAGATGACCATCGTTCATCTGGCGGTCCATTTTGAGTCGGAGTCCAGGATGATTCCGAGGTTGGGTGCATGGTCCGTGGGGGAAGCGGGGTTCCCGAGGGCGGGGGGCCACCAGGTGTTGTTCCAGGCATCGGGGTGTGGGCCCATGATGAGCACTTCTGTTTTGTCCGTGTTGAGCTGTAGGCAGATGTTCTTCATCCACCTGGCGACTGCTTCCATTCCTTCTTGGAAGTTGTGTTTGGAGATGTTGGGTTCGTTGGATAAGGAGGGATTGAGTTGGGTGTCGTCTGCGTATGACACTATGTTGAGTCTGTGAGATCTGACGATGGATGCAAGTTGGGCCGTGTAGATGTGGAACAGGCTGGGGCTGATGGAGGATACTTGGGGGACTCCGCAGGTGGTTGTTGTGGGTTCCGAGAGGAAAGGAGAGAGTCTGCCCCTCTGCATTCTGCCGGAGAGGAAAAAGCTGATCCAGTCAAAGGCCTTGTTCTGGATTCCTGCGTAGTGGAGTCTGCTGAATAGGGTGCGGTGTGAGGCTGTGTCGAAGGCGACGGACAGGTTCAGGAGGATGAGGGCAACAGTCTCTCCTCTGTCGAGGAGGGAGCGGATGTCGTCTGTCTCGGCGAGAAGGGTGGTCTCGGTGCTGTGATTCTTCCTGAAGCCTGATTGGGAGGGGTCAAGGATGTTGTTTTCTTCTTTGAAGGAGGCGAGATGACTGTTGACTGCTTTTTCCATGACTTTCGCTGGATATGGGAGTAAGGAGATTGGTCTGAAGTTCTTGAGGTCGGTGGGGTCCGCCGAGGGTTTTTCAGGAGAGGGTTGATCTTGGCGTGTTTCCAGCCGTCGGAGAAGGAGGTGGTCTCGAAGGAGAGGTTGATGATTCGTTGAAGCTCGGGCGATGATGTCTGCGGCTCTGTGGTAGATGTGGTGTGGGCAGGAGTCCGTGGGGGCCCCGGAGTGGGTTGTCTTCATATTCTTTAGGGTGTCTTTGATGCTGAGGGGGGGCCAGCTGTCCAGTGTCGGCTGCGTGGTGTGGGGAGCGGTTGGAGTGGGTTCCTCGCGAGGGTTGTTGTCATCGAAGTTGTCATAAATGTTGTGATGGAAGAAGGCGCTGAGTCTGTCGCAGAGGTCCTGGGAGGGTGGAATGTCAGTAGTCTCACTGTTGGGTTGGGCGAACTCTTTGATGATGCCGAAGAGTTCCTTGTTGTGTGTGTGGGTGGAGATTCTGTCCTGGAGAGCTTTCTTCCTTCTCGTGTTCCTGTGAGTTTGTGGTGAGTGGTGGTGGCTGCTCTGAAGTTGTCGAAGTGGGCTGGGGTTTTAGAGTTCCTCCATAGCTTTTCGAGGCGTCTGCAGGTACATCTGGATTCTCGGAGTTCGGTGGAGAACCAGCTGGCTTTCTTGGTGTGTGGGTTGGACGTTTTCTTGAGGGGGGGCGATGGTGTTGGCGCAGCTGGTGATCCAGTTGTGTAGCGTACGGACAGTGGTGGTAGGGGTGGGGACAGTGGTGTGGTGGTGGGAACGGAGCTGCTGAGAGAGGCGGCGAGCTGGTTGTCGGAGATCTTGTTCCAATTCCTGTGCTGGAGCTGGTGTGGGCGTCTGCGGGAGATGTTTGTTTTGAAGGTGAAGTGGACGCAGCGGTGGTCCGTGCATGGGAGTTCGGAGGTGTGGCACAAGGTGATGGAGTTTCCTGCTGTGAAGATGGGGTCGAGGGTTTGTCCTGCAGAGTGCGTTGGTTCTGGTACGATCTGTTTGAGTTCGATGTTTTGGAGGTTGTCCAGGAGGGAGGTGGAGTTGGGGCCGCCGCTTAATATTCTCTTTTTGGATCTTTCAGAATTGTTAAGTATTATTACCTGGTACATGCTCACTAACCTTCAAAAGGTAAAAAATGTTATGCATCGCTACTGATACCTCATCTCCGTCAATCACAATGCATGTTTTCAACGTCCTCAAGATGTTTCTTTCCAATTGTGTAAGGTTATTGTTGATTCTATAACAAGATAGGATGCTCCTTGTATGCGTTCTTATATTACTTTATTTTATACAGCAGCTAAGATAAAGAGGAAACTACATTTCCCATGATCCTTTGAAAACATAGCCAATAGAAAAAAGTTGAAATAGGCCTGCGAGCAATGAGTATTCTTTTCTTGCTGCTCGCAGCCAAGATAAATACTCAAGTACTCATGGATGTATTAACTTTATTAATTTTCATGGCAATTATGTTGATAATTCTTTATTTGAATTATAATTTAATTTTCAATCAGGCTCACCCTTGCGCTGCCCACTTTTGTGACCTTGCACCAGATGGTTATCACCTTCTTCCACAGTGCGTTTTCTCTCACAGAGATTGCACGTCAGGTGCTCACTGCTGTGTAGGCCTCACACGTTCATTGCACACTCTTCAGAGACCTCCCCCTTCTTCCACACGCGTTCTCCATCATTCAGGCAGGTGGTAAAGATGTGCTCTATTCCTTCAGGAGGTTGGCGTGTCCTTTCAATTTGGCCCACTCCATTATTTTTACATCAAGCTTAGGCAGCGCATGCGCTGTCTCTTCGAGACATGCTGTATTCACTCTGTGGGCTTACAGCCCGCCCTCTGCTTTTCATTTGTGCATTTCAGCGTGTTTTAAAAGTCCTTGCTTCTAAGTGGTTATTTGTCCCTTCTTTTTTGTTGTTTGTTCCCCCCATGGAGCAGGCCCCCATTACTTATAGTATTCCACTTGTCTCATTATAGTTACTGGCTCAGGGACTTTTTCTTAAATCTGAAAGAGCATGTCACATGAGTGTTTGTGTTTTGACTAGCTTTCACTCCCACTCATGTCTGTTTCTCCCCCCCCAACCAGTCTGTGCTGGTTTCTTCTCCTCCCTCACCCTACCCTGCTCATCCATGGTGAATATTAATGGCTAGCTCGGTAGCAGCATTCCATATCACCGCTTTTAAAATTCCTGGCTTTATCTCGTCCTGTTTCATCTCATTCCCACACCTGCCCCATCTCGTTCCTACACCTGCCCTGTCGCTGCCTCATCTCGTTTTTTTTTAAGGCACGGGGAGAGCCGATGTTGAGATTCAAACCCAGGGGCATATTAGCAACAACAGGCGAAAATTATCGCTAACCGCGCTTAGCGCGCATTTTCTTAACGCCGCCTATCGCTGGATATTATCGCGGAGATAACATGCTATTAGCAAGGTTTATCTCCAATGCGATAAAATATCCAGCGATAGCGGCGAAATGCGTGAATATCGCTGGAAATCCAGCGATATTCACGCATTAACGCCATGGTGGACTTAGGCTGACAATCCACCTCCTATTCTACAAACAGGTAAGTCATGTTTTTAGCAGGTGTTAAATTCTAGCGATATTCGCGCGAATTTTTTTATCGCTTCGCCTGCGTTGCTAATAGGGAGAAGTTGTGTTAGCGACTGTTTTCAGTCGCTTTTAGTTGGGAACGCCTACCTTGCATGTCATTAGCAATATTTATCGCTGGCATGCAAGGCGATGGGAAAACGGGCCGCTATCGCCAGAAAGCTGTCGCTAACGCCTGTTTGCGACAGCTTGCTGATAGGGCGATAAAAAAATCGCCGCTTTAGCGGCAAAAAGTGCTGCTAAAGCGGCGATAAGGCCCTTGCTAATATGCCCCCCAGTTCCAAAGTCGGCAGCTCTGGATGTTATGCCACACCCTCTCTCCAAAACAATGGACATTTTTGGGGGTTTTTGTCTCCGTTTCCCTCACTGAGTTACCCTTCCACCATGCACCCACCCTTAACACCTTCCTCCCTTTTCTTTCCTTGAGCGCCTCCATACTTAACGCTTCCTTTGTAGTTTCACAGGCCCATTTATGGGGCGGGGCTGTACGGGATTCTCTTTCAGTGTGATGGGAGGGAGGAATTGTATCACCACGCCTGTTTACGTGACATCCCTCATCCTTAGATTCCACTGTTCAGGCTGCAGGACGGAGAGTTGGAGTTAATCAATCAATCACTCAATCAGTATTTGTGCAGCGCAGCACTGTCACCCCTAGAGGTATCTGGACGCTGGGGTGCAAGGTCTCATCAAAAAGCCATGTCTTGAGTTTCTTTCTGAAGTCTGCAGGGGAGGGTGCTGTTCGGTGGTGGAAGGGCAGGTGATTCCAGGTCTTGGCGGCGAAGTAAGAGAAGGAACGGCCACCACTGCGATGGATTTGGGGTGTGTGTGCGAGGGCTAGTGAGGCAGTGCGCAGGAGGCTGGCGGGCTGGCAGAAGTTCAGTCGGTGGTTGATGTAGACCGGTCCTTCATCATGTAAGGCCTTGAAAGCGTGCATGAGGATCTTAAACTGGCATAGAGTGTGTTGCCGTAATCGAGGCGGCTGGTGACCAGGGCCTGGGTTATGGTTTTCCTGGTGTTGACTGGTATCCATCTGAAGATTCTGGGGAGCATGCGGAGAGTGTGGAAACAGGAGGAGGCAACTCCATTAATTTGTCGCTTCATGGTCAGTTCCCTGTCGAGGATGATGCAGAGGTTGTGTGTGTGGTCTGTTGGCATGGGAGTGGGTCTGAGTTCACTGGCTACCCGCTATGGTCCCATGCAATGTTCCCTCTAATTATTCTTCCTCGTGTGCGGCAATAGAATGTTTGTGTGCGCAACTGAGTGATGTGCAACTTGACAAATCGACCAGCTACCACTTAAATGTAGATAACAAGCATTAAAGTTACTCCTTAGTCACTGATTGGTCATGATACATGCACTCTGTCACTCATCCTTGTACTTGTGCATCCATTAATCACTTATTCATTCTTGCATTCACCCACTTACACAACCACAATACGACACATACACCAGTGGCGGCTCCTCTGCAATGGCCGAGGAGCATCGCCTCACTGCCTGGTTCAGAGCCAGCAAATGAAAAACTAAAACGATGTTCT
Source organism: Calotriton arnoldi (assembly GCA_963921515.1). Taxonomy (NCBI): domain Eukaryota; kingdom Metazoa; phylum Chordata; class Amphibia; order Caudata; family Salamandridae; genus Calotriton; species Calotriton arnoldi. Next base: position 1,009,208 of record CAWUFW010002741.1, on the reverse strand, counting down.
TGCATCGTTCTATTTTGCATTTGCCGGCTCTTAGCCAGCGGTGTTGGGAAGTGTGGGGCCAAGGCAAGGGAGGAGGGAGTAGAAGTGCTGCGTGCACTCCACTCCCTAAGTGCTCATGTTTGTTTGGGCGGCTGTCTCAGGCCGACCAAAACACACATGCGCATTTAGGTTTTCTCCAGCCCAGCTGCATTGAGCAGCCGGGCTGGAGAAGCCCCCACAGATTCCCTGGTCTGAGCAGGGCGTCTTTCCTGCCCACTCCGACCAATCCCCGCGCTGCAGATTGGATGCAAGTCTGTCCCAGAGGCTAATGGGACCCAGGAAGAGGAGTGGCGGCCGGCGGCAAAAGGGTAAGTTTTTTTATTTTTTATATTGTATTTCTACCCCCCCCAGATGCCTCCCATGCGACCCCACCCGCCTCACCATCCCTTGTTTGTGGCCGCCGCTGCCATACACAGATTCAGCCATGTATACAAGATAAATGAAAAGTATACAAGATAAATTAAAAGTAGAAAAAACAAAACATACTCATTTGCACACTCCTCCACTCATCTCAATCACTTGCATATATCATTCAGTCACTTACTGACATGCACACTCTTTCATTTGCTTTCTCACTCACTTACTTGCTGCTCACCCTTTCACTGACTTTTCACTTGCTTATTCATTGACTAATTTGCACACTTGCCATCCAAACACTTACTGCTTCACTCACATACGCACTCATTCCCACATTAAACTGCTCACACACTCACTTGTTCGATAACTTGGACATTCACTCCATTACTCATTGACTCACTCAACCACTGTTTCACTTACCTACTCACTTGTTCGTTCCCCTACTTGCTTGTATAGTCACACACTCATTCAAAAACTCACAAATTCACTTGCCCATTCATTCACTCATTTATTCATTCCATTTCTCTTTCTTTCACTCACTCGCTGTTTACTTGCATAATCACTAATCTATTCATTCAAATCAAGTTACTGCATAAAGTTATGATTATTTGAATTATTTTGATTTGCAAAGGAGGAATACAGTATGTATCTATCTTTTTGCTCTTAATTTCCATTTTAGACTAGCCTGAGAAGGTTGTAAAGGAGTGGGAAGCCTGCAGCCTCCTGGCGGAATGCGCTGTGGTGCATCTCCTTCCTAGAAGGACTATTTGATTCCACGGTGGCTCATCTTAAATGCCCCAGGAGATGATACTGTCACTTGTCTAGAATGAGCTGGCAGAGGGAACACAGGGCTGGCTCGTCTTGCATGGCTTTCAGGTTTCCATTGCGGGTCTCTGGAGCTGTCCGGAGGTGGGTGTGAGCCCTCAGAGATCTGGCTTGTGTGTAAGGGCCTGTGATTGGGACGTCCTCAGCGAACCCTTGCTTTCTGGCTCACTAACCTTAGGTAGTATGTGCATTCTTGTTTTTATAATGAGATAAGTACAATTGTGCAATCACTCTCTGAATGCCCCTAAACGGCTGATGACCTTTCAAAGACTAAGATCCTGGGTATGTATTTTCAGTCGTCGCTTAAAGTGCACTCAGTAACCATCACCAGGAGCGCAACCTGCAGCAGAGGGTAATCAGCAACATGAAATTACCTCGATGTCCGAGCAGCACAGACACAACAGCTGTGCTCCACCTCGTCAAGTTAGAAACACAGGAAACTCCTGTGCCTCACTTTATTGTGACACACAGGAGAACGAACAAAATGATTCCACGATTGCATCTATGGAAATGATAACCTGCCTACACACACAGGTTCACCTTTGACCGTAAAACGCTTCCCTTGGCCCTCAACTCCCTTGTCTCATCTGTCACATAGACCCCACAGTGCTCTCTGCCCCTTATCCGAACCTTAAGTTGATGCTCTCAGCAAATCTTACCTCACAAAGAACCAGACCAGGGTTCCAAAAAATCCCTCCACAATCCCTGTAATTGTGAGCACAAATAGAACCCCTACAATTATCAGCGAGCCAAGACCCCCCCGCACAATTCACCACCATTCAAACACTACATTCCACTAAAGATAACCCCTGAACTCTCTCATGCATGCTCCTCAACTGTCGATCAACAGTCCAACACGCCACTGATATTGCGAAATCTATACTCAGCGAAGAAATTGATATCGCTTTTCTTCACAGAATCATGGCTTAATGGCTACTCTACCACCATACTTGACCTGCTGACTCCACCTGGGTACTCCATCATTAGATACGACAGACCTAATAGAACAGGTGGTGGTCTAGCCATAATTCACAAAGCAGGAATACAGAATGTGCCTCCGTCCCCTGTTGATGTGCCCCAACTATCTAGACCCATGAATCTGAAGGTGAGAGATTTCTCGGGTTCACTCGGCGCACATCTAGCCAGTCCGATCCTATCCGTTCCCCGATTGGAGAGATCTCCGGGTGACCGACTGGCACTGCCTCCAATGATTGATCCATCTTCCCTCAGCCCTCTCCCTTCGACTCATATTAGGCTGGAGTCTGAGCAACTGCCCACCACCGATCATGATCGGTCAATTCCAATCATTCCGGTTTTGACTGGACCTAACCCTCAGCTTAATGATCACTCCCCCCCTGGCTAATGCTCCAACCTCACTATTAAAAGCACATGGAACCCCGCTAGTCCCAAATGACCAACTTCCTCCCCATGATCTACTCTCCACCACCACGGACCCCACAGGCTTACACCGAGACCCCCCTTCGCCGATCGCTTTCCCTACACACCCTCTACCCCTCGCCCAACACTCAGACTTGGCTGTGCGCCTAGATGATATTTCTCTACAGTTGTACCTTCTCACTTCTGAGTTACATGACCTGAAAGCTCTCTCAAATGATCTTTTCCCCGTGATCAGCTCTTTCCTCACCTCTGCGAATTTGCCCTAAGCTTCCACTAGTGCTAGAAATCTCATGGACAAGCCTTTAGCCTCCTCCATCTCGAAATCCATTCCCCTTCCCAACGACCCCTCCCGCCCCAGAAGATATGAGAGCTACCTTGCGTCCACGGATCTCCAGGACCTTCACAACTCTTACCCTACTTGGTCCACCCCCAACATGATCCCGCCGAGACAAATACAATCCATCCTTTCTAACCCGAACAGAGAACCTCCTCGCAATCTTAGAGTCAGCAATAATGACAACCTCACTCATACAATATGCACAGTAATATAAGTCTTGTTTTGTTGTTTCTGGAACCATCTATTGTTTAAATGAACTTGTAAGAACTTTTTAGGAACTGGTTTGTATCTTATGTATTTTAACAAATCTCATAAACCAGATATTAAATGAAATGTTTTTATGCCTGCTTTTATGATTTTAATGTTTAAAATTGAATAAAGCTCGTTTTGATTGATTGATTGACAACCTCACTCATGTGAACGTCACCCAGACTCCTTCCCCCCCTAATCCACTATGACTTAAATGTGTACTTCTAAATTGCAGATCAGCCAGTAAACACGCCTCTGATATTTTCGACCTCATCCAACACAAGGACTTAGACATTATCATCCTCACTGAAACTTGGCTAAATCCCGCTTCCACTCATATCTTAGACCTCCTAGTACCTCCCACTCATGATATAATTAGGTTAGACAGAGCTCGGAAATTGGGTGGTGGCCTAGCCTGTATTCGTAGGAACACACTCTCGATTTCTCACTTGGAGTCCTCTACGCCCTCCTCTTGTGAATACTTTTGTCTCAGCATCTCAAGTAAGAACCTTCCGGTTTGCAAACTTCACACCTTCTACCAACCCTCGGGAGACAATCTCCCCTTCATTGAGCAACTAATGGAAATCATCTCTGGCAATGTCGACTCAGCCGTGTCCCAAATCTTCCTTGGTGATTTCAACCTTCACTGAGCAAACCCCAACGACCTTGCTGTATCTTGCCTTAAATCATTCTTAAATGATCAAGATCTGATTCAGCACTGTGACCAACCAACCCATATTAAAGGAGAAACTCTAGACCTCATTATCTCGAAAGGGCAGACCATCACCCTGGATTCCATTACCCCGTGTGACCGGTCGGACCACCACTGCATCCTCTTTTATATTAACAGGGAGGTATTGATGAGGAAGGCTCAACCAACGAAATCAAAGATATGGAAAACATTGCTCCACTCTAACATAAAAATGCCTCAACAAAAATATCCAAACCGTGGTATAATGACAACTTAAACACGGAACGCCGCAACCTTAGGGCAGTTGAACGTTCCTGGAGATCAAATCCCTCCTCGGACCAACTAAAACTCCTGAGAGATGTTAGGAGCCTCTACTACAAACAAATCAAGAGCGCTAAGGCTAACTACTTCAGACACCAACTGGATCAAGCGGCTAACCGTCCCAAGAAACTTTTCGAATTGGTCAAACAGCAATCAGTTGTAGGTCCAAACCTCTGTGAACCTGGAGGCAGCCTACCCTCTTGCGACGAACTTGCTGCTTTCTTCACTGAGAAATCAAGACTCATCTCCACTGACCTCGCCTCTAAGAAGGCTCTACTGCCCTCCTCCAGGGAGGCATCACCCCTTGACCTCTTAGAAAAGCGCAACTCTGCCACCCCGAACAACAAGAACAATGCGTCATGGGGCACTTTTACCCCATTTAGTGAAAAAGACATCAACAAGATCCTTCAGAATAAAAACCCATCCAACCACTTCAGTGACCCGCTACCCCCGGCCATCTTCAAAGAAATCAAGAATGCACTCATCCCCACCTGGACAAGGATTGTAAACGCTTCTCTATCAAAAGGCACGATCCCCGACTGCCTAAAAGCAGCTCAGGTATCACCTATACTAAAAAAACCTAACGCTGACAAAGCTGATCTCAATAACTTCCGACCTATCTCCAACATCCCCACCCTAGCGAAACTCCTAGAAAAATGCGTACAATCCCAACTCTGTGCTCACATAGAGAACTATCAACTCCTAGACCAGCATCAATCCGGCTTTCGGAAGGGGCACAGCACCGAATCGGCTCTCACTCATGTTATGGATGACATTTTAAAAATGCTCGATCAAAACGAATCCTGATCCTCCGCATTCGACACGGTTAATCATGACAACCTCCTATCCATTCTGCAAAACAGGATGGGTTTTTCTGATCAGGTGCTACAATGGTTCTCGTCCTTCCTCCACCACAGATCTCAAAGAGTCAGGGCAAATCACTCTCTCTCCCAGCCCTCTCCAGTACTCATGGGGGTCCCCCAAGGGTCTGCCTTATCTCCTATCCTCTTCAACCTTTTCTTGGAACCATTAGCTAACTCACTAAACTCCACGGGCATTCTTTTCCATATGTATGCGGACGACACGCAACGCTATTTGAAAATCTCATCCCCGGAAAACATCATCTCACTCAACACTACCCTAACGTCTACTCAAAACTGGTTAACTGAGAACCATCTCCTGCTCAACACCTCTAAAACGGAATTCCTGCTCATCTCCCCTCCGAACCACATCCCCAAGCTAGACCTTTGGATGAGTCACCTCACTGCTTTCAACTGCACTCCTCTCATCATAGACTCAGCCAAATCTCTCGGAGTCACCATGGACAAGCACCTGAATATGAAAAATCATATCAGCAATATATGTAAGGGAGCAAACCACTTGATGAGGACACTCAGAAATATCAAACCTTTCCTTCCACTTAATGATTTCAAGCAGGCGGTCCAAGCGCTAGTCTTGCCGAGGCTAGATTACGGCAGCGCTACCCTCTGTGGCCTTCCCAAATACACCCTGGCTCCACTAAGGGCATCATTGAATGCTGCGGCTAGACTGGTTACAGGCACCAAACGTAATGAGCACATATCCCCAGTCCTAAAATCTCTTAATTGGCTCCCCTACGAAGCACAAATTCAGTTAAAGATTGCCGTTATGACGCACAAACCGATTCACTTCAATACTCCCAGGTACCTTGCGCAAAAACTTAATCTATCCTGTGGTGTAAGAGCCTCAAGAAGCGCCACTACTTTCCTCTTGAAACCACTCATCCTTAGCAAAAAGAGAACTTGTCACCGAGCCTTCTCTGGCGCTGCTCCAAAGAGATGGAACTCTCTACCACCGGAAGTACGCAGAAACTCCTCAACGACGGTGTTCAAACTGGAAGTCAAAAGATTCCTTATGAATAAATTCCTACCGTAAGTGGGCTAGGCTCTCCTGCTCGATGACATTGTCCCTACTACCATGGTACCTTCATTTAATACTACTCTTCTTTACCACATACTGTGCCCCCCTTCTTTGCCCGTTTACACCTGTTTATTATAACCCTCCGTGTTGCAATTGTCTTGTAATCTGCGATCATTCCTGTTTTTACTCCTACTTGTTGTAGCTATTGCTTTAATGTCCTTCCTTCCATTCTAATGTAAAGCGCTCTGATATCCTTCGGGATCTTGTTCGCACTATATAAAACTTTATAAATAAATAAATAAATAAATAAATACATCTTTCCACGTTAATTAACGCAGAATACTCGACTTTCGAATACCTTGGTGTTGAACTTAAAAGCAAAGGCTCCATTCCTATCAACCTTCACACCATTTACCACCCCCCTGGCGATCACGCCCTCTTTGCTGAAGAGGTATCTGACCTAATTACTCAGTTCTCCTTAACTGACATAAAAAATGTGTTCTTGGGCGATTTCAACATTCATTGGAACAACTCTGAAGACACCGCAGTCCGGCTACTAGCAAACCTTCTCGAAATACATGACCTTAAACAACTCTGCAATGAACCAACACACATCAAAGGCTCCACTCTAGATGTGATTATCACTAATTATGAACTGGTCTCGCTCAGTTCCATTTCACCCATTGACTGGTCTGACCACCATCGCAGTCTGTTCAATATCAATACCCCGGTCAGACCCCACCTAGACTTAACAAATAACCCTAAGCAGTGACTAGAAACCTCAAACAAATCTCAATCACTGAACTTGAATCCAAGATTCGTGACCAACTACAACATCACCCCCTCACACTTACCGCGGATGATCTCACCACACACTATAACACAGTGATGTCAGAAGTTCTGGACCAAATGGCACCACCCAAACTAAAACAACCTAGACCAATCAAATCAAAATCTTGGTTTAATCCAGATCTCAACAACGAGAGAAGACAACTCAGACAAGCTGAGAGGCAATGGAGACAAAACCCCTCGACAATCCACCTAGCACTACTTAGAACTACAAGGCTGTCTTATAAAAAACACATTTTTAGAGAAAAAGCCTCTTTCTTCCGCAACCAACTAGACCGTGCAAAGAATAGACCCAGGGAGCTCTTCAACATTGTCAAACGTCAAACCGCGTCCTCACCCCCTCATGAAATAATCGCCCCCAATGAACGCTGTGAAGAAATTGCAAGCTTTTTCATGGACAAAGTTACAAAAATTGAGCAATCCTTCTTACATAACATAAGTATTTGTAAAGCGCATGTTCACCCCAGCAACGGGGCATCTTGGCGCTGAATAACAGATGTTTATTGTTACTCAACTCAATGGTACTCATTTTATCGACCTCAAATGGATGAAAGGCTGAGTGGACCCGCCAGGATTCAAACCTGTGACCATGAGGTCGAACACAGGCCCCTGCAGTGGATGCATTAGTCCACTGAGCCACCAGACCCAGCAAGTGACTTATCTACCCACCGTCCCAACCATCCTCACCAACCCACCTCCTTCCATGACAGCTCCACCCCTGAACACACCAATGACCAAATGGCTCTAAAAGATACTTATGGCAAGCATTATAGCACCCAACTGAAAAACAATGCCAACTGGTCTGACTTCAAACCCATGACCGAAAGTGAAGTCTCCAAAATTATCGCGAAATTAAAGCCCACTTCACACACGAAAGATCCCCTCCCATCCAAGATTGTACAAAATCTCAACCACATCATTGCCCCGTACTGGAAAAAAATCATCAATGCATCTCTCGCCTCGGGCTGTGTCCCTGAGTCCCTCCAACTCGGCCAAATCACACCCATTCTCAAAAACCCCAAGGCTGACCGTAATGATCTCAACAACCTCAGACCTATCTCCAACCTCCTGTTCCTAGCCAAAGCTTTCTAAAAATGTGTCTTACAGCAACTTAACAATCATATAGGGGATTTCAACCTCCTTGACACCTTCCAATCAGGGTTCAGGAAAGGCTGCAGCACTGAAACTGCCATGCTTAATATCTCAGATGACATCCACAGATCCTTAGACAATGGTGACGCATGCCTACTCATCCTACTTGACTTATCAGCGGCCTTTGATACCGTAAATCACCCAGCCTTACTTGAATCACTGAAGATCCGCTTTGGTATAAATGGGACAGTCTTAAAATGGTTCACTTCATACCTACAACATCGATCGCAACAAATTAAAATCAACTCTTGCCTATCGAATCCCACACGTGTCACACTTGGTGTGCCCCAGGGCTCAATTCTCTCCCTTTCCCTTTTCAACCTCTTCATGGAACCCCTCACAATCATCCTGAATCAAGCAAGGATCAAATACCACCTATATGCTGACGACACCCAGCTCTATTACAAAATCAAATCGCCTAGTGACATCCTACATCTCGACGCCACTCTGAGCAAGATACAATCTTGGTTCAACTCTAACCACTTAAAGCTAAACCCCAACAAAACAGAAATCATTCTGTTCTCCCCTATAAGCAACCACCTACCTATCCACGAATGGCTCAGCGACCTGAATGCTTTAAATTGTTCTCTCACTCTACCCAACTCAGCAAAATCCCTAGGCTTCATCCTGGACAAGAACATGTCATTGAAGGATCACATCAAAAACTCAGCCAAAGGAGCGCTTTACACACTTAAACACCTCAAGAAAATTAAACCATTCATTCCCTCTGATGATTTCAAAATGGTGGTCCAATCTCTCGTCCTCTCCAAACTGGACTATGGAAATGCATCCTCGCAGGGACGCCGAAAACCCACCTCGCCCCCCTTAGATCAGTTCTAAACATGGCGGCCCGGCTCATAACAGGTGTTAAACGGTTTGAACACATCACACCAGCCCTCAAGGTTCTCAATTGGCTTCCCATCGAAGGAAGATGTACTTTCAAGACTGCCTGCATCACCCACAAAGCCCTTCACTCACATACCCCCAACTACTTAGACAGCAAGCTCACGAAAGCTGGAAAAACTAGAACTTTGAGAAGTTCCAACTCACTCCTTCTCGTACCTCCCAAACTAAAAAGGAAATCAACCCAGACTCGCTCTTTCTCTGGAAATGCACCCAGCATATGGAACTCATTACCTAGAGAACTACGATGCAACCCCTCCTTCTCTCGCTTCAAAAGTGACATGAAACTCCTCCTCCTCAACAAATACTTTAACACCTAAGCATTCTGAACATTGTTAATTATTTCTCTTTATAGGTCTCGGCCCTCTGTTATAGTCAGTTGTTGTTTTGTTTCTGCTGTTTAGTAGGTGTTTCTTTCCCTTAATCTTACTCTGTTCTTATTGCCATTACGGTTAATCCATGCCTAACGATTTTCTTTGTTTATTTTTGTGTGTGTTTCTAAAAATCTAATATGTCTCGCATCTTCTGGTAAGCTACCTGATTATATGGTGTTCTTCGATCATGTAAAGCGCTCTGATACCCTCAGGTCTAGCTAGCGCTATATAAAACCTATAAATAATAATAATAATAACGTGGAAACTAATTTACAAGTAGCTTGTACCGCTCAGCTGTATTGTCCCAAACTTGGACCTTAAACACCCTACACTTCCAGAAGAAAACATCCAGCCGGGCTCCAGGGAGGCATTACATAAAAGAATCTGAGCAGAGGATGAAACTGCCTCATTTTACCTCGTTGTTCTCGGAGGGTGAGCAGAGGGACGTGGCAGACTGGACTTAGGCTGCAGGGAAAGCTATGGAATGCTCTCCTGCTGCTTCAGGACTGGCCGGCAGGTATTTAAATGCCACTATTAGCATTTGTAAAGACAAAAACATGTTTTTAAGAAAAGCATTCAACAGCACAGGTTCTTCACTATCAGCGCACTTCAAAGGCTCCAGTGAAGCATTTAATGAATGCAGCGGAATCCTTTGTAGTGTGCGCTGATTGTACATCTCTGCATGGAGGGAAGCCGAGGTGTGCGCGCCCGCGCAAGCGCGCAGTTTAGAGGGAACTATGGTCCCATGTGGATGTGTTTCTCCTGAAGATCAGTACTTCTGTTTTGTGGGAGTTGAGTTTGAGGCAGTTTGCTTTCATCCAGTTGACTACGTTGGTCATGGCATTGCGGAAGTTTTATTTGGTGGTGGAGGGGTCTTCGGTGAGTGAGAGGATGAGCTGTGTATTGTCTGTGTAGGAAATGATGTTGAGACCGTGGGATCTGACGATGTCAGCAAGGGAGGGTCATGTAGGTGTTGAACAGTGTGGGGCTGAGGGATGATGCTTGAGGTATGCCTCATATGATGTTCTTGGGTTCGGAGGTGAAGGGAGGCAGCTGGATGCTCTGAATACCCCCTTTCAGGAAGGTGGCGATCCGTTTGAGGGCATTCTCTTGTATGCCGATGTTGTGGAATCTGTTGATGAGGGTGTGGTGAAAACAGTGTTGGGGGAGCTGAGAGGTCAAGAAGGATCAGGGCAGCGGTCTCCCCACGATTGAGGAGAGTTCTGATGTCATCTTTGAATACGATGAGTGCAGTCTCAGTACAGTGGTTGCCAAAGAATCCTGATTTGGAGATGTCAAGCAGGTTGTTTTGTTCCAAGTATTCGGTAAGCTGTTGATTGACGATCTTCTCAAGTACTTTGGCATGGTAGGGAAACAGAGAGATTGGTCGATAATTTATGAGTTCGCTGGCGTCGGCGGATAGTTTCTTTAGGAGGGGTCTGATTTCTGTGTTTCCATTTGTCTGGGAAGACTGCCCTGGTAATGGAGGTGTTGAGGATGCTGATGAGTTCTGTGCTGGTGTGATTGGTTCCAAGGTTGAATAGGTGATGGGGGCATGGGTCGGTGGGTGATCGGGAGTGGATGGATGACATGGCCGTGGTGGATTGCGTGGTGAGCAGTGTCCATGTGGTGATCGTCCAGCTGGTGCGCGCTGGTTGGTCGGGGATGCTGAAGTTGAGGACTGTGAGTTGGGGGTTGAAGTTGTTCTACATGGTGGCAATTATGCTGTGGAAGTAGTCCGAGAGTGTGTCGCAGAGTTCTGGGGAAGGGTGGATTGTGTTCTCTGTGACTGCCGGGTTGGAGTATCCATTGCCTATTTTGAATAGTTTTTTCATGCGGTTGGCTGCTGTGTCGATGCGGGCTGTGATGGCTGCTCTCTTAGCTTCCTTTATTAACTAGTGATAGTCTCTAAGGGCTGCTTTGTGGGCAGCTCTGTTAGAAGGATTCCTGGTAGATTGTCATTGTTTCTCTAGTCCGTAGCAGCTGCACTTGGTGCTCCTGAGATCTGGGGTGAACCAGGTGGCTTGTCTTGAGGTTCAGTTGGTTCTGGCTGGCTTCAGCAGGGTGACTCTGTCGGCACATTCGGCGATCCAGGTGGAGAACTTCTGGTTGGCCTGTTCTAGGTCTGATGAGGTCTTGGGTTGGGAGGTGCCGTGGGCCTGAGTCCACTGTGTCTCTGTTACCTTGTTCCAGTTGCGGTGGTTGGATCCGTGGTGCTTGGCAATGGGATGCTGTGAGCCAGAGATGGTGAAGTACACCATGGTGTGGTCAGACCTTGTGATTTCAGTGACGTGACTGAATTTGACTCTGTTGCTGGAGGTGAAGATGGGGTTGAGTATGTGTCTGGCTTTGTGCATGGATTCAGTGACCAGTTGGGCAAGGCCGATGTTCCTCATGCTCTCCAGGAGAGTAATGTAATGTAATGTAATAAACATTTCTAAAGTGCACGGCTACTTCAGAAGGTGTCCTGGCAGACTAACAAAAGGGTCGACCAGGAGGCTATGTCTAAATAAAGAGCGAGGTCTTTAAAGCCCTCCTGAACTCTAGTTCAGTTTCCATCAGGCGTAGGTGGATCAGCATAGAGTTCCAGAGCGGATTGGTATTCCAGACATCTAATAAATTCCAGCGATTGGCTTTTTCATCCTACAATATTGAGAAAGATTTCTTGTCTTTGGACTCCCTTCTCAGCAGATTTGTTTGCATCTTGTCTAAACCCTCATCTCCCTTCCGTTTACAGTTGGAGTGTGGATTCACTAGCTATGACCATGGACACATTCCTTCTGGATTTGTCACAGGGGTTAAATTATGCCATTCCTCCATTCATAATGATTACCAGAGTGCTAGCCAAACTCAACATCAACATGAGGTTCTGGTTTTAATAGCTCCAATTCTAATCCCATCTTTTCCCAGTCTTCTATGCAATCCGCAAGGCTTGCCTCATGACCTTGTTATCAGCCAGGTCCACTCTCCGGCTGCCTGGAAAGTTTGGGGCAGCCTCGAGAATCGCATATATTACGAAGTTTACCAATCTGCATGGTCATGACTGGTGTCTGGGACGGGATACAAATTTTATTTCAGCAGATGCAATAATGATTGTTAACTTTCTTGCTACCCTAGCAAGTCAAGATAAGGCTTACCGACTGTAAACATCTATATTTCAGCAATTTCTGCTGACCATATTTGTGTTGATGGAAAACCAGTGTAGTTTGCGTCAGTTAAAGGGAGTAAGATTTTCTAATTCCTCAAGTCCGAAGTATGTTTCATTATGGGAGGTAGGAGCCTCCATAAAATGCATATTTTCCTGGCCACTAGTGAACAAAAGCCTACATTTTATTAAAGGCACCAAGGCAAGTATTATCCTGCCTTGATAGTCTACTCTTTCACTCCCTTTACGTTTCAGCACCACCTCCTCAGTCCTGTACTACAGCTTAAGTAGTTGATCTTTATGCCAGATGACCGAATATCTCCTGATTCTCCAAAATCTTTCCAGTATTCTACTCTTTCTTCAAATACAATGGGCAAATTTACTAACATTTTGTGTCATGGATGCAGTACTTTGTTGGCACAGCCATGAAGCAAAATGTTATTTGGGACTTACAAAGCCACTGAAATCAGATTTGCGTGGCTTTGCATGCGATTTTTCTCAAATGGAGGTGTTCCATGGGTGGAGCATGGGTGTTCCCATGCATCCACCCATGGTTTCGGCACATGGATTTTGGCCCATACCGAGATTTACTAAAGCTAGTAAACCTGGGAATGCATCAAAAAGGATCGCCTCCCTGAAGCAGGTGTAACGAGGAGAAATACTTTTATTTTTCTTCGTTACTTCCTCTTTCTATGCATTCTGTAGCATGCATCGAAAGAGGAGAATGGCATTAAGGATTGTTTTTGTGCAAGGGGCATCCCTTCCTGCACAAAGACAATCCTGTCTATAATGCAGTCACCCTTGCACCATGGTGCATGGGTGCCTGCGTTGATGCTAGGCGATCACTAAGCTGCCTTAGTTGGTATAGTGCATTTCTGCTCTCTCCCTTTCACGCCACACAACGCAGCAACTTTGCTTGCTGCCCTGCACTGCCCTGCAATGCGTGAAATGTAAGTAAATCGGACCCGTTGACTTCTGGATCTCAAGCTGCTTCCAACGTTTTGTCAGATTTTTTTTCAGGATTTATTCCCACTATTGCCAGCTTTTTCTATTGTTATTGTTATTCTCTCTTTTATTTGTTCAATTCAATGAATTCTCATGCATACAGGACTTTTGCTCGCATGCAAGATGGTTAAATGTAGGGTTTATTGCCAATTGGCCTACTACAAAGCATCACAGGAGTTGTAGTTTTCTTTTTATCTTGGCTGCCTATTCGCCTCCGAGATTCTTTGCTTCATTAATGGCCAAGAAAATCTGCATTATAGTTCACCTTCTCCAGACCATTCATCACTAGTTTGTGAAATATATATACGGTTTTATGCCTAATTTGTGATATAAGTATGGATTTGACTTAAAACTCCTTGCATTACGTTTTTCAATATCGGTTGTTACTTCACAGGCCCCCAGCTTCCATTATTGATTCGGTGGAGGATCTCCGGATTCCAGTAATGATTCAGTGGGGGTCCACAGAAGTCAAAAAGTTAAGAACTGCTGATCTAACAAACATGCTTGTAGGTTTATTCACACTCATTGGCAACAGAGTGTGTCAGCTTTCACACATAATGCTTATATAACTTAGTCCACTCAGAGGTACCTAACCAGCTTGTTGGACCCAGGGCGTAGAACAGATTTTTGGGTTCTGATATATTTATTTATTAGGTTTTATAAATAGCTTACTTGTCAGCTTTAGGCCACTTTAGAGCACCAAAAAGAAGGTGGTCATGAAGTAGGGATTGTAGGGGAAAAGACAAACGATAGGACTAGCGGATCCGTTGGTCAGCAGCATTGAATGCAGATGACAGATCGACAAGGATCAGTGCTACTGTTTAGTTTGTGCCCAGGGATCCAAGGATGTTTTCACAGATACTTATTGGTGCTGATTCTTTTCCTCTTTCCAGCTTGCAACAAGATTGGTGATCGTGTAGGAAGTTGTTACTTTCTAGATGGGCATGAAGCTGATCAGTAATTTCCCTTCTAAGAATCTTACTGATGATCGAAAGATTAGAGACTGGTCTTAAGTTGGATAACACGTTGGGGTCAGCTGAAGATCTTCTTAAAAGAGGTATGACTAGAGCTTATTTTAGTTGGGCTGGCACTGGACTGGTCCTTGGTTGATGGAGGCATTGATCACTTCTACAGAAAGAGGAACCAGGAAGTGGAAACATTTTTCAATCCCGATTGCTGTGTAAGGGAGACTGGAATATATGAGGCGTACATGTCTGTTGTTGATGCCACCATTTGATTCAGGTTCCTGGGTTTAAGTTTTGAGATAGAAGAATGGGGACGCAGAAGTGAAAAACTAGGTGGTTTTGGACTTTTGTGTATGTTGTCATGAACTTTGGATATGTTTCCTAGAAAAATAACGAGTTTATGATGAGCTGGGGAACAGCCAAGGGTTATCAGATTAATTGAATAGATTGCTCTAAAATCTGCAACAGTTCCTTCATTGTTTTGAAGAAAGGATATATATGCTGGGTGTAAAACCTTTTCTGGGCTCTATTAATACTGTTATGATAACCTCACATGCGTATCTTACATGTGGTTTTGTCTGTTTGTAGTTTGGAATTCCTCCATGCTCATTTGACATTGCAAATTTTTCTTTTAATTTCAGCCAATTCAGCTTTGAACCATTTATCTGCAGATTTTGAAGATGATTTGCTGTATCTCCAATATGTAGATTCTACTACATTGAATGTCCATGCAATGTTATTGCACAATTGGTTGAGCATTTAATCAGGTGACTGACTGTATTTTGGTGGATTTTCATTGCATGTTTGATGGAATTTAAGGTAGTTTACTTTGTTGAATGGCTTGAAAGGAATTTTAGATTCATGATCTGATTACCTTGTTACCGGGATGTAATAGGGTAGCTAACTTTGAACTTATACCTTAGAATGTTTAGACCAGGATCCTGGGTGATGTTAACGTTTGTCACAGTGGTGTTCCAGTGGAAGATGAGGTTGAGGGTGTGACAGGTCTTATGCATAGACAAGTGCACCAGTTAAGTCAGGCCTAGGAGAGCCAGGTTTTCTATGAAGTTTGACCCAGATTAGAAATACATGTGGAGTCAAACCGTAGATTTAACTTGAACATAATTAAAATGTTTTTGGTGAGGGATGCATATGTCTGGTGAAATGTATGATTACTTCTTGGAATGAAATGTTTTAATCAGGTGGTCTGCAGATTGCAGTGCTGATTACTGATGTGATTTTGCATTCACGTAATTTCTTTTTCCCACCTCCTTTTATTAAACGTTCTGGATTTGTACTTTTGTGCAGATGTTCACAATCCAACATAAAGAATTGTGTAGAGAATTAATTAGATGATTGTCCTATATTTTGTAAAGGCATCTTATGCAGCCGTATGTGACTTTGACTTTGGCCCTCAAGCTGCCTTCCAAGAAACTCCTTTCCAAGATGCACCCACGTTTTTTTTAGGTACACGGCATACTCACCGACCGATGTGCACCAGTTGAAAACATGGCCCTACCTCCATGGCATCCTTTATTCCTGCAACAGTGCTCTTACCACGCATGTATCGTACAAGGGATGAACCTCAACTATAAAGTAATCGTTACTATATTAATGGTAGCAGGCACTGTATACGTTTCAGTTCCAATGTGCCAGGCTTTGGACAAAAAAATTTAACCATTTTGGCAATCATGCCCCGAAGTGTTACGCGCTGGACTGAAATATACAATTGAAGCAATCTGTCCTCTCTTTTTGGTGAGAACATAGTCTCATAATGTTTTTGCTACAGAAGATGAGGAGTTGATATTATACATTTAGAGATGGCTTCCCCTTCCTTTATAGTTGACCTAGACGAGTGCATATTATTTTTTTTAATCCTTTTATCTGATACGGACACCCTAACAAAGAGAAGCTGGATCGGCAAGTGTAATATCAGTCGGCTACTTTATCCAGCTTTTGCACCACCAACTCTTATATAGAGATTGAATGGTGTGTCTGCAAACTTTAAGGCTTACACCATGCCACCCTCAGGCCAAAGAGACAGGAGCAAGCGTTTGGTTCCATGGATTGTCTGCGCTTAATGTGAACTAATAGTTCTGTACGATAGATGACCATACTGGTTTAGCAGAGACAGGAACACTTGTTTGGTGCCATGGATTTTCTGCACTTCAATGTGTACAAACATATCTGTGTGAGAGGCTGTTAGACCTGTCATCCTTAGGGTGGCCTTCCCCCAACATTTTGCCTGCTTACCTCGACTTTTTGCTGGTCTTATGACACTAATCACTTTAACACTGCCTCAGAGTGCTAAAGTGCATGTTCTTCTCCCTAAACATGGTAACATTGGTACATACCTGATTGGCATATTTAGTTTACTTATAGGTCCCTTGTAAAGTGGTTCACCATATAACCAGGGCCTGTAATCTAAATGCTACTAGTGGGCCTGCAGCAATGTTTGTGCCACCCACACAAGTAGCCTCTCAAACCTGTCTCAGGCCTGCCATTGGAAGGCCTGTGTGTGCAGTTTACTGCCACTTTGACTTGGCATTTGAAACCACTTGCCAAGTCTTAAGCTTCCCTTTTCTTACACATAAGTCTAAAGTAGGCCCCAGGTAGCCCTAAGGGCAGGGTGCTGTTATGTTTTACATGTCCTGGTAGTGACAAACAGCTAAACTCATTTTTCACTACTATGAGGCCTACTCCTGTCAAAGGCTAGCATTGGGCATTCCTTAAAACACTTTAAAGCTGTAATTCCTGATTAGAAAGGAGTAGATAAATCATGTTTCATA
Organism: Calotriton arnoldi; assembly: GCA_963921515.1. Classification (NCBI taxonomy): domain Eukaryota; kingdom Metazoa; phylum Chordata; class Amphibia; order Caudata; family Salamandridae; genus Calotriton; species Calotriton arnoldi. The sequence goes on along the minus strand of CAWUFW010002741.1, from coordinate 991,910 downwards.
TCTTTGGAATGGTAATGATAAATCCTCTTTACTGGTAAAGTTGGGTTTAAAATTGCTGTTTTAGAAATGCCACTTTTAGAAAGTGGACATTTCTCTGCTCTTACTGCTATGTGTGCCCTGCAGCCTGTCTCCAGTTTACGCCTGGGATGGGTGACAGCTACATTTTGTGCATTCCCTGTAGACAGCTACAAACACAGGAAGGGTGGGTATGACAGAGAAATCATCTGTATTCATCTACATTCTGATAGCTCATCCTGGGCAGGAAGAGGGAGGAGCTGACACACCTGAATAGGCAGTGTCTTGTGTCGCACACAAAGGGCTGATTACCCACTGCAGATAGCCTGGCAGAGAGGGCTGGGGTGAAAGGCGACCATGCACTTCAAGGACTTGCTTTGAAGTCACCCCCACTTCAAAGGCACATTGGGTATAAGTACTGGGGCTCAGACCCTACCAAGACAGTACACTACTGGACTTGTGCAAGACTCTGTCATGAGTAAAGACTGCTGTGCTACAAGGATTGCCACTCTGCTTGACTGACTGTTCTGAAGGAACTGCTTTTCTGCTTTGGTGAGCTGCCCTGCTGCCTGATGATCTATGCCCTGCTGAGGGCAAGAACTGGACCTGTCTCACTTGAACCCACAGTGACTCCAAGGGCTTGCTGGCTTGCTCCCTGTTCTGAAGTCTCAGGGCCATCAAAAACTTCCTACAACTCTGCTGCTGGACTCTGCCATCTGTGCGTCGTCCCTTCCCTGTGGTGCCAATCCAGTCCTGGGCCTCAGAAGTGGGTTCTGCAGCTGGTTTTGCATCAAAATCGATGCAGTGATGACTTTGTGCCCATCGTAACCGACGCATTGCCCGTCGACGCTGACTCAGGAGCTGGGTGATGACATTGCCTTGACAGACTGTGCGCTCTGACGGACAGCGTGCCTAGAAATAGAAGCATCACCTGCATCCTAAAGGGGTTCAACGCCGAAGCCTTCCTCGACTGCGCGGATCAGCACCGGTGCTTTGCCTACATCCACGGTATTGATGATGACGCGGCGCCTCCTCGTATTGAATCTTCGACGTCGACCCTTGCTCCATCCAAGGTACTTTGTCAGCGGGACCTGTCTAAGTCCAATAGTCAGCCTTCCCTTCATCACCGTCGGCCTGAACTTTGGATTTACCCCAGTCTAGCATGACCTCAAGTAACCCCTTAGCGCTATTGACTTCTAAGCACTATTTTTGGTTTATTCTTTAAAAATTCATAACTCCATTTCTACTGATTGGATTTTCGTTGTTTTTGTCTTGTTTTGTTAATAAAATTATTCTCTATTTTTCTAAATCTGAGTGGAGCATTTTTATGGTGTTTTAATTGTGCTACTGTGTATGTGTGTTTCACAAATACTTTACACATTGCATCTTTAGACAAGCCAGACTGCTCTGTGCCAAGCTACCAGAGAGTAAGCACAGGTTATCTAGTATAGTGTGTATCCAGCTTACCCTGGCTAGGATTGTGGTCCCTACTTGGACAGGGTGCAAACCTCTGCCAACTAGAGACCCAATTTCTAACAGAGGCTATCATAATGTTTCTGCAGTTACTGTATGTAGTGAAATATGACTTAGAAGCCAAATGATTGGTGATATTAAGAAGCATCAATTGTAATACACAAGAAGATTTACTTTTTGGAACTCTCTTCAATGGACCATACACTTACCTTAGGACAATGGGATATTAATGTGATTTTAATTTGTAATTAAGTAATTGATTGGCCATTTACTCATGTTTTTGTAGGGCAGGACCCTGCATTTTTTTGCATAGAGGCCTAAAGGATATTGGCATCGACATTCCAGTTGTAAGTGGATCCACCCGGATAAAGTAATAACAATCTTTTTGCACTGTTGCGATGGATCACCCGAAGGATGTCCCTTGGACTTGATATAAAATTCGGACACCCGCACTGATGAAAATTCTATACAAGAAAGGATGCTGAGCAGAAAATATGTATTTCTTTGAATTTATATAAAAAATAAACTCAAGTTATAGCACGTAACAATCTTCATGGTCCATTTTTACAAAGGCAATAATGTGAAGGAATGAATTCATTTTCGCCAAAGAAACGTCTTTCAATGGAGACTGATTCCTCTATTGAGTAAAACTGATGTTTTTTAATCAATCCCTATAGAGAATCTCTTTTTAGATGGATGATTGATGTGCTGGCATTAATTGTACATTGCTTGGCCACAGGTACAAAAGAGATGTTGTTGTAGCTTTGAAACTCCTTATTGTCCAAATATTTATGGTGAATAATAGCAACTCCCCCTCCTTTTCTGGTTCTTTTATTTTTACAGATGATCTTGTGGTGCTGGGTTAAAAGTTAAAACTAGGGGACATATTTACAGGCCCCTAGCGCCACCGGAGCATCACTTTATTTACGCTCTGGTGGCGCTGTGTGCTGGCCCATATTTACAAGGCCACGCCAAGCCACCCTGCGTGGCTTTTCATGGTCTTGTAAATACGGCCCTTTTCATGCATCACTTTGTGTGAAAGGGGCGTGCAATGGGTGTTGCTGTGGGCGTTCCATCGCAACACCCATTGCTTTTTGACACTGCCCCAGATTTACAAGGATGTATAAATCTGAGGCAAAACTAACACCATTGAAAAGCAGGCGTTAGAGTGGCACAACGAGGAGAAATAATTGTATTTCTCCTCATTTTTTGCTCTATCTATGTGTGCTGCACTTTGCACACATAGAAGGAGCAAATTGCCTTTAATGATTGTTTATGTTCAGGAAGGTGTCCCTTCCTGCACATAAACAATCATCCATCAACGCAGGCACCCTTGCACCATGGCGCAAGGGTGCCTGCGTTGGCACTAGGCAGCTTTTTTAGCGCCGGCGCAAGGCAATACACAGGTGTGCATCGTATTCTTGTGAATATGGCGCATCCCTGCATTTCTGAAATTACGCAGCATGGTGCTGCTAAATTGCTGCGTAATTTCTTTGTAAATAGACCTATAGTTTTCTGTTATACAAAGGAGGGTGAAGTTGTCACATTCCAGAAGGTTTTGGCGTTATAAGGAATGTTTGACAGCTGAAAGGGAATGAACTGTACCTATTTCAAGCCTGATTTTATAGGAGGCCATGAGTAATATGTATGATAGAAGTGAGATTAAAGGGTTTAGGTGTAACCGCGGATGGTAAAATGTAATCGCACAATTTACAAAAAGATGTCTTTGGAAGAACGAATTTAGGGTAAATGCGTTATGACATTGCGTTATATAACAGCTATGTATTATTGATAGATAGCACTATAGCTAACAGAGCATTTTCAAAAAAGTTGGTGATACTCAAGGACTGTAATCGCTTATTATGACTCAACACCATTATGTAATAACACTTGCAAATTAACTCTGGGGAAATAGATTTTGAATTCATTAATGAGCAATTTATATGGAAATTGTTCTTGTTGGCAGTCGTCGTCTGTTAGTTGGCTTGCTGTTTCCATGTCTTAGACATGTAGGGACTTAAGAAGGATTCGGAGGACATGGAAATGATTCAGTAAATAGTGTGAGAAAGTTGGAAATACAATTACTGGGAAGGTATGAACAGTATTTAGAGCTTTGGCGATAGTTCATCTGAATATAAACTTATCTTAGCTTGGAAGTGAAACTCAGATGGATGAACCTCTTCTAGTACTGGAGCCACTTTGGGTGGTTGAGTCTTTTCAATATGGATGAAAGACAGTGAAGATAAGATGGCTGCTTTCTGGGTTTGAGAACAGGAGGGTGAGATTCTAGTGTTGTCTTCCTTTGAAGAGAGACTTTCAAATTGTGGTGAACTTGTCGATCATCGTGCATTGCAGTGCCAAACTTCCCTTACACATAGTTGCTAGTAACATCCCATCTGATGGTCTAAAAGTGAAGTTCTCTGCAGCATTGAGCTGTTGGTTACAGCTGATTCTTAGAAATTGATGGAAGGATTTGGACAGGCTGGTTGAACTAGGTAGGTCGGCCCTACGTACTTTACTTTACATGTTTTTACGCCACGTTGGATAAGTTGGGGGAGGGGACTGAATAAATGGACTATGTTGCACAGGAAGTCATGTCCCCAATTCACATTTAGGGGCAGATTTACAAGAAAGTGACGCATCTGTAGAAATGCGTCACTTTCCCTGCACCACCCTGAGAAACCCTTGCGCCACCATGGATGCGATGGCGCAAGGATTGACAGATGCGTCAGAAATTCTGACGCATCTGTTGGTGCAAAAGTCACGCATTGCTGGAGTCGTGTAGCAAGCACGACGCCACTCCAGCAATGCATGGGGAGGCCTATCCTCATTATGCTGCATCACTCCTTACGCCTGCTCCAAGCAGGTGTAAGGTTTTGACGCAGTGGCGTCTTAGAAGTGGCGCAGTGAAATCTTGTACATTTCACTGCGTCACTTCTACGAGGTTTTTTTCTGAGGGAATGCCCACCCTGCATACATTATACCTAACGCAGGTATAAAGTGACGCAGGGCTTTAGAACGTGACGCATTTCCCTAGATGTGTCACATTGTAAATGGGCCGCATTTTTACACCGCCGCTGCGTCACAAAAAGTGACGCAACTGTGGGGCAAAAATGACGCAAAGGGCTTGTAAATCTGCCCCTTAGGGGCAGATTTACAATTCCTGGCGCATCCCTGCAAATCAGCAGGGATGCGCCAGGAAACTTGCGACACGCATCACAATCCTTGCGCCACCACGGATGCGCCGCATTTACAATGCGGCGCATCATGGTGTAGGATAGGCAGATGCGTGTCGCATCTGCCGTCGTAACGTTGGCGCAGTGCTGGAGTTGTGTCGCGGGCGCGACGCAACTCCAGCACTGTGCCAACCCGGCCTATCTTGCACATGGTGCGTCACACCTTACGCCTGCTTCAAGCAGGCGCAAGGTTTAGACGCAGCAGGGTCGGAAAAGTGACTGAGTGAAATCTTGTAGATTTCACTCCAGCCACTTTGCGATGCGTTCCTGCGCCGGAACGCCCCCTGCTCCGGAACGCCCACATGAAACCTGACGCAGGTTTCATGTGGCGCAGGCTTTACAACGTGACGCATCTCCCTAGATGCGTCACGTTGTAAATACCCCGCAGCATGGCGCTGGCTTTATGCCGCCGTTGCGTCACAGAAGTGACGCAACGGCGGCGCAAAGTGGCGCACGGGGCTCGTAAATCTGCCCCTTAGTTTTTATGGCTGTGAGGACTCATAAGTGTGACAAAGCTTTCACATGCTGCTTTCTTAGGGATTCTACTTAGATCTGAACGATGGTGGTAAAATTTGTAAAACCTCATTGTAAGCAGCTGTCTGAAAATGCACATGGAATTTGCTACAACCTAGATTTTGGGCTTTTTGTCATCTTTATATTTTTAACTAGACAAGCTGGCTTTGATTACTTCTATCTTGTTTATCAGAATTTGTATTAATATATGTTTGTTAGCTTTTGAAATGTATTTGATGCTGTTCGTTCTGGTTTCATTCTTCACGGTGTTCTCTAAAACAGGGTTCACCAAAGGCATCCTGGATGGCCGGATGCATGCCAGATTTTTAGCATAACTCCATTTAGATAAATGCAGTTATCTTAAAAATCTGGCATGGATCCGGCCCTTCAGGACTGACTTTGGAGAACCCTGCTCCAAAACAAGCTGAGATTCAAGGGGGCAGATTTACAAGCCCCTTGTGCCTCCTTGTGCCGCCATTGCGTCACTTTTTTTGACACAACGGCGGCACAAACAATGTGGCCAATTTACAAAGTGACGCATCTAAGGAGATGCCTCATGTTGTAAAGCCCTGCGTCACATTATACCTGCACCAGGTATAATGTATGCAGGGTGGGCGTTCCCATGCAAAAAGCCATGTAGAACTGACGCAGTGAAATGTACAACAATTCACTGCGTCACTCTACGCCCTCACTGCGTCAAAATCCCTACGCCTGCTCAGACCAAGCGTAAGGAATGACGCAGGGTTGTATGGGACTCACCTATCTGTTGTGGCACATTGCTGGAGTTGCGCCACTTTCATGAGCAACTCCAGCAATGCACCACTTTTGTGCCAACAGATGCGTCAGTATTTCTGACGCATCTGTTAATCCTTGCGCCATGGAGCACTGTATTGTAAATACAGCGCATCCACGGTGGCGCAAAGACATTTGGCACTGGCGCGAGGAAACTGACGCATCTATGGAGATGCGTCAGTTCCTTGTAAATCTGCGGTATCCATAGGCTACTGTAAGGCAGTCGCCTAGCACCTCTGCTGCCAGGTGGCAGCAAAGAGCGCCCTATTGAAGCAGGGAGGTGCTGATACAGCCCTTTTGCTGGACATGGGTGGGAAAGAGACTGCCACATTAGAAAAATGCACTTTTGCCTGTGCCACTAAAAGCCCTCGCATCCTTCCTGGCTGTGTTTGCTTGTTAGATTTGTTTTCATTTTTTTTAAATTATTTTTAGTTGCTTTAATCATTTAGGGGCATATTATCAAGCGGCAGCGATAATTATCGCTGGCCGCTCTTAGCGAGATTTTTTTTATCGCCGGCTATCGCTGGCAATTATCGCCATGCCATCGCTGTATTAACAACGCATAGCGCAATGGCGATAATTTTCCAGCGATAGCGGTGTTTTCCATGGAACATCGCTGGTTTTCCAGCGATGTTCCATGGAAAACGGCGATAACCTTGCTGATACGACCCTGTGGTCGTATCAGCATAATCCACCTCCCATGTTAGGCATGCCTTAGTCAGCAATTTAACAGACGTTAAATTCCTGCGTTAAGGCCGAGTTAGCGCGAAAAAGATCAGCGCTACACCGGACGTGGCCTCGTTGTAAATATCGCAAAGCCCCGTTAGCGATATTTTACACTGAAGTTTTACGAGGCACGCCTACCTTGCATCTTATTAGCGATGCGATGCGAGGCGAGGCGGAAAGAAACCGGGCGCTAAGGCAAGGAAACACGCGCTAGCGTGTCCTTGTTAATAAAGCGATAAAATTATCGCCGCTTTTCGCCCGAAAACGGACGCTAAAGCAGCGATAATGTTATCGCCAGCCCTTGATAATATGCCCCTTAATGTTTAGTAAATGGAACATGATTTGAGTAATCTGATGCCATTGAATAAGATGCTGGTCGAATAAGATGGCAACTCCAACATGCAAACAAGGTATTGATGGCCAGTTAAGATGCCTGCGAATAAGAGGCTGGTTAAATAAGAGGCCATCTTCAACCTGTGAAGATGTTGCGGGCTGAATAAGATGCCACCTTCTACCTGCGGATAAGATGGTGGGCGACTGAGATGCCAACTCCAGCCTGTGAATAAGAAGATGACAACTACAGCTTCATTACAGTGCTCCTGAAATAGGAGACTGACTGCAGCCTGCCAGCAAGATGCTAACATCGCATCATTCAGATTGTAGCTTGGAGGATCTGGACTAGTTGTCACCACTCTATTTTGCCAGGATGCTTTGGGGCATATTTACAAGGGGTTATCGCCACCAGAACGTCACTTTTTGTGACGTTCTGGTGGCGATAACCCCTTTGCCTTATTTACAAGGCGGCGTTAAGTGGCTTAACGCCGCCTTGTAAATAATGCCCCTTTCACGTAGCACTTAGCATGAAAGGGGATGGCAATGGGTTTTGAAGTGAGAGTTCTGCCAAAACACCCATTGCTTTTTGACTCTATACCATATTTACCAGGGTGCCATAAATATGCGGCAGCAAAAAAAATAAGACCAGGGAAAACCTGGTCTTAAACTGGCGCAACGAGGAAAAATGATTCGTTTTTCCTTGTTTTTGATGTTTCTATGTGTGCTGCATTCTGCAGCACACATAGAAAGAGCAAATCGCAAATAGTGATTGTTCATGTGCAGGAAGGTGTCCCTTCCTGCACAATTAACAATCATTAAGTAATGACGAGTTACAACTTCTATGTGTGCTGCATTTTGCAGCACACATAGAAGTTACAAATCGCCATTAGTGATTGTTTATGTACAGGAAGGGACACCTTCCCTTCACAGGAAGGGACACCTTTCCTGCACATGAACAATCATTCCCTGCAACGCAGGCACTCTTGCACTTTGGTGCAAGGGTGCCTGCGTTGGTGCTAGACAGCTAAATGTAGCGCAAGCGCTAGGGAAAACAAAGGGGCGCCACATATTATTGTAAATATGGCGCATCCCTGTGTTTTCAGATTGTCGGAGCGCGGCGTTACCAATTGTGGTGTAACAACGCACTCCGCCATTCTTTTGTAAATATGCTCCTTTGTTTCCAGTCCTTGATTTTTTTCCCCTTACAAACCATTAGCATCGGCATGCTTGTCAAATTTGTTCACTACAACTCCAAAACAGCACAAGGTTGTCAAATGACTTCCCAGGAGAGGAACTATGGTGTATTTAACGCATGGAGCGAGGAGGCAACCTTAACTCGGAATCCTTCTCTTTGGCTAAGCCAGACTAGGTCCCCTTGGGAGAACTGGATTGGGCACCACTGGAGGATCTGTACTGGATCACCTAAGATGATCTGCACTGGACTGGCTTTGAGGACCTGGACTTGGTTACTTTAAATGGTCCACATTGAGTCTGTTTGTAGGATCCATACCGGATTACCTTAGAGCTTCCAAAATGGGTCCTAGATCACCTAGTGTTGTATCTGATGTCTGTCGATTGCTCCCTTCCTTGCTCTTGTTTTCCTGTCGTGTCCTGGATCTGTTTGTGATGTCATGTGATTACTCTGTGTGTGTTAGCTGAAACCAGAAGAGGCTACCCTAGGACAGAAGTGATACCATCCTTCTCCTGGTGGTCACTGACCTGCATACCTGACTACCTAACCTCTGTACTTGTATATATGATACTAAGTCTTCCAATACGTGTACCTACCTGCATCCAGTGATCTGTACCTGCATCTACCTTGTCTTAAAATATAACATCTATATTTTAGAGGTCTGCTCTAGACCACCTGGAAGTTCTGGACAGATCCATTTTGAAGCTGCTGTTCCCGATCCCTTTGAAGGCTACCGCTGGACGACCATGAGACCTCCAAACTTGGTCCCTTTGGGGGATCCACACTGACTCACTTTGGAGGTTTCAGACTAGTTCTCTTTGGATATTCACTAAGTCTCTTTCTATGGTCTACACTGGATCACTCTGGAGGTTATGGACTGGAATCATCTTTGTCCACTGGTGGTTCTGTAATGGACCCCCCTCCACCCAAGGAGAGCGACCTTGAGCTTCCTGGGAGAAATAATCAAGCAGGATGGATTTTGAAATAAACTTTATTCAGAAAAGTTATGTTTTTTCTTTATATCAGATAGCTTTGAACCATTTAACCCTCTCTCCAGCCCCTTGAACCCCATCCATATCTGCTCTTATCCATCATTAGATGCACATGTGCAGTGTACCTGGAAAGGAGGGGGGAGGCAGAACAAGGAGTAGTTAGAGGGCAACACTGTAGAGAAAGGACAAGTCTGTGCAAAATATACTGTAGGGCAAGAAATTAACATCTTCTCCTGAATTATTAATCACCATTCACAGAAGGTGAATCATTTAACCCTTGAAGCATCCCAGAGAGATAAATCTGTTAATCATAGATGATTAATCTTGTACCCTTGGACAACCCCAAGGACATGGGTCTGTTATTCATAGTACATGTATATTTACTCCTGGAAATCCACCCCAAGGTGATGAGTCAGTTGCTTTTAGAATATCAATTCTTTACTCTTGCACATAAAACTGAAGAGGATTAGTTCTTCACTGGCTTGAAGTTATCTTTACCCTTGTGCCTTAAACCTTCAAAATGCAAAGTAAGATACTATAGGGCATATTTAAATGTTTTGGCTTAGGATAGCACTGTAAGCCTTCTTCTGCGCTGCCCTACATCAAAAGAAAAGAGCAGGAATGCATCGTAGCTACAAGATATGGCACATTCCTGTCCTTTCTGCCAGCGCCAGGGCGCAAACAGCAGCCAAGCGCCAACGCAGGCACCCTTGCACCATGGTGCAAGGGTGTCTGTGTTGTTGGCATGATTGTTTTTGTACAGGAACGGAAACCTTCCTGCACAAAAACAATCAAAAGAGGCGTTTTCCTCGTTCTATGTGTGCTGCAAAATGTAGCACACGTGGAAAGAGGAATAAACAAGAAGAAATGTAAACATTTCACCTCGTTACACCTGCTTTAGAACAGAGTTAGTTTTGGCCCTGCCCCAGATTTACACTATGTTGTAAATCTGGGGCAGTGTCAAAAACCATGGGTGTTGTGTGGGAACACCCACAGCAGCAACCATGGAACGCCCCTTCCACACAGAGTAAGGCATTGCCTTACTCCATATTTACAAGGCCATGAAAAGCTGTGCAGGGTGGCTTTGCGAGGCCTTGTAAATATGGGCCGGCACACAGCGCCTCCGGAGCGACACAAAAGTGATGCGCCAGCGGCATAAACGTGCCGCAGGGGCATTGTAAATAGGCCCCTATGTTTGTTAGTGGGCATGTCATATACCCTTGAAATATTCATTTGTCAATTGGTAGATATGTCTTCAAACGTAGCTGATGGATACTTTTTATTACCAGGAAATACATATACTTGGATATTATGCAGCTGCTAATGTTTTGCCACTGCCCTGGATGAAAGGGCACACATGACACAATTTACTATTTGGATAGTGCACATTGTGAACTGAAACGCATCTAAGTGCTGTGAATTACTGTCTGTAAAAGGCGAAATACTGAGGGTGCTGGATGCTGAGTCATCCCTGACAGCACAAGGTCCTTACTTCTTCTTCTGCATCTTCAGTTCCTCTTGCAAGGAGGCATTTGATGGGTGGAGAATGTCCGTCCATTTTGATGAAAACCCAGATTTGCTAAAGTCTGTAAGCCAGAGTTTCTACCAAAATGGTGCGCCTTCCAAAGGCTGGCACAACGAGGAGAAATATCTTTATTTGTTCTTGTTACTTCCTTATTGCATGTGGCATGTACGCTGCATTCTGCAACACACATGCGAAAAGGAATACACCTACGACAATAGATTTTGTGCAGGGAGGTACCCCTTCATGCACAAAAATGATCCTGACAACAACACAGGTAACCTTGTGATATGACACCAGGGTGCCTGTGTTGGCGCTAGACAGCCACAAGTGCACCAGTGGTAGGAGAGAGCAGAATTGTGCTATATCTTATTTAAAATGGCAAATTTCTGCCCTCTCCCTTTCATGCAATGCAGTGCAGCAAGTTCCTTTACTGTGTTGTGTTACGTTTCTAAATCCGGGCCTTTCTGCACATGTGCTCAATCTCGTCACACTGCCTGTCTGCTCCAAGTGCCTCACTCTGTCGATCCATTCATCCCATGCTGCTCAGACTGTCAGTCCTTTATGCAATCTATTCCAAGTTCTCCACACTCCCACCTGCCTGTATTCCCAAGCTCCTTCCATTGCCTATTTTTGTTTTTCAAGCAAATTGCATGTTCCCTGAGCCCATCACACAGTCCTTGGCCGGATCCATGTCTAGTTTCAGGATAACCAATAAATATATAAATGTGTGCCATTAGATTCTTGTACAAAAATATATCTCATCTAAATATCTTGAAAGCCTGGCATGGATCTGACCCTCATGGCACTGCGTTTGACATCCTGGGGTATTGATTAGTGCTAGAAACAAAACATATGGATTGAGCAGATTAATCCGTGCAAGGCATCCTTCATTGCAAGGTCACTGAATCTTTCTTGTGCCCATGAAGATCTAGCCACTGTTTCCCAGTGATAATGGATAGAGGAGCACCGCCCACCTTGATCTACCATCGGCATCACTTGACGCTTGTCCTTCGGTACCTCCGGCAGTATTTTGGAACCAGTGGTCTCTGAGGTCATAGGGGGTGTGCAAGGAACAGAAAGTAAACAGGATTCTAAAAGGCAATATTCTGACATTCAAGGCTGGATTCACAAAGGGCCTCGGCACTCGTGGCAGAGGCCTCACAATCGTGGCAAGGTGCCCTCGCTCGATGCGGGACCTCCGAACTGCAGTTTATCATTGTGAAGGTCCCGCCACACGTGCAGAGGCCATTTATGAATCGGGCCCTCAGTATTTTCCACTCCATGCCCTAGGCCCTCAGCAGCCAATAGGAGCCTGCTGGGGGATGTGGACCGTTGGTGGGGGTCAAAGGATACATGATGTCACTGGTGTTACTTCAGATATTTTGATGGATCAACATCATGCAGCCTATATTCACCTCAAAAACCATAACTTCTCCATTGATAAACACTTCAGTCCTCAAGGGTTGATTTAGAGTTTGGTGGACAGTGTTCTCCATTGACGGCCTTCTCCACAGAGCTGTCTGTCAAACTTTTAATCTGGCAGAAACTGCTGTGACGGTGGTTCCCGTCAATGACTAAAGTTGTCTCTGGAGTGGTGCACAATTCTAAATTTGGAGGATGGATACTGCAATCAGGGCGACAGTGTATTTTACTTCATCACTCTGATGGAGGATTACCGCCCTCTGAACTCTACATGAAGCCCATACTGTTTTATTTCCAGAGATGCAGTCTTTCTTCTCTGCCTAAGAAGGACTCTTTGTTTCCAAAAGAGGACACAGTGTTTACAGATTGGGATACAAGCCCTCTACCCTGGTCAATGTATAGTATTACCCAGAAAATAAATCCTTCATGTCTTGTACAAAAGCCGTCCTCACTCCAGGGCAGATAGCCTTCTATCCTACACAATCCCCAAGAAAATTAATACTAAATCCTTTCTGAGATCAGTGAGTTGGGGATTTCTTCCCCCTGCCTGTACCCAGACTGTCCTCATCCGGAAGAGGTGCCCTTGATTCAATGATATAACACTTGTAGATATCAGAAGATGAGACCTTTACACCAGGATATAAATCTTTACATTTCAGAAGATATGTCCTTGACGCCAAGGTATACATTGGTACTTAGTAGAACATAAGTCTTGGCACCTTCATGGAAGTCTTTACATCTTAAAAAATGAGTCCATTATACAAATATATAAACAACCCTTTTTAAAATGAGTCAATGGCACATTTATAAGAATCTTTCACATTTCAGAAAATAATCCTTGTCTCCGCATACAATTTATGCATATTAAAAGATACGTTTTTGGCACAGTGTTCACATATTCTAAAAAAAAACCCTGCTAATAAAAAAGAAATCTTTTTTGTCTTTGGATGAATATTATTTGACAAAATACTAGTTGCAGTAAATCATTCATTTTTGTAGAGACCATCACTGTAAAGAACATTTACCAATGTGTCCCTTAGACCTGTTTACATATTAGCCCTCAGAATATGAAGCCTTTACCGCAAGGATAAGAAAGCCTCACCACTGAAGAGTGATGCACCACAAAACCCTAGAAGACATGTAATGCACTTTCAGGAAGATAAATAATTTACTCTGAGATATATCCTTCACAACTCCTTAGAATAGCCTCCTGTGCCACCAAGTGAATGATGCACATATCAGTCAGTCACCGAATCATTTATACCATATACACATCTTCCATCCTGAGGTGAGTAACCATTTATGTTTGGAGAAGAATCCCATGACATTTGGAATGTTAATCTTGCTAGTACTGATGGGAATGTGTTTTATCTTAAACTATGATTTGTTTACCCTTTTGATGCTTCTCTGACCTACTGGAAGATGAATCCTTTGCTCTTGGTGACAAACCATTCCTCTCTTGGAAGACAAATCTGTATTATGCTGAGGTTAAACTTGTACCCCTGCACATGAGTCGTTCATGACTTATAACGTCAGTCGGTTGTCTCTGGCCATTGATACTTTGGCCATCGCTGGACATTGATCCAATGTGCCTCACCGAGTCCGAGCGATGGTGTGAGGTCACACATTTCATACCTGAGCAATGTCCTGTATTCTCAGCAGTGTCCTTCCTTCCTTTCTGCTCTGAGATGCCCTATGCCTTCCCTTCATCAGTGCTTAGTAATGTTGTTTGGCTCTGGTGGAAGTGAGACGATGCTATTGTTTGGGGGGGCTGAGACGTAGATGCTGTTTGAAGGCCAACTGCCAGAGGATGAGGAGTTGGAGGGGACACTGGAGCTGGTAGGGACGATGAAGAAGATGTAGACGCCCACCATCACCACGGCGATGGTTAGCAGTATGGCAATGGCTACAGTGGCGTAGAAAAGCCAGCTTCCACGACCAAAGTTGTGTGGGATCCTAACTCTGGGTGGTGGACGGCCAACATCAAGGCTGAGGCTGACTGTGCTGAGCTGCAAGGACTTAGGCAGCGGGCTCTGTGGTGAGGGTGCATTCTTCACATAAAGTAGCCCCTTCTTGCGGCTAAAACGCACTGAACGGGTGGGCCGCAGCTCTTGAGGAAGCTGCTCCAGGATGTCCTGGTTGTTGTCTAGAGCAGGCAGGCCTCGCCGGACTGGCAGTCGTGTGGTATTGCGGCATATAGGGCAGTTAAGGGATGTGACAACTTCTGAAGAGACATTTATGCGAGCCAGGCACTCCAGACAGAATGTGTGTCCACAACGCAGTAACTTAGGTAGCTTAAAGATGCCGTCATATCCAGTGAAGCAGATAATACACTCTGCGCTATCGTCTGTGCTGTCTGTGTCGTCAGCGCGCAGCTGAGGCTGCTCCGCTGACTGTTCACCATTGGCCAGTTGATGGTTTTGGTGCCCTACCTGTTGGTCATCGGGCTGCTGAGGGTGAGGCCTTGCTCTTTGTTCATAGTCAGCCGGCTGTTGATCATGTTGTTCTGCTTGTTGATCATAGGCCTGATGATGTTGAAGCTGCTCTGACTGTTCATCGTCCGCCTGCTGAAGATGTTCCTGCCCTGCCTGCTGCTGATGTAGCTCCTCAGAATGCGACTGCTCCCCCTCCTCCGCCTGCTGGTGCTGCTCTTCGTCGGCTGTCATGCTGCCTGTTTCTGGACTGGGACATGGAGACATCATCACTTTTAATCTCCAATCACTGTGGAAGAAAAGAGAAAGACAGTCAGGGAGGAATAATGACTCAGACACACCTATTTTAACAGGGACAGCCGTACATTTTAGAATCATGTAATATGGGAGCATGACAGACGGAGTGGTCTTCAGTGGTCTTCTCAGTCCTTATAATAGGAGGTCCCAGAATCTGGCAGCCCAGGTAAAAATGCTTCAGAATGATCAAGACAGGTCTTCTCTGTCTATTGTGCTTAATTAAGTGAACCCCAAAAATCTCCCTCCTCTTCCACCTTTTCATCTAGTTCAGAAACTATTGAGAGAAACTTTGAGGAGACTGAAAGTCTCCCGATCATGGGGCAGATTTACAAGGAACCTACGCATCTGCATAGATGCGTCAGTTTCCTTGCATCAGCGCCGAATGTCCTTGCGCCACCATGGATGCGCTGTATTTACAATACAGTGCTCCATGGCGCAAGAGATTAACAGATGCGTCAGAAATTCTGACGCATCTGTTGAGCGCAAAAGTGACGCATCGCTGGAGTTGCTCATGAAAGTGACGCAACTCCAGCAGTGCGCCACAATAGATGGGTGAGTCCCATTCAAAAAGCCCTGCGTCATTCCTTACGCCTGGTCTGAGCGGACGTAGGGATTTTGACGCAGTGAAGGCGTAGAGTGACGGAGTGAAATCTTGTAGATTTCACTGCGTCAGTTCTACATGGCTTTTTGCGTGGCAACGCCCACCCTGCATACATTATACCTGACGCAGGTATAATGTGATGCAGGGCTTTACAACGTGACGCATCTCCCTAGATGTGTCACGTTGTAAATGGGCCCCAACATTTACGCCGCAGCTGCGTCACAAAAGTGACGCAACGGCGGCGCAATAGTCACGCAAGGGGCTTGTAAATCTGCCCCATTGTTTTTAAGGAAAATATAGTTATATATTCATAATCCACATCAAAGAGATCCTTAGGAAATCCACGTTTTCTCTTTAAATTCTAGGGCCTTCAATTTGCACTACAGAGTAGGTGTAGGGAATTAATCAATTCACTGCAGTTTTTAATTGTTTGCTTTTTTCAAATCACAACATTATATTTTTATGGCAAACTATTTAACTACTTCATCTTGGATAACTTACGTTGGTATTTTGAAAACATAAAAAAAGTAATTATTATTAAACACAGTTCCCAATATCATTTCAAATCATGCTCCTTTACTTAAGTTTCGGTTTTTGTTTACAGGATACATGTTGAGTAAATGCTGTAACCTTATATTTCCACATTCAAGAAGAATTCATGCATTCGTTCAAGTTAACGACCCATTTGGTGGCAAGTGGCCCCCAGGTGTATCTTATATGACACTTTGAAAACATGTACAAGAGTTCACTGGCTTCATGCTGTACTCGTGATATTCAGTAGGCTGTCAAGGGCCCTTGCATGTAGTCTCAACACATTACACATGCATAATATGAATGTGTAACTGGGGCACTTCCCTCAGCACATCTGTACAAGTGTTGAGAGTCTGTGGCAGGTGAGGGCAGGGTTCAGCCACCAAAGCCAGGGGTTGCCATATCTTGTGGTACTTTGTTTTCTACCTCCAAATACTCTCAGCGTACTTATCATGGTGTCAGGTCCCCGCATCCTCCAGGCATTGGCTAAGCATGTCAGGCTTAGTCGGTGCATGGTAGAGGTGGGGGACATATAACTAACTGCCTACAGAGTAGGTCAGTATCAGTGGTTAATTTGTGAAAAAATATGTGCCGGGGGTCTCGTCAGAAGGCAGCTTGCACCAGCCCATTGCTCCTATTAGTACTTCCTATAACAGAACTAACTTCTAACCATGAAACCCTACAAGTGGGGAGAGGTTGTGACGTAAGGGCCAGAGCTGCCGACTTTGGAGCTGGGGAGCCAGGTTTGAGTCTCGGCGTCGGCTAAACATCCTGTGATTCTGGGCAAATCACTTAATCTACCCGTGCCTACAAAAAATTAATGTGCCCTTAACTGGCGCTCATGAAAAGCGCTCCAATACCTTTGGGTCGAGTTCACGCTATAAGCGCCGATGTTGACGCTATAAGTGCCGGTGTTGACGAATAAGTGCTGGTGCCGAGCACCGGAAACCACAGGCTCAAATTAAGCACTGGTCAGTATCCAGGACTAGCAATCTTATCCCGTGCAATGCAGAGCATCGCTCCATGTCACGCTATTACATTTATTTGCTCAGGTAGGTTAAGCTTCTTAACACTGTATGAACATCATCCTGCACATCGAAGGGTAGGAAATAACAGATAAAAAGACAAATTGCATACTAAAAAGCCAAGGGGGGTATTTACTATTGTTTTATGTGGCGCTCATGTGCGCCAAAGTAATACTTACCATTATAAAAACCTGTAAGCGCAGAGCAAAGTTGTGGAGCGCCAAGCAAGTGCACAGGCAACCCTCCGTAAATAACCCACCAACATTTTAATTTGTTTCCTAAAATGGAATTTTTTTTATCTGCATGAAGATAAGAGGGTAGGGAGTTCTACAGTCTAGCTGCTACAATTGAAAATAATTAGTCGCCATAAGTATCAGTTCTGGATCTAGCAATGGATGGCAAGTTATGGGTGGCGGAACGTAGCAAGAGGGAGGGAACGCAAAAATGTAATTTGTTAGTTAATGGGTTTGGGCAACTGCTGTTATTTGCCTTGTGTGTTATTCCTAGTACCTTAAACCTGATTCTTGAATGAACGGGTAAACCAAAGTAACTATCTGAGCTCCAGTGATTAGTTGAAGGCAACAAAGATGTTTCTCAGCGGAGACCAAATAAATACAATTGGCGTAATCCAATCTAGATTGGATGAGGTCGTTGATTTGGGGATCCAGGTTCAACTTGCAGTCAATCAAGACATCAAGGTTCTGGACTGTCTTGGGTGGAGCTGGTGTAGGACCCATGGTACGTCCTCAGTCACCTGTCCGAGAAAAGATGCAGAGACATTTTAAGGGATGGGCAAAGTGGGCTCTTGCCCAGGGCCCCAGCCTTTCAGAAGGCCCCCTGATACAACCAGCTCTGGTCTGCAGAGTCTTGTTCTGATAACCTTAAATATTCATTAAACAGCTTGTTTTAAATACTGTTTTCCTTTAATTTATTTTTAATGTGGGTGATGTGTGAAAGTATATTACAGGCATTTTGAAAACAAATGTTGTGTTTATGTTTTATGCAACATCCATAAAAAGTTTCTTTTAGATTAAAACAGGACCTCACATATGAGAAATGGAGGGTGTCACATAGATTATTTGCAGTAATATTAGTGAGCTGCCACTGTGTTACAATATTGAAAACACACTATCCCTGAATATTAGATATAAACACATTTAGAATTTGGAGCTGTGTGCCTGTCAGTGACCTGGCCAAAGAGGGTATGACAGAGCTCAAACTTGATCATCAATTCAAAGCTGTTCGGAAGAGGGGCCCCCAAGATAAATTTGGCCCAGGGCACCCAAAATCCTTAAGATGTCCCTGATGATATGAAAAAAATCTCAGCCTCTGATGTATTCCGTTTGAGAAAATTTGAGGCATCCACCAGCGCACGATGGAGAGACACTTCAGCATCTCTTTGGAAGGGCAGCTGAGTGTCATCAGCATACATGTAAACGAGGGCTCCAATCTGATCGCGAAGCATTGCCATGCCTCATGTAAAGGTTGAATAAGGGTGATGATAAAACAGAGCCTGGTAGGACGTCGCAACTCAATTTCTGATCATCAGACAGGACAGATGTGGAATGGTCTCAGCTTGAGACCTGCATTATAGGAAAGCAGAGATCCATTTAAGGACAGTCCCCGAGAAGCCAAGGCTGGTGAGAGGTTGATAGTATCAATAGTATCGAAGGCTGCCAATAGTTCTACAAAATCAGGGTACCAAAGCTGCCACCATCGACAAGTCTTAATGGTACTCAATTCATTAACTACTTCAACAGTATTCAATTTACCAATCCCAGAAGGATGGAAGTTTGAGTTGGCCTTGCCAAGATTTGAACTAATGACCTGCAAGTCACAGAAGGTGTCAACAGTGAGAGTTATCTTCACTGAGCCATTTTGCCAGCTTAACCACATAAATGCAAATAACTCTATGATTGTATAAAGCTTAGCGAGATTTAGTGCTACTCTATGGGCTAATCAAAATCAACAGGTATCTTGCATGACTTTTGTACTTGAGGCATATCCTTGAGAACAATTGCCTTTACACACCTACCCAGGTAAATGTGCACTATGTGTAATTTTTAGGCCTTTACATGTTTTCCTTGTTGAAAATCTTGGAGTGTCGCCTACCTCAACCTGTGCTTGTTGTTTGTGCCTGGTTTCCTTTTCCATTAGTATTCCACTCAATGCTGTGCTGCACTACTTTGTGTGATGTTAGTAGTTATGACTGTCAATTGAATTAAACAAATACGAAGTACTGTTTTACAGAGGATTCCACACAAGCAAATGGACAGAGAATAAAGTATGCCACGCCTACCACTCCTCCTCTCTGAAAAAACACAAGGAACTGTTTTGAAGAAATGTGAACCTGCAAAAGAATGTGAGCTGTAGCAGAAGCTACATATTAGGATTGGATGACACAGTCACATATTCAGCCATCCCACCCTCATACACACCACAGGGTAGTGAATGGGATTCACCTGCAATGACCTTCACTGGTTTTCCTCCCACCTTTCCAATCAAAAGCAGTTCGTTCACATGGGCACCTCCAGGTCACAAAAGATCCCAATCACCTCCAGGGTACCCAAGTGTTCTATACCGTTCCCTGTCACCTGCAACCTCTACATGGAGGGACTTGGTGCTCTACTCACAGATAACAGCATTGAGATTCAACAATATGCAGATGATACACAATTCTACCTGAAAGCCTCCTCGGCTTCCGCTATCCAACACCTCAAACACTGCCTGCACATCGACCAGACATCCATGTGCTCCGCCTACCTGAAGCTCAACCAAGACAGAGTTCCTGTTATCTGCCAAAAACAACAAAAAGTACAAACCTGGCTCAATGACATGAACCTTGATGCTTTTCAAACCCCAACTTTTACTGAATGCCAAGTCACATATATTCACTTTAGATGCCAAACTCATATATTACGAAAAAGCAAATACGGCCAGCTCTCACTTTTAAAGGAAATTAAACAGGCTCTTCCAGAAAGCGACTTCAGAATTGCCTTTCAAGCCCTTGTACTCTCACATCTGGATGGTGGTAACGTTCTACTCCATAGCCTCCCAGATTCCACACTGGCATTCCTTAGGGGCATCCTACATACCGCAGCCCATCTTATCAGGGCCTGAAGGTCACATCAGACATCATATCTATCCCAAATGGAACTCCATTGGCTCCCCTTGCCAGCTAGCACCATCTTCAAAACCAGCTGCATCTTCTACAAAGCCATCACGACCAGCACCCCCGCTTACCTTGCAGACTAGCTCACCAGCTCTGGTGGTTCTCGGCACACCCGCAAACAGGACATCATCAGACTGGAGACTAAGAAGAGCAAACAGAAAGCACAAGGCATCAGGTCTTTTACATCTACGCTCCCAGGATCCGGAACAGTGTCCCTCTATCCATAAGGTCTGATTCAACGCTGCTCCAGTGGAGGAAAGAATTGAAGACTTGCCTCTTTAAAGAACACTTCAGCACTGTGCATTAACAGACCACATCCCAGCATCCACAAGCGTAACAAAACTTGAGGAGGCACCCCTGCAAACTACATGGAGGGGCCCCCTTCCGGACTCAGTCAGGAGCTCTCTGGCCAGGGTACTGTGCTGAGGGGGCCCTGAAGCTTGGGGCCCCCCGCACCGCGGGGACTGCGGGCCTATGCTACTCCACTACCAGCATCCTCTCCCATCACTCATTGACTTTATGCTTGTCTTTGACCCTGCTCAGTGCTTTACTGACTTCTGGATATGTCTGTGCTTTAGAAATACCACATACATACACACATACAGAGGAAATCTTCAACAAGATAACCTAGAGGTAACAGAATTCTAAATTTAAGGAAGGTTGAGGATTGAACCAAAAGCGAATGTCTTAAGATCCACCAGAGGCATGGGTCCCAGCGTGGGGGCAGCACTGGAGAATACATTACGCCATATAATCTTATTTTAAACCCTCTTCACGCCCAACAACCGGTGCTCAACAAAAAAGAATAAATGTTCGAATAAATGTCAACGTAACTAGGGAGTGAAAGTATGTTTAAGGCGGCTATTATTTTAATGCACAAACATGAAGTCCTTTGTAATAGTTACTAAAGCAGGCTATTTGTGCGGCAAAGGTTCCACGAGCCTTAATGCAAGCAGGAAAAAACGTGTTTAAAAATAAAATCTGTACCAGCAGTGCAATGGCCCTTCAACCCCTGGGCTCCGATCATGCCACTGCACCAGCTGCATTAATGATGGCTACTTCTCTGAACCAGCTGTGTGCCTGGGTTGCGTATGCGTGTTACATAGATCCTGCTAAGCATTTAAATCTGTATAGCTAAGGAGCGACTGCTATTCCCTGCTTCGTCTTTAGGGGGCAGCAAAGGACTATGTTTACACTTCCACAAGCCATGCAAACTGCCGTTCGAAGTTGAGAAACTGTAAAAAAAAAAAAATCTAAGGAAGAGGTAAAAGAAAGATTCACAGTCCTAACAAACAAGGGCTGGGACACGAAATGCCCCCACTTAGAGAGACCAACAGAGAAACAGGAGCCGCAGAGGCACAAGAGACGAACTAAGTGGCTTCCCATTGAATAAAACAACTCTAATCCCAGCACTGCAACCACACACTCTGTCGACTTGGAGCAACATTAACCGCAACATCGTACACACCCACATAGGGAGGCTACAGGCGAGGAGTTCCACTACCCCCAAAACACCAGGGGGGATATTACCAAGGATTTGCGATAATTATCGCAAAGCGCGCTTAGCGCTGTTTTTTTTATCGCCGGCTATCGCTGGATTTCATCGCGGAGATAACACGTTATTATCAACGCTTATCTCCAAGGCGATAGAAAATCCAACAATAGCGGCGAAACCCAGCAATAGCGCAAGAAATCCAGCGAAAAATTCACCGCGCTAATGAAAAGCTTGCTAATAGGCAGGTGAGGACTTAACCTTACAATCCACCTCCCATTGACAAGATGGTTACGTCAGGTTTTTAGCAGGTGTTAAATTCCAGCGATAATCGCGGTTAGCGTGACTTTTTATCGCTTTGCGTGCATTGGTAATAGGGGGAAGTTGTGTTTGCGACTGTTTGAGTCGCTTTTAGTTGGGAACGCCTACTTTGCATGTCATTAGCGATAAATATCGCTGACATGCAAAGCGGCACCAAAACGGTCGCTTTCGCCATGAAGCTGTCGCTAACAGCTGTTAGCGACAGCTTGCTAATAGGGCGATAGAAATATCGCCGCTTTAGCGGCAAAAAGTGCCGCTAAAGCGGCGATAACGCCCTTGCTAATATGCCCCCAGGAACGCTAAGGAAAGAACAGCATGCAGAGAAAGAAGCATAAGCCTGAAACACTTCATGCTGACTACACCCAACAATGGGCCCGAGAAGAAAAACAGCCCCTGGTGTTCTACACCCAGAGCAGCGATACCTGGCGCCGGGCCACCTGTGCAGCGACATGCAGTTCAATACGAGAGCCAGACAAAGAAATACTAGAGGTGGAAGACAAAGCACAACCAGGGTTCGCAGCAATGATCTACCTGACAGGAGCAACTCTAAGCCAGAGAAGCAAAGACAGCCTTAGTAGGGTGCAACAAAAGATCACACAGAAAATGGGAAAGCTTAGAGCTTACAAGGAAGTGTAAGGTGATGATATAAGTTAATAACATTAGTTCAGAGAGAACAGAAGAGGAGGAGAAAGTACAAAAGAGAATAAACCACACCTTTACCACAGCTCCCTTCAAGACACAACCGGATCTAGGCAACTACCGCAAGAGTCCAAGGAAGCCACAACAAACACTGTAGAACACCTATGAAGCAGCAGCATTGGGATTATGTTTAACCACAAAGCAGAAACCAAGAAATTAAAAACATGGGCCGAACGCCTGAACCTAGAGATTACAACACTACAAGCAGAACTAAGGCGAGTAAAAGAAGAACCGTCAAGGAAAGTGCAACTAAACTAAGCATAAACATTAAGTACAAAAAATGATTGAGATAAAGCAGAGGTTAGAAAAGATGGGGAAAAACTTTCAAAGTATTCAGCGGTACACCAAAAAAAAGCAACGGGTGTACCCAAAAATACCACTGATACAAAGTAGGCAACCCTACAAAATACAAAGCAGAAGTAACCCAATACTGAAAGTATTGAACTGAAGAAAACTAACACCGCAGTCACAGAAACAGACAAGAACCTGAGACCTCCTCACTGCAGAAATCAGGTAACATGGGACATTGGAATGAACAAATAAAACCCACCTCAGAACAGCTCCGCTAATAACAGCAGAAAAAGGAAAAACTGCAAACTTACTGAGTACAAACCATGAGTGCAGCAAAGCACCCCATCAAAGAGATGAAACCTACCACTGAAACAAGTAGCACGTAATATTGCTAATAAACATCAACAGGAAATACCTAGACGAAAAAAATATACCCTTAGAAAAAATAAATTGTTAATAATGTATCACAACATTAAAAATGCAGAATTCAGAAACCTAAGCAAGAGACCCATCGAGGAACAAATGATTTAGACAGATAATGAAGCAACATAAAAGAAAACTACAATAAACATTATATATGGATTGAAGGAAATATACAGTCGATATCGAACCACACTATTAATCCTCTCCACTTCTCCGTCGCCAAGCTATAAAACAAGAAGTAATTGATAATATCAACAGCAGCACCCACCACCGTACCCTTCTACAAACCCGTCTGTTCCGCAAAAAGAATGACCTGGTGTATCCTTACATAGAACACCATCAACCTGAAATAAAACAAGAACATCTTGACCAACACAGAGAAACAATCGGCCACAAAGAGGAGACAGCTAGACCAGAACCTCCACCAAATTGTGCATACCAGTGAAATACCAGTGAAATACCATTGAAGTTAAACTCGATGCCCACAAATACGTAGAACGTCAGCAAGAGGTGGGTGATAGAAACAGTCTTACTAATATAATCTTAAAAACAACAGAAACATAAAGAAATTAAGGAACCAAACAAGATGGCAAAAAGCAACATCCAAGACAACACAGAGGACCAAGCACCAAGGCAGCAAGAACATACAATGAGAAGTGATAGGGAACTTCACCATTACAGCAGGCACCACTAACAGACCGCCAGAGCAGCACAGACGAGAAACGTAACAGAGAGGAAATACAAAATACCCAAAAGAACCAACAAACACACAATATGAATGCTCTACTCCTGGAGCAACAAAGTCATGAAACTACTGCAATCTACAGCCAAAGTGGTTGCTCTAATATTCTAACTCAAAACCAACGATTCCTGAACCGAAGAATCAATGTTTCATAGCAGGTACTGATATGGAGAAATATAATTGAACGACATCCTTTACTGTTAACAACCAGAGCATATAAGAGCTGAGGTCACCTACAGTGCTTAATTTGTAAAATAATTAGTGCCGGGGCTCTCATCAGGAGGACACTACAGCTTGCACCATCCGTTGCCCCTCAGCACTGCCAATGACAGTGCCAACACAACAACTAGCCATCACACTTTTACAAGTGTGACAATTCATACTATTCCAGGCCCCCAACGCTATAAGAATGGCTCGGGATGCACATATAAGTCATTGTAAATGTAAATTGAATGAAGAAACAGCTGTTGTTGTGCTCATACCTAAATTAGGCAGACAGGGCCACAACGTGGCAGACTGTCATAAGCGCCGGTGCTGACAATTAAGTGTCTGTGCCGAGCACCGGAAACCGCAGACTCAAATTAAGCACTGGTCACCTATCTTTGGAGTCAAAATCATTACCACAGACTTTGCCAGAAAGACTATCACAAAATTGTTATTCTCCATGAAACACAGCATAAGGTTAAGGGTTGTAGAACCCAGATGAAAAAAATTTGGAGATCTCGGCGTGGAAAACCCAGAATTAAAATGAAAAAGACAATCTAGGGGCATAAAATTCTGCAACACAATAGAACTAGTCAATCTGTTAAAACAATAAAAAAGAGCTCAAGACATAAATAGATTCAAATTTCCAAAACATTATCCCAACAGGCTGATATGTAGTTTTGGTGCAATATCCATATCACCCGCCCAATCTGCCAGCTGCAGACCTTCCACATTATAAAGTTAAACTACCACCTCTTCTAAACAAGGAACACGTTTGTTCTATGCCATGAGAACTAATCTACAGTTTGCGGAACCACCGATAATTTTTGGGATGCAACTTTCCAAACCATGTGTACACTCAAGACTTTGCATAGTGGGGTACGAGCCCAACAGATAACATTCACCTGCTTTTCTGTAAACGAGACGTGAAGGGTCAGAGGAATGCAGGTCAAGTTGAACTGAAAGTACAACCACAATACTCAACACAGTAAAATGGGCTACAACATTCTAGACACAGCTACAGAAGATCAACAACAGATTGATTCCCATCCAAGCCCTTCAAACTTTACAAAATGAGGCAACAAACCTCATGAAAGAGACACAGGCTTCCTAAAGAAACATGAGGCCACAAAAACCACACCAGTGGAGCGGTAAGCAAGAAAAGGTGAGGAACAATGCACAGTGTTTGGGATGCACATATGCAAATGAATAATAAATGCTACAGAATGCTAACAACCTCATTTATACTGGTTAGAGTTGTGCAACACCTAGGGAGAATATGGGGAAAATGCATTGATCTATCGCATTTTTCCTATCTTCTTACAATGTCCGCGGTGGCGATAGAAAGGCAGTGAAATGAGCACTTAAAATGTGGGATTGTGAGGAAAATGTGAGGAGAAATTGTGGTTCTTTACACTGCTGTTTCTCCACACGTTTTCCTCTTCACGCCAAATTATAGAAGCTGAAGTGTCTTCCATATAGCTCTACTTTTAGCTTGCGTACATAATGGAAAACTTGAGTTCATCAATAATAAAAGTGAACAGCAGCCCGTGAACCAAACCTTTCACGGGCGAATAAAATTGTGGACACAACCCGTTCAAGTGAGCTATCTGTGTACAGTAGCTAAAAGCTTCAACTTCGAACATGTTAATACTCTCGAGGGGGCATATTAGCAAGACCCACGTTAAAATTATCGCCGTTTTAGCGGCAGGAAACTGCCGCTAAAACGGCGATAATGGGCTTGCTAATATGCGTTATAGGAATTCAATAGAAGCCCAGGTTAGATGTGCAGGACATCTAACCTGGGCTTCATTGGAATTCCATAACGCATATTAGCAAGCCCATTATCGCCGTTTTAGCGGCAGTTTCCTGCCGCTAAAACGGCGATAATTTTAACGTGGGTCTTGCTAATATGCCCCGAGATTTTATAAAATTGGCAATAATGACATAAAAGTGTGGCCTTTAGAACACGAGTGTGATGTGTTTAGTTCCCCACAAGCTTTCTGTATTTTTTTTTAAAAGGTTATTCAGCGCTTTACCTTCTAATCAGTGCTTTAAATGGAAATGTAGAAGTGCTGGTACTCACTATCCAGAGTGCATGTTTGCTTCTTATAAGTGCCAGCACACTCCCATTAATGTACTGTCGCAGTTCTGAGAAGTGCTGGTACTCTCCCATTAAATGTACTGCTATGGTTCTGAGAAGTGCCAGTACTCTCCCACTAAATGTATTTTTAGAAGTGCTGAGAAGTGCAGGTACTCTCAATTTCAAATTGAAGTAGTGCAGGTACTGAGGGGCAGATTTACAAGCCCCTTGCGTGACTTTTGCGCCGCCGTTGCGTCACTTTTGTGACGCAGCTGCGGCGTAAATGTTGCGGCCCATTTACAACGTGACGCATCTAGGGAGATGCGTCACGTTGTAAAGCCCTGCGTCACATTATACCTGCGTCAGGTATAATGTATGCAGGGTGGGCGTTCCCACGCAGAAAGCCATGTAGAACTGACGCAGTGAAATCTACAAGATTTCACTGCGTCACTCTACGCCTTCACTGAGTCAAAATCCCTACGCCTGCTCAGACCAGGCGTAAGGAATGACGCACTGCTTTTTGAATGGGACTCACCCATCTATTGTGGCGCATTGCTGGAGTTGCGTCACTTTCATGAGCAACTCCAGCAGTGCGTCACTTTTGCGCCAATCTGTTAATTCTTGCGCCATGGAGCACTGTATTGTAAATACAGCGCATCCATAGTGGCGCAAGGACATTCGGCGCTGACGCAAGGAAACTGACGCATCTATGCAGCTGCGTCAGTTACTTGTAAATCTGCCCCTGAGTATGGAACAGTCTCTGCCCACTTAACGTCCTGCTTCTAATAACAATACGCGTACAGAATGAACTATTTATCTACTGGGAAGTATGGCTATACGTTATAACAGCAATAATTAAACAGGTAAATAATGCCCCGCGCGCGCCTTAAAGAAGCAAAGAAGCGACGCTTTGCTTCCTTGTTCTGCGCACGCAAAATCTTACGCATGCGCAGACACACGCTTACTGCTTTCTTTCTGCACGTGGTGAATGAATCCGCCACTTCACCGTGAGCATAAGGGTGTCGCTGCTTCACCCGCCAGAAACTCGCATCTTTCGTAAAAGGTTCGGGGGCATATTATCAAGAACGGCTTTAAAAATTATCGCCGGTTTAGCGGCAGAAAACTGCCGCTAAAGCGGCGATAATGGGCTTGATAATATGCTCTTGAGAATTCCAATAGAAGTCCATGTTCTGGTGTGAACATGGGCTTCTATTGGAATTCTCCAGGGCATATTATCAAGCCCATTATCGCCGCTTTAGCGGCAGTTTTCTGCCGCTAAAGCGGCGATAATTTTAACGCTGTTCTTGCTAATATGCCCCTCGGTTTTCTATAAATAATGCGCACCTACATTCTCCGCTCGTGGTGAACGGGAAATACCGCCCGAGTGGATAATGGGCGAAAAACAAGCGGACCAGGTATGAATGGGGCGTAGCACAATATTTAACCAGAGTCAGGAATACCGAACACAGGGGCATATTAGCAAGACCGGCGATAAAATTATCGCCGTTTTAGCGGCAGGAAACTGCCGCTAAAACGGCGATAATGGGCTTGCTAATATGCGTTATAGAATTCCAATAGAAGCCCAGGTTAGATGTCCTGCACATCTAACCTGGGCTTCTATTGGAATTCTATAACGCATATTAGCAAGCCCATTATCGCAGCTTTAGCGGCAGTTTCCTGCCGCTAAAACGGCGATAATTTTATCGCCGGTCTTGCTAATATGCCCCACAGGCAGATGATGACAAGTACATAAGAGGGCATAGAATGATCACAGATCAAACAGACGCGGACGTGGAGGCCAGCACCAGACCGGATGTGTCGTCGATGCAACTCAGTGAAGCACGAGATAACCTCCTCATATAGCTCGAGAAATGAGTACCACAGAACTGCTACTTTTAGGAATTCCACCACAGGATCATTACCATGCATGCCAACATTTTAGAAGAGGAAATAGGGAGATTCTAAAAAAATAATCGTGAGAATGTAATTCTCCCTTTGCCTTTTATTGGAGCAGAGGCAATTTCAGGCGAGAGCTAGACGAATGTAAGCCATTTTTTGCTTCACAAATTTCAGAATCGGGTCTGTTGGCATGTATGAACTACCTTCTTAAATCTTAAGGAAGAGTGTCCCACACTGCTGGGAAAATACAGAGTTGGCGGAAAAGGCAGCAGGGTACCGATCAGTTTACAATGCCAGATACTCACAAATTATAAAAGGATTACTAAGCATAGAAACCTGCCTGGAGCCCTGGCACACAATAAAGCGTATTGTATTGTGAATTACATGGGATAGAAAGGGGGCGTGTGCTGCTTTGTTGGCAACAAGCGGGAGGTGAAGGGGATCGAATGACTGTCGCTGGATTCTGGTGATAGAAGGAGGCAGAGAGATGGAGAGAGCGAGATGGACTGATAGAAAGTGTTAGGCCCAGATTTCCTAATGCTGCACAGTGCAGCACAGCAGTCAAATGCTTCACAGGGTGGGGTGAAAACCCAGACTTGTAACCCGGACTGTTGGGCATAGCCAGGGAACGAGTACAGAGAGCAGTGCGGAAGGGGAATAGAGTACTGGGATTCACTGTATGTCCTGCATACAGAGCTCACCGGGTACTGGTGAAGGTAGAAAGAGAGTTCCAATTTGAAGGATCGTGAAAAGCCCCGGCACTGCACCTAGAGCTCTCTGGACACTATTGAAGGTAGAAAGAAGGGTTCTAATTCAAGGGCTAGGCCAGAGGCCAGGCCCCGCACCTAGAACTCACTGTCAAAGGCAGAGGGAGCAGGACTACTTGAATGGCCAGGCTAAAGGCCAGGCCTGGCACCCAGAGCTCAGTAGACCCGGTTGAAGGAAGAAGGAGGGTCCTACCTGAAGGGTTGGGCCGGAGGCGCAGCACTGCACTCAGAGCTCATTAGACACTGTTAAAGGTAGAAGGAGGGGTCCTGTTTGAAGGGTTGGGCCAAAGGCCAGGCCTAGCTCTCAAAACGCACTGGGTATGGCTGAAGGCATAAAGACTGGTCCTCCTTGAAGAGTCAGTCCAAAGGCCAGTCCTCACTCCCCGCAACCATTGAACATGGTCAAAGGCTTCAGGAGGGGACCTTCTTGAAGGGCGTGGCCAAAGGCCGGCTACTACATCCTGAACCCACCAGACACTGTTGAAGTCCACGTGCAGCTGGTGTAAAGACTCAGAGGGTGGAGTTTGGGACGTGTACCCAGGCCACACATGCTTAGTGGTCTCTGTGTCTAAGGGTGTTGTGTGCAGTCCCTGTGCAGTGCTACTAACTTTACAAAATGAGACAACAAACCTCACAAGGGAGATGCAGGCTTCCTATAGAAAGAAGAGGACACAAAAACCACACCATCGGTATTGTGAAATCTGGGTGCAGTACCTTTTCACAGTTTACTCAAAAATCACACAAGGTCAGTGCCTGTTACTGTAGTGTAGGACCAACGGTGAGGTGACGTGAGTCACCTTGCTCTCGTGACACTGGTGATATTATATCTGACGTCGATAACGGTGTATCGAAGGGTGGGATTATGGTTGCATTGCTAACCTGTTAGATCTCTGTGTCTTTTTATGTTCTTCATTATGACCATAGCGCCTTCAACTGAAGTCTATTAAGTGAATTTCGGTGGGGGCTATTTCCTTTTCTGTCTAAAGAACTATAATGAAAGATTTTCAGTGAATATAGGGACATATATTTCTCGAGGGCAGCAGGGGGAGGCAAGTTCCCACGCCCTACGTGTAACGGACACTTGCCATGTGTCAAACAATCGACTGGGCCATACTGGGGCGCAGGGCTTTCAGGGCATGACACAGTCGTACCTGCCACATTTCAGTGGTTTGGGGGTTTTGGATTGTAACTGTAATGTCACTTGATGTATATTCCTGAAATATCTATACTACATCCAGGTCGATGGTAGCGCTGCCTCTCTTAGGTAAATATTCTAAAAGCTTATTTGGTGAGGTATAAATGGTAATGCCATGTTTGGGCATAGGGGGCAAAGGGTAATGAGAGGAAGTCAAAAGAACTACTCATGATCATACACATGACATCACAAATGGCGTCATTGTGACATCATCAATCAAATCACGATATGGCAGATCATGAGAGGCAAAAATAAAGGGCCTGGCTGCAGCTTGTGCCTTATGCTTGCTATGCGTAGTTTGTTCAGATGTCTATGAGCCATCCCGTGTGTGTGTTATGCACACAGCGCAGCTGCAGCAAAGAAAGACTGAAATACTGCCAAAGGGCAATACACACTAAATGACAATAAATTGAGACATGAAAGGGAAAAACACCTTTAATTAGCATTACAGTAAACTCACCTACAATATGACCGCACATTAAAAAAACTCCATCTCATAATCACAATTGAATGAATTCCATTAGAAGGGCTGCTGGTCTACAACCCACAAGCAGAGATCATGAACGGTCGCTGGCAAAGCGCCAACACCTTTGGTACATACACAGACACACAGACTTACTTCGAAACATGTGGAACCATCAATACAATGTCCACAGACCATTCTGAGGAATGAGATTTCCAGAACTAAAAGAGCACCCAGATCCCCAAATCAGTACAGGACCATAAAAATGGTAGAAATATGCTGTACAAAGGCCACATGACACAACATAGGTACAGAAGACAGCTAAGATTAGCCAGGCACGTCTCCCTCCAGCAGAAGCCAGGTCAGCCCTACATAGTGATGCACTCAGTTTTTTCCCATAACCTGTGGTTACACCCTGGTGTTGACTACAACTAGAAGATGACGCAAATCTGAAAGCCTGAACTTGACTCATTAGGTAAGTTTCCAAGGAGTTACCTAGAAATGCGGTGGCCCGAGCCTAGAGAGGAATGCCTGCGTAAATGACAGTATGGAATGCAGCACAGCGAGGTTGGGAACAGGCTGTGTGAGCGGAGGAATCTCGCCACCAGCACAATGAAATGTCATCCATAACTCTCTTTTTTCTACATGGACTCAGAGTAACCCACACAGACTTACAGAAGCCAGCCTGTAAGTAGAGAATCATAAAATTACACGTGTACCATGTATATTACGACAGAGGTGGTATTTAACACCTAACCACAGTTTGAGATGTCTGGATTTCTAGGAACTGGGGTTAGTATATTGTGTTTTGCTGACAACAGCAGGAGGACAGGAATGAGTCTGTCGCTATCCAGATGGATCACCCCAGGGGGATCCAGCAGAGCTCGCCTCTCTGAGAACAAGTACAGATCGCTGCTGTGAGGCCCCCGACCTCGCCTCTCTGTGATATCCACCAGAGATTACCTCTCTGATATCCAACAGGGATCGCTTCTGCGAGATCCTGCAAAGATCACCTCTCTGTGTGAACTTGCAAAGATTGCCTTTGTGAGATCAAGCAGGGATTGTCTTTGTGAGATCCACCAGAGATCACCTCTGCGCAATCCACAAAGATGACTTCTGGGAGATCTAGGAGAGCTTGCCTCTCCGTGGATCCTGCAGATATTGATTTTCTGTGAGCCCAGTTTCCTTGCTGAAGGGCACAGGAGTAGCTTAGTCAGTGAGGTCCTGGGGTGGGAGGGGGTGAATTTCAAATTTCCCAACTAAAAAAGCAGTGGGCTGCAGAGTGGAGAGGTGAGATTACCAAGGTTTGGGTTCAACTGTGTACATGAGGAATAGGGTCAGGACTGATTTGCATTAGGTGGGCCTCTGTCTAGAGTGGCACAGTGAGTGAAAAACAATCGGTTGGAAGGCTATCCTGAGTAATTGTCAGTGGTTAGACTATTTGCAAGCAACCACATTTGGGTGTTTGATTGGCGGTAGTACGCCTGGAAACCTGAGGCTGGTGCAGCTTTCCAAGCCTACTACTGCCAATGTTTGTGAATTCCAAAAAGTAGTACATTTGCACCCATTCAAGGAGTATTTCCATAAATACAGATTCACTACTTCTTTAGTAAACTGGTCACTATATATATATTTAAGATTCTGATCCAAAAACTGAACACATTGAAACCGCTTAGTGAAATGGGAATGATGGGGAAAAAAAGGACACAGACATAGCAGACCCAAATCAGGGCCCCCAGACCCAACTACCAGACCAAGAATGCATTTGAGCGGTATCACACCCCAAACAACCCCGCTGAAGCTACGCCTCTGCCCGTCCCACCTGGGCCTAGTAGTTCTCCCTGGGGATTCATGACTAAGGTCATGTTCAACACAACAGCCTGGAGTCCCTGCCCTGGGATCACTTGTTTTAAATGTTTTTTCACTGCACACTTTCTTTTTCGTCTACTTCTACAAGAAGCCTTGATTGTTGAGAGTTATCAAATTTGTGCATGTGAGCAGAGCTCACTGTTTCTAGTCCTCACCTTTTACAAACCATTTTATCAAGTGACTGATGGCCCTATGTCCTAAGCGTGAGTTGTTGGGTGAGCAGGCAAATTAATAGGGCGAGCCGAGCCATGGGTCTGACTTGGCTCAAAGAGTCCGTGCAGGAGCCAACCCAAGAAAACGTTTGGCATGTACATCGTACAACAAAGATAATACAAAAATGTTTATACAATCTCTTCAAAGTTCATAAAAGCGTATTTTTTTATCATATCGAATCTTTTCACTGTAATACATCAGAGTATATTACTGCATAGACAGACATTTATTAAAAGTGATAGTTTTTAGAAACATTCAAGGCTCGTCCCCCAAAAACAATGCCTTTAGTGCACCAAGAGGCAAGTCAGTAGTTATGTAAACCCTAAATATGGCCAATATTCTTATAATAGGTGGAGCGACATTATAGTCTATTAAATCAAACATAATAGGTGCTTGTGCAGCGCACATCCTGAACTCAAGTATTTAAATGTGTGCTCATACGTTATAATAAAGAAAAAGGAGGCTCTGTGAAATAAAATATTTGCCTAGGATCACACAATTTGGACAAGCAGGGAAGCCAGTATTGTTTCCAGGCTATCTGGTTTCACATTTTGAAATTCAGCCACCAGATGGGTCTCTGTGTCTCTCTCTCTCTCTCTCTCTCTCTCTCTTTCTCTCTCTCTCTCTCTCTGTCTCTCTCTCTCTCTCTCTCTCTCTCTCTCTCTCTCTCTCCCTCTCCCTCTCCCTCTCCCTGGTCACTGTTTTGTCTTTTATTCTTGTCTCACCATGAGAAAATCCAGCACCGAGATAGCAGACCTGATTTAGGGCCCAACTCCACACAAGAATGCATTTATTTGGGGGGGTGTCACCCAAACAACCCCCTGAGGCTACACCCCTACTGAAGGACTCTACAGACGCCCCTTTACGATAAGTGGGCAAAGAAATGAAAATCCCATACCTGTTCCATTCAGCCCCAGGGTAGTTGTCTAAACAGATCTATTATTTCCAGTATATATATATACATAGTGATATTTGGTCTGCCCTTTCAATCACTGGCTTTTTTTGACCCACCTCTTTTAGCCATTTGGTTGATACTTTGTCAGTCACATCTTGGCTCAGCCCAGAGGAGGACTGCCCTGTCAACTAATTCTGTTGGCTGTTGAGTGTTTCCTTCTCTTCAATGCAGTGCATGCAAAGCAATTAATACAGGACTATTTTACAACTCCCTGTCTCTCCATCAGCTTCCTGTTCTAATGTATTCACAAATGCACATTTGTTAATGCCAGAATTTACATGCATTAGCAGATAAAACCCAGACTTACCGGCTTTGCCCATCAGTAGAGAACAAGACTTTACTGGACTGAGGGCGCACCCATGTGCGCCCCCCAACTTTCGTTGGCTACAGTCGATTAACCACCTATAACTGAAATTATTTTTTTATTTTTAATTATATTTCACCAAAAGTATAACATTAGTTATAGCCATTTTCTTTAGGGGAAGATCATATTAATTCTAATGAATGACAGTACATATTGTTACATAGGTTATTTCAGACAGGGCATCACTCTCGTTTAATTAAATCATATTACATAACAAAGAACGTTGGGCGTGTACACCATCAATGTTGTATTTCTGTTTTACAATGTTGCCCGTCTGGTCTTTTGCCTCATGGTTTATATTTGGATTTTTCAACACACCATATGCAATGCATTGCTTAATCCCATTCTAGATTGTATGTCTCAGACAATTTCCTACAGATCTTCTGATTTTTCAGTGGTCAGCCCTTACTCTTGTATATCTCTTTGTCTGCTGCCCTACATTAATATATACCCTGGAACCAAGCATTTGTTGTCGGTATTGTTTGGCCTCCCCTTTTCCCACCTCCTGCTTCCCACCAGTCCCATCTTATATAACAAATACTTGTGATTCGTTGCTGTTAGTTTCCCTATATACCCTGTAAATGGGATCCCTGAATTCCATAAGTGTGCTCTGTGATTGCATTAAGTGCTGTATGTATTTTTTTTAATTATTTTTTTTTCCCCAGGGAGAAATGGAGATACATAACACTTAAATAAAAAAATACACATGCAGACATATAAATACACATCCCAGGGATATCATAGGCATTTCTTAAAGATACAATTCATGCACAATAAATAGCATTCAAATATCAAATTTCATCTTAATGAACATCTTATTACAATGATTTTAAACAAACTTTTCCCACAACCTAAGAAGTTTTGTGTGGCTCCCACTCGGGCCGCATACAACTGTTCTCGTTGTTTTACTCTATAGATTTTGGCCGGCCATTCCAAAAATGTTAGAATTAATTTAGACTTCCATGTTTGCAATATTGACGATCGTGCTGGGAGCACATGGTAGTATATTAACTTGTGAAACCTAGCTGATAAACTCAATGAAGGTGAATTCCCCAGTAAAATCGTAACAGGATCTTGTGATAATATAAAATTTAATTTCTTTTCACAATATTCAACAACTGCCTTCCAGTAGGGATCTCATCTGCACAAAATTGCATTGGACGGTAATTGGCCTCTCTTAAATCTGAACAAACGTGTCTTGTTAATATTGTTCCACATACCTACTGTTATAATGATATTTTTCTCGGTTGCCCATTTCTCAGAGATTTTGGAAACAAATTCTGTTTCTTTTCACCCAGCAAGATAGTTTTTCCAAGTACCAATGGATCTCACTCGTGAGTCCTCTGTTAGATCCGAGATCAGATCCATATTAACACTCATGCTCCTCGACCAATTCTTAACAAAAAAGAATATGTGGCATTACATGACCACACCAACCATCCTTTCAATACTTTTATTGATGGTTCAATACTTGACCACGTTTCCATACACAATTAACTGACAAACCCTTAATTTGACACCTAGATATTTCTATTTTATCTAAGAAAGTCTAGCCCTTAATGCTTAAATCTTCAAAACGAGTAGCAGGTTTAATATATGGAATAGAAAAATTCTTTAAAACCTGCTCTTTTCTTTTAAAAATGCATTACAACACCTCATGCAGAACTTTCACGGTGATTTGTCAGACTCAAGATATCAACCATTCTATGTCCATTAAGAATGATACCCCTCAGATCATTGGCAAAATATCTGTGTGGAAGATGCATATTTTACATCCTGAAGGCATATGTGCAAAAGTTATTTTGATATTCAGAAGAGCTAAGCCTCCCTCTTTTGTGGATCTATATAAAGTGCTAAGTGACAATCTGGGGGTTTCACTTCCCAAATATAGGAAGAAAGCAAACTTTCTATTTTCTTAAAAAAACGGAGCAATAGGACACGTGGGACTAAACCATGGTAAAACTGACATTCTGATCAAAGCCACTTCGCCAAGAAGCGTTAGAGTGAAATTCCACTTAGATAGCAAAGATTTTACTTTATAAAATAAAGGTCTATAATTTAAATCATAATAGTCGTCTAGATTTGATGTAATAAAAATGTCTCTAAAAGTGCCTCACTCTGTTATTATATGATTCTTGAATCTCTATGGCTTGGCCATAGAGAGGTGTGAAAATCTATGAGACTTTTTCCTTATTTATTTTATTTGGAAGGTTTTATATATGCGTGAATAAGGGCCTGGAGGGTGTCGCAGCCTCTCCCATTTAGAAAGATTAAAATACAATATTTATATCCACAGTAACCTTTAAAACCAGTATGTTGTGCTTTAACGAGGGCTACAGAGTCAGCATATCAAGAGAGTAATGAGCTAAAATGACATAAGATAATGATGATAAGGTTTCATCTTCTTAAAGGCAGTGTCTTTTTTATGTGTGAATAGATGGTGGCTTCTATCGGGGTTCTGAACCTACGATGGCATCCTGGAGAGTCAAGAGGAATAAAACAGAACTTGGGTGTCCAGCTATAGTACAGTAGCATCCAAGGCCCTGAGCAAATGCCAGTGCCTATCACGGCCACCTCCCAATAACTAGTGACTGACTGACTGCCCCATGACCTCTAAGTAAAGTAAGTTGGGTGCAATGCCCAATTGGCAATCTGGAAATAGGAGGCTTTTGCGGTGCTATTGTTGAGGCGAGGGGTCAAACCTGTGATGTAATCAGGGGACAAAGAGTAAATGATGCACTTTTACTACCCCGGCATTATGGTGAATGGATTTCCATGTATGTGGCCAGGATGACCGCGAAGTACGCCCACTTATAAAGCCAACGTGCTCGTAAAATACTTCACAGTCTGAATTGCTGGTGAAACTGACTGTGGGTCATTGGCCTTAAGCCACAGGAAGAATTTTTGGGAAAAAAGAGGCAGTGTGATAATTTTTTGGGACTCAGACATTATGTTGAATATGCAGCAATGACTAGGGAGGCTGACCTGTACTGTATGGTGAATTCAACAATACACACACAGCTGCCTCCATCTGCCAGCCAGTCTCAAAACCACTGAGCAGGCGGCATCCTTTAAATGATTTCAATCATTGTGGAGGCTAAATGGGGCATCTTAAAACACATTTGTAAATACAAAACACCCCGCACGACAACAGACTGAATTAGAATCAATGTTCCCTCCACCAGCTCACATGTGTAGACTGGATCATGACATGTTCATGCACCAGCACCAGCTCACACGGTCTGTAGACTGCATCATGACTTGTCCCTGCTCACATGTTCCATAGGCTGCATCATGACACGTCCTTGAACTAGATTGCATGTCTCATAGACTACATCATGACATGGCCCTGTACCAGCTGACATGGCCTATGGACTGAATCATGACACGTCCCTGCTCCAGCTGACATATCCAATAAACTGCATCATGATAAGTCTCTGCACCAGCTTGTGTGTTCTACAGCACATCCGTGTGCCAGATTGTATGTTTAATAGACTGCAACATGACATATCCCTGTACTAGCCCACACAGTCTATAGACTACATCATGACACATTCCTGCTTTAGTTCACACATCCAATAGACTGAATCCCAACACGTCCCTGCACCAGCTGACATGGGCACTAGACTGAATCCTGGCACGTCCCTGCACCAGCTGACATGGCCACTAGACTGAATCCTGGCACGTCCCTGCACCAGCTGACATGGCCACTAGACTGAATCCTGGCACGTCCCTGCACCAGATGACATGGCCACTAGACTGAATCACGACACGTCCCTGCACCAGCTGACATGGCCACTAGACTGAATCACGACACGTCCCTGCACCAGCTGACATGGCCACTAGACTGAATCCTGGCACGTCCCTGCACCAGCTGACATGGCCACTAGACTGAATCCTGGCACGCCCCTGCACCAGCTGACATGGCCCTAGACTGAATCACGACACGTCCATGCACCAGCTGACT
Source organism: Calotriton arnoldi (assembly GCA_963921515.1). Classification (NCBI taxonomy): domain Eukaryota; kingdom Metazoa; phylum Chordata; class Amphibia; order Caudata; family Salamandridae; genus Calotriton; species Calotriton arnoldi. The sequence continues at coordinate 953,686 of CAWUFW010002741.1, read as the reverse complement.
TGGCCACTAGACTGAATCCTGGCATGTCCCTGCACCAGCTGACATGGCCAATAGACTGAATCATGACACGTCCCTGCACCAGCTGACATGACCTATAGACTGAATCACGACACGCCCCTGAACCAGCTGACATGACCTATAGACTGAATCACGACACGCCCCTGCACCTGCTCATATGTCCCAGACAGTGTGAGCATCATGACATGTCCCTGCACCTGCTCATATGTCCCAGACACTGTCAGCACCATAACATGCCATGGCACAAGCATAACTGCAAAAACAGAGGCGGAACGCATACATTTTGGATATGGTTATTCTCGATGTTGACAGTCATTTTGTAATATATTGGTTACTGTTATTACGCTTTGCATGTCACAATAGCATTGCAGATTTCTATGTGTTTTGCTGCACATCAGCTTTAAAAATGTTGTTGCCCTGAAGAAGAGCAACTTGCTCCAAATGCATTGGTGCTTACATGTGAAACATGTTGATGAACTCTGCGTATTGTTTGTGTATCCAAACGCACGATGATCGATGATTGTGCAGTAATCAGCATGCATTGATGCACAAAAATGCATGGGATTACCAGTAAATAGAATTTATCCTTCATTGTAAATTGATATAAATTATTGAGTAAAGTTCAACAAACCTTGGTATGTATGTATGTATATATGTATGTATATATGTATATATATATATATATATGAAAGAGGTGGTCTTACCGGCCTTACGGGATGTTCTAAATCTATCCATCGCCAATGGACTTGTTCCACCGGCCTGGAAACACGCCATGGTAAAAGCTTTATTGAAAAAGCCTAGCTCAAATCCGGAAGTCCTGAGCAACTATCGTCCCATATCCCTGTTACCCATGGTTAGTAAGATTCTGGAAAAGCACATAAATTCCTCTCTGTCAACCTTCTTAGAAACTTATGAGCTCCTACACCTTTCCCAGACGGGCTTTCCGCACTTATCGCCGTGGTCGAAGAAGCAAAAAAGATAATCGATCTGAGAGGAACAGCGGCCATCATTCTCCTTGACCTCAGTGCCGCCTTCGACACGGTCAACTTTAACATTCTCCTCGAAAGGCTTAGGAGGGCCGGGGTATCAGGGGTAGCCATCTCTTGGATCCAATCCTTCCTTAACGGCAGAACATTTCAGGTCTTCGCGGGAGAATCTACCTCTAGGCCTTTGCCTCTCAGCAATGGAGTTCCTCAGGGATCTTCCCTGAGTCCTACACTGTTTAACGTGTATATGAGGCCACTGGCGGATGTCATCCAGCCGTATGGGATTAAAGTTGTCACTTATTCTGATGACACTCAGCTGGTGATATCTCTAAATCACCCGCTGAATGCTCCATCTGACCTGGAATCCTGCCTGGAGAAAGTAGCCACCTGGATGCAACACTCATGTCTCAGACTCAATGGAGACAAAACCGAAATTATGTATCTAGGTAACACACCCTATAAGGATCTCAAATTGTCATGGCCATCCTGTCTGGGACACCCCCCGGTCCCAAAGCCCCAAATAAAAAGCTTGGGCGTGTGGCTTGATAAGCCACTTAAATTCGACCAGCAAGCAGTGGAAGTATCAGGGATCTGTCACGGCATCCTTAGAATGCTGCGTAAAGTCCTCCCCCTTCTTCCCATGGGGGCCAGGAGAATCATGGTCCAGGCCTTAGTCCTCTCGCGCCTGGACTACTGCAACTCACTGTACATAGGAGCACCCAAGTCCACCTTAAAGAAGCTACAGGTGGCACAGAACTGTGCCGCCCGACTACTGGCAGGTCTGCCCAGAACACAGTCAGCCATGCCCAGTTTAAAGACCTTACACTGGCTGCCCATAGAGGAGAGGATTACATTCAAAACCTTATGTATTGCCCATAAGACCCTCATGGGGAAAGGTCCTCTCATCAACCAGTCCCTCATCTCCTCATATAGTCCGAGGAAACTCCTCCGTTCTGCGAGCCTTAATCTAGCCACTATCCCCAAAATCCAAAGGATGCGAAGTGGGGGTCGTCCCTTCTCATACAATGCAGCCAAGCTGTGGAACACCCTCCGCCTGCATCTGCGCCCTGAGACATCCCACCTCACCTTCCAGAAGTGTCTCAAAACCTGGCTATTCCAAAACTTCAACTGGTAGCCGCTTCTCTTCGCCTGGTTTTCTGCCGCTAGCGCTGCGATGCCTCAGGGTAGCCATGCGCTTAAGAGGTGTTAATTAATAATAATAATAATAATAATAATATGTGGTATTTGTATAGCACAAACCTAGCCGAATGGGCCTGGGCGCAGTGCAGGGTCAATAATAAACATAGAGTCAATGAATGACAGGAGAAGTAGTTGCTGATTGGATGCTTACTGCATTGTGATGTCCTCGCCGGTCCCTGCTCTCCAGACTACCAGAATAAAGGATGCTTATCCACATGCAATGTACTATCCCACATGTGGCCTGGGCAGAATACGACAAGTCCATGCACCATATCACATGCTGCCTGAACAGCATGACATGACAGACTTCGTGACAAGTCCCCTCACCACCTTACATGTCTCTGGACAGAACCTGCTTCATGTCATATCCCTCCGTCAGCTCACATGCCACCTGGACAGTGACAGGATCATGAATTGTTCCTGGTCCCGCTCACATGTCTTCTGGACAAAACATGACAAGTCCCTGCACCAGTTCACATGTCACCTAGAGATTATCAGCGTCACCAGCTCAAACCTCTCAGATGATATCAACATCATGGCATGTCATTGGACAAGTTCACATGTCTCCCAGACATGTCCCTGCGTCAGCTCACATATGCCTGAATATGCCAAGTCACTACTCACGTTCGCATGTACTTGAACAGAACATGACAAATCCCCACATAAACTCACAAGCCCCAGATGGTGCCAGCCCAATGGTAAGAGCCTATACCAACTCAAATGAACTAGATGCTATCAGCATCCTAACATGTTCCTGCACCAGCTCACATGTATTCGAACAGAACATGACAAATTACTGCACAAATTAACATGTCCCAGACGGTGTAAGCCTCATGGTAAGTACCTGTACCAGCTCAACTGAACCAGATGATGCTGCAGCTCATATGTCCCAGATGGTGTTAGTTCCATGACAAGTCTCTGCACAAGCTCACATTTACTTGAACAGAGCCATGACATGTCCCTACGCCAGCTTAAATGTCCCAGTTGGTGTTAGCCTCATTGTAAGTACCTGCACCAGCTCACATGTACTTGAACAGGACATGACAAATCCCAGCACAAATTCACATGTCCCAAATGGTGTGAGCCTCGTGGCAAGTACTTGTGCCAGCTCATATGAACCAGATGCTGTCAGCATCTTGAGATGTCCTTGCACATGTCCACATGTCCCCGATAGGGTCAGCCACATGACAAGTCCATGCACAACGTCACATGTACTTGAAGAGACAATGACAATTCCCTCCACAAGTTCACATGCTCCAGTTGGTGTTAGCCACAGAGTAAGTACGTGCACCAGCTCACATGGCCCATAGACTGCTTCATGGCACGTCCCTGTACCACCTCACAAGTCCCTGAACAGTGCCATCCTTATGACAAGACCCTGTGCCAGCTCACATGTCTCACATGATATCAGCATCATCCCGTCGCTGCCCCTCACACACAGCCCTGGACAGTACCAGCATCATGGCATGCATGCACCAGCCTCCCTGGCCTGCTGACCGCGGCATGAGGTGCCTGCACCAACTCACTAGTTGCCCACAGAGTATCAGTGTGATGTCAGAACCCTGCACCTCTCACATGACCCTGGACAATATAAGCATCATGACGTCACCGCACGTGGGTCACTTGAACAGTGTCTGCATCATGACATCACCACACCAGGGTCACCTAAACAGTATCCGTATCATGATGTCACTGCACCAGGGTCACCTAAACAGTATCCGTATCATGACGTCACCTAAACAGTATCCGCATCGTGACATCACCGCACCAGGGTCACCTAAACTGTATCAGCATCATGATGTCACTGCACCAGGGTCACCTGGACAGTATCAGCATCATGATGTCACTGCATCAGGGTCACCTGGACAGTATCAGCACCATGACGTCACCACACCAGGGTCACCTGGACAGTATCAGCACCATGACATCACCGCACCTGAGGCCCATGGACAGTATCAGCATCATGACGTCACCGCACCTGAGGCCCATGGACAGTATCAGCATCATGACGTCACCGCACCTGAGGCCCATGGACAGTATCAGCATCATGACGTCACCGCACCTGAGACCCCTGGACAGTATCAGCATCATGACGTCACCGCACCTGAGGCCCATGGACAGTATCAGCATCATGACGTCACCGCACCTGTGGCCCCTGGACAGTATCAGCATCATGACGTCACCGCACCTGTGGCCCCTGGACAGTCTCAGCATTAAGACAATTCACTGGCTTAGGGTGACCAACCGTCCGTAATTTTCACGGACTGTCCGTAAATTTGCCTGAAAGTCCGTTGTCTGTGACTGATGTCTTAACAGACGGCATTTGTCCCTAGTTTTAACCTCTCAGCTAAAGTACAAAAGTTCATTTCCACAATTAAAATTCGCCAGCTGAAGTGCAAGGGAAGGAATCTCCTGTGCTGCATTCCAGAGGGAGGGGCAGGCGGCCAAAATGAAATCTTCTTGACAGGGTGTCTGTTGTCCAAAGAAATGCAAATGAGTGCAATTGGTTAATTGGCAAATGTAAGGGCTGCCTGTGAGGCATTAATTGATGGAATCACTTGAAGCTGCCTGATGACAAGATATTTTCTTTTTGAGAGGTACTTTAAGGGTGGTCCAGGCTGAGCTGTGGAGTGCATGCTTTTAATGGACAGTTATAAAAAAATATTTGTACTGGGTATAATCAGCATATTACTAAGATCTATGCTTTGGAAGCACTTTTTTTCTGTAACCTAAATTTATATGTGCATTTAGTGGCAGCCTATATTATACTGTGTATAATGCACGATTAAAATAACTTAAAAATTCATAGTGCTTTCAGGGACCTCCTAGCACTAAAAATACACATGTCGCCTTTCCCTGCTGCACCAAACAGGATTCAATTCTATGAGCCTATGGTTGCACACATATACATCTGTAGCTATCACATTAAGCAATAGAGCCTTCATAACATAAAATAGTGCATTGCCCACTGTTTAGTTTAACGTTTATTCATTTTTCAGTGCATTATTTTATATGTAGTCACCTGACGGTGAGAGATCAACAAAATAGTTACAGAATATTTTGCTCTTTTTATCCATTATCCATGCATTTGATTCCGCCTCTGCGCTTACTGACTCCCTCCCCTTCGCAGTATCCATACTTTTTTTAATGCACTTCAACCGCTGCATTGAATAGCTTTGAGGTGGGGGAGCCAACAAATTTATAAGGAGAGCCCAGCCAAGGGTCTGGCACAGATCTTAGAGCCCGTGCATGTGCCAAGCCATGATATATTTGCTGTGTAAATCATTCAACAAACATCATGTAAAATATGATATAATTCAAGAGAAGCGTATTTCTTTAACGTGAAGCATTGACGTTAATACATCACATTAAAGTCTATTAAATCAAATGCAATAGGTTTTTTATACAACTGGTATTCGGAACTCACGTACTTGAAAGTGCTTTCATATGCATTAATGAAGAAAAGAAAGTTTGGTTGAGTCAAACATTTCCCTAAGATCACACAATTTAAGCAGGGAAGACACAATTTATCCTGGTTTTCTAGTTTAACTTTGTACAAATCAGCCAAGAAATGGGTATTTGTCTTTCGTTATGTTAAGGACTTTGGGCCAGATGTAGGTAACTTCAATTTAGCGAGTCCTTAATAGCGATTTTTACCGAATACGCTATTAAGGACTCGCTAAATGGAATGTAGTAGGAATCGCTAAAATATTAGCGATTCCTTAACATTCACTTAATAACGAATTGGTAATTGAGATTCGTTATTAAGGAATACCTAGCCATTCATTCCTATGGGCTAGGAGGCCCATAGGAATGAATGGGAAGATATTCACTATTAACGATTCGGTATTACCGAATCGGTAATAGACGGAGGTATTTCAAGGGTGCCAGGGTGTCCAAAGGACACCCTGTTGCACCCTGAAATGTGCATGTGTGCACATGTGGCGCACATACATGCCCTAAGGGCATGGATGTGTGCCACATGGCACATTTAAAAAAGCAAAAAAGTGCTTTTTAAAGGAAATCGCTACTTACCACCAACTTGAAGTTGGTGGTAATTCTGCGATTCCTTAAGGCTCAAGTGCACTATTTTTAGTGCTACGTACATTGCATTTAAGGAATCGGTATTTCCGATTCCTTAAATGCAAGAGCAAAATAAGGAATCGCTATTTTGCGATTCCTTATTTTGCATGTAGGTATGAACTCACCTACATTGCACTCAGCCAAATACCGATCGGTGACGCTGAAATTCTCCGAATTTCAGGCGTTACCGATCTGATGTTAGCCACCTACATCTGGCCCTTTGTTTTTACTTCTTTGTGCATTGTTCTGAAGTTTTTATATAGCGTGAACTTGGCCCAAAGGTTTTGGAGCACTTTACAAGAGCACCACTTACACTGCCCAATGTCACATTCATTGTTTATAGGCATGGTGAGATTACATGGTTTACCCCAAATGACAGGATGTTGAGCCATTGCAGAAACTCAAACCTGGTTCCCTAGTTCCAAGGTCAGTAGCCCTGTCCCTAATGCTGCATCCTGGATAGAGGGTAGGAGGCAGGCAGAAGCCACTTGAAAGCTCGGCTCGTTATAGGATCGAGGTTCCAACAGGACCTCGAGATGAGCCAGAGCCAATCTTCAGGCTCAAGCTTTCAGTGGCTTGCTCACCTATAGTATAGCTATATAATGTCTAAAAAGCCAGTGATATTAGCATATGGTGTCTTGCGTTATCTTACCTTCTTTAAGGACCCTTTTTTTAGCTATTGTGTCAGATTAGCCTGTGATCTGTATTGATTTAACACAGTATACTATTCATCTTACAGAGTTGTAGAAAAACACTGTCTTCTGGTCCTAAAGGGGAATGAGAAAAATAAATTAATGTAATAAGTGGTTTATGTGCACTATGTGTGACCGGGAACCCTGTGTTCAAATCCCAGATTTCCTGCATGGCTAAATTGTGTGATTTCATCAAATCATTTTACTTCATGTGTCTAATTTACTTGATAGTGGTGTTTGAGAGCACTTTCAAGTAATTCAGTTTAAGATGGACTGTGTACAAAAAACAAATTTGTCCATAACAATAATATTGAACATGATGTAAGGGACACCAGACAATTGGTTCACCTTGTTCACTTACGGTGTTGTTAAGAGCAGGGTTAGTGAATGTTTTAAAGTTCATGTTTAGAAACTTTCACTTCAAATAAATGTCAATGGAATGTTGTGAGCTAATGCACTAAACTAAAACACTACCATTTTTTTTAAAGATTGTATTGTTGCATGCCAAAAGAGGTTACATAGCATGATAGTAGCCAGGTATGTGGCAATAGATTCCATCGTACAAGTACAGAAGAACAGCACTGGGCTCTTTATGAAGAGTTAGCATGCATTTGTTACATTTTTCTGTGTAACAAACTGACCCATAATAACTGTCCCTCTCCACCCCCCGCCCAGTTGCTGCTGCTTTAACTATTAGCGTAGGGAAGCAGAGCAATGAAGCCTGTGGTGCTTAGAAGAAAGTGTTCTAGAGGGGAAATCATGAAAGAGTGTTGAAGATAGCCCTGAAACCACTGCCTTGAGTAGTTGCCAGATGTTTACAATGTGAGGTACACTGAAATATATCAATTTGCCTATAAAACCTGGATTACGACTCTAGCCTGTAGGTCCCAATGTCAAAATGAGCACATTTGGCTATGGGAACAGAAGCTGGTTCTTGAATTGGGAGGTCGGATGCAAGACCCTGCAGCCCATTAACATGCCACCTACCCCCCAGCGCCACACTCCAGCAGGAGAGGGAGCTCCCTTCAACTTGACAAAACTGATTATAAGGAGAAAAAAAGTAAATTGCACATTTCCCAAATATTGATAGGAAAATGAGGATTGTCTAGCTAAAGAGTGGTAGCTGTGCAGCATGAACCAATATATGGAGCTCTAAAACCAGGGCCGGCTTTAGGGCGGTGCAACCGGTGCAGCTGCACTGGGCGCTGACCTGGAAGGGGGGCACTGACCTCAGGGGAGTGCTGTGTTTAGCAATAACTTAAGATTTAAAAGCACCTGCGGAAGAGTTCCTTGTGCATCCAGCTTTCAGGCAGCAATAAAAATGTGGAGTTAACTCTTGTGATTAATATTCCTGCTAGAGAGAGAGATGGAGTTTTGTCTAGGGGAAGTTTTGACTCGCCATAAAGTAGCGCAGAGGGTTAACATGCCTGCTGCTAAGAACAGATCTGCATTTTATGTGGATAGCTGAGTGGGTTAGTAAATCCAGCCTTTATCCTCGCTTCAAAACAAATTAAATGTATGTGAGAGAGGGCCTGTGGAGAGATGAGGGGCACTTTTGCTGGGTGGTAGTGAGGGAATCCGAGGAGGAGGTCATGGGCTGGGGGCACCAAAAAAGATTGTTGCAACGGGCGCTAACAGTGCTAAGGCCGGTCCTGTCTAAAACATGCTCCACTAGGAAAAGTATGCAAATACCGGAGAGGGGGTTGCTGTATAATTATTTATTACAAATATTTCCACGAAAGCACACCCGGATACCTGAGACAGGTGCGTGTTTCCAGGTGTACGGCTGGAAACATTTTATGAATCCTGAATTACGACTCACTGGAGGCATTTGCACATGTGTCATTGTAATTGTGCATGAGGAAATACCTTTCCATGTGTGCTTTTTTTTCCCCATAGACAAACTATTTCCTCCCATGGAGGAAACCTCTTCCCTTACGACCTCACCAGTTTTGGGGAGTGTTACAGTCCCATTCCCTGTACTGGAAATTAATTTACTCCTACCCTTGCTACCGGGAAATCAACAATAACTATCTAAGAACGGGTATAAAAAAAAGGTATTTGAATACCCACAGACGCTTGGATTAGTAGGCATTGTCAAACTCAACTACCATCAGTGAATATATTTGGTAGATTGGAATGCCACCCGCGCCCTCCTGGTGACCCGTTTAAACTGCAGGGTGTGCACGGCAGAGACTTCTAATAGATGCTTCTGGAAGCTGCACACAGTTATTAAAGCAGTGTCACAACTCCCTGTAAATATGTGGGCAGTTATTACTACACAGACTTCCTCACCTATCGATAGTAATAAGTTGTATTTGGCGCTTGGCCCCGCTGTGTCCAAGTGCTTTAACAATTCATTGTGTTACCCCTTTAAAAGGGAGGGACAGAGAAAGTGAAAAGTGTGCATTGAAGTTAGGGGTCGAGGGATTCCTATGTCTTGCGGGTTGTTTTTCCTTCTGAACCAGGGTCACTTTGGACTTTGGCGATGAGGCAAAGCGACCGCTCCAGAGGATCCAAGAAATGTTCCCAGCCTGGCGGGGGATCTAGCTCCTTCAGTGTTCTCAATCTGGCGTCTGCCTGTCACCAGGTGGAGCTGCATTTTATTTTACTTCCTTCACAACGCCATTTGGAGTGTCAGCGTACTGATTTTGCAGGTTGACATTCAGGTTGACCTCTGCTGGGGCTGCATGGCAGCACATAATGCAATGGATTCTGTAAGGCCTCCTGCACGCACTATGCTTTCCAGATGAAATCTTGGCACGAGTCATCTGTATGATTAGTGTTAGCGAAACTGGAGGAGGCAGGTCTCACCATCAAGACAAGCAAATGCCAAATCTGGGTGGGTCAGTCACTTGTCTAGGGCACATGCAATCAAACCAAAGTAGGACTTAATTCATGCTGTGATGAAGGCTCCAGCTCCTGTTGACAAGAAGGAACTTAAATCCATCCTCAATCTAGCAGAATGTTGTTCTAAATTTGTTAGGAATTTTGATGACGTTATTGACCCTGTGTTTGTTTTGGTGAAGACAGGAGTATAGATGTCTGGAGTAGATTGTTGTAAGTCACTTGGTTAAGGAGGCCATTGCTGAAGCCTGATTGTGAGGAACTGTTGACATTTGTAGATGCACTATACTAAATACAGATGCCAGTGCCAAGGGCCTTGGTGCCACCTTAGCACAAATAGTAGAGGGAAAGGAACGTAGAGTGGCATTAGCCTGCCATGCTGTATGCAGGTGAGTCTGTAATTACTGAGTAGGGTCATGAAGCATGTTTGCGTGGGAAATCCCCTTCACTTGAGTAGTGACCATAAACCCTTGACTTTTGATTGTACCTGAGAGGGTTCCGAACACATCACTCTTAGGGGCATATTCACAAGGACTTATCGCCGAGTTATCAACACTTTAGCACAGCAAAAGTGGCGATAGAATTACCGCCCCATTCGCAAGCTGGTGCTAACTGCCTACATCGCCACATAACCCGCGATAGCTGCCGCAAAAAACATCGCCACGGTTGACACCGCCAACTAACGCTAATGAGATGCAGAATAGGCGTGTCCGTGCAAAAACACACGAAAACACAACACCGCGCGATTCTCAACGGACAGCCAGATCTGCGATGCGAGTCAAAAACAGGCGATAAGCCACGGTAGCAGCAGGTATGTAACACCTGCCTTTTGCTGGTGCTAAGCAGGACGACCACCTGCAGTATGAAAGGGAGCCCAGACCAGAGCCACACCTGAAGACCAACAGACGCCATGGAGCTACTGATCATGCAGCTCGGAGACCCAAGAGGGCCACAACACCCACCGCCACCACCCCCAGGCCCGCCACCACCCCCAGGACCCGCCCCCCCGGACTACCACAGAGGCAGCGTAGACAAAGACAGCGGACCTACCGTAAACGCACCAGCCTCACAGACTTAACGCCAGAGGAGGTCATTGCCCACTACAGGCTCAAAAGGACAACCATCCTCCGCATCCTGACCCACATCGCCCACAGGCTGACGGTACCAACACAGCGGAGAACCAACATCCCTCCGCAGACAAAGCTGCTGGCTGTGCTGCACATGTTGGCCTCTGGTACCTTCCAACCCACAACTGCCAGAGTCGGAGGAGTCTCACAGCCAGCCCTATCCAAGTTCATCACACCTGTCCTGGATGCCATCATCAGCCTGGTACCCCAGCACCTTCACTTCCCCACACTGCGCAGGAGCAGCTGGAGACCAAGCAAGGCTTCTACGCCATAGCTGGATTCCCTCACGTGTTGGGGGCTATTGACTGCACACATGTCCTACTTGTGCCCCCTGCCGACACTGCACACAACTACCGCAACAGAAAGCACACGCATTCCATCTATGTGCAGGCAATAGTGGACCACCGGGGACTCTTCACCAATGTTGTGGCCAACTACCCAGGCAGTGTGCATGATTCATTCATCTTCCGACAGTCCATCATCAACCAGCGCTTCCAGGATGGCACCTATGGAAATGCATTGCTCGTTGGTAAGTACCAAATGAACACACCACACACCTCAACTCCACAGTCATGCAACTCACGACTCTGGGAATGGGCACGCAGCAAAACTACATGCAACATGCCACACAACATGCCCACCGACCAGACACGACAACACGACTCAATTGGGAACCTGGGCTTGCCATGTACACAACCCAGCTACGGCATGGCACCACAGCCACACAATAGCAGAATGTGAGGAGAGGTTGGAAGCAGGCATGTGCGAAGGAGGCAAGTGACTAATGAATGAGAACCTACCCAATGACAAGTGTGGCGTGGATGTGCTGGACAGACTTGAGTATGCAAACCACGGAAATGTCCATGTGGACATTAACCGCTGGTGCATGGAGTGTAGTGGCCAGTGGACGCTACCATGTCACCACAGGCTGTGGGGTAGAACGCGGAAATGCCGCTCGTTACGTCCCCCCCTGTAGGCGTGGGCGCAGTGGGTTGGCCCTGCGTACGCCAGGCCTGCGTAGGGGTGTGAATAAAAACCCCGTCGCTCTGGGCGTGGTTCTCTTCCGGAATGGCCAACGTGTCTGCCAGAATGGCGCCTCTCAGCCCGCCACGAGGCCGACGCCATGAGCGGCGTGGCCTGCGACCCTGTGCGCCTGCTGCACCCCAGGCCGCTGGTCCCCAGACCCGTCTTGCCTGCCCCAGCGCACCAAGGCCGCTCCGCTCACCTGCCGACACCGGCATGTGTCAAAGAGGGCCCACCACGTGCCGGTGCAAGCTCCAAGCCCCAGGCCTGCGACCTTGGCAGCCACCTCAGACCATCGCTGGCCTCCACGACGCAGGCAGCAATCCTTTCTCGTTGACATACCCCACCGGCGTACACTTCGGCCCAGTTGGTGGCACATATTGAACTGAGTCTTGAGTTTTGAATGGCAGTGACCAAATGTTTATGGCAGCGTTTATATCACTAAACTCCCTTCGATCTGTGAGCCAAACTCTGCATCGCAAGCACACGACACGTGTCTGTGGGCCCGTGCTGACCGCTGCCCACCGACCACACTGCGGTCCAGTAGGTCCCACATCCAGCACTTAGTCGTGATTCATGAATGGCAGAGTCCATGCCAGTGAACGCACGGAGAGGAGTAAGAGGAAGATGCGGTTCAGTCCGATGAAAGCCGGATCCTCGTTACGGAGGTGACCGAACACTAGCAACGACTGACCTGGTGCCACTAACCCTGTTCAACACAAGCCGGCGACACGTGGTGCCACTAACCCTGTTCCACGCAAGCCGGCGACACGTGGTGCCACTAACCCTGTTCAACGCAAGCCGGAGACACGTGGTGCCACTAACCCTGTTCAACGCAAGCCGGCGACACGTGTTTGTGGGCCCCTGCAGACTACTGGCTCTGGCATGCACTGCGGGCCAGCCGGCCTCACACCAATCACATCAGGCGGGACCAGCCAGGCACGGCATCGTCGCAGGCTGCACACATGCTCAGCTCTGGTGCCTCAGCCTCCGTGAGCCACACGTCATCGCCACATGACATTCCAACACCGTGTGTGGGAGTTCCAGGAGGAGCTGGCTGAACTGCAGTTGGCCTACGCACACCGCTGCCACCGGCCAACACTGCGGCCAAGTAGGTCCCACATTTGTGACTGGGTCTTGATTTCTGAATGGCTGAGTTTACACCAATGTACACGCCTCATCGCAGACTGCATCTCCTTGCAGCCCTGGTGCCACTGACTCCGTGCGCCGTGAGTCATGGTCACTCTCTGGTTGAACTTTGGTGGCATCTGAGTCTGTGGCCTGGGGGTTGTCGTCATCATCATCTGGCAGGTACGGACTTGGTGTTTGGCATGAGTCTGTGGCATTCATATCCCCCATGTTGCCTGTTGCTGCTTGGTTGTGCCCTCTGCATCATGCCCTGGGGGAACACCTTCCACTGTCCCACGATACACTCAGCGACAGTCACCTTGGACATCTATGAGGACCCGCTCAGCTCTCATGGGCCTAACCCAGTGCATCGCAAGTCACCGTCCCGTGGCGGTGTGCCCGTGCCGGCCGCTGTGCATCTGGGGCCACTAACTCTGTGCACCTCAAGTCATGGTCCCTTGCTGTTTGTACTTTAAACTTCTGATTGAGTGATGACTGTTGTAGTTGTTGCCAGCACCAGACAATGCCTGGGGGCTGTCTTACACTCACCCCACGTACAGCCAGCACAGGCGTCACTGGACTAGTGTGCTTGCCAACACATCATGCCGAACCACCTATTGACTCATCTCTCTCTGCACTGTCACAGGTGATCAGGGATATGCACTCTGCCCTTGGATGATGACACCCCTCCGAGACCCGAACACACATGCCCAGAGGCAGTACAATGCGTCCCACATACGCACCAGGGGCATCGTGGAACGCACATTTGGCGTGTTGAAGTCACGTTTCAGGTGCCTGGACATCACAGGCGGAAGGCTCCTGTACAGGCCAGACATCGTGTGCAAGATGATCGTTGCATGTTGTGTTTTGCACAACATCTGTGTACGCTCCAATGCCCCATGGATCCCAGTGCCAGATGCACCGGACGATGATGAGGACGATGGGGCAGGTGGCCCACACCACACTGCAGCTGGAATAGCCCGTAGGAACACCCTCATTGCCAATTTCTTCACCTGAGCACATCACTTTGTGTCCGTCCTGTACAATCATGGGACAGTACAAAATGTCCACTGGCACTGCATGTGTAAATAAAACAAATACAGGTTACAGGTTGTACTCGTCCATTGTCATGTCACAGATTCCTGCGATGCCAGATGTGATTGGCCATTTTGTGCACACATGCGGCACCAGTTGTGTCCTGTGTTCTGTTGTGGAATTGTTGCAGTATGTACCACATTGTTGGCAATGTTGGGGTGCTCAAATTCTTATGTGTGTATGCTGCACTGTGGCTGAGTCGCCCCTGCAGCTCTGAATTGGCTGCCACTCATCCCTTTCAGGCGGTGTGCCTTTCACTTCTGTGCGTCTACAGTGCTGAGATGTTGCTGACTTGAGTGAATTGTGCCCTTCGTCGTGTTGTGACTCGTGGTCATGGTCTGTAGGCGGATGTGTAGTTGACGTCAGGGGTTTTTTGTGCACGTGGATGTGTCCGAGTGTGACCTGCACCTTTGCGGATCTGGCCCACACTCAGCCGCCTCAGTGTCGTGGCCTGCACATTGACATGATAGTTGGACTGCAGCCATGCTACTCGTCATGTAGTGTCTCTTGCATTGTCAGTGTGGCTGACGGATACGCATCTTCGCTGGGTTTCGCACGTGTGCATGTGTTGGTTGTGTGATTGGTGATGTGTTGGGTGGGGGCCCCTTTGGGCACATGGTGGAGGTGGGACTACTTGGTGTTTGTGTGTGTGCTGCAGTGTTCCAGGGGGATCAGGGACATGATCCGGAGTCATTGTGGGTGTGCAGTGTGCTCTGCTTAATTGTGCATGTGTGCCATTGTGCCCATCTCCCCCGTCCCCCCACTCCCTGGTCGGTACTCACCCTATTGATGTTGTGTCAGGTCATGTTGAGCAGTGTCCGGGTCCTCTGATCCTGTCACCGTCTCCCGACTGATGACTGTGGCCACCATTTTCTCCATTTCATCCAGCTCCTGGTGTTCTGCTGGCCCCCCACCTCCAATGTGCGTTGCTGCTTTCATGTTGGCAGCGAGTTCCTTCTTGGGTTTGCCCTTCGCATCATTCCAGCGCCTCTTGTCCTCTTCCATTGTTCTCCTCGGCGCGGCAACGGCATTCACATAGTCCAAGATGGTCTGCCATCTCAGCGTCTTTTTTGCCAATGACACGTTGGAGGTGACGTACAGTTGGTGGTGGTGTTCTATCTCATCCGTGACGTGGATCCGGGTTTCCTGCACACTGTACCCCGTCTTCCTCTCCCTCTTCTCATTGCCATTCCACGACACCTGGCTTCCTGGCTGGGCCTCCGTGGGTCTTGTGGGTTTCACGGTGTCCTCTGCACTCGGTCCGGGTGCATCCTTGGTGCTCCGCAGTTCATCTTGTTTTTGGTGTGATCTTTTTGGGTGCTTTTCTTGTGCTTTTCCCCGCATGACGCGTGGGACTTGCTGGCCTCTCGCTAGTTATCACACAGATTTTATCGCGGTTGGGCCCATCGCAACTTTTTTCGCGTTGGGGTTTGCATTTTTATCGCCGTCGCTGTAGTTGTTTCGCGGACATTTGCCATGTTATTGTGCGATTATCGCACGGTATCACCGTGTTGAGAATGCCACGTTAACACGGCGTTATTTTCCCGTGATGGACTGCGATGTGAGAAGTTGCGGTAAGCTATTTTGGCGATGTTTATCGCACGTTCTTGTGAATGTAGCCCTTAGAGTTTCTCACAAAATGTTGGTTCTTGAGGGGTATCATTTCAAGGTTAGGTACCTACTGGGATCTCTGAACATTACAGCTGACCTCCTATTCCAAATGCCTTTTGATAAATGTGATGAAGAAGAAGATTGAGTGGAAGAGTTAGTGCTGTCTGAGGATTTGACTGGTCTTAATAAAGATGAACAGGTTGAGAGCACAGCAGAGGATGGTGTTTTGAGAGAAAATCTGAAGAAAATACAGCTAGAGTTGCCCAAACAAATGTGGGGATTTACCTGAGGAAGTAAACACTTTTGGGGTACCTGAAATTAAGGAATTCCTTCTGAGTGGTCGATTAGTCACCTTCAAACAGCGTTATACTGTACTAGGGCAAATGGTTGAGTGGAGCGAGTGAATTATATGATTAATGACTACATTCATATGGATGGTATGACTGGTGTTGCGGATAGGGTTTTCCAGGATATATTGTGCTCATACCCTATATATGCTTGTCATGATATTATGACCCATTGATATTGTGGCTTCTATATTCCTAGCCACAATCAATACAACAATGAAGATGCCAGAAAGAGTAATATAGGCTATGGGTGTGTTTTTTTTAAAGGACACTGAACGTTCACATGCCAAGGTGGCATGCTTCATCATCGGGCGGCTTATTCTTGGAACGAGACTTGGTTTGTCTGGCGGGCTCGCCATTTAGGAAATCGGAACAGGTATCTCCCCCGAGGAACGCTGGTATTTAGTCAAAATTGTTGTATACTGTCGTATTGTATCCCGGGGCTGGGGGAGTGTAGGGATGGTGGTCATTGTTAAGATTACTCATGGAGAGACGAAGAGCTTCTGTTGGAGTACTCCGAGTGGTAAGGTTAAAGATAGACCTAAGGGTGAGGAATTGTCCTAGAGTGGTTAGGTTAAACAAGTTCAGCAACAAAAAGGGGTCTGTAGCTTCCATGAGGACAAAGAGTCCCTGTTAATGCACTAACCAGTGACTACTTAGAGGTGTCCATATGTGGTGTAGTGAGAATGATTGTTTGGGAAATGTTTAAATATACTGAACCAGTGAGCAATCAGATGTCGAGTAAAGGATATTCCATGGTCATCGGGTAGTACCCAACAGGAGACCCTAAATGCCTTCACGGAGGATTAAGCATGCTGCAATACAGTTTAGTTCAGCATGTTGTTTTAGTTAAGTTACATCTGATCTATTGACCAAATATGGCCTGTCTTGTCTCCTTGGAATTTCTAATCACTAGATGGTTCTATGACAGCTTGTCATAAGGGCGCACACTCCAAACTTGTCCTGCCAAGACAATAGGCCTCACCCACGAGGCACTTTCATGGCCACACAACATATGAGCTTTCTAAGTGCTTAATTTGAGCCGGTGCTTTCCGGTGCTAAACACCGGCACTTAATTGGTTTCAGGTGCTCGGCACCGGCACCTAATTGTCAACACCATACGTAGAACAGTCTACCACATGGTGGCGCTGCTCATCTAATTTAGAGATGGGCAGAACAACGGTTGTTTAGGAATACATATACATTAAAATAGTGCCAATACCTGTCTCCCCAACCATTCCTTTAGCTTTGGGGACCTGGAATAATCTGAACTGTCGCATTTACATGCGAGAGAGATGGTTAGTAGTTGTTTTGGCAGCGATGACAAGGGCGATGGGCGGTGCAAGCTGCAGTGGCCTCCTGGTCAGAGCCCTGGCACTTAATATTTTACAAATTAAGCACTGGTTCTACCAGAGTTATTAACCATCCTGATATCTGTGGTCAGCCAATCACTACAGGCTCACCATCGAGCCAACCAGATTCAAGTGGCGTGGAGCAGCTGCGGTTTCTATACGAGGGCGGGATAGCGTCCCCCCCCGCCAGCTATGCTAAAGCAATGTGAATAATAAAATGGCAATTAAATGATTTCATTGCTATTTTATTATTCACAAAGCGCCCGCATCCGTCAGCCTGCCCAGGAGCAGCCGGGATGACGGAGGGGCGTGTCCTCTGCTGTTCGGAGGACTGGTGACGTGCTGGCCTGACACTGCAAAGTGCACAAGTCAGTTTGGCCAGCAGTCTTGAGCTGGCCAAAGTGACATGCACACTTTGCAGGTCTCCACTAAGCTGTTTAAGACAGCTTGGTGGAGACCAAGCACAGGCATACAGGGCCTAAAGGAGCGTCCAGCCAGGATGCACCATGCAATCCAGGAGCTGCTCTCATGCAGCATGAGAGCAGCGTCTGGATTGGTTAGAGAAGTTTCCACTTCCACCGGAGCCCGTCATAGCTACGGACTGAGAACACAGAGGACGCAGCACAGGTAAGTGGATTTATTTTATTTTTCATTTAATTTTAATGCATGCAAGTGTTTTTAAATGTATTCCTTTCTAATGTATATGTGTTGCGGGATGCGGTCACTGCTTTTGTATGTTACCAGCCGCTCCTGGCGTGGAGGCGGATGGCTTTATGCGCAGGCCGCCCTGCTCATGAGAAACAGACTTTGTCAAGTTCCTCCAGTGGCTCAAAAAATACCCGCCTCTTCAGGAATGCCTATGGCTAGGTGACGCCCCAGCATTCCATGGCTGCCATTTTCCTGACACAGCGGTGCACCAATAACCTTCCACGGTGACATGCGCACTGCTGTCCTGTCAAATGTCTAACACAAGCCAGCATCTTGAGCCAAACCTATGACCTCTTCACTGAAATTCAAGGCTCTGCACGCCAAGGTTTTACCATTTTGATGCCCCAGAGGGGGGTTTGTGGAAGCCTCTTTCAGGATCCCGCCTGCTCCACCTTGGTGTATCTCGGCCATCGGTTTCACCCTCACAGCCTGTCCTAGTTCTACAACACTTGCTTCATCTGAGGGATCTGAAGTCAAGACACCTACGGCAAGACAGCGTTGGATTGGGATCAAAAACAGGCCAGGGCACCCTAAAAAAAAGTGGCTCACATTTGCGGGTTGCTCTTTTTCGCAAAACTCTGCTTTCGTGTTTTAAGTATTATGAAGGGGAGAGGAGTTATCTAAAAGAGGCGTGTTTTCTTAACTTCACTGAAATTTAAAAGAATGCAAATGTTGCCAGGACTCTTTGTGCACTGATTAGCTCACAGTTGTGAACCACAACTGAATATAAGTGAGGCCACTTCTGCTCAGGCCCCCTGCCCCTCCTCAATCTGCATACATTACATACAGAGGGAGGCTGGAACTGACACCCCCGCCCCGTTGGTAAAAGGGGGGTAATAGAGGCCCATCTGCCTCGGAAAGGCCGCTCAGGCCCCCACTGGGCCGCTGGGGGCATTCGGCCTCCACCCTGGCCAAAAAGCTGCCCACAGCTGCAACTCCGGTACCGACCCCTCCCCCATTGCCCGAGTGCCCGCTTTACCAATCCGACCCTGGGGACATCGCGACTACACCAGAAGGAGCCCATATAACCCCCTTCCTCTCCACCCCGCAAAGCGCTCTTTGGCGACGATCAGGTCTGTGAAGCGCTCTATTAAAAAAACTCTATAACAAGAAATAATGAAAACAATAAATTACAATGCTGAATTGTATTGGTCCTTTGAGCATACACGTGTACCCTCCTCCTCCTGCCAGTCACGCTGCAGGCGTGCGGCTCGGTTGCGCACTAGTGATATAGCGCTTATCACTGTTAATCCCCTATCAGGGCGCACCGAGGCTGTACACAAAGGACGCACAGACCCCACCTGTCACGGTCCCAGGACTGGACAGGTGCCGAGCCCAGATTAGCATTACACAACTGCGTCCGGTATTGCCAGGTCTACCAATTAACCCCAATCAAATAGTGAGGCCACGCACAGCTCTGCGCGTGCACGTCAATCCTGCCCCACAGCCCCACTGCTATCCTAGCGCTTTGACGCGCACGCAGCTCTACTGATGCACACCTTAGTCCTGCCCTGCAGCTCCCCTTCTATCCAGTACTGCACCACACACACAGCCCTGCCAGTTCGCATCGGTCCTTTCCCACAGCAGCCCCTCCTGTGCCAGCACCAGGGCCGACGGGGAACTCAGTCTATGCGCCTGGGTCCTGTCAGCAGCTCCCTTGCTGTCAATCACTAGGCCTACACACGCACACACTCTGCTGTTTCAGTAACATGACTCGCAGATCCACCTCACTAGGGCACCGCACTCTCACCTATTCTAGTGCCAAGACCACCCTAAAGTTCTGTCAAGGCACCTTACCCTGCCCGCCTGCAGCTCCTGGTCTGGGATCCATACATGCTCTGAGAATGAACTTCTGTCCCGATCTACAGAAACCCCGTCTATAACAGTGCTGGGGCATCACACAACTCCGAGCTTACAGCTCGACCAATGCACCTCATCCAAACTGGACTGTTACCGAAAGCAGCACTGAAACCTACACAGGGCTGACAGTACACCTCAGCCCAGGACTGAAACCTACACAGGGCTCTGTCAATACACCTCAGCCCAGGACTGAAACCTACACAGGGCTGTCAGTACACCTCAGCCCAGGACTGAAAACCTACACAGGGCTCTGTCAATACACCTCAGCCCAGGACTGAAACACACACAGGGCACTGTCAATGCACCTCAGCCCAGGACTGAAACCTACACAGGGCTGTCAGTACACCTCAGCCCAGGACTGAAAACCTACACAGGGCTCTGTCAATACACCTCAGCCCAGGACTGAAACACACACAGGGCACTGCCAATGCACCTCAGCCCAGGACTGAAACACACACAGGGCTCTGTCAATACACCTCAGCCCAGGACTGAAACACACACAAGGCTCTGTCAATACACCTCAGCCCAGGACTCAAACACACACAGGGCTCTGTCAGTGCACCTCAGCCCAGGAGTGAGACCCACACAGGGTTCCGTCAGTACACCTCAGCCGAGGAGTGAGACACACACAGGGCTCTGTCAATACACCCCAACAGAGGAGTGAGACACACACAGGCTGTCAATACACCTCAGTCCAGCACGAAACCTATACACGGCTCTGTCAATACACCTCAGCCGAGGAGTGAGACACACACAGGGCTCTGTCAATACACCTCAGCCGAGGACTGAAACCTACACAGGGCTGTCAGTACACCTCAGCCCAGGACTGAAACCTACACAGGGCTGTCAGTACACCTCAGCCCAGGACTGAAACACACACAGGGCTCTGTCAATACACCTCAGCCCAGGACTGAAACACACACAGGGCTCTGTCAATACACATCAGCCCAGGACTGAAACACACACAAGGCTCTGTCAGTTCACGCAGCCCAGGAGTGAGACTCACACAGGGCTCTGTCAATACACCTCAGTCCAGCACGAAACCTATACACGGCTCTGTCAATACACCTCAGCCGAGGAGTGAGACACACACAGGGCTCTGTCAATACACCTCAGCCGAGGAGTGAGACACACACAGGGCTCCGTCAGTACACCTCAGCCGAGGACTGAGACACACATAGGGCTCTGTCAATACACCTCAGCCGAGGAGTGAGACACACACACGGCTCTGTGAATACACAGCCCAGGACCGAGACACACTCACGGCTCTGTCAATACACCTCATCCGAGAAGTGAGACACTCACAGGGTTTCCTGAAGACACGATCCTGAACGGCAGAAGCCCGGCTATTCCCAGGGCCGGAAAGGCCCTTTATTCCGCTGGGCATTTCCCCACGGGGTTGGAGCAGAGGAGGCCGGTTTTCAGAGCTTCGGGCCGCTCCCAGTGCCTCTCTCAAGTCCCGCAGCCTCTTGAGGTTAATTGCAGAAGGCACGGGGGGCTTCAAACGTGTGGGGATGGGAGAGGAGGGGGGACAAAACGATCAGAGAAGGGGAAGAGAGAGACAGTGAGAGATGAGAATGGATGGATGGAAAGAGAGCGATGCCGCGAGGCGACTAAGGGAGCTGGGCTGGTTTAAGGATTTTTTACAGGGCTGCTTTTGGTTCACCTGCCGGGCCCTGGCTATTCCAGTACTGAACCTCATACACAGCTACACAGCTCTGTCAATACACCTCACTCCAGGACCCAGACACGCACCTGTTCTCCTGGGGCACAGCGACTCTCACCTGCAGTACCTCTGGGTATTCCAGTACTGAACCCGTACACAGCTCAGTCAATACACCTCAGCCCAGGACCGAGACACGCACCTGTTCTCCTGGGGCATAACGGCTCTCACTTGCAGCACCTCTTGGTATTCCAGTACTGAACCCGTACACAGCTCAGCCAGTACACGTCAGTCCATCCCCTCGGCTCTCCTTAGGCACCTGTTCCGGACCCGCAGCAGGTCCCGTCCTGTCGTCCTCTCCCAGGCAGGCTGAGGTGCAGCTGAGGCAGTGACACCCACACCCCGCACGCCCCAGAGCCTCACCCCACACCCCCTCGTTATTCTGCTCTCTCTGGCACTTGCCCCAGTCCGGGAGTGCGCACAGGCGACGCCGCCTGAAGGTACCGCTGCCATTTACTTAACCCTCTTCACCTCCCAGGGAAGGAGGGGGCGGAGCCACCGCAGGCGAGGGAAGGCAAACAGGTGAGGAGAGAGAGTGAGAGAAGTGCAGCATATAACACACACGGAATGACACCACCAGGCAGCCACCGTCACACCGACGACAAAAAACCGAAAGAACAACAACCATTGGCAGGGCTACAACCAATGATGCTGGGACCATGTTCAGCGTGGTGGTGCAGCCATTAATGTGACGCGACTTAAGTCATAGGGACTGTGAAAAATCCAAGCATGGCAGGAAGACCACAGGTAGGAAATGAGCCACGCCCACTCAGCATGAAAGTGATGCGTGGAATACCATTTGCACATCACAAAGTAGTGACTTGATTTGTTTTAATTCTATTAAACTCGTTTTTGCCAACACACTTCAGGATTACAAAAGAATGTGCTTCATTTCTGCTTTCCTGCAGCTGATATATTGTGAAACAGGTGTTCAGTTCATTTACAGGAATGAATGTTTTCTTGTGTGTTAGAAAAGAATTGACATCTAACTGCCTTTCCTTTCACAGCCCCTGCACCCCAGCAAGACTGGCACATGGTCCACTTTACAAACCCCTCTGGGTTTGAGGCAGGGAAAGAAAAGTAAACTCCAAGCTCCATGTTAAAGGAATGAGCAGCAGTTTGTCAGAAAACAGAGCCTGACATCTGACCTCTGTGACAAGATTAAATCAAAATGTAAAGGCATTTGTATTGCTCATTCACCTTCTGAACTCCAGCTCGGTTATTTTGGGGGTGCTGCAGCACCCCAACCCACAACTAAATATGGACTGGCTGAGGGTACAAAAGTCACACAGTAAGAGCATAGCAGAAAGCAAAAGAGAACCACACTGCATTATCATAATACTAAGACAAAATATGGGCAAAGAAACACTGCAACATCGACAGACCCACGCTGAAACATAAAGCAAATGACTTCAAGGCACGTTGGACAAAATTGTGTCGAAACATGTACAGAATGACAAAACAAAGCAGACATGCCAAACAGTAACAGAAGAAAAATCAAATATTGAGGGCCGCATCGAAAAGTCGACAAGAGCATGAACTATTGAGAGATGCACCAAGACTTCAATAGTACAACACAGAAAGATGGAGCGCGACATCATAACATCAAACCCCTCGTATTGCTAAATCCAGAAGAGGTGCTCGTTCCTTTGCCTACCGGACAGCTAGACTGTGGAATGCCTTACCCCTGGCCATGAGAAGTTGTCCATCTGAAACAGTTCTCAGGAAAAAGCTTAAAAAGCGTCTTTTTGACTCTGCAATAACGTTCTCCTAAGCCGGTTTCTGCCTTTGAACTAAGTGGATACTCTTTTCGCTAGCGCCGGGACACCTTTTTAGGTAGCTGTGCGCTTTACAAATGTATTGTATTGTATCAAAGAAACATTGAGAATGATATTGAAACAGTGAGACAGCAATGTATCCTTGAGAGCAACATCAAAGCATGGGTGGAACACTAAGGAAACATGGAGAGAAACATAAGAACAGAGACTAGACAACAATGAAACATTGGGAGCGGCATCGAAACATCAACAGAACAGTGAAACAGTAAGAGAAACATCAAAATACCAACCAAACAACACTGAAACAACGACAAAAGAAGAATGAAAGATTTAAAGCAACATCCAGACTCCACAAGTACAACACGATACAAGAGAGTAGCTTTAAACCATCATCGAAGCACCGAAGAACCACTGAGTGACATCACAACGGAGACAGAACAACAATGACATTTTGAGAGACATCAAAACATCCACAGAATAATGAAGCATTGTGCGAGATATCAAAACAGAGGCAGAACAACAATGCAACATTGAGAACAACAGAAACAAACACGAAACACCAATGAAACATTGAGAGCAGCATAGATACAGACCCAGAACAACAATGAAATATTGAGAGCAGCATAGAAACAGACCCAGAACAACAATGAAATATTGAGAGCAGCATTGATACAAACACAGAACAACAATGAAATATTGAGAGCCACATAGAAACAGACCCAGAACAACAATGAAACGCTGAGAGCAACAGAAACACTCATCACAAAATGACCACCAACAGTGGAAGATAGGAATAGAGGAGGACCATCGAATCCCAATAAAGACAATGACAGTAAGATCCTGCTAAAGAACTTGGAGAAAAAGATGCGTAGTGAAATTACGAAGTGGTGGGAACAAAAGTCCCTACAGAAATATGAGGAGGCGGGGAGAGTGCCGCGTGGGCTTCGCATCATGCTCGCGCCAAGCTTTGAAAACCCGAACCCCAAAATGCTAAATGAATGGGCGGAAAGTAATCTCGACGCCTCTATGAGATTAGTAAAAGTCTTAATAAAATATGCACAAATTGATCGAGAGGAACTGACCAAAGAAATAGGCAAACTCAATGATGAATTAGACAAATTTGAGAACAAAGCGCACATCACAAAAATGAGAAATGAAATAAAAATAAGAATGAAGAAACATGAAGATATAATCAAAACAAGGAAGGCATTCAAATATAATCGTGATAAACTAGACTATGAAACAGGCCAAATTTTTACATTCGCAAGAGAATTTGATAATGCGAAATGCCAACGATTAAAAATGGCAAATCCAATAGGTCTAATAGTTAAGAGTACAAACATGAGAGCAACAAATGAAACAGCCTCTACCTCTGATCTGAGTTCCGTGGTGAGTGAAACGGAATCAGAAGAAGGAGGAACAGCGACTAGTGATGCAACTATGGATAAGGGGAGACTCACTCTGGCTGAAGAGCTCGATTTTTTAAGTTTGGGCAGGAGACAAACACCAAGGCCGCGGAATCCTCCACGGACACAAGAAAGAGGAGAAACAAAAGAAGAAGAGAAAGAAGGAAACTCAGTAAAGCCAAAAAACAAAAGGCAACAATGGAGGAGAAAGTGATGGAAACCGATAATACAGTCATAAACCTGTCCGAGTTGACGTTGAGTAAAGCAGAAGTCCAGCTTCTATCACTCGGATTATCATACTGTCCCGAAAGCAATTTTAACTATGGACAGACGAGAGTGGACATCTTTAAGTTTATTAGAAAATTGAAGCTAACTAAATATTTCACAATCAAAGATGGGCTCCATCAGAAAAGTAAAGGAAACCCAAGTAAAGATACGAACCAAGAAAACTTACAAGGATCAGATGCTAACACTTTACTAACATTGTATGAATTAGCCTCTGAGGAAATAGATAATAGTAATGAGACAAACTCAACACAAGCAAGGCTACAGGGCTTATGTGTCAATACATCAGCAGCGGTGAGCAGCCCATTTAAACCAAGTTCGACATTTCTTCCCATGATGCCAAGGGATGCCATAGACATATTCCATGACCGAGTCACTGAAGAATTAAAAAAATTGTATACTAAGAACAAGCATCTATGTATAAAACGAAGATATCAACAACAACAATATGACAAACTAATGAAAAAATTGAAAGATAATAAAGATGTTGTGATAAATAAATCGGACAAAGGTGGGAACATTGTAATATGGCCCAGGCAACAATACATAACAGAGGCCTATAGGCAACTGGATGAGAAAACATGCTATGAACGCACAAATATCAACAAGTACAATACAACGAAGGATCTACTAAAAAAATACATGCTAAAATGGAAAAGAGAAGGCCTGATCACGAAGGAAGAATTTTGCTTTCTGCACAAAGAACATCCAGTACTTCCAATTATATACTTCATACCTAAAATTCATAAAGGAACATTGCCGGTACCAGGCAGACCAATTATTTCTGCGAGAGGTGGTCTCTTTGAGAGCATATCACAGTATGTGGATTTTTATCTGCAGGAATTTGTACAACTATTGCCATCGTTTATCAAAGACACTGGGGACTTCCTTAAAAACTGCAGGAAGTAGTATGGAATGATGAATACATCTTGATCACGTTAGATATCACATCACTCTACACGAGTATAGATCATCAAGTGGGACTGAATGCGGTACAATATTTTTTGAACAATCGTCCGATTGAGATGTTAAAACATAATAAGATGTTGTTGGATCTAATAGGATGGTGTCTGCATAATAACTTTTTTCTATTTGGAAAAGAAATCTTTAGACAGGTAAGAGGAGTGGCGATGGGAGCCTGCTTCTCCCCCAGTTATGCGTGTTTGCATGTAGGCTGGTGGGGGAGCAGGTTCTCAGGAGGGAACACTCTGACATGTTCAATAACCATGTAGTAAAGTGGATGAGGTTCATCGATTACATTTTTGTAGTGTGGCATGGTAATTTGGAAAGTGCGGAGAATTTTGTGAAAGCAATCAACACAAACCAATACAATTTAGAGTTTACCGCGCATATCGATGAACACTCTGTGGATTTCTTAGATGTTACAATCAATACAGCAGAACAGAAATTGGAAACAACGCTACATCGCAAAAGTACTGCGGGAAACTCAACGCTTCATGCGAAGAGTTTCCATCCGAAGCATCTCATTAATAGCATACCAGACGGAGATCTCTTAAGGTTAAGGAGGATCTGCAGTACAGAAACTGACCTAGCTAAGTGCCAACAAGAAATGGTAAATAGATTTAAGAAGAGAGGATATAATAACATAATTCTCAATCAGGCAATAGCTAAAGCTAACGCAACTCCAAGAGAAATCATGCAGGGTAAGAATAACAGCATGACAGAGGTGACCCAAGCAAGCGCCAAAGATAATGTAAAAGAGAGTGAAGGCTCTAAGGTCAGGCTAATAACAGATTACAGCCGACAGGAAAGCAAAGTTAGGGCCATTATCAACAACAATTGGCCCATCATACTAACAGATACAATTATGGCTCAAAAAGTCCCTAAGAAGCCTACTCTAACATTTAGGCGTGCACTATCCATGAGGGCGACTTTGGTTAAAAACAGTCCTGAGATCAACACCAGTACCTCTTGGCTTAAGCCCAAAAATGGTTTCTTTAGGTGTACATCCTGCAGGGCGTACAAGTTTGGGATTAACACCACTGAATACACTACCCCGTTCAGCTCAGAACCCATACCTCTGAGAGATAACTACAACTGCTGTACGGAGTACGCAGTCTATGTGCTAACGTGTACCTGTGGCTTACACTATGTAGGGAGCACTAAGCTGCAGGTGCACATAAGAATACTTCAGCACCTAAGAGCGATAGTAAACTCTGATCCGGCATATCCAGTAGCTAGGCATTTTAAGGCTGAACACAATAATAATCTTAAATGTCTTACCTACTATGTCATTGGGGCCATACCACCGCTTAGGAAGAAGACTGGAGTTCAAAATGATATTAGAACTAGACTCTAAGTCCCCAGTCGGCCTGAATAACAATGAAGAATTGCACAATTTTTTATAAATCTCATATACAGTTTTTTATAAATCTCATATACAACTGAAATCTTAAATTTTGTATACATTTTCAATAATTTTATAAGTATACTTAGATTTTATATGAGGGTGCAATACCGATGTTATAGTAAGCTATAGTCAAGTAATGTTCACTACTCTTCTGTTGATGAGTCATCTTTTTCGTTTTTTCATGAGTTTTAAAGAACATGGGGAAGTTACTAGAAAGACATAGCTATTTCAATTAGAAAGCGATACAAGCATATAAAGGGATATAAGATGAGTCGAACCTTCCAATCTAGATTCAACAAAACTACATCGTAGATGAGGCCTCTGTAAATAATTTTCAGCTGTAACGGAATGTTTTTAGATGTTTTGCAACACAGTTATATCAAATGATTAGCACTTTATCAATATAGGCACATAGCACTTTTAGGTAGCACTTTGCACTTTTATTTATTGTTCAAATACTGATGCACAGCACTTTATATGGAAGCTGATATACTATTCTACGGTGGTTTATTTGTACAAGCATTTAAGCTGCAATAACACATAAGCATGTAACTTGAGAAAACGATATAATTAAGCTGTGAACGGCAAGCAAGTTCAGCGTGGATTGTTAAATATTGCTACAATATAAGTTTGACAATATTTTGGCAATACAAAATTAAATGTGGACGATGTGATATCTAATTTATATGCACAATGTGGTTAGACAATATTATTACGTATATCACTTGAAGAGAGAGAATTGTATATAAATATATATTTATATTTACATAAGTGTTCACCAATGTCAAAGGCCAATATGAAACCACTTTGTCAATGTAAACTTTATTTGTTCATGTATTTTCTCAAGCAACTTATATCATAGTTTAAAGCTTCACATCAAGTAAGTATGTTTTCCATGCCTAGTATATGACGACACTATGACACGATTGTTTTAAAAACAGTGATTTGCAGCGTTTCATCATGTGATCAAGGTCACGTGCGGTGACCGAAACGCGTAATGGCGAGTTGATGCGAGCTAAATAAATGATTCTTGCACTTATTCCAAAGGAGTCCGTGCCCATTTATCCTTCAAAGTGGATGTGGATTGGGATCATCGTGGTGTATATATATATATATATATATATATATATATATACACATGCATACATATATATATATATACATATATATATATATATACATATATATATATATATACAAGGCTACGTCTCGCAGTTGAAACACATTGATTACTTCATTTTTTAAATAAACATAATTTGTGGAATATATATATATATATTTATCCACAAAATGCTGTTACTCTCACTAGACATGTGCACCCAGTACTATTGAAAAAGTTCCTTTATTAAAATAAGTTGCACCAGCTCGTTACATTCTAATAAAGGAAGTTTTTTAGCAGTCCTGTGTCTGCGTGTCGTGTCTACGTTGTACTGGGAGCAATAACATTTTGGATACTGATTGTGGTCGGGTACCACACCCAGCACCACACGACACCCCAGCAGGGCAGCCAGATGAAAGCAGTCTTGTGATAGACTCATATATATATAAATAAATATATACATACATATATATATATATTTATATATATATATATATATATATATATATATATATATATATATATATATATATATATAACCTACTGGCGGTCACCAGTAGGTAGTTACAGTTAGGACCTAGGTTCCATAAGAAAAGCATTTTTTGTTTTGCTAATAACTTTGGCAGCCGTTTAACGAATCTTCACGAAATTGTCAAAACTAGTTTGCCACTCACTTCAGCTGCAGTTTGGAAAGTTTCGGGGTGATTTGTCAAGCGGGGGCCAAGAAAAAGGAGGGGGTCCAAAAACGCGTTTTCCCCATACAATTTTCCAAAGGAATTTTGAACATGACTACAGCCCGAACTGCTGAACGGAATTTCACAAAATTTGGCAGAAACCTAGATCTTGGTCCAGAAAGAGTGCTTTTGTAATTTGGTGTAAATTGTTAATTACTTTTTAAGTTATTAAAAAAAAAGAATTAATGTATATCTAGGGATGCGGATGCTCCGCGGATCCGACATATCTCATGATGAGATCTGATTGACTTTCACCACTTCAACAGGAGATGGTGGCAGCCATCTTGGGACTCGGCCGAGCCCTAAGGAAAAAAAGCAAAAAAAATAAGTGGGCTGGGTAGGAATACCCTGACCCACTAGGTGTGGTGGTTGGGTCCCACAGGGACCTGCCTGATATTTAATGTTGCCACAAATCTGTGGAGGATCTGCGGATCCATGGCAATTTTTTTTTTTAAAGCACGCTTTCTCGCACTTGTATTTTAAATGCACACTGGCTGGGCCAGGTCCCGGGGGTGAAGGGGGTATTTATAGATTTGAGGGGAGAGGAGGTGCACGTGGCCCCTCTCCCCAGGCAGATTTCGGCCCCAGGGACCCCATCCCCCGGCACCTGCCCGATAATACAAAAGGGGAGGAGGGCCATGCGGGCAGATTTCCCCATCCCCCGGGACCTGGCCTTTAAAATATATTGGGAGGGGATGCGCTGCCCTCCTCCAGGGCTGATTTTGGCACCATGGACCCCATCCCTAACTGCCTGGCTGTAGCTTCAAAGGGGGAGAAGGGCACGCAGCTTCCTTCCCGGGCCAATTTTGGTGCCGGTGACCCCATTCCCGGGCCGCACTGGGACTATTTATCTTTAATGTACATAGATTTCGAGTTAGGAATAGTAAATCTATACTTTCCTATATGTATTTACCTTTCGATATATTATTCCTCGATATTCTCCCCTCAATATTCTTGTACTGCAATATTCCGAAGGTGGATATCCAGTAGCACAGCCCCACCCAAGCTATATCAAGCAGCCCAAATCTCCACACAGAAAGCACAAATTCTAAGTAGCAGCTGTTCATTCATATAACTGCTGGCTAGGTCAGCCTTCTGGTTTGAGATACCGCTTCTCAATGGCTGTTAAGGTGTTGTCTCAGAAAGGCAATAAATAAAATGCTCATAAAAATCAAGTAAATTACATGTAACATCAAACCACACCTAACAAATCGGTAGTGACCTGGAAACCACAGCAAAAAGGAGGAGTTAAATCATAGGTGCAATGCCATCTAAAATTATGACAATTTCCTGCCCATCAATTTATGTAAGTTTGTGTAAATCTGTTTAAATCTTCTGGAAGAGACGATCTTAAAAATCATTCCAAGGTCTGTGTAATTAGAAGCAGTCCTCTCACTCAACAAGGATTTGCGGTTGTGTCATTGCTAAAAAAAGGTTTTGCTGGAATGTTACCACCATTGTAATTACAGCTCTCTTGATGTCTTTCCATTTATATCTAATATTATGAAGAAGGAGGTTACAGTGGCTGCGTCATAACGAAGAGCCACATTCCCTCCAGCATCCTCCGCGTTCCACATTCTTTCTGGTTCACTGTTGCAATCCATCTCTTTGTTGGATGATATTCTGGAAACAACATGACTCAGGATACTAAGGCATCCTCATTTTTAGCTCTGGCAACAGACAGACCTAGCTGTCAGGAATACCTTATGTTATCAATTCGTCAAAAAACTACAATATAAAATAGAGAAAGTTATTTTCAACCCAAAGTGCTGTGTGAGGTGAGCACGCCGTAAGATCTGCTGCAGGTGTCTGAGATGGAGGCCTGTTAGGCTAGCCTAACTGAATTATTGGCATCAGCAGGAGACATGAGAATATGTTACGATTAAGGGATCAAACTTGCATCGGGTGGAGATTATACCTGACAGATGCACAACTTCAATTGCCCTGACGAAGTTCACATGTGGTCACCGAAACGCGTTGGCTGTTGTTTCGTATCACCAAAAACAACTGAAAATAAAGACGTCTTGGATTATATGCTACTGTGATTGGACTTATATATAAATGTACTCTAAGCTAGCGCTGCATCACCATTTGTGTGTTTGAATATAAAATAGAGAGATGGGCTTTGGCCATGGAATTTCATGGATGCTTATATTGTCTTATTTGGTTTTCATCAGCATTTGGTGATGGGTCTCAAATTGTCCTTTTGTTGGACTACAGCATGTGCCTGTTCTTCAGTGTATCTACTTTACTAACACAGTGGCATTTTAATTACTGGTCTGTGTTTTTGTTAAGTCAGTATTTGCTGTTTGGATGCTTTAGCCTTTCATATACACACAATGCTATCGACTAAACTCTTTAAAACTTTATTTCTTCTACTTTCCTTTAAGTAGAACATGTTGAATTTACATGTTTTTTGTTCAAAAAGTAAACATATGCACACATGTAGGGTTTCTTAAAGATGCCACAAAAATACCCTTTGTTGAAAGCATCTACTATACAATATTGCTGTGTATGCCTTTTAAGTCCATCCTTTACAATGCAAACTTCATCTTCGAATTTCATTTCATAACATTTTTCTTTGAGGATTCAGTTTAACACTTTTAATTCAGCCTTTCGTAACCCACTATGTTGCTTCATTATGGGATTATTTTTCTAGGGCAGTTGAGGGCAACACAACCCAAATCACCTATTATCAAGCATTTCCCCTACCAAAAAACCAGACCAATTGGCTTTGCCAATGCTTGTTCTACATCTCTCAGACACTTAAGACTTGGATGGTACTCAGGAAGCTGATCTCTCTTCCTTCCCGTTTATTATCTGTTTAAAACTACACATAGATGTGCCTCATGTTCACTGTCTTTCCTTCCAGCCAAACAAAAATAACATTGGGTTATCACCATGCTTCTGTAGAGCACGATCTGTTCTCCATCATTTGATGATGTGAAAATGAATTGTGTGAAAACTGAAATCCAGATCTTAAATTCAAGATATCGCCTAGCTACAAAAAGTGAACTCTAATCACCTTCCGATTTTTAGGGTCATGTTTCCTATAACTATAATGGTAAACTTGGAGCTACATTTGAACTATGATTGCAGGATTAATGCCTGAGTAAGTGCAGCTGACAAGCCCTCCCTTCATCAAATTGAATTTATCTGCCAGTCTGACATGCCTTCATGTAGAAGACCATGCAGAGGGTGGTAGCACAACTGAATTCCATCTTGGACCCAGTACATCCATCAAAAATGTATTATCGAAATACGATGAAACTCCAAGATCACCCTATAACATTTACCAAAGCATTCGGCTGCAAAAGAGTAGGACGTTGAACATTTTTAAACTGCCATTAGGAGGAATTTCATTAATCGAAATAATTCTTTAAAAAAAACTTGAAAAGATCCTTGCGAAAAAATTTATGTATACAGTTCAAGATACAGAAAAATATTAGCCCCCAAAAATACAAAATGTCTAGATTCATATGAAAGAATCTTTAAAAGGGAGTCAGGAATTCTGGTATCATAAGCTCATAAAGGGACATAACATTCAGGATTAGTAACATTGTATTTCCTAAGTTCCAAGACCCTGACTGGAAACCGCAGTACTGCAAACTAGACTACTGCATGCATGCGTGGGTATCCAACATGTTCTACATAAGGTTTTATGGCACAAGAAGGAAAGGAAAATCGGCGAGATTGTCTTGTGCGCCAACCCACACGACTTACTGGACGCAACTTTGAACCAGGAGCCTGGAATACTTAAGGTGTTGACCATGTAAGAGACACTACCTGTCAAGGGGAGCCGCCCTGTCCCCACAATATCTACACTTATTTCTAGATTCATTTCTACAGCGCTATGGTTCAAAAGTCCCTATAAATTTGGTGACCGTATAGTACTTCACCAGTCCAGTGACACTACCTCTCAACAAGGTCTGCAGCTTTCACTGCTACTTTCAGCCCCCTGTTCTTTGGCCTCCATCATTACCAGAGAAAACATCTTTAGCAGGTGGAGAAAGGGAGGAGCCACCACACATCCAGGCAAAGGTATTTGCATGTGATTATTTTGTGCCGGCGTTTTCAGGTGGGGGGGGGGGCAGCAGCACTCATTTTTGCGGAGCATGACTTTTGATCCATCATCAGGCTAAGCCCATTGTTGGATTGGCCTTTAAGGCGGTCTGGCAGTGCCATACGGGCTGGTCTGGGAGGCCAGCGTTTGTCTCATTTGTGCTGTTTGTGGGCCTGTTTTATGTTCTGGTGGGCCGGTTTTAACTTTGTTTCCCTGATATTACCACAAGCACAAATTCATGCAATCTCTCATACCTTGCATAATGCCTATACTGTATAACTTTGCATATTCAAAACTGCCTCGATTTGCAAAAGCGGGCTACTGTTTTAGCTATTTGATTCACTAATGGGGGCCACTTTTATTTTGGTGCCAGCCTTGGTATTTGTCAATCCTGGCATTAGCAGTAGAAAAGGCGCACAAAAACTCTAGACCCCTGCACTTATTTTTTTAACAAATTAAACACGTCACTGCTCCTTTCAGAACGATATGCTGGTGGTTCCAGGTCTACTTTTGAGAGATTTCTTTCCAGCAGTTTTTTCAAGCTTTGACATTTTTGGAAGTCTTCTGCGCTTGTGACATTTTGCAAAAAAAGTCTTTAAGTCTGCGAGAGAAAACCTCTGCACAATCTGTAGCTATTGTTCTACACAAGAACAGAAACCGGCTTCCCAGCACCGCGGCTCACCACCCTCACCTAAGAGAATTCCCATATTTATGGAACGGGTACCCGCCATGATGCAATGGGTTAATCATCAGCTAGCAGGAGGAGAGGAAATCGATGTTGGCGAAGGAAGGATGAATGGAAAGTGAGACGCTGTATAGCGGGAAAGTGGAGACAATCACACGCATTCACCCGGCAGAGATTGCGATCAGCAAACAAGAGCTGGGCGCGCGAGGTGCAAGGCACTGGTGACGTCAGCACGGCGGAAGCGGAACCAGAACCCCTAGGGAGGAGCTGCCTGTCTGCTACTCATGTCCAACTGGAAACTTAGAAGTCGTCATCTTTGGGCCTGCGGTTATTTACACAAAAAGTGTAAAGGGATTTAATTTAGTGCAGAGTAAAAAGGCATCAGATTCAGTGACAAAGGCTTTGGCACCGTCCACCAGTCATCACCAAGCACACTTTGTGGCCCATTAAAAGAGCTTAAATTCCATCTCCTTGCAATCGTTGGCCTCTCCACTGAGACTTCCAACCCAGGTAACAACTGGGGAAATAAGAAAGGGATGGATGGATGTAATTACCTCTACATCCCAAGTCCTGACCCAGTCCTTACGTATGAGGTTTTATTGCCCACCCCTAGGACAGAAAACAAAACAGGAAATCTATCTAACCCCACCCACCCTCAACTGGGTACTATAAGCAGACCCTCCAGGATTTTGCGATTTGCAAAAAAATTCCCATTATTGGCCCAACGTTGATCACTGCTACTCCCTTGCAGAATCGTGAGGGTGAGTCGTGAGACCAACAGAGAGCCAATGCAATTTGTGTCAAACTCAATACTCGCACATCTGCCTTGACTTGCACTCTGGTTTAGGTTATAAAACCAATCAGGTTAGTGATAGGGAGTAGTGCTCACTCTAACCTGCCGTAAGTGACTACCTTTTAGCAGAGTTGTGTTGTGTAGTAAGAGGTAATAAACCAAAGGCAGCCCTGCTGGACAACAGTACACGCCAGCAGACTCAGCAGGGAACCAGCAGACACATTCTGCAATGTCGCTTCACAAGTTGACCGACCTCGGCGTGAAAGTTCTATTTCAGCTCCATAAAATAAGACAAAAGGATTTAGAAGTAAAGAGTGGATAATCTGTGCGTGGTGATAGGCATGGAATCATCAAATTTGCAGGTGTGCGCAGGCAATTTTACTGCTGACCATTTCTATAGCATGCAGTACAAAATAAATAGTTTTTTGGTGCTTTTTAAGATCACAACCCAACTCATTGTCATTGATTTTATCAACATCCTCCTAACAATGGAAGGTTGACGAGCCCCGCAAGGATTTAAATTTATGCCAGGTAGGTCTCATCCACATGTTTCCAGCCAACCCACTGAACTATTTCTCAAGATCAGGACTTGCAATCTGCAATTCATTTACAGGTATTTTAATTTTGTTGTGAAAAAATAGACATCCTATAGCGTTTCTTTTCACATCCCATCTATGCCAGGCAACACTGTCACATAGTTCATAACTCAGTTTACAAAATCCTACAAAATTGCGGTCAAAGAACGAAAAGTAATCTGCAGTCGCCTCCTGAAAAGAATAAGCAGGGATTTGTCAGAAGTCTGAGTCTAAAATTTGACCCATGTCTTAGAACACACCGCAAATGTGACAAGATAAAAACGAAAATTTAAGACATCTTTATTGCTCATTCACTTCCTGATCGCCAGCATGGTTATTTTGGGGTTCTGCAGCCCCCCCCCCGCTGCACCCCTACTCCCAGCGCCTATGATGCTGGATCCACTGTGTATCCTTCCTTTCCTGATTGCCTTAATCGGGGTGGATGGATCATGTTATTTGCAAACCCATCATTTACCGGAAGTAGCATGTCAACTAAGTTATTAAAGAAACAAGTCTGCGAATGCTTATCTTCCAGTTTATTCACTTCAATGGTTTATAATGACGTGAGACAAAGGTCTCACTCTGTGTCTCTGTGACTTAAATCCCTTCCAGCCCCCCACCCCATCACATTTTGTTGTGGAGCTGAGATACCGGGAGTCACTCTTTGGTGCTTCTTCGATTTTTGTCAGTTTTAATAACTATGTGCGTAGGAGCCGGCGGGCGGGATATGTGCTTTATCACTCCGAGCCCCGCTTAATGTCATTTGTTTGGTTCTCCCTGTTTCTGCCTGTGCTGAATATAGTCTGTAATACCTAATCAGCATTTGCTCAGGTATGCCCCGCAGGGATGTCACTTGGGGTTTTTACCCTTCAAACTCATTTAGGTAAGGGGAAATTTCAGCTGAGAATGGCCAGTGCTGTCTCAATAACAGGAAAACCATCCTGCTGAGAGGTGCCAGTGTTCCATTCGCTGTATAAAGGTGCTGCCCAAGTGGGCAGGAGCTATCTCAGAACATATAATATTTTTCTGCTGAAATATCCAACTGCTGCTCTAGTAACAGTAAGAAAGACTAAGACGCGCAAGAACTGTCTTTGTTTCCTCAAAATACCACAATCCTGCAGAGAAATGCCAGTATTCCTGGACAAAGTCACTTTCCCGGACTGTGGCAGATGCAAGTGAAGTGGACAGAGTCACGTTTCCTAATTGTGGCAGATCACAACTAATGTGGCCACAGACACGCCTGCACCATCCCTCTACCCAGACTCTCTAGGAATTCTGCTGGGGCACTATTTTTTATTTTTTTTAAGAGAAAGAATTCTGGCCCGCCGCCCGTGGGCATGCGGCAGGACCCGCTGGGGTAAATTTTTGTTTTGTTCTTTAAAAAAAACTAAAATAATTTGCTGCTAAAATGTTGCAAAATTTACATTTTTGCACCACTAAATTCCCGGTTTTACGCTGCTAAATTTACTAATTTATGCCGCAATATCTTGGAGCTTCTGTATAAGAGAGTAGCCCTCCTCCAGTACTTCCTGTTTTGTTTCCTGTCCTTTGGACACAGACAGGGAATGTTGGAGTCCCAGCCGGGCATTGACTTCCTTCATTGTAGGGCTGTATGTCTTTCTGCTAGGCTTAGAGATGTGTTTGAGGGGAATATAGGAAAGAGTCCCCAGGCAAACTTGGATCAGTATACGGGAGAGGCGTGAGAGCCTTTAAATTAATTCCGTGAGGTTTGCTTCACAATATGCATTGTTGGGGTTCACCGCTTTCAAGTTGCCTAAAGTGCACCTTTGTCAAGTTGCTTACTGGTAATGGCAGAGCCTTCGGCAATGGGCGCGCAATCCTGTGATGCGCCTGTTTCAGCGCATGCATGTAAGGCAACTGCTGATCCCTCGGGCATGCATGTTAGCTGATCGGGACAGCGAGGTTATTGCGCTTGTGTTTGAAGGCGATGTTTCGCACTGGAGCATGCACGTTTTAATGCATCCTCCTGGTTTCCCTGTTTATTTCAAATGGAAACGAGAGGTGATTAGACTAGGACACCTTTGAGTTGTTTTGTGCGCTTACTTGCTGGTATTCTGTCATTATGGGAAAGCGTTTGGTAAAGAGAAGAAACTTGCTCCCTCCTCTTGCAAGTTCTTCCTCTAATGAGTCAACGTCTCCTTCTCGACCAAAGGAAAAGCCTAAAGCCTTGCTGGAAGGAAGTGGGTAAGCAGGTAGTTCCACAACAACCGGAATACCGGAATTTGAAACCTAACCATAGGAAGAACAGGGATTCCACTGAACATGTGTGAAAAAACCCTCTTTCCAGAAAGAAAAATTATTTTCTAGAGTCCCCTCACCCACCAGGGTTACCCCTAGGTGGCATGCTTCATCATTGGGGTCCTCTCAATCTGCTGCGGTTTGAGGTGTGCTGCGACTTGCAAACTACGTAGGAGCACTTAGTTTTTGGAAAATATGTGTGGTGCAGTGATGTGGAGTGGGAAAAATAGATTAAAAGTACCTAGCTAGTGAGCTAATATTTTATTCCTGCTCCTAGTCGGTATGTTTTAAAATCAGGGGTTAATACTAGCCAAAGACCTAACTGTAATGAGTATGGAGTCCCTAGTACTGGGTCGACATGTTTCGAGCTTTCCCCTAAAGCTCTTCTTCAGGACCACACGAGGGCCAGCCCCGTGTGTACCACTCCTAAAGAATCCTGTGAGAATCCTGTGAGTAGGAAACAATGGGGTGCACACCTAATGTGTGTTCACCTGATACTTAATACATACGGTTGTACACTGACACGCTGTATTTTTGTTTAGGCAGAAATATTCCTCATGATCTGCAGGGGTAGAGGGGCTTGTAGTCACACCTTTGTCAAAGCACTCCTCTCGGAAAATGACCTGATGGCACCCCTGGAGACCGCATCTTGACCAGGTAGACCAGGAAAGCCTTTACGCTGGTCTTTTGGACACTGACTTGTCTGGTGGTTCTCCCCCTCCTCCACCTGAGCACAAAGGGATATATATCTCTAAGGACATGTTATCAGAGTTGATTTCCCATATTAAGAACAACATGGGATTTACTAATGAAGAGATAGCTGAATCTTCTAAGGATGCAGCCCGGAGGCAGTTCAAAAAGCCTGGTAATATGGAGGCACCTATCCATCAGCATGGGCCTGATGTGGTCCTGAATGAGTGGAGAGACCCTGACAAGACTAACACTCCTCGTTTTATGTCCAGACTGTGTCCATTAGAGGGGATGGAGGAGAAACTACCAGAATCAGTTCACGTGGACTCTGTTGTGGCTAGCCTTGTTGGTTGATCCTCGATTGCCGAAAACAGCATGTTAAAGGATCCAGCAGACAAGAAAGTAGACGGAGCTCTAAAGAGGGTTTATGCTGGTTCCCATTTGGCCCTTCGCAGTAGACTATATGAGGCTTACACTGCTCAGTCCTTGTTATCTGATTTTAAGGAACTTTTTAAATCTATGCATTGAGGGCACAAAGTATCTAGTGTTGGTAGAAATCATCATGAAGCAGGTTGAACTGCTATCAGATATTTCCTTCAATGCTGTCCAAGTGGTTCATTATCTTGTGGGGCATCCATAGCTGCCAGACGGAATCTTTTCTTAAAACATTGGAACACAGACTCCGCTCAGTACACTGCTGCTTTGAGAATGCCTTTCAAAGGTGATAGACTTTTTATGATAGTACTTTTAACTGCATATTTTACTGTGTTGTTGAATCTGCTTAGGGCTTTGGGGCCGTGTGTTTGCACTTGTACTTTGCACTTTGGTCTGCTTGCGCTGGATGGGGGATTTGAGCAAGGCGGCAGTGTGTGAATCGGCCAACTCTGCCTTTTGCATAATTCCTCCGGCCATTTTGGTTGGGCTGTCAATTGTGAAAGGCAGCGGTGTAGCTGCTTCCATATGTTGCCTTCCTCTTGTTAGAACGAAGATAAAAAGGAGACCGATGTGCGGATGCGCCGAAGGCATGCCAAAGGCAAGCCCGTCTGCACCTGTCCGCACCTGGACGGTGTCAGGGGCAAGGACGCTGCCCCTCCGCTGGGAAACAGGACCTCCTACTCATTATCTTCGCTGTTAATGCTACGGAAACTCCTGCACATGGATTGTTTGCATGCCTGGTCCCCGGGGGAGAAGGCTTTTAAGTGCAAACATTGTGTCTTCGTACCTGTAATGAGTTTCCCCCTCTTGTACAAGCTCGTTGACAGCGGTAATCGTTGTTCACTGTTCAAAATGTGTGCTATCAATTGTCGCTCACTGGTACGCCACCATGATGAGATATAAGACTTTATTCAAGATTAATCAACTAAGTAATATTTCTCACAGAAACCTGGCTCAGTCCTGCTACTACAGCCGAAACATTATTAGCTCTGCCCCCGGGTTACATCATCGAAAGATGTGATGAACCTTGTCCCAGAAAGGGTGGTATAGCTATTATCCACAAATCCTTAGTGAGTTGCAGCCTGGTTCCTTTTGCGATTCAAGACTGTGAAAGCGCCTTATTTCAGATACCTTTGAATAAAATTTTACCCTCTCTGGACTTTTAATATATAGTACCCCTGGCACCTCCAAAGCTTTTAGAACCGCCTTGATAAACCAGGTGACACAATTAGCACTTAAGCTATACACTTTTATTATCATTGGTGACTTAAATCTTCACTTTGATCAGCCCAGCGACAAGGGGGTCTACGAATTGTTGGACGACCTTGCATCTATGCAGCTGGGTCAACTAGTGGAAGGCCATACATACATTTCAGGT
This sequence comes from Calotriton arnoldi, assembly GCA_963921515.1. Lineage (NCBI taxonomy): Eukaryota > Metazoa > Chordata > Amphibia > Caudata > Salamandridae > Calotriton > Calotriton arnoldi. The sequence goes on along the minus strand of CAWUFW010002741.1, from coordinate 913,335 downwards.
CATTTCTTAGACCCGGTTTTCTCCAATCTTCACAACCCATGACTTGGTCCGACCACTGTCTGATCCCTATGTCCATCAAACTGACTAGCGCTATAAGTACTATCACAACTAATAATACCACTAAAAGACCTTGGCATAAATTGGACTTGCCGGAATATGGCAGCTATATTTCAGCTAACACACCTAATGTGGACTGCGCAGAGTACAAGATAAAGTCATGGATTACAAAGGCCCTTGACACCTTCATACCTGTCCCTCAGGGTCAGGCCAAAAAAAGGCCCTCTGCTCCCTTGTTCAGTGATGCTTTGGTTCCAGAATCAAAGCGCTGCAAGGTGCATCTCTAATAAAATCATTAATAGTAACAATTCAGCAAAATAAATCTTCTCTATTTTTAATAGCTTAATGAAACCTGCTGCCTCCACAGGGCCAGTCGGCTCTCAACTGACCACTGCAATAAATAAGTTGACATTTTTTTGTAAAGATTAATGCCATCTAAACCCACTTTCCACCAAATGTCCCATCCATAGTAGAGGACTGCCCTTGCCGGTCAGGTGAGCCACGGCAAGAGGCAGAACTAAATTAATTAACTTCACTTGATTTACCTTCTCTAACAACACTATGCAATCAAGAGAAATATGGCTCTCCCCGTGACCCCCTCAAGTCCGAAGCAGTTTAAAAATTTCATGAGTCCATTCTTCCATCCTTCCTAGAGGTTACCAACCTTTCTCTGACCTTGGCTACCGTACCTCGGGCTTAGAAGCATGCACAGGTAATCCCCCTTTTGAAGAAAGTGCCTCTCGTTCCGGCTAAACCTGAAAATTACCATCCCATCTCCCTTCTTCTACAGTCTCCTGACTAAGAGGCATATTTACGAGATTTGTGGTGCATGGCAGCGCAGCAAGTTACCCTGCTGCACTGCCCTGCGTCACAGGGAAAGGGCAGGAGTGCGCCGTATTTATCCAATACGACGTATTCCTGTCCTTTCCCCCTGCACTGGTGCTATTTCAGCAGCCTAGGGCCATCGCAGGCACCCTTGCACCATGGTTCAAGGGTGCCTGTTTTCTAGGCAGGATTGTATTTGTGCAGGGAGGGCACCTTCCTGCACAAAAACAATCCTGAGAGGCTTTTTCCTCTTTCTATGTTTGCTGCTGAATGCAGCGCACATAGAAAGAGGAAAAAACAAGGAGAGATAAAGATATTTCTCCTTATTGTGCCTCACCTGGGGAGGCCTATCTTTTCATTTCCAGGTTTACCAGGTTTGGTAAATCTGGAAATGTGTCAAAACCATGGGATTTGCGTGGGAACATCCACCGCAACGCCTCCTTTGCGCTGCGTTGCATTACTCCATTTCTTTGAAGCCATTCAAAGCCATGCATAGTGACTTTGCGTGGCTTCATAAATATGGCTTAGAGGTTTGCGTCGTGCATGTACCCTGTTGCGTGGTGCAAGCATGACGCAAAGCTCTCGTAAATATGCCCCTAGGGGCATATATATGAGATTTTTGGGGCAGGGCAGTTCAGCAAGTTACCTTGGGAAAGGGCAAGAATGTGCTGTATTTATCCAAAGCTGACATAAATAGGCCCCTAAGTTCTTAGAGGTCACCCATACTTTGAATGTATCTCAAAACAGCTTCAGGCCCTCCCATAGCACGGAATTTGCTCTTTTGGTGGTGACGAAGGCGGTTCCTCTGCCCTTAGTCTCTTAGACTCAAGTGAGCCTTTGATACCGTATTGCATAAGGTGCTTCTCCAACCCTTTATGATATTGGTATACGAGGCAAGGCCTTGACATGGTTTACTTCTTTCCTTAGCAATCACTAATTTCAAGTAATCTCCCCCACTTTTCATCCTTGCAAAGACTGTTGAAGCATGGGGTCCCACAGGGTTCCTCGCTGAGCCCCACTCTTTTTAATATATATGTCAGGCTGCTGGCAGAGATTGTGAAGCCTTTGGGGTCTCTATAATTCCATATGTGGATGATATACAAATGATTGTCACTTTTCTGTGGATGCATCCAAAGACACAGTTAATTTTCAGAGGTGTATGCTGGTAGCAGCCAGTTGAATGGAAAAAAATGCTTAAAGCTTTATGCCAGTAAAACTGAGATCCTGTTGTTTGGCAAACACACCTAGACCTGGGCAGACCACTGGTGACCGGAATGCCTTGGGCCTTCTCCAAAACCTAAATCATGCATGAAAAACTTGGGCTATTGATTGGATGATACCCTTGCATTTGAGACCCAAGTGAGAACTCTTGCAGTACATGTTTTGGCCTTCAGAGGGGACTCAAACCCATTATCTGCTTTTTTTCAACCTCAAGTTCGACAGTTGTTCATTCAATCACTCGCCCTGTCATGCCTGGATTACTGCATCTTGTATCTAGGCTGCAAGAAATTGGTTATTAAGAGGCTGCAGTCGGTCCAAAATGCCGCTGCTAAATTACTGTCTCCCCAAGTTCTGCTCCACGTGAGAAGCACATACAGTTTAAAGTCCTTAGTGCAGTGCATACGATCATGACTGCATCAGGAGCCCCTATTCTCTCCGGACTCATGCAAGCCTATCTTCCTACAAGAGCTCTTCGCTCAACTGACTTAAACCTGACGGTTATTCCTCAGTTTTAAAGAAAGAGACTAGGAGGCCGTTCTATTGGGTCCTGGCCCTTTGGAATAGTTTGCCCCCAGAATAAGAGAGTACACAGAATCATTTTTGCTTTAGGAAACAGCTTAAAACTTTTAATTAGGGTTCTTCCTCGCCTTCTCATTGTGCCCCTTCTCTCTGCCTTTCTCTGTTGTTTGCTTCCTTTTCTTGTGGGAAGCGCTGCGAAGCCCATTGCAGGGGCAGTCATGCGCTCTACAAATCTTATTAACATAACTTTGCACAGAATATTTAAAATGCAAAAACATTCCTTTTCCTTTCACACCCAAAACTTCATACCAATATAAAACAATAATCCTTCAGACAGCCTTCTAGAAGACAGCAGAACATGGAACAGGGAGCAAGAGTCACAGGCAGGTCCTCTTCCAGGAAATTATAGAGGAAAGGCAAACAGGATCTACCAAACTCCTATCATTGCTCCTGACTATCTTGGAGTAGAGGAAGTGGTTGGTTTCAAGTACGAGGTTGGTGGCAGAATTCTTTACTTTCAACAGGCATGGAAGTCAACAACACAACAACATTGAATAGATGGATTCTGAACATACTCCAGAGAGGTTACAGATCGAATTTGCCTCTCCATCGTTTCCATCGAGGGCCATCATCACTCCAGTACCCAGGTCTCACGAAAGGCAGGTGGCGTTGAAGGAAGAAATTCTTTCATTGGTTCACAAGAAGCCCATGATTCCCGTCCCAAAGGGAGAGGAAGGAAAAGGGACATGCTCAATTGTGTTTCTGGTTCCCAAGGTTCAAGAGGGTTTTCGGATTGTCATAGATCTGAAATCCCTGAACAAGATTGCGGAAAAGATACCATTCAAGTTTGAAACACTGCAGAGGATAATTCCCCTAATAAAACCAAATGCCTGTCTAGCCACTCTCGACTTAATGGACGCATATCTTCATGTTTCAATTTGCAAGCCACATCAGCAGTTCCTCCGGGTTTATGTTTGGGGCAAACATTGGCAAAGCAGAGTTCTCCCTTTTGGGCTCCGGTCCTCTCCGAGAGTGTTCACAAAGATGGTGGCTCCGCTGGCAGCCCACCTTTATCTCAAGGGGGTGTCAATATTCCCGTACCTCGATGACTGGCAGGTTCAAGGCCCATCAATCTCGACTCTAAAGCAACATCTCTCCTTGACCATTGCTACTCTAAACCTTCATGGGTTCCTGTTGAATCTGCCAAAATACCATCTTCGCCCTGCCAGGGATCTTCAGCTCATTGCAGCATGACTCAGTACTCTGTTGGGCAAGGTGTTTCTCCCAATGAAGATAATTGTCCATCTCCAGAGTCTGCTGAAGGATCTCCTTATAAGCAAAGAGGCCTTCCTGTTCAAATGGATGGAGGTGCAGGGCCATATCGCGGCAGCAGTTTTCATGGTTCCATGGCCGAGATTATATATGAGAACTCTGCCGCATCATCTGCCATACCATGGTGCCCTGTTATTCAGGAATATGAACTATGTGGTTCCTGTCTCCCTAGACTTCAAACGTGCTCTGCAGTGGTGGATGAACATGTACAAGCCCTGTGAGGGAGTACTGATGCGTCCAGACCCTCCAATAACATTGACAACAGATGGAACATCGAATTGGAGAGAATTATTGGCAGTCTTCTGAACCCTCCACCACTTCAGTAAATATTTGTCCCACTGTAATATGTTGATAAGATCAGACAATACAGTGACAGTGGCGTACATAGAACATCAAGGTAGTACCCATTACCGATCCTTGAACGAGTTGGCCTGTGGTCTGGTTTGGTGGGCATAAACTCATCTCCTCTTCTTGTCAGCAGTGCACATCAAGGATCTGGATAATGTGGTAGCAGATGGCTTAAGTCTGAAAATTCCCCCATCTCAGGACTTGAGACTGACAACGTCCATATTAAAGGCCATTTGCAGGAGGCTCGGCTCTCCCTTTCTGGACCTCTTTGCCTCCAAGAATAGTGCTCTTCTTCGAAGGTTTTGCTCCAGGTTTCCAGAACGGGAAGCTTGGGATGTGGATACATTGACCCTGGAATGACTTTGGAGGTTCCTCTTTGCCTCTCCTCCAGTTCCTCTGATTCAGAGGCTCTTATGCAAGATTCAGCAGGAGAGGGCCCAAGTAATTGTGGTGGTCCTGTACTGGCCCAGACAAGCTTGATTCCTGCTCCTGAAACGCTTGGCATGTTGCCTTCCGTGGACCCTCCTTCGTTCTCTTGGTCCACTGAGGTGTTGCACCCAGCTACAACTTCTTCGGCTTTCCCTCTCGGTCTGGAGGTTGAAAGGATGAGTTTGGAGGAACAAGGTTTACCTCCCCATCTAATTGATATAGTACAATACTCTAAAAGATCTTCTACTCTTGCTGCCTATTCTAAACACTGGAAAGTCTTTGATTCTTCGTGTATCTTCTATTCTGCAATTTCTCTTAGATGGGTTTCAGAAAAATCTTTCCCTTTCTACTTTGAGATTACAATGGCATGTCATTAGGCATTCCATGTGAAAGGTGGCTTTGCTATTTCTAAAGCTTCGGTTAAACCTACGCTTCCATCTTGGGATCCGTCCTTGGTTTTAAAGGCATTGCAAGATGCCCCCTTTGAGCCTTTGTCCACGGTGGATCTCAAATTTCTTTCCTTTAAGGCCTCTTTCTTAGTGGCCATCACTTCTGTCGGCTGGATGGGGGAACTTTTTGCTCTCCTGTGTCACCCTCCCTTTACCACTTTTCTGGATGATGCAGTGGTTCTTAGACCAGAGCCTCCCTTTCTTCCTAAAGTTCTGTCAAAGTTCCATGTTTCTCAAGAGCTTATTCTTCCTACTTTCTTTCCTGAACCCACTTCTGAGGAGGAATGTAGATTGTATTCGTTGGATGTTAAATGTGCTCTCTTGATTTACCTTGACAGATGCAAGGAATCCAGAAAATCCAATTCTCTGTTTGCCACTTTTGGCATCGTAGGGAAAGGGAAGAAAGCATCAAAAATCATGCTGAGCCGCTGGATCAAAGAGGATATTTCCTTTTTAATACAATTTAGGAGCACAAAGATTCTTGACGCAGAACAGAGATAAAACTTGATTTAAAGGGAAAAACAAACTCAACTTCCTAATTTAAAGGGCAAGTTTTCAAAGCCACCTAAAGTTGTTCAAATGTCGTTCTTGAAAACTCCGGTGTGGTGAAAACTGTGTGCCCAGAAACCTCAAAAAGGGGTAACTTTAAGCATCAAATGCTCACACTGTGTGTTCTTTGCACCTTAACACCCCACACAGTATAGTGTGTGCCTCAAAATCTTCAGTTGGTTATTTTTACTTAGTGAATGTCCTTAAAATGGAAATATTTTGTGGCTGAAAACGCCACAATCTCTGAAAATAGCACAAAGAACTGAAAAATTCTAATGAGGTAATTTTACACCTTAAAATCTCAGAAAATTGATATTTTGTGCCTTCAGCCTAACAGTAGCGATATTTTGTGCCTGGAAACCTTTCTACAGGAATATTTTGTGCCTAATAACCTATCAATGAGGTCATTTTGAGCAGTGCATAAAAAATTAATGCAGGGGCCCTACGTTTTTCTTAGTTGCTACCGGATGCCACAGAAGGTGAATAGCAAGGCTATCTAGTCTTGATACCACCTCATGCCTCTTTCTTTCACAAGCCTACACTTCCTGTCTTCTTATCTCACCTTGCTTTCTCCCTTTGTTACTGTGTTCATGTCTTTCTCTTCCCCTTATTTATCCCTCTTTCTCTCTCTTGATCTGGGTCAAAGTCTGATGATGAATAAGTCAGAGTCCCCGAATATCAACACTTGTTTTGGGCTTGAAAAAACTCACAGGGTTGATTTTGAGTGTGTTTTTTTTGCAATTTTCTTATAGCACAAACTCAAACCAAATGTATTGGAGCCCCCAGTTCCCAGTTCAGTTCAAGTTCATTAATGTTTAGATTCTTGTCTTTAAAATATAAATACATAAAACTGTTTAAAATGTTCACATTAAAATTGTCCCCCTCCCAATCACCGCCCCCCAATTCTTCCAATTAGACTCAATTTTCTTGTCATACTCCAGTCCACAAACACTTAAATGTACTTTCCCAATATAAACCCTTCTTCCCTAGCCCCTCAAACTCTGGAGTATCCGGGTAAATAACCTTCGCTCGAGACTCCTTCCATCACTAACCCAAGCATATTTTAAAAAATGTTGCCAAGGCACACGCAAAATCTAAAGATTCCATGTTCAACAAAGGTGCAAGTGCGTTATTGCAATGTTTTATATCATATTTTATAAAAAGCAGTTTTAGAATCAAGCGGCGAGTCCTGTAAAACTGCAGACAATCGATTAAAAATGTACATTAAAATGTTGAAACGGCAATCCGCATGTACAGTTATTCTCTGCATCCAAAAAAGCATTGAATTTCTCAGCCCTTAGATGCCAGACATTCAAAGCCGCCCGAGATTTTAATAATGATAAATGTAATTGGCATCTGGAAGAGCTGATATGTACGGGAACACCCTCCTATTTTCCCAAGATTCTAACATATAATTCGCAGAGGGTCTGTTCCCTACATACTTATCGGCCAATCTTGACTTCCCCCTGCAGGCCATATTTAACTTGTCTTTCGAAAGGTGGGAGGCCTCAGTTACCTTAAATTTCTTCATTTTTAGGGCCCCCGCAATGGTACCTAACCTATTTCTGACCTGCACTGCCCAACTTAACTCACTTCTTTCTATTTCAGAAGCACAGAGAACTGCTACCTTCTGCACCTCCGAGGACAAAAGTTTATCCCAAAATCGCAGGGTTGCTTTGTGGGCCAATAAATTCCAGGCCTGCAGTTCCCCATCCAGTCTTAATGCCGGGCCCATCACACTTTTTGATAGACCTAGCAGTTTTTTCAAACACTTGTTTTTACATCTCTCCCATCTTCCCTCCATACTTAGGGACAACACCTCAGCCCCTTAAAGACATTGAGTGGGGACCATTGCGCTATAGGAAACCAAGATGGACCACCAAAGGTATTCTTAAAGCGGACTACGCCACCTGTAGTTGCCTCTGCCTGTATCTCAACCAATTCTTTATGTAGGGCCCAGTTCAGCTTTTTTGTAAACGTTATACCTAAATATTTGTAGGAAGATATCACTTACACCAACCTAGTACCCAGGTGCCACTTAAACGGTTTGGATTTTTTCAAATGGGATTATTTTTGATTTTCCCTAGTTTACCTTTAGATTGTTTGCTTCACAATAACCATTAAATCTATTCAATTTCCGCTGTGGGCCCACTTGGGTCAAATCCAGTATCGCCAGATCATCTGCATAAAGAAGGCATAGCACATGTCTATCCGCTATTTTTGGCGAAAATGACTGAGTAGCACCCCCAGGAGATCTGATAGTAACAAGGAGAACAACGTAGGGGCCAAGAAGCGGCCCTGCCATAACCCATTTCCTAGAGGTACTCTTTCTGAGAGGGCATCGTCAAGGTCAAGCTTCACTTGGGCCCTATTTGAGAATGAAGTTTCTGCATGATTACCAATAAACATAGAGGCATACCAAATCAAAAGCAGAGCTAAAATGAAGGAAACAACAGATAAACTCCCAGTTGTTTCCTTCACCTTTTGCCCCAAGGACCCCAAGCTGAAGTAATGATCTAATGTTGAGGGCCCGCTTTTAACGCCCCCTTGTTCTATTGGGACTATTTCATTACACCTAGTCCAATTCCAGCAAATGTATCAAACGGTAGTTACCAGGTACATCCATCTCCCCTTTTCCATGTATCGGTTTAATTACTGCACCCTTGCAGCTGGGCAGGTATATACCCGACTTAGTTATGGCTATAAAAACCTTTGAAAAGAAAGTTGCCCACCACATAGGATTAGACTTGATCACAATTGCGGGGAGATTATCTGGCCTAGATGCTTAAGTTACATTTGGGGAGGTTATCAACTTGGCTATAGATTGGGCAGAGAAAGACTCCAGTGCCTCCTTCCCCAATTTCGGCCAGTTATCCCTCACAGTTATCTCCCTAGCCTTATCGATATTGCTTAAAAAGGTTACCCAATTGGTTTCTGAAACCATACATCTTATCAGGGGAATTGCATTGCCTCACCACCTCTGGACTAACTTCCAGAATTTTCTCATATCCTTATCCTAGACGGTGCTGATCATGAGGTCCCGATTTGACTGATAAAAGGCCTGCTTCTTAGTCCTAACCAGGGCCTCATAATCCATTATTTTTACAGTTATAGCCCTCAATCTTTTTTATAGGATCAAAGGAGCAGCTGGCCCTTTCTACCTTTCTTAACTCCTTCCTAGTCAGTAAGCACTCCTTATCAAACCGCAGCTGTTTAGAAGTCAAACGATTAATTACCTCAGCAATGGTTTTGGAATACCATTCCAACATTGAAGAACCTGTGTCCCTAGCAAACTCCAACTCATTAAGGATTTGGTACTGAGTCAATTGGGCCATACACCTTTCATCTATTCTTGTTGTTAAGCGTTTGGGAAAAGCTACTTCCATCTGGATCGCCCGCTTCCTAGTTAATGGAACTGCAGCTATGACCCTTTTTAAGCCCCAGTGGTTACTGCTCCTTATTCCTAACACCTCAAACCCTATGCAGAGGTCGAAGAACTACACCTGTATAAACATATAATCTGTTGGACAAAGCTGGTTCACATGTATAAACGTTTGGGCTGCTGGTAAATCCCGCTTAAAACAGCCATTTAGGCAAACAAATCCTAACGCGGAAAGGAATTGCGTACATTTCCCTTCTAAATTGGATTGACCACACTCTGGAAAAAATGCATTCAGGACACCATAACACTCTAACATATCGGAAACCCCAACATCTACCTGCGCTGGGGCAAGACGAAGGTGAAAATCCCCTAATAAATAAATCAATCTGGTATTTGTAAAGCGGGAACTAATCACCCCTAAGGGTTTCAAGGCGCTGGGGGCTGTCGGGGAGATTAAGAGAGCTACTGCCCAGAGTCACATGATGCTGAGCTTGGCTGCTGCTGGGGATCGAACTGTGAGCCCCGCGCTCCGGAGTTAGCCGCTCTGGCGGATGCGCCACAACTCTCCTTAATAGGAGAAATGGCGGGCCCCCGGGGAATTCTGTTAGATCCATCAGATCCCTCTGTAATACCTCCCACCTCTCCTCCTGGGACTCATCCTGATTTATATAAACATCAGCAACTATTAGGATACTTTGCTGCAGGCAGCCATCATACAGATCCAGGAAACAAGCCAAAAGCCATTCACTACTTGTATGGATGATTCTTACTCCTTTAGTGCATTTAGTTGAAATCAAAGTCATAAGGCCACCTCTTACCTGTCCAGGACCTATTTTAGTTCCTTCTTTTCCAAACTGGATGAACCCATTCTTATGAATCGAATCAATCGCCAACCAGGTCTCCCCGAAACAAATTGTCTTGTTCTCCTCCCATATTTGTGTAAGATCTGTCATTCTTATTAAGTTCCTCAGCACGTGAACATTTAAGGATATAACATCCAAGCTAACGGGTGTTGCGACTACCTAGTCCACCTGTCCCCCCAAGATAAGACACTCCCCCTAGCAACACTTAGACGCACAACGAAACCTTATTGCTAAGTGGGTTAGGGTCTATCACTCCCTCTCTTAGATGGGTCGGAATGGTTACCTTTAGTGTACCTCGATTATACCCCACCACACGGGGTCGGGCGGAATTACCTCCCCTCCAATTACCAGATTTAATTGTTCCAGATTCAGTCCAGCATGATTTGCCAGGAGAGGCAATTCTGGACGAGGGGACTCTCCCTCTATTACATGTACAATTCTTACGCCAAGTTTATTGAGCCCATCACTAGCCTCTGAGGCTCCAAGGTACTGGAGCACTTTACATGAGCACCAGTTACATTACACAAGGACACATTTGTTTTTGTGTTTTTATGCATGGGGAGAAGAAGTGGTTTGCCCAGAATCACAGGATGTTGAGCCAAAATATTCACAGCAACGACGTTTCTTCCTAGAAACTTCACAATTGAGATATTTTCTGTCTTAAAACCTCATAATGGTAATATTTTGCCCATTAAAACTCTGCGGTTGCGATATTTTGTACTTTAAAGCTTCATAACTGTGACAGTTTATACCCAAAAACGTTAGTGAATTGTTGTGTCTAGAATCCCTACAATGGTGAGATTATGCACCTTAAAACCCCACAATGGTGACACTCTGTACCCCGGAATGTTGAAATTTCCACCTGAAAACCTCACTGCGGTGATAATTTATGTCAGAAAACCTCGCAATGGAAATATTTTTTTTACCTGAAAATCTCTCTACAACATTTAGAGCCTGAAAGGTGGTGCTTTGTTGTTTCTGAAACCTCACAAAGCTGATAGGTTGCTTCTAAAAACCTCCAAAATTGCGATATTTTGTACCTGATGGAGAGATTTTGTGCCCGGAAATGCAATAATGGTGATATTTGGAATCTGATAACTGCACAGTGATCACATTGTGTACCCGAGACCCTCGAGCAGTAATCTTATGTGGCTAGTAACCGCCCAAGGAACACGCGCTGAGATGGAAATCTCACACTGGTCACATTTTGTAACTGGATAAGTCGCAACTGTGATATTTGGAGTCTGACAACGTCACTGTGGTGATATCTTGTTACTGGTGGATATATTTTGTTCCTGCCAAACCTCACAAGGCCATATTTTGTACCTAAAAGCCTCACAATTGTGATAGTTGGTAATTCAAAAACTCACATTATATTTCATTATAAATAGGTGTGTTCTTTGAACCACCGCCCCACCCCTAGAGTCACAGAGACAAGAGACATTAATGAGCGCCCAGGTCCCTTAGAGTGCGGTCCCTGACTCGGGCATGAGACTGGCTAGAATGCCAGGGGCCCTAAAGCAAGAAGGGCAAAGGGGCCCCCTTACTCCTTGGACAGATTCAAAAGATGGCCATAATTCGTGTGCAGGGCCCCTTGCAAAGGTGGCAAGGGTGCGGCGCTATGTACCGGTTGTGCCAATGAATGTTCCTCATTCCACCTGTCTGCACTCTCTTTTCCTAATATTTATCCCTCTCATCTCCTTCCTGCCTATTTCTTACATCCCTACCCACTTCCACTCTCTTTCTTCCCTCACTGTCGCTTATTCATCCTTATATCTCGCCCATCCGTTTTCCTTCCCTCTCCCTGCTTCGTTTTGTCCTCTTTTTTTCTTCCCCTTTCCCACACATTCACCCTCATCCTCCCCTCTCTTTTCTATCTACCTTCCTCTCAATATCCCTCTAGGAGGCCTCTCTTTACGATCTTCCAGCCTTTTTCAATTATAGTAATATCTTAACCTCGCGTTTCTCCTACCTATACATTTTTGCCTCTTTCTCTCTCTTGTTCTTATCTCCTTTGCCCTTTCTCCTTTTCTTCTACTTGCCACACTTCCGCCTCTCCTTTCTGCCTTTCCTCTTTCCTCAATTTCTCCCTTATCCCCTCCTACATTTCTCTTCCACCCTTTCTCTCATCTCCGTAGCACCGTTATTTTCTTCCTGTGTGCGCACTCCCTTTCTGCCCTCCTTTTCTTTTCTCCCAAGCCTCCTTTTGTTTTCTCTACCCTCCCATCGCCCTTTCTCCTTCTTTCTACACCCACTGCTCTTTTGACTTCCTTCTTGCACCATTTCTGTACATCATTTTTGTCCTTCCTATCATTTCTCCGTTCATTGCCTCTTCATCCTTTCTCTTTCTTTACATTGTCTGTTCATGTTTCTATTTCTCTCCTCTCCCATCTTTCTTTTCTTTTTCCCTCTGCCGTCTCCGTTTTCTGCCCTCCATTTCTCTCTCCACATTCAAATCTCATCTCTCCCTTCCTCCTTTTCCTCTACATCTCCCCCTCTCATCCCATCTGTCTTACTGTATTTTGTTCTTCCTATTTAGTCTTCTTTCTTCTCCAGTCCCTGCCCCTTTTCTTTCTAGTATCCGTGCCCTTATCTTTTTCCCTTTTCTCCTACCCTTTTATCTCTCTCTTTCTATTCTATATTTTCTCTCTCCAGTTCTATTTCGCTCCCTAACTCTGCTCTCCCATTTCACTCTCTCCTTCTTCCCCAGGTCTGATTAAACACCCTCCCCTATGACTTTCCTCCTTTTTACACACTCCGGTAGGCCACCTCCCTCGTTTCTCCATCTCCTCCCTAACTGCTCTGATCTTTATATCACCTCCTGACCTCTTTCTCTTTGCCTCTATTGCCTTCCTCCCATCCTTTTTTTTAACCTGCAGTGCCTTACTTTCCTTTTCCCTTCTCTAACTCCCTCATCCTGTTTTCATTCTTCACTTTTCATTCTCCTCAAAAGTCATCTCTATTAAGAAGCTCGTTGAAAAGACTCTAAATCTCCTGTAAACTCCTTTCTGGGTTTGCTGCAGCCAGTGCTTAGTTTGTAAAATTAAATAAGTAAGCAAGTACGTAAATAAATGCTGGTGCCCACATTTTTCGTAGGTGTGTGCTGCCAACAGCCACTGCTGGAGCAGCCCACGTCTACCACTGGCACCGCCCACTGGACCTAGAGGGCTGCCCACAGGCACTGGTGCTAACAGAAAGCCTGCCCTCAACCCAAAACAGTTGTTGGACTTTTAAAGTGACGGAGCATCAAGAGCCGCCTCCAAAAGGAGTGAGAGCCCCTGATATGTCCTTCAAGTAGAATTCAGGGGATTCTCATCCAGAGAAATCTTTGAGCAAAACAGTGGCAAACACTGAAGTTTACAGCCCAGTTTTCACATAAATGCAGTAGAAATCCTAAGGTTCCGGAGGGGCACTGATGAAATATTTCAATATCTCTGACTGTTTGTTAAAAGAAATAATTAAATGCAAGGGACCAACATTTTTCTTCGAAGGGCACCGCTCGCTGCCTGAGAAGTCCACATCAACCACTGGCACCGCCCACTGCCATGACTTACTCCCATAAAAGCGCCTTATCACAAAGTGAAGCAAGAGTTTGAGAAATAAATCGTATAGATTGCTTGCATGGCCTGAGACCCGGGACATCCTGGTAGCAGTGCAGGGGTGGGGGGAAGAGGAGAGGAGAGGAAAGGAGATGAGATGTGGAAGGAATATCACACACGGTGAAGGGAGAAATGGGTGGCACATCGCTGAGTAAAGGCAGAAATATTGTAAATTCGCTGGATAGGAAGTGGCAAAGGTTGTCTAGATACCAGCAAAATAAGTCAGAGGGCTGAGCTTCAGTTGTGGAGGTCTCTGTGTATCTAGCAAGTGACAGGTTAAGAGCCCAGCTAGCGAATTCAGACTTATTTCCTCCTGAAGAAGAAAAACTAGTACCACTGAACTGTAGATTACAATAGGTTTAATTTTACTTTCGTTTCCACTCAAATATTAAGCGTAACTTAAAACATTTTGGTAGTAAGTGTTGGAATAGTGGGCTGTGCACACTTCTGATCATATCAATAGCAAAATTAGTGATTGGCGCTGGACACTACTTTATGCAGCGTACCGCCTGTGCTGCATACTAGGGTGGGGTGAGCACGTTTATACAGTGTACCGTCTATGCTGCATACTGGGCCGGAGTGAGCACGTTTATACAGTGGACCACCTATGCTGCATGGTGGAGCGGAGTGAGCATGTTTATACAGCGTACCGCCTATGCTGCACACTTGGATCGAGTGAGCACGTTTATACAGCGTACAGCCTATGTTGCATACCAGGGTGGAGGGAGTACGTTTATGCAGCTTACTGCCTATGCTGCATAGTGGGGTGGAGAGAGAACGTTTATGCAGCTTACCACCCATGCTGCATAGTGGGGTGGAGTGAGAACGTTAATGCAGCGTACCGCCTATGCTTTTGAAGTTAAATCCCTAGGCAAAGAAAAAGGTCAGACTCTAATCACTGACTCAAGCAAAACCAAACATAATATAAAATACTCAGTGTCACTAGCGAATGTATTAAAATCTCATCATTTTATTCTTGTCTTTTATTTAAAAACATAGATAGAAATACACATGACATATACATACGAAACATATTAGACATATATGTCACAATTAAACAACATCTAAATGTTGGACCAACGGCAAATGAAAAAACAAACAAAGACAGTGGCTATGCGATGGTTCTGTCTTTGTTTGTTTTTTCATTTGCCGTTGGTCCTTTATCATTATTATATATTCATTTAATTATGATGTTTTGTGTATATTGTTGATTGGTCATTTAGATGTTGTTTAATTGTGACATATATGTCTAATATGTTTCGTATGTATATGTCATGTGTATTTCTATCTATGTTTTTAAATAAAAGACAAGAATAAAATGATGAGATTTTAATACATTCGCTAGTGACACTGAGTATTTTATATTATGTTTGGTTTTGCTTGAGTCAGTGATTAGAGTCTGACCTTTTTCTTTGCCTAGGGATTTAACTTCAAAAGTATTATTGCCCTGTCCTAGGAATTGGAAGTACCTACAGGGGGTCCTTATTATTCACATTGGCGTACCGCCTATGCTACATACTAGGGTGGAGTGAGCATATTTATTCAGCGTACCGCCTATGCTGCATACTAGGGTGGAGTGAACACGTTTATGCAGTGTACCACCTATACCACATACTAGGGTGGAGGGAGTACGTTAATGCAGCATACCACCTATGCTGCATACTAGGGTGGAGTGAGCATGTTTATGCAGTGTACCGCCTATGCTGCATAATGGGGTGGAGCGGGCACGTTAATGCAGCGTACCGCCTATGCTGCATACTGGGGTGGAGTGAGCACGTTTATGCAGTTTGCCGCCTATGCTGCATACTAGGGTGGAGTGGGCATGTTTATACAGCCTACCGCCAATGCTGCATAATGGGGTGGAGTGAGTACGTTTATACAGTGTACCGCCTATGCTGCATACCGGGGTGGAGTGACCATGTTTATACAGCTTACCACCTATGCTGCATACCGGGGTGAACTGCCCACATTCATATCCAGTTTACTGCCTATGCTGCATACTGGGGCGGAGTGAGCACGTTTATACAGGGGACCGCTTATGCTGCATACTGGGGTGGAGTGAGCATGTCTATGCAGCTTGCCACATATGCTGCATACTGGGGTGGAGTGCGCACGTTTATGCAGTGTACTGCCTATTCTGTATACTGGAGTGGAGTGAGCACGTTTATGCAGCATACCGCCTATGCTGCACATTGGGGTGGAGTGAGCACGTTTATACAGCATACTGCGTATGCTGCATACTGGGGTGGAGAGAGCATGTTTATGCAGCTAACTGCCTGTGCTGCATGCTGGGGTGGAGTTAGCATATTTATGCAGTGTACTGCCTATGCTGCACACTGGGTTGAAGTGAGCACAGTTATGCAACTTACCGCCTATGCTGCATACTGAGGTTGAGTGAGCACGTTTATGCAGCGCACTGCCTATGCTGCAAACTGGGGTGAAGTGAGCACATTTCTACAATGTACTGTCTATGCTGCATACCGGGGTGGAGTGAGCACGTTTATGCAATGTACCGTCTATGCTGTATAATGGGGTGGAGTGAGCACGTTTATTCAGCGTACCACCTATGCTGCATAATGGGGTGGAGTGAGCACGTTTATGCAGCATGTCGCCTATGCTGCATACTGGGGTAGATTGAGCACGTTTATACAGCTTGCCGCCTATGCTGCATACTGGGGTGCAGTGAGCATGTTTATGCAGCGTATCACCTATGCTGCATACTGGGGTGCACTGAGCACGTTTATGCAGCTTAATGCCTATGCTGCATACTGGGGTGGACTGAGCACGTTTATACAGCTTGATGCCTATGCTGCATACTGGGGTGGAGTGAGCACGTTTATGCAGCTTACCGTCTATGCTGCATACTGGGGTGGACTGAGCACGTTTATGCAGCTTGATGCCTATGCTGCATACTGGGGTGGACTGAGCACGTTTATGCAGCTTGTCGCCTATGCTGCATACTGGGGTGGACTGAGCACGTTTATGCAGCTTGTCGCCTATGCTGCATTCTGGGGTGGACTGAGCACGTTTATACAGCTTGCTGCCTATGCTGCATACTGGGGTGGAGTGAGCATGTTTATGCAGTGCATTGCCTATGCTGCATACTGGGGTGGATTGAGCTCATTTATGCAGCTTGCCGCCTATGCTGCATACTGGGGTGGACTGAGCATGTTTATGAAGCTTAAGAAACAAAAATGGCTCAGCACACACCTATAATTAAATACAATGTAAAAATCAGCAATAGTGTATGGCAATAGTAAGTGATAGTGAATATGCATAAAATAGCACAATGTCTCCCAAATGAATCAAATTAGACTTCGGTTTCTTAATGGTGTATCCTTCCTTTATTCTTTTTCCAAATTTCTTTTGTTAAAAGCACAACACAAATTCATAGCCGACGCGGCGCGTTTCGTCCCAACGGGACTTCTTCTAGCTGTTACGTTTGTGAATGGTCTAGATGAAAAAATACATAACACTTCTTGTCGAAGGAAGGTACCTTAACGAAAGGTTTCTCTGCAAAGAAGAAACACTCATCTACTGTATGTAGTAAAAATTGATGTGTAGAAGGGTACTCGGTAACCCAGAATCAAAGGTAGCTGAGAACAGATGGAGATCTGAGAATCCTGGTTCCCCAGGAGAAATGAATATCGATGAACAGCGTGATGTATCATAGCTCTATAGTATCATCAGCAAAGAAACGTGGTTGTAGGGTGCATAATGGTGCGTCCCATGTGGGCCTCCTTGATAAGGGCCTAGGATAGATGGACCTTCAAAGCCACGTGTTGATGGTGCTCCTTCACGGGCCCGCAGTGCATACTGGGGTGGAGTGACCACGTTTATGCAGCTTGCCGCCTATGCTGCATACTGGGGTGGAGTGACCACGTTTATGCAGCGTACCATATATGCTGCATACTGGGAGGGATTGAGCATATTTCTCTAAACATCTCTGAAAAACTGAACCAAAAAATTGTTCTCTTAAAACCAAGAGACCATTCAAATGGTGTTGTGTGCCTCAGATAGCCTCAGTGTTATCACCGCCACACACATGCAGAGGGGACACGACCCACAGGTTTATTCATACTCCGTGGGTGCAGAGAGTAGGGCAGATTGTACTAAACGCTCCAGAATTGCCACTTTCTGAATATAAGATAAACGTGGATGTTTTACAGTCTGTGGCAATATTTATATAGCGCTTTAGCCCCAGATTGGCCTCCCAAATCGCTCCAATGGGCACCGAGTGCCTGGTTTCCTTCCGGAGTGCATGGTTTAGAGCGCATGGGCTGGAGTGCATGGTTTAGAGGGCCTGGGTTGGAGTGCATGGTTTAGAGGGCCTGGGTTGGAGTGCATGGTTTAGAGGGCCTGGGTTGGAGTGCATGGTTTAGAGGGCCTGGGTTGGAGTGCATGGTTTAGAGCGCATGGGCTGGAGTGCATGGTTTAGAGGGCATGGGTTGGAGTGCATGGTTTAGAGGGCCTGGGTTGGAGTGCATGGTTTAGAGGGCCTGGGTTGGAGTGCATGGTTTTGAGGGCCTGGGTTGGAGTGCATGGTTTAGAGGGCCTGGGTTGGAGTGCGTGGTTTAGAGGGCCTGGGTTGGAGTGCGTGGTTTAGAGGGCCTGGGTTGGAGTGCATGGTTTAGAGCGCATGGGTTGGAGTGCATGGTTTAGAGGGCCTGGGTTGGAGTGCATGGTTTAGAGGGCCTGGGTTGGAGTGCATGGTTTAGAGGGCATGGGTTGGAGTGCATGGTTTAGAGGGCCTGGGTTGGAGTGCATGGTTTAGAGGGCCTGGGTTTCCTTCCAGAGTGCATGGTTTAGAGGGCCTGGGTTGGAGTGCATGGTTTAGAGCGCATGGGTTGGAGTGCATGGTTTAGAGGGCATGGGTTGGAGTGCATGGTTTAGAGGGCCTGTGTTGGAGTGCATGGTTTAGAGGGCCTGGGTTTCCTTCCAGAGTGCATGGTTTAGAGGGCCTGGGTTGGAGTGCATGGTTTAGAGGGCCTGGGTTGGAGTGCATGGTTTAGAGGACCTGGGTTTCCTTCCAGAGTGCATGGTTTAGAGCTCATGGGTTGGAGTGCATGGTTTAGAGGGCCTGGGTTTCCTTCCAGAGTGCATGGTTTAGAGCGCATGGTTTAGAGGGCATGGTTTAGAGGGCATGGGTTGGAGTGCATGGTTTAGAGGGCCTGGGTTGGAGTGCATGGTTTAGAGCGCATGGGTTGGAGTGCATGGTTTAGAGGGCCTGGGTTGGAGTGCATGGTTTAGAGGGCCTGGGTTTCCTTCCAGAGTGCATGGTTTAGAGGGCATGGTTTAGAGGGCATGGGTTGGAGTGCATGGTTTAGAGCGCATGGGTTGGAGTGCATGGTTTAGAGGGCCTGGGTTGGAGTGCATGGTTTAGAGGGCCTGGGTTGGAGTGCATGGTTTAGAGGGCCTGGGTTTCCTTCCAGAATGCATGGTTTAGAGGGCCTGGGTTGGAGTGCATGGTTTAGAGCGCATGGGTTGGAGTGCATAATTTAGAGCGCATGGGTTGCCTCCCCAAAAGGCAAATTACTTGAGGCAGATTGTAAGAGCAGGGCTATGTAGCTTGCTGGTGGCTGCGCCCAGTTGCATCTATTGTGAGAATGTTGCACGTAATACTGGTTCACAATTCTGGTTTTCATAGAGGCCGCCACAATTGAACACAGTTACACAACAAACAGCCATTAGCAATAATTAGTAAGGAATCCAGGCCTGCACAAGGCTAAACACTGGTATTTTTAATCTGTAAACACGCCCTTTCTTAATAAGTTTGGCAGGCAAAATCATGACTTTCATGTTCCTGGTATCAAATGCGTAGACACCTGACATTTCCTAAAAGTCTATTTCAACAACAATATATTTAAACTTCTTGAGTTTGCAACAATAGTGAGGAGCTCCGACTTCTCAGTCGTTCATCCGGGCTCTGACACACAGGTCCTCGAGGCCATTTTGAGTTCTCAGGCTGGCTATATATTAGGCAGGCCTCGCCCTGGACGTTATATATCACCGGGTAGAGAGTATCTGCTAGAGTCACTTGCTCTTACAGGTCTTGACCAGCTTTGGGAAATGTCAATTGACCTACAGGCCTTTAAGCGTTTGGTAAAGAAGTCTCTTAAAATTCAATCAGCTACAGAAGATAAAGCCACATTAGCACAAAGGGCACATGGGTGGATGACATTAAACAATTACAAGTTTATCGCACCACAAGACTATTTTGCCACTGGTTACCCAGTTTTTATTAAGCAGCAGTTTTTAAGATACCGGCTGGGGTTATTACCAGTCAACGAACACATAGCACCTTGGCTATGCGGTAATCTACCTGTCACTTGTTGCCTCTGCGGGAGTTGCAAGGAAGACATGTTGCATTTGGTTTGCTCCTGTAATACTGTAACGGCAGAAAGGAAACAACTGTTAACGAAGGCTTTAAACCAAAGAGAAATACGAACAAGAGGACAGGCAATCTCAGCCTGTTTTGACCCAGGGGATCCTCAGTTAAATAGCTGTTTTGTCAAATTTCTGCTAAAAGTGGAGCAAAGACTAAAGAACACGTAAATCGTTCAATACAGTTGATATAAGAAACAATTCAACGGTCATAGCATCCTCTAGGAACAATATAGAGTTCCCCAATACGCTATTAGGGGCAGACCCATTGACTTTTACCGAATCCCCCGAAGGATGATTAATGAACTGAAATACCTCCCTTGAGTGTTCTTTTAGCCTTAAAATTGCGTCCTCCACTTGCCTCTTATTATTAGAAATATTTTATATTGACACTAAAGATTTTACCATTTGAATTTAACTGCGTTTCACCATGAATTTATGTTTTATCATGTAAATGTATAAGTTACTATCGAATGGTTATATTAACTTTTGAGGCTGTCAGGGGCGGATTGGTCATTCGTTGGCAGATATACCAATTGAAATGTTCTTGTGCAATAGCATCCCTAACTATAAAGTTGCGACTATCTGATTTCTTTTTTATCTGTCATATTTAAAAAAATTGAATTGAAAGATTTTATCAGTGAATTTTTTAACTTACTATGTAAACATGAATTATCTTGTATATTTATTGCAATGGTTTTAAGTAACCACACAATTGTCTAAATAAACTCAAACTTAACTTAAAGCATTGCACAGTAGGAGCCAGGAAGAATGTGAGAATTTTCAATGCACCAGGTAAAATAACATTCTGCCATTGGAGCACTCCTGCCACCTGTTGGGATTTTCAATGGGTGCCTCAAAAATACAAATGTCAACATATTTGGTGCATTATAGTCCGTACTGACCTATTGGGTCGATTTCCCAACCGGGAGTGGCCTTTGATGGCCCTACATGATTGGGTAAAGTCGTCCATCTGACAAGTGTGCCGACATACAATAAGATGACTCTGCTACTGACCTACATACCTTGTACAGGCCAAGCACTCAAGAGATGGACTCTTCCCCAGACCTATCGGCCTGCACTATCCCTACTAATCTAGATTTTAGAATGTTTGCAGAGAGTGTATCTAGAGAACTCCCTAGAAAGCGGCATCCCTCACTGTTCTTAGCTATCATAGCTGCAAAATGGCGCCGTGAGTTAAACACTCGCTTCTGATGTTGGCAGTGATCTGCAAGTTAACAGTTCGGATGCTGGCAGATGTCACTCGGGCTTCCATCCTTCCCAGGTGCGTGATTGGAGCGCCGTTAAACCTTAGGTGAAAGTGCCGCCGGTTGTGTTGGTTACAGTGCTTAGAAACGGTACATAGAAACAGACCAGAATCATTGGTGCAGGAGGTACAGTGGCACCGCGGCTCAGTGCATCCTATCTAGGGCTGCCTTTTACTAGCCAACCAGGAATCGAAGGGGTTGTCTGCATTTGGGCCGTAGGCACAGCACACTGACCTGTAGTCGACGGCGCTAGAGCGCTACATGAAAGGCCTCCCAGAGAGAGCGACCGTGCTACTCTGTACACGGCTCGTTAAAGGTGACCTTTCACTCAGGCCTCTCTGACGTACTTATCACTCTGCGCCACTCAGGCGCGTGCATGTGAGTGTTTTTGTGTTTTTTTTTGCTCTAAGTCAATGAGCGCTCCATTTGGCGAAAAATGTTGAACTTTTCAAATCCATCAATGAAGAATGAAAGGCTGTCAGGGCCTGGCCCGGGAGGGAGAACACACCCTGCGCCAGGCGCGCAACGCCCATTGGGCTCAAACTACTTCAGCCAGCCCCCCCAGTCTTGTGTGTCAGCCCGGGCTGAGACAGCTTCCCGGGCACACACACAGCCGCACCCGAGTACTTCACAGGTCTTTAAAAGACCATTTACTTGTTAATGAAGCTTTGTTGTTTTTTCACCCCTTCTAGAGCCCCTGCATCTCCACTCAGGCTATTGCTGGAAGAATTAGCCCCCCGAAATTTTTTCTTAGGCCCCCCTCCCGACCTGTGGCTCTAGTTGCGCCTCTGCTCTGCGCCCCCCTCTTGCTGAAGGGGGCATGTAGCACCTGTGGTGCAGGTGAGGGGCCCCGCAGAGCTCTCCTCGATGGCCCCCCTCCCAGAGCACCGGATAGCGCCAAACAACTACCCTGCGAATAAACTGAGGGGTTTGTGTGCGAGTTTTAATGTCGGCCAGTAGTTAGCCCATGGCTAATTTGCATTTCAGGTGCGCACCGAACTGTTTTACACGGGGGTGGTAAGAGGGGCTTTGTAGTATTTTTAAGTAGGGCGCTTGGGTGCGAGTGGAACCCACACACAGGTAAGTATTAGCACGAGGGCGGGAGCTAATGTGGCGCTACCGTCCATTTGCACTCTTTTCCCTACCAACAGAATACTTTACCAATGGAATAACAACTCCCGTTATTGTCTCCTGTCAAATGTGAGGCGTCATTTCTTAACCCCCATCCTAAAAACGTTAATTGTTTTACTCCGGTCAAACCTGATTAAACTCTACATTGTTAGGCTGGGAAACAACTAACAAAGAGTTTACAGTTCCCACGAGGCTGCAGGTTCACAAGTGTTCACCAGCGTTTGCAGGTGGACTCACCCTGGAGCGCACACAGCCACGCGTGGAAAGTCCACCCCATGCCGGTATGTCACAGTGAGCGAATTCCAGTTTCGAGGGCTGAACAACTCCCACTACTAGGGATTCTGTGAACCAGGAACGGACCCACGGCATTGTGAACTCATTTTTTGTATAAATAATGCAAACACAAGTTTGAAAAAGCGTTACGATTCAAGTTCATGCCCCCCGCACCCCTGACCTGCATCCCACAGCAGCCCAAAGCTCGGATGTCGGTGCTGGGAGCGGGGTCCTTATACAAAGCGCTCCCCCTCCTGCGACTTGAGGAACGACTTCTGGGGTATGCATTTGACAGTCACCTTTGACCTGTGCAGGGCCGGCCCTATTTCGCATTGACCAGGACAGCGCCCTGGGCGGAAAGAAAATGTGGTGTTTGTTGTGGGGATGGGGGAGCGTGACGGCAGGGGTGTGAGGAAGATGGGAGGACGGCAGGGTGTTGATGGGGTGCTCACAATTACACTGAGGTACACCAAGAGCTGATTACAATGGGACCCGGTTGAGGCCAAGTGGGATGGGGGAGCTGCTGTTTCCATTACATGACGTCAGACAGCCCCCGGCTGCGCCCCTCGGAATATTTGGCGCCGCGGCCGTGGGCCCAACTTGCCCAGGCCCGTGCCCCCTGGCGTCGGAAGTCCCCATGCAGCAGGAGTTGGTGCGTCTGCTCGCTTCCACGGGGTCTCTTTTGTAGAGGGCTCCCTGGAAAGAGCCCCTGGCAGTGGAACTGACCAACGCTGATTATGCCTTAGACAAGCCAGGGGTCTGATCCCATCCCCCGGGCTATACCCAGGAGGTGGCAGGCCGGGTATATGGGTCGAACGAACCCAGATTTGTGTTCTGGGTGTGCCAAGCCCGCATGAGGAGTCACCCTGGGTTGAACTTAAGAGGTGCCAGGCGCGGGCCAGGGCTCACGGCCCATGTTTCCAAGAGATGCCAACCATGCGACAGAGGATAAAACATTGAACCGCCCGCTTGGTGACAGGCTGGTGCGAGGTGGGGGGGGGGGGGGGGATAGGCTTCAGACTTGTGGTCGCCAGTCACTAACAGGCCTGTGCCAGGCTGAATAAAGAGAGGTGGCAGGACAACAGGATGTGCCCAGAACTCACTGTGCCAGTGCCGACTGTTGCATCCAAGATTGTTTGGTAGGGGAAGCAGGCCAGTGCCAGGGGTTGCCCAGAAGGTAGCAGGCTGGAGGCCACTGGTCTGGGCGTTAGTTGTGCCAAGGTGGTGTGAGGTCCTTATCAACACGCGCGTACCAGGGTCGTACTCCCAATGTGCAGAGGAGGTATCAGGTCAGCGCCAGAGGTGTGGCAGCGGATTGTACCCCTAGGGCGGCAAGCTGTTACCGATGGCCAGGACCCATCCTTGTGCCCAGGAGGCCCCAGGCTGGTCCCAAATCCTTCGATTGTATGCAGCGGGGGCCAGGTCAGTGAAAGGGTCGCGAGCCTGATTCTGGCGAGCAAGTACCAGGCTGGGTTGAAGGATTGGGCTCCTCTGCGATGCCCAGCTGGTGCCAGGGTGAGGGGCTGAGGCCAGTGGGTAGACGGTGCTGCTCTCATCAGACTCTCTCCATACGTCACGCCCGCACTGACAGGGACATCGGCTGCAATTCCAACCGGGCCACTGGAATTACGCAGCAGTGAAAGACCAAATTATCTGGCAGGGATGACTAAAGTATGTGGCAAGAAAAGGCAAATTAAGCGGAGAAATGCGGCGCATTTTGAGATAGTATTTCCTCCTTATTTTGTCATTTTTACACAGGTTAACACGACAAAGGGTTCTTCTCATTCGTGCCAGTTTAACACTCAAATACAGCAATAAATAAGTGAGAGCAAGGGGACGAGTCAACCATTGCAAAGGGCCACCCACTACACAGCAACACGTGTCACCGCGTTGTAGTAACTTTTGATCCCTTTGAGCTAGAAACAAACTGTATGTTAAACTCTGCAGATGATGGATTATGTTATAAACCCAGCAAACCCATAATTGTGCGGAAAACGCTGCAACAGCAAAATCGCTGAATCCCCGTGGCCCTGCATGTAGTGAGCAGGTGGTGAGAATCCGGCGATGTGTGCCAACCTGTGCGGTAACATGACGCTGAAAGACGCCTACTCCGCTCTCTCCACAGTCCCACTGCCCCCAAGCCGCCCGCCCACCCTTCATCTATTTGTCTATCTCTCACCCCTTCCCTCCATCCAGCAGTTTGCCCATCCGGGTCTTTCTCCAGCCATCTCTTCACCCATCTTCCAGCTATCTCTCCACCCATCTCTCCATCCAGTTCTCTTCCAATCTCTACATCATCTCTCCACCCATACCTGCGGTCCCCTCTTCAGCCAACCATCTTCCAAGCTCTCCTCTGTCCATCCGTCTTCGCAGCTGTCTCTGCTCCCATATGGCCGCCCAACTCTTTTCATACATGTCTCGGGCCATCTCCCATCTCTCCATGTTAGTCTCTCTGCGTCCCCCGCCTCGCTGCTTCACTCTCTCCTACAGTCTCCCCTCTCGCTCACACTCTCTCCGCACCACTGTCTCTTTCTGTCTCCATCGTTCTCTTTCTGCATTTCTTTCTAGGTCTCTTTTTTGTTTCCCGCTCCATTTCTTTTTCCTCTTTCCATCCGTTTTTCTGTGTGTCTATCCCCATCTGCGCCTCTCTCGCTTTCTATGCTCAGCCCCTCTCTCTTTCTCAGTCACTCTCTCTCCCGCTCACTTTCTCTCTCTTTTCTTTCCCTCTCACTCCTCTCTCTCTACATCTGTACTCCTGCCTCACTGTCCTTATATCGTCACCTCAGACTCTCATCCTTCTCTTTTCTTTCTCCCATGTCCACCCTCTGCCGTCTCAATCTCTCTGCTCCCCTCCCGCCCTCTTCCTTACTCTCTCCTTCCACCTGTCTCTCCTCCCCTTCAGGTAGAGCCTCCGCCCGGTTTTTGACAGTTCGGGGACAGGTTTGTCTCACCTTTCGTCCTCCCATCGCCTGGCTCAGGGGGTCCCGTCTCACGTCCAGCGGCTCCGCTCCATGCCCGGTGGTCCCTTTTTCCGCGGGTCTGTCCGGATGGTCTCCTGTCCTCTAGCGCTCGCTCTCCTCGCCCAGAGCGCCCTCTCCTGCCAGTCTCCTGCGACCCGCTGTTGCAGCACCCCTCTCTTGCCCCAGTACTCCCTCCTGCCACCCGGTACCCGCTGCACCGCTCCGAGGCTCCGCTGCCCTCGCCGCTCCTCGCCAGCCTCTGCCCCGGCGGCGGTTTGAAGATTTCTATCTGCCTCCTCGGCCCAGCATGCCGTGCGCCGGGCCTGCCAGCCCTACCTGTCAGGTGAGGCCGAGTGCCTGCAGCCCGAGGAGGAACCCCGGCCGACCGGCCCGACGGGTTCAGAGAGGAGGCCGCTGCTGGCCTGGCACCTGCTGCCGCGGCCACGGTGAAGTGTCAGGCGCAGGTGGGTGAAGTGTCAGGTGTAGGTGGAAGTGTCAGGCGCAGGTGGGTGAAGTGTCAGGTGTAGGTGGGAGAAGTGTCAGGCGCATGTGGGTGAAGTGTCAGGCGCAGGTGTAGGTGAAGAGTCAGGCACAGGTGAAGAGTCAGGCACAGGTGTATCTGAAGAGTCTGGTGTATCTGACAAGCGTGGTGCATGTGTATCTGAAGTGTCAGGCGCAGGTGGGTGAATTGTCAGGCGCAGGTGTATCTGAAGATGCAGGTGTATCTGAAGAGTTAGGTGCCGGTGTATCTGAAGATGCAGGTGTATCTGAAGAGTTAGGTGCAGGTGTATCTGAAGATGCAGTTGTATCTGAAGAGTTAGGTGCCGGTGTATCTGAAGATGCAGGTGTATCTGAAGAGTTAGGTGAGGTGTATCTGAAGATGCAGGCGTATCTGAAGAGTTAGGTGCAGGTGTATCTGAAGAGTTAGGTGCAGGTGTATCTGAAGAGTTAGGTGCAGGTGTATCTGAAGAGTTAGGTGCAGGTGTATCTGAAGATGTATCTGAAGAGTTAGGTGCAGGTGTATCTGAAGATGCAGATGTATTTGAAGAGTTAGGTGCAGGTGTATCTGAAGATGCAGTTGTATCTGAAGAGTTAGGTGCAGGTGTATCTGAAGATGCAGGTGTATCTGAAGAGTTAGGTGCAGGTGTATCTGAAGATGCAGGTGTATCTGAAGAGTTAGGTGCAGTGTATCTAAAGATGCAGATATATATGAAGAGTTAGGTGCAGGTGTATCTGAAGATGCAGGTGTATCTGAAGAGTTAGGTGCAGTGTATCTAAAGATGCAGATATATATGAAGAGTTAGGTGCAGGTGTATCTGAAGATGCAGGTGTATCTGAAGAGTTAGGTGCAGTGTATCTGAAGATGCAGGTGTATCTGAAGAGTTAGGTGCAGGTGTATCTGAAGATGCAGGTGTATCTGAAGAGTTAGGTGCAGGTGTATCTGAAGATGCAGGTGTATCTGAAGAGTTAGGCGCAGGTGTATCTGAAGATGCAGGTGTATCTGAAGAGTTAGGTGCAGTGTATCTGAAGATGCAGGTGTATCTGAAGAGTTAGGTGCCGGTGTATCTGAAGATGCAGGTGTATCTGAAGAGTTAGGTGAGGTGTATTTGAAGATGCAGGCGTATCTGAAGAGTTAGGTGCAGGTGTATCTGAAGAGTTAGGTGCCGGTGTATCTGAAGATGCAGGTGTATCTGAAGAGTTAGGTGAGGTGTATCTGAAGATGCAGGCGTATCTTAAGAGTTAGATGCAGGTGTATTTGAAGAGTTAGATGCAGGTGTATCTGAAGATGCAGGTGTATCTGAAGAGTTAGGTGCCGGTGTATCTGAAGATGCAGGTGTATCTGAAGAGTTAGGTGAGGTGTATCTGAAGATGCAGGCGTATCTGAAGAGTTAGGTGCAGGTGTATCTGAAGAGTTAGGTGCAGGTGTATCTGAAGAGTTAGGTGCAGGTGTATCTGAAGAGTTAGGTGCAGGTGTATCTGAAGAGTTAGGTGCAGGTGTATCTGAAGAGTTAGGTGCAGGTGTATCTGAAGATGTATCTGAAGAGTTAGGTGCAGGTGTATCTGAAGATGCAGGTGTATCTGAAGAGTTAGGTGCAGTGTATCTAAAGATGCAGATATATATGAAGAGTTAGGTGCAGGTGTATCTGAAGATGCAGGTGTATCTGAAGAGTTAGGTGCAGGTGTATCTGAAGATGCAGGTGTATCTGAAGAGTTAGGTGCAGGTGTATCTGAAGATGCAGGCGTATCTGAAGAGTTAGGTGCAGGTGTATCTGAAGATGCAGGTGTATCTGAAGAGTTAGATGCAGGTGTATCTGAAGATGCAGGTGTATCTGAAGAGTTAGGTGCAGGTGTATCTGAAGATGCAGTTGTATCTGAAGAGTTAGGTGCAGGTGTATCTGAAGATGCAGGTGTATCTGAAGAGTTAGGTGCAGGTGTATCTGAAGATGCAGGCGTATCTGAAGAGTTAGGTGCCGGTGTATCTGAAGATGCAGGCGTATCTGAAGAGTTAGGTGCAGGTGTATCTGAAGATGCAGGCGTATCTGAAGAGTTAGGTGCAGGTGTATCTGAAGATGCAGGCGTATCTGAAGATGCAGGCGTATCTGAAGATGCAGGTGTATCTGAAGATGCAGGTGTATCTGAAGAGTTAGGTGCAGTGTATCTGAAGATGCAGGTGTATCTGAAGAGTTAGGTGCAGGTGTATCTGAAGATGCAGGCACAAGTGTAGTGAGGTAAAAAGTCAGGCACACATGTATCTAAAGAGTCTAGCACAGGTGTAGGTGAAGAGTTAGGCGTAGGTGTATCTGAAGATGCAGGTGTATCTAAAGAGTTAGGTGCAGGTGTATCTGAAGAGTTAGGTGCAGGTGTATCTGAAGTATCAGGCACAAGTGTAGTGAGGTAAAAAGTCAGGCACACATGTATCTAAAGAGTCCAGCACAGGTGTAGGTGTAGAGTCAGGCGTAGGTGTATCTGAAGATGCAGGTGTATCTGAAGAGTTAGGTGCAGGTGTATCCGAAGTGTCAGGCACCAGTGTAGTGAGGTAAAAAGTCAGGCACACATGTATCTAAAGAGTCCAGCACATGCGAAGGTAAAGAGTCAGTTGTATCTGAATAGTCAGGCGCAGGTGTAGGTGAAGAGTCTGGTGCAGGTGTAGGTGAAGAGTCAGGCACAGGTGTATGTGAGGAACTACACTCAAGCATAGGTGAAGAGTCAGCCAAAGAGTCAAACATAGGTGGATGAATACCTAGATGCAAGTGTAGATGAAAAGTCAGGTGCAGGTGTATCTGAAGAGTCGGGTGCAGATGTAGGTGAAGGTTGAAGATTCATGTGCAGGTTTATGTGAAGAGTCGGGCACATGTGTAGGTGAAGAACTAGGCTGAGGTGTACCTGAATAGTCAGACGTTGGTGGGTGTAGGGACAGGCTAGGTGTAGATGAGGAGTCAGGCAGAGGTGTACATGAAGAGTCCGACGTAGGTGTAGGTGAAGAGTGAGGCACAGGTGGGTGAAGAACTAGGCACAGTTGTATGTGAAGAGTCTGGTGCAGGTTTACCTGAAGAATCATGCACAGGTGTACGTGAGGTAAAGAGTCAGGCACACATGTATCTAAAGAGTCCAGCACAGGTGAACGTGAAGAGTCAGTCACAGATGCATCTGAAGGGTCAGGTGCAGGTGAAGAGCCAGGCACCGGTGTATGTGAATAGTAAACGCAGGTATGTGAGGAACTAGGCATAAGCATAGGTGAAGAGTCAGACACAAGCGTACCCAAAGAGTCAAACATAGGTGGGTGAAGACCTAGACACAGGTGTAGGTGAAGAGTCAGGTGCAGGTGTATCTAAAGAGTCAGGTTCAGGTGTATCTGAAGAGTCAGGTGCATCTGAAGAGTCAGGTGCCGGAGCATCCGCAGAGTCAGGTGCAGGTGCATCTGAAGAGTAAGGTGCAGGTGAAGAACTAGGCTGAGCTGTAGGGGAAGATCTAAAAACAACAACCCATCGTTTTTTTGCACACCATGCCACCTCAGCTTGGACCCAGTGTTAGATTGAAAATGTGTCTGGCTGACTCCTTCTAGCATTATGCGAGTTAAGTTAGCATTTGCGGCACCATTTTATATTCAGCCGCCATTTTGTACCATGATCGAAATGAAGCTTCTGTCTCATGCTGTCTGCCTCAGCAGAAAGCAGCCTTGATTGTTTCTTTTTATTATTCAAGGTTAAGCTTCACTGCATTAACGAATATCTCGTTCTGTTTTGCATGCCTTTCCTTGTAGGTAGCCCTGCTCCCACTCTCTGAGATACGGGCACAAGCTGAATAACCTTGAAGCTAAGATAGCGTGTTCCTGGTCTCAGGATGGTAGCTCATCCTTCTGTGATTATTTGGTTAACCTGCTCCAACTGAAAATTTCCAGTCTGGGCCGGTCCTGTTGGGTATTGGAAATGTATAATATCTGATGTTATGTTGGTGAGGGTCAGTCCCTACGCAGCTATCTAAGGAGGCTGCTCAGACTGGACTCCACTCGAGCGAAGACTAATAAATAACTTGGTTTGTATTTTCTACTGTCTGACCGACTCTTCATTTGTATGGAAGGCTGAGAGGTGGTCGTGAGTGACCCGAGTGGCCCAAATCAGGCCATTCCTTCAGTTGGTGCCCGAACAGGGACCCCATCGGGTGAGTGACCCATTTTTGCCCGCAGACGGGTGAGGAGGACGGGGCCACGTCGGGTCGAATGGGCAGATCGGGGATCCCTGCACGAGAGAGTCTGGTACTTGCAGCTGCCCCGTCTGTCTGACCGGGCGGTGCCTCAGCCAGCAGTCATCCCGGCTGGGGTCCTGAACGGCGAAACCCTTGGATCTGACCGTTTGGTCCGAAGAGTCGGCAGTGGAGAATAACTTTGTTTGACCTGTGTGCACCAGGTGAGTTTGCTTTGGGTCATGGCGCCACTTTTGAGTTTGGTACGGTCTGAGGATCGTTTGTGGACAAGCGCTTGAATTTGTTTGAATTCTTTGTGAACATGGTATTGTTCTGATCTGGATTTGGTGAGGTCTGTGGACCAACTTTGGAAAGATAGTTGCAAATATCTGCTCGGCATAGATAGTGAAAACGTTTTCGTTTGAAGATGCCTTGTTTTAGTAGGCTATGTTGTATGAGTTGTCGTTGTATGTCAAACATGGCCTTGGCCCTCTTATGTTTAGTACATTATGGCACAAATATACGAGGGACAACGCCGAGTTGCAGTGGCCGTTGACGGGCACTTTTGATGAGCAAAAGCATCATTTCCTGCAGGATAAATTGTTTGCGAAAAGGAGTAGGCAGTCAATGTTTGATTCCCTTAGAATGTGGCAGAAGGAAGCTAAATAGAGACGAATAAAAGCAGAAAAGGAAGCTCAAAAGGGGAGACTGCAGACAGTGACGCAGAAAGCAGTAGCGTATGATAGAGAGAAAGTAAACAAGCATTGGCATAGCCAATAGGTCTCGCTTTTGGGACCTTATAAGTATTTAGTTATGCAGCACAATATCCTTGGTGCAACAACATCAACTGTTGCATGGCTAAACACTTATAAGGTCCTAAAGGCGAGACCTATTGGCTATGCCAATGCTTGTTATGTTTGCTACTTGCATTTTCTCTCATCGTGTAAAGGTTTTAATTAACTGTATATATGATTACTAAATGAATTCCAGTAAAAATAACTCGGAGCAGTTTATCTTGCCAATTATAGTCTTACCCAAAAAGAACTCCCGCAGCTGATTAGACAAATCATAATGCAGCAAAATCCCAATAACATAAATTACCAAATTCTGACAGGAAAACGTACAAGCCTGGCTCGGCGCTGATGAGAAAACCCAGTGGAAAGGGCCACGATTAAGCAACTGTGAGTCTGTTTCCCCAAACCAATCTTAGGCAACGATTTAAAGAGCTAAACAAGGGGAAAGAATCAGTAACAACTTTATCAAAAGTATGCTTAGGGCAGACACTATTTTTTTAACGAAGAGTAGCCAGACAATTTAGCCAAGTAGACAGGCCTGGTCACAACCCCCAAAGCTATTAATTCGTAGTTCATGCTACAAAGTAATTTAGCCACTATCTTGACTGCCGAACAATGCAGGGCCCTAGGTACGGCATTCACGTAGCATGCAGATATAGAAATGGAACACAGTGCACTGCAGGGAGCAGTATAGTCTGCCATCTACTTTCAACAGCTATGAAGCGAAACCAAAGAATACGTCATTGGGCAAAGAGAACTGCAGTCATGTCTGTGCAGGTGTTGGAGCAGAGAACAGCCTGAATGGATCCAAGAGACAATAGTATTACAGCATCCGTAATTAGACCTTGATACTCCAGTAACAAAACAAGTTGAAACGGCACAGAGAGGTTGGGTCAAACCTCCACCAATACTTATCTGTATTTCTGGCGCATCGTTGCTCTGTTTAGTAGCTTTGTACCTATGTAAATGTACATTGTTTGGATTTTGGATAAGACAGTTTTGAGACAAGGACTATATAGCAACGACACAACGTGAAGTTTCTTTAACAATAAAGAAACGTTATTACCAATCACAATTAAATAAGCCAATGCACCCCATGGTGTTTTGACGAACCTTCTAATAGCCATGCAGCTATGTGGTGCTCCAAAACAAGCTTACGGCGAAGAAACGGCGTGTTGTATTAGCTATTCAGTCAAAAACGAATTGCTTAAGTAGCTGCGGAGGGGGCTTGGATTTACCAACCTATTGTTATCTTTGCGTGCGTGCTCCAGTGTTGCCCAGGTTGGAAGAATTTCGTCAGAAGGATGGCTAAGTGGGTTGCACACTAGTGCAGAAGCTTTAGCTGAAACCTTCAAGTCAAGGGTTCGAATCCCCACAGGAAAATGCATGGGTTTGCGAGATCAATAAAATAGGGACAACTGGTTAGGATAACAGAACGAAGCAGTCCGTGATGCGTCCTATATAAGCCTTTATTGCCTTTTCTGAAGGCTGCTCCTAGACCTCACAAAGCACATCAGTCTAAAATAAAATAACTATTAAGCTGGCTACAATCTGCCCTCCTATGTAAGATTCTCCAAGGACGACCAAGAAAGCATTCCCAATCTCTCAGCTGAGCTCGTGCTGGCATCAGAAGATCTGGTGAGCAATGCCACTGACTGTTGGTGTCTGTTTATAGGTCCCTATGTGAGTCAGTCGCAGTCACATCCTGTTATTATGAAACGGGGAAAAAGCAGCGTGTCCCTTTCAGCTCAAGGGATCCTGGAATGTTTTAAGCAAAATCAATAAATTCAATAGGATAGAAAAAAACAGGCGTCCATCAAGAAGAACAAGTATTTAAAATGAATGCTGCTCTCGGAGGGAGAGGTTATGGTTCAGCGGTGAGAGGTGCCGACTCGGGAGCTCAGGACCAGTGTTCGAGCCTTGTTGTCGGCTCAACATACGTGCGCGCGCTTGCCTTGAAGTACGGGAAACACACACGCTAGGAACAAAAATGAAGCTGACGAGGAGTGGGAGGGGGTAGGGGAGCAGCAGGGGGAGGGGGCCTGCGCGATTCCCTTGCGGGAGCGTGCAGCAAGGCGCGATGATTGCGACCATATGGCGCCACCATATGGCGCTGCGCGCTCCCGCAAGGGAATCGCCAGACGTGCACGCGTTGCCATTGCAAGCAATGCAACGCGTGCACGTTTGTGCCCCCAAAGCTGTGCCGATAACTAAAGGTCTCTCCTAAGCAGCGCATGCGCGCTGCGTAGGCGAGACCTAAAAAAGGCATAGAGTGTGCTGATAGAAAGTTTCGATTGCAATGTGACAAGTCCTGTGTTGCCTGAGAGGGAGGCGATACATTTGTGGAGGAATTGTTAGACACCCGACTCCGTCTCCATATGCCCCACAGAGGATATACCCTGCTGTGCCACAGCCCCAGTTGTCTGTCTCTTCTGCCCCTGCTGTTTCTGTTTCTTCTGTTATCGATTCAGTTTCTTCAACAGCTGCGCCTCCTGTCGATTCTGTGGCTTCTCTCTCTCCAGCCCTTACGCCCACAACACAGCCATTAACAACATTGGTGCCTACCCACTCGGTTACTACCCCTTCCCTTTTCCCTCACTCCCCGGCAGTACTAGGTAGTGGAACGCCTGTACGTGGACTGGGGGACGGGGGCTGGGCGACAGCTAAGGAGTGGTTGGGACGAATTTTAATACGATCTGATGTGGGGGAGGAATAAAAAAGAGCGGTAGCGAATCAGGCCGCTCAGTGGGCCCGTATTCCAATCTATAGTACTGAAGATGTGTGGAGTGTGATGAGAGATTATGAGCCGTTTCTACAACAGCATGCCCTCAAGTACATGTCGGCTACATTGATTGTTTTGTGGGAACAGTGCTTTAATGCTATAGGGCCCCAGATTATTTATATTAGAGATAATGTATATGTAGCTGGTATGGCACCTGAGGAGGTTTTCGGAAATGTTGCGACATTGGTCGCTTACCGAGGTAGGCTGTTTGAGAAGAGCCCGAAGACAGTGTCCCAGTTTTCGATGAGGGAAGTCCACCACATATATCACCCTGAGGTGCCGGAGCTTCGAGATCAACATGATGCTGTCATTAGACAAAAGGTAGAAGCCCGCTTTCAAGAACAGTGGGTCTACACCCCATGGAAGAGGAGTGAAGTGTTATCCCTTAAGACTCAGTTACCTGACCCTAGGAAAAATCCTACTGCATACTATAAGGCATTGACAGAAGCCGCTTCATCGACAGTAATGACGCTTGCGGATATTGAAATGTTCTTTGGTCTGCTGGTGCCCGTCGACATTTGGAGGCAGGTGCACACGCAGGACCACACTGTGGAATTGGGTGGTACATGGGACCAGATTAAAGCATGGGATAAGGAAAGGAAGCCTGGAGAGAAGCCAAAGGCCAAGATACTAGCTTTACCCGGTCAAATTATTACCTATACGCACTCCCTTATTCCTCAGAGAAGGGTAGATTGGGACTGTTGGAAAGTGGATTATTGGTAGGGGCAAATGTAGGTCTGCCACTGGCAATAAGGCCACTAACACATGATAGGACTCAGCATAGGTCTTAGAAAATTATTCCAATGCTCAACCCTTGGTAGCTTGGCTGCGAGCAGGCAGGCTTAACTTCAAAGACAGGTATGTAAAGCATTTAAAAACACCAATTCAGTAAATAATTAAGACACAATGCATAATAAAAATCCAACACCAATTTATAAAAATAGGAAATATTTTTATCTTTAAAATGACACCAAAACGACAAAAATCCAATGTAGGGAATCGGAGATATGAATTTTTAAAGATTTATCACTTTATAGCACTTAGAAACCTACAGCACCTTATTGGGATATCTGGTCGCGATAGACCGGCTCAAAGTCAAAGTTTCAGGCCGACCGCGATGGAGCCCTTAGCGGCTACCCCTTGCGGTAGGTCCCGGTCACAGTTTTTACCTTCGGACTTAGAAACTTTTCTGGAGCTTTTTATCGTGGGGTCCCTCGATGCTCTTCACCAGGCCGGACTCGGTGAGGGTTCGCCGGCCTCGGATTTCTTCTACTCCCGGTCAAACTCTGGAAGTCGTACCTACGGAGCTTTCAGCGGGACGAACCTGGATGGCTTGGCTGTCTCGCGGTTGAAGGCAGGCGGCTTGGCTGACCAGGTTGAGTCGGTCCCCCTATGGAGCTTTTTTTCAAAGTTGCTCCAAAGTTCTCCAAACTCCTGGAACTTCTTCCTGAAGTTCCCCAAAGGGTCCCAAAGTGTCTCAAACTCACTCCAAGGGTCTGGAAGCTCCAAGATGGTCCTTGAAAGTTGAGGACTTCATTTCCCACAATCCACTTGGACAAAACCCTTACAAATCCACTGGTAGTTTTCCAGGTTGGGGATTCTTGGTGATGATGATCCAGATGAGCTCTGTTAACCTGTAGCTTGCAGGGAGTCCACTCTTTAGTCTTTTTCACAGCAAGGTAGTCCACAGGGCTATAGTTCCAGATGGTGCAGTCCTCAGAGGGCAGGCCTTAGCAATTGCACATCAAACTTCTCAGCATGGCACAACGTCTTGCTTTCTTAAGTTTCAAGCAGCAGATCTGAGGGGCTCTGCCCTTCTCAGATACTTATTCCAAGTTCTCTGGGTCAAGCAGGAGGTCACTCCTGACCAATGGGGGCAGGGTAACTCCCCAAAGATATGACCACATCCTGTAGAGTGTGGCATTATTTTGTCCCAGAGTGCATCAAATCTTCCAAATTCATAATGGCTGATTTTCCAGCAGAGAGTTAAGAGCTGGCTAAACACACCCCTAGGATGGCTATTTCCATAGTCTCTCCCCCTTGCATCTGCTCATTCCTTCCTTAACCTAGCATCTGGCTTGGGGTCAAAAGTTTAGAGTTGTAAATGACACTAGTTTCTTCCCTCCCCTTTGAAGACCATGGTTTACGACTCCTTCCCCTGCCCTGGCATTCCTGTGGAACAGCACACTGCCCTCCCAGAAGAGCTGGGTAACCCCAGGGCTCTTTATCACCTCTTCAAAGCAGCCTGGCTAATCCACTTAACTCTGACCAATCAGGACAGACCCCTGGAAGGCTGAATCTGGACCTTCAAAGAAGAAAGTCTTATAACTTCTTGTCTGTAAATTGTAGGAGAAATTCAACAATATCATATTGTTGGATTTATCACTACCATTCTGGGAAGTCTTTGAATGCAAGTTCTATCATTCTCCTATCAGGAGTTATTAGTTAATAACTTCTTGCCATGTTAACCTATGTGGCATGGGATTTGCAATGGGAAAAATGACTTGGGCCATTTTTTCAGCACCAGGACTTACAAAAACATATTTTAGAAGTACTCCGCCTATATCTACAGGACCCCCACCCCATGGATCACTTAGGGGAGATTTTAGGGGTTCTAAATCTGTAGAAATATTGCAGATCCTCCCTCCACAGTGCTCCTAGCATCAAAGTTGAATTTGGACAGCACTTTATCACAATGTGGGGAGTGAAATGTGAAATTTCACTTAACCCAGGGCATATAAAACTCATTTTATATTAGGGTCCACCTTATAAATACCTGACCCCCCACCCCTGGGACACCTAGGGGAGACCCTGGGGGTTCCTAATATGCCAAAACATTGTAGGTTATCCATTTTTAAGTGCCCCAAAAACCAAAGTCGAATTTGGGCACAATTTACTTTTTTAAAAGCAGTCATGGAACCCAGGGCTGCTTTTAAACTGACCCCAGGCTTCAGCAGTGCACACCTCCAAGTGCAGAAAAGGCTGCTGGCCTGTAAACTGCCATGCCCTACTATATACTAGGGACTGATAGGTAGTTTCAATCCCCCTGCCCTATTATGTACTAGGGTCTTATAGGGTAGGTCATGCCAATCACAGGGGTACCCCAACCCATAGTGTACCCTAGTGTATGTAGGTGTTTTCACTGTATTCTAAATGTGTCTCTTTCAGCATAGTACTGGCCCTGGGCCTGGTTAGGCAGAGCCCAGGGTCAGTCAGAGTCGGTTACCACCAGTACCAGTCAGCAAAAAGTTGGGGGGTGCCCAGTGCACAGGATGACTTTGCAACAGGGACAAATTAGCAGCATGTCGTCAGAAGAAAGATGAGCGTGTGTCCGATTTTTTCACACGGTTCGAGGGTGTGTTCTTGGATTTCAGTGGACAAGATTTGTCGGTAAAAGGGGGTGTCCGGTTGTTCGTTAATAGATTTGTTACAAACTTGCTCCCCAAGATTGCAGCTCGGTTGCAGGCTTCGGGGAGCACTTGGACAACATCCTCCCCTTCTGTTATATTGAGTATGGCACAGTGTTATGAACACAGGGAAAATGAGGAAAAGGAGAAGGTGGAAAAGAAGCATAAAGAGTTGAAGACGAAGGTGTTGTTAAAGCAGGCGTCTAGGGGTAACGGTAGAGGACGTGGTGCTGGTCCGGCCCGGCAGCTTCCCCGTACTAGCAGGAATGCTGCGCCTGTAGGGCCGAATCAGTGTGCGTATTGCAAAGAGAAGGGGCACTGGAGCAGCGAGTGTCCGGTGTTGTTGCAGAAAGTTGCGGCGCCCACAGGACAAGGTTCTCGTGGGCGGGGCCGTGGAGCAAGTGGACAGGCTGGAGCTCGGGAGGATGGGACATCGCAGGGTCGCTCTGATCAGAATTACTTTGATGACCCTCAAGGGAAACAGTATTATCACAGTGATTATGATCTGGACGAGGTGACAGGGATGACTCGCAGCTAGGACAGCCAGGGACAGGGTGAGGGACCAGTTCAGATACCTATAGATCAGCGCGGTCCTTATGTCACCGCAGATTTGCAAGGCTCAGTCAAGAAATTCTTAGTGGACACAGGTGCAATGAATAGCTCTGTTTCTCCTTCGCTGGTCCCTGGGGCAGCTCTGTCTGGCCAAAATAATGTTTCGATAGGCTTTTCTGGTGTGCCGGTTCTGAGCCCCATTTCCAAACCTCTTGCTTTGACTATCGGTCCCTTTACTGTGGATTCGCCCTTTCTATTGACATCCAATTGTGGGGAAAATCTAATGGGCTTAGATTTATTGAAGAAGTTGCATGCAACAATTTTTTGTTCTCTGAATGGTGTTTACATGACAATGGGACCAAATGTGATTAGCTCTAAGCAGTGCCTGTCCAAGGAAGCGCCCCTCCCTGCTGAGTTTCAAGCCGTGCCGTCCACTTTGTGGGCAACAGGTGACACGGACGTAGGATTACTGCAGATTCCCCCAGTTTCCATTAAGGTTAAAGATAACGCCATCTTGCCCTGTATTCCTCAGTACAAAATACCACAAGCGGGAGAGCAAACTTTGTTGCACATTATCCAGGATCTAATCGAGTCGGGGGTGGTTGAGGAGACAGCATCGAATGTTTGTAACAGCCCTATTCTTCCTATTCTCAAGAAGACATCCCCAGACTCCCCCGATGACAATGCCGATGTTTATCGTTTTGTGATTGATTTGCGCGCAGTTAACAAAATAGTGGTTCCTCAGTTCCCGGTGGTCCCTGACATTACTGCCCTTCTCACAATGATTCCTTCCTCTGCCAAATTCTTCTCTGTCATTGATTTGAAAAATGTGTTCTTCAGTATCCCACTTCATCCCGATAGCCGCCACCTGTTTGGTTTTACACTAGCTGGCAGAAGCCTTAGATTCTGCAACGCTCCTCAGGGCTATACTGAAAGCCCTAGTATATATAGTCAAGCCTTGAAAGCCCAATTGGACTCCCTCATGCTTCCCTCAGGTAATGTATTGCTTCAGTATGTGGATGACCTACTAATTGCTTCTGACACTGAACAGGGATGCAAATACAGTACGGTTAAGTTGTTGTTGCATTTGGCCCATCACGGAAAAGTGTCCCTTTCTAAATTTCAATATTGTCGACAGGAGGTCACCTACTTAGGTCACTGTTAGACCTGTCAGCCCTAGGGTGGTCTTACCCCGTGTTTTTTCCCCTTTTTTTGCCTCGTTATAGACCGCCATTTTTGCTGGACATAGAACTCTGGGCACCTTACCGCTGCTAAACAGTGCTGAGGTGCAGGTGCTCTCTCCTAACAACATGGCTGCCATAGGCCCCTGCTACTGCGGAGTGGCCACTGTCCTCTCTGCGCGCTAGTAGTTGGGATCAGAGTGGGACATAATGTTACTGTAAGCATGAGCGTCCCGCCCCTTGTCACCAGAGAAGCCACCACAGAGTCCCCAGAGCCTTCTAGAATCTTCCACCCTCCAGGCTGGTGCCAGAACTTGCCGCCTTTTTGTAGGGTCACCTGACCTAGGGGTATAAAGGTAGAGGGGGGAAAACCTGATAGTTAGTTGGTGCATTACGTGACCTGGGGACCCTCCGCCGGAGTATAGGCTGCTGAGCCAGGGGGAAGCTACACTACTGAGGCTGACTGAGCTTAGGCCCTGCTGTCCCCAAGATAGCTGAGTGATCCTGCCAGCCTGCTGAAATTGCCCAGTGTGAGGGGAACCAGGGATACCAACTCCAGTGGGCCACCCGGGACTACCAGATTTCCTCCCACTGCCAATAATTACTGCCACTGATACCTGCCATCCACTGCCAGCGCTGAAACTGAGAGCGCTGGGGATCTGACGCCTGAAACACCTACTAGCCGTGCTGTGACTTCTAAGCGCTGTGAGTTGAATGAGCTGTGGACCTGTCGCCTGAAACGCCCCAACCAGCGCTGTGAGCCTGAGAGTGCCACCACCGTTTGGGAGCCCTGAGGTACGAGGTATGCGCTGTTACTACAATGTGCTGTGACCTATAGGGGCTGAGACTTCAAGGCGCCGTGACCTGCATGTGCAGGGAGTGCTGCGAGCTCCCCCAAAGCGCTGGGTGCCCAAGATCACCGCCGCTGGCCGGGTACCTGCGTGTGAGTGCTTTGGCTGGAAGAGACGCTGTGGCCGGGATCACTGCCGCGGCCCCGGTGCCTCTGAGGGAGGTAGCGCTGTGTCCCACGTCACCGCCGCCGCCCGGGCGCTGCTGCGGAGGAAGACTGCGGGGGAGACTGAATGCCGCCGCGGCCCCCAAAGCCAAGGGAGGGCCGCCACAGCTATCGCGAAGGCCGCACTGGGCCGGGAGCGCGTGAGAGAGCGTTGCTGGGCAACCGGGGCGCCGGCCACGTCATCGGCCGTGCCCCCAGGAAGCCGCGCTCCCATTGGCTGTCGAGCGCCGAGGCAATACGGAAGGCCGGAGCCGGCCCAGGCATCGAGGAGGAGGCTCCGAGGAGAGTGGGAGCTTCTGACCTCTCCAGGCCGGGGCTAAAGAAGCGGAGCGGCGGGAGGAGTCTCGCCTTCTTTCCCCAGCGCCAGGTAACAACCCGGGGAGGGAGGCGATCCCCTGTCAGAAGCGGGGCTGCCAGGGAGCGAGACGGAAGTGGAATGGCAGCCCCGTGACCGCCCCATTACTGAGAGGGATTTGGGGCCAAGCAGCGGAGGCCGTAATTAACTCCCTACCTGCCAGAACTGACATTGGGGGCCCCAGACTGTCACCTGTAAGGGGGCTCAAACCAAAACACTGAGGAGACGGCCCCAGGGGCTCCTCGGGACCGGAGTACATTGTCACCTGAGGGAGCATTGTTGCCCGTAAGGAATAAGCGAGAGGGGGCTTGGTACTGATATTGAATATATGCCGCAGGAGGCCAGTTGTTTATCGCGATACCACCCCTGCAGAGGCAATGTTGCCTGTCATGACCATGTGCATGGGAAATGTTGCCTGAATGACCATGTGCCTAGGAAATGTTGCCTGTAATGACCATGTGCATAGGAAATGTTGCCTGTAATGACCATGTGCATAGGAAATGTTACTTGTAGTGACCTGATGTTACAGAAACCGGTTATCCTGCACCCTGAGGGAGCTTTGCGTACCTAATCCTGACAAGAAATAGATAAAGGTACTTGTTTTTGTCAATGAACTTGAAGTGGTGTCTATTTATTGCGTGTGCTTTACTGGCTCAGTGTGAGTGTGTGCTGCACAACTACTTAACACATAGCTTCCGGCGTGCCTTCCCGCCTCGCGCCAAGCTACCCCGTCGGAGTCGGTGGTCCCTGGGACCTTCCGGGTCTAACAGTCACCTACTGTCGAAGGAGGGTAGGAGATTGACACCTGAGAGAATTAGTGCCCTTGTTAAAATGCCCATTCCTAAAACTCTGAGGGATGTACGTGCCTTCATTATTATCACTTCCTACTGTCGACATTG
Source organism: Calotriton arnoldi (assembly GCA_963921515.1). NCBI lineage: Eukaryota > Metazoa > Chordata > Amphibia > Caudata > Salamandridae > Calotriton > Calotriton arnoldi. Next base: position 872,081 of record CAWUFW010002741.1, on the reverse strand, counting down.
GATCCCTAATTACTCATTACTAATAAAGTGTCTGCTAGCGCTAACAACTTAAGACGTGCATGAGCCCCTGCCTTGGACACGTGAATGTCAGCAGTCTTTTCAGCAATTAAAAATTGTGCTTTGCTCTGCTCCTGTGCTTGGCACACCTGATTACGCAAAGCCGTTCGTGTTGTACGTACACGAGACGGCTGGTTGCGCGCTTTCTGTTTTAACACAGGCCTTTGGAGGTAAACAACGGCTGTGTGCTTATTTTTCCGCTTTGCCTGACCCAGTCACCAGAGCCCTCCCGAGCTGTCTATGGGCGGTCGCGGCTGTGGCCATCTCTATAAGGAAATCAGCTGGGCTCGTACTTGATACTGACCTCACAGTTATGGTACCGCATGCTGTGGACACTCTTTTGAACAAGACCAAGACGCAACACCTTACCAGTGCACGTCTGACCGGCTATGAGTTAACTCTTTTTGCCCCACATATTTACGATAAAAAGATATGCCACTCTGAAACCTGCCACGTTACTACCCCTCCCTTCCGAGAGTGAAGAAAAAGACATACATGATTGTCTTATTCGGACGGAGGAGGAGACGAAGGGACGGGTAGACCTGACTGATGTTCCCTTATCTGACCCCCAAGGGGGAACTATATGTCGAAGGCTCTTGTTTCAAATTACCAGATGGCACTACCACCGCAGCATATGCACTCACTACACTGCATACGGTAGTTGAGACATCACGAGTGTTGTCTACAAGAGCTATGGCTCACTCTAGGACAGGATTGTCACCGTACGAGGTCGTGTTTGGCCGCCCAGCGAATGTCTGGGGCGTCCCGCGACCTCGTAGGTTTTCCGAGATAGAATACCCTTTACTTGTAGATTATTTATATGAGTTGACTAAAAGCTTGCGTTCTATTCACCAACAGATCCATGACGCCTTGCCACCAGCTCCGGAGGGACCAGGGCATGATATCCGGCCCAGTGATTATGTCATAGTGAGGAACTTTCAGAGGAAAGGCAGTTTGGAGCCCCGCTGGAAAGGGCCTATCCAGCTCCTCTTCGCCACTCGAACGGCAGTGAAGGTGGATGGCCGAAAGAATTGGATACATTCTAATCACTGCCAGAGGATGCCCCTTCCGCTGCCCTACGACCGCTGGGAGCTCGATGGGATCGGCAACTCTGAAACGGAGCAGGTACCTCGTTTTGTTCCCTTCCCAGATGCACGACTGATGTGGGCACCCACCGAGGAGGAGAGCAACGCAGTGTTGAACGAGGCGGTGCCACCTGAGATTGAAGCCATCAAGGAGCCCCAGCCTGTTGGCCCATCTGTGCCTGAGCCCCAGTCCATTGGTCCCTCTCAGTCTGAGCCTTTGTTTGTAGACCCCTCTGTCCCTGGAGTAGTTAGGTACAATCTGCGCCCCCGATGGAAGAACAGTGCACCAAAGGAAAAGTCAGACTAGTAGGGATGGTCTGCGAGGAAGAAGAATAGGGTGTACCTTGCCTGTGGTACCAACGGTAGTTTAGGGAAAGGGAGATTGGTGCATTGTTCAGACATTGGACAGGGTGAATTCGACGTGCTCCCCCGGAAAAAAAGGGGGGTACACTACCCTGAACAACGTGGGATTTCTTCAGAAAGGGCTGCGATTGCGCAGCTCCACCGGAAAGTGCTCTACAGCACCACCGTAGATGAACAATAGGAGTCTCCCAGCGAGACTCTGATGGACGCTGGGAACCCTGCCCCTTTTCTTGATTTATTATCATTGGCCCCATTGCATGTCCTTTCCTCTGATTCACAAATGTACCCATTTGGTCGCCCTATTATGGAGAAAGAACAGCCCTTTGCTGCCCCGCGTTTTGGGCAGAATGGGTCTGGTTGGTCTAGTTGGTCTGCTAAGAAAAAAGTGCTCTGTGCTGTTTTTGTATTGTTAATGTTGTTGATTTTGGGAGGGGTGTCCTGGGTTTTGGAGTGCAATTGTAATGCCCCATCATGTGTTATATACAAGATTGTTTCTCCAGTTCGTGCCAAAAGAACAATACGAAGCAATGTATTTCTAGATACACACAGGAAATTCTTTGGTGAAGGTACAGCTTGCTATCCTATTGAATCTGTTACGAGTTTGTGGACTGCTTACCCATTGTCACTGGTTAATTATACATATGTTCGCTCACCACAATCTGTAGAGGTAAAGGGTGAGTTCGGGATGGGATATCCTGGTCCCTGTTTGCATTATAGGAAGCCACGAGGGAAGGGATACCCAGGTTGTAACATTAATGTGTATTGTGACAATCTGTATATGGGTTTACGGGTTGGCATTATCAAGATTTGACAGTTACTCGACGAGCAGGTTACTATCCTGCATGCTGTCCGATATTAAATAGTACTGACGCTTTCTTATACATAAATTGTTCTGGACGGATATTGTTTAAAAATACAATGTCTTTAGTGAGGAAAGATGATCCAAGTACAATGGGGATGAATACCAGATATGCTCCTGTATATTACCAAGGTCCACTTTATGCACACCCAGGATTTTACTTCTTGACTAATGGTACTTATTCCAATGTTCATAATGGTATAGAGGACGTGGCTTTGGGAATGGTGCTTCCTCTTGGGGTGCCTTGTAAATATAGTAAACAAAATATAAGGTGGGTTAAAAGGACGTTAACAAAGGAATTTTGCAACAGAGTAACAGACCTGGAGGTCAATAAATCTACCTTTGGGTATATACTTTCCTCCATTATTACTTTTGGCGCTATGGCCAGGGGTGAAAGGGCTAGGGAATATTTTGGATGTAAGCTGCAGATACTGTCTAACTCTACAGTAGCGGCTTTACGTGACATCGCCACCCAGTTGGAGAGTATGCGAATATACTCCGAGCAAACAAGATATGCAGTTGATTTCATCTTAGCTAAGAGCGGTGGTGTGTGCGCAGTAGTAGGAGACCAGTGTGTAGTCGGGATCACAAATATGGAAAAGAATATTACCCAACACATTTTAGATATTTTGGAGAGTGTCAAGGGGATGGAGAGAGGAAATTGTAGTCGGTCCCTCTTTGGTGGATGGGGTTGGATTCTGGAAAAGGTGATCTTCTTTGTTGTGATTCTAGTTGTCTGTTGCATTCTGGTGCAGTGCCTTCCCTTATGCTGTTCTTACTGTACAATGCTCCTCACCCCTAAGTCGCAGAAGACAGTCCGTGACACTGCTGCGATTATGTTGCAGAAGGATATTCACGAAATGATGCAAATAAATGAGGGTATCTTTGGTTCTACCACCTCCCTTGCAACTTCTATTCCTAATATTGAATATATGGATAATTTTAAGTGTTGATGTTCCTATGCATCTCAGACAACGTCCCTAATGAATATGCAGGCTGCCCACGACTTAATGTCTATTCCTGGGGGTGTTTTTGAATATTACTCATGTGTGTCCTGGCATATACTAATAGTCCTTTTACTTTACATGTAGCATTAGACAAAATTGTTAGCAAATGCTAAAAGGAGGGTCTGTTAGACTGAAAATGTGTCTGGCTGACTCCTTCTAGCATTATGCGAGTTAAGTTAGCATTTGCTGCACCATTTTGTATTCAGCCGCCATTTTGTACCATGATCGAAATGAAGCTTCTGTCTCATGCTGTCTGCCTCAGCAGAAAGCAGCCTCGATTGTTTCTTTTTATTATTCAAGGTTAAGCTTCGCTGCACTAATGAATAGCTCGTTCTGTTTTGCATGCCTTTCCTTGTAGGTAGCCCTGCTCCCACTCTCTGAGAGACGGGCACGGGCTGAATAACCTTGAAGCTAAGATAGCGTGTTCCTGGTCTCAGGTAGGTAGCGCATCCTTCTGTGCCTCCTTTGTTCACCTGCTCCAACTGGAAATGTCCAGTCTGGGCGGGTCCTGTTGGGTATTTTAAATGTATAATATCTGATGTTATGTTGGTGAGGGTCAGTCCCTCGGCAGCTATCTAAGGAGGCTGGTCAGACTGGACTCCGCTTGAGCGAAGACTAATAAATAACTTGGTTTGTATTCTCTACTGTCTGACCGACTCTTCATTTGTATGGAAGGCTGAGAGGTGGTCGTGAGTGACCCGGGTGGCCCAAATCGGGCCACTTCCTTCACCAGCAAATCAGTCTTGACCCTGCTCCTCATGGGAACAGTACAGCCCGAACAGCCAGGCCAGGTCCTCCCTGAACTAGAAAAAGCAACCTAGGACTGGTTTCGCCCTACTTAGGGCTCTACAGCCAGGTATAGCTTGGTTCGAGTGGCACAGTGAGCCTTGGACCCACATCTGGGCATACCTGGCGCACTTAGGGCAGCAAATGCAAAAACAACAAGGTGATGGATGAAATGCTTGAATTAATCTCAGGGTTTGACAATCACTCGGGCTGCATCCCAATCCATAGTTTTTTTACCCACCATGCCACCCCAGTTTGGACCCAGCTATATGTAAATCAGTCTTGACCCTGCTCCTCAGGGGAACAATGCAGCCCGAACTGCCAGGCCCTCCATGAACTGGAACACCAGCAACCTAGAACTGGTTTCACCCTAGTTAAGGCTCTACAGCTGGGTATAGCTTGATTCCAGTGGGACAGTGAGCCTTGGGACCCATTTGGGTATACTCGGTGCACTTAGGGAGGTAAATGCAAAAACAAAATGATCGATGGAATCTCATCCACTGGTGAGCCCGGGACCCACGTCTGGGCATACCCGGCACACTTAGGGCAGCTAATGCAAAAACAACAAGGTGATGGAAGGAATGCTTGAATTAATCTCAGCTACTGGCATTTGCTCAGGCCGCATCACAATCCATCGTTATTTTGTCCACCATGCCTCCTCAGTTTGGACCCAGCCGCAAATCAGTCTTTACCCTACTCCTCATGGAAAAAGTCCAGCCCGAGCTACCAGGCCATGTCCTCCCTGAACTGGAACACAAGCAACCTAGGGCTAGTTTTGTCTTAGTTAGGGCTCTTCAGCCAGGTATAGCTTGATTCCAGTGGCACAGTGAGCCCAAGACCCACGTCTTGTCATACCGAGAACACTTAGGGTGGCAAATGCAAAAACAACAAGGTGATGGATGAAATGTTTGAATTAATCTCAGCTACTGGCATTCGCTCGGGCCGCATCCCAATCCATCATTTTTTTACCCACTGTGCCACATCAGTTTGTACCCAGCCATTTGTAAACCAGTCTTGACCCTGCTCCTCATGGGAACAGTCCAGCCCAAACTGCCAGGCCAGGTCCTCCCTGAACTGGAACACAGCAACCTAGGACCTGTTCCGCCCTAGTTAGGGCTCTTCAAGTCAGGTATTGCTTGGTTCTAGTGGGACAGTGATCCCGGTACCCACGTCTGGGCATACCTGGTGCACTTAAGGTGGCAAATGCAAAAACAACAAGGTGATGGGTGGAATGCTTGAATTAATCTCAGCCACTCGGAAGATCTAGGCACAGGTGTACTTGAAGAGTCAAGCCTAGGTGTGTGAAGACCTAGATGCAGGTGTAGGTGAAGAGTCAGGTGCAGGTGTATCTTAAGAGTGGGGTGCAGGTGTAGGTGAAATGTCAGGTATACGTAAAAAGTAAGGTATAGGTAAAAAGTCAGGCATCTGTGTACACGAGTAGTCAGACACAGGTAGTTGAGGTACTAGGCACAGGTGCAAGTGAAGAGTCAGGCACAGGTGTAAGTGAAGAGTGAGGGACAGGTGTAGGTGAGGTGTCAGAAATAGGTGTAGGTGAAGAGTCAGACACATGTGGATGAAGAACAAGGTACAGGTGTATCTGAAGAGTCAGTTGCAGGTGTATCTGAAGAGACAGGTTCTGGCATGCCCTAAGAGTCAGGCATTGGGGTAGGTGAGGAGTTAGGCACACGTGTAGGTGAAGAATGACGCACAGGTGTAGGTGAGGAGTTAGACATAGGTGTAGCTGAAGAGTCAGACACAGGTGAAGAGTCAATCACATGGGTACCTAAAGTGTTAGGCGCAGGTGTAGGTGAATAGTCAGGAAGAGACTGGGGAAGAGTTAGGTACAGGTATAGATAAATAACCATGCACAAGTGGGTGAAGAACAAGGCACGGGTGTATTTGAAGAGTCAGTTGCAGGTGTATCTGAAGAGCCCGGTTCTGGTGTGCCTGAATAGTCAGGCATTGGTGTAGGTGAGGAGTCAGGCAGTAGCGGCCCGTGGTGGGAGTGCTGCCGGGCGGTGACACGGGGAGGGGGAGGGTGGGGGGTAGTAAACTACGGAATACGGCGCACAGAGGTAAGTACACAAACAAATAAATAAAACGAATTTCGTTGCGCACGCTGCATCGCATTTTGCGATGCAGCGCCGCAACGAAATTCGTTTTATTCATTTGTTTGTGTACTTACCTCTGTATGCTGTATTCCGTAGTTTACTACCCCCCACCCTGCCCCTCCCCCTCCCCACGTCACCACCCGGCAGCACTCCCACCAGGGGCCGCTACTGGAGTCAGGCACACATGTTGGTGAAGAATGAGGCACAGGTGTAGGTGAGGAGTTAGACATAGGTTTCGGTGAAGAGTCAGGCACAGGTGAATAGTCAATCACATAGGTACCTGAAGTGTTAGGCAACAATGGAGGAAGGCCGTCTTGCTCCTGATACTGTCCCCCATCAGAGACTACTTGATAGACTCCAAACTATTGGAATCAAGGGAAGGAAGACCCGAAGAAATTTGGTTGCCTCCTTTTTCTTCCAAGGCTCGTCATCTAATGGTTGGAGTGCCTCAGGGCTCGGCACTGAGCCCTACTTTGCTCAATGTTTACCTCACGCCCTTAGCTGTTTTAGTGAAGACTTATACCCAGCTTCTCTTCTCCAGTGGGAAGGGAGAAGAGCTAGCTGGGGATTCATTAAAAATTGTCTATCTAATGTGTTCCATTGGTTGCCTATCAACCAATTAAAATGTAACCTGGATAAAACTGAGATTCTGGTTTTTGGCACAACATTGCCAGACCTATGGAGTCCCTTGTGGCAGAAGGAAGCTCCCCTCCCTGGCCTACAACATGGCACTGTAAAAAATGTAGGAATTTAGTTTGACAGTGCTATCTCTTTTCAACCACAGATCCAGGCACTGACTGGCTCATGTTTTGGGCTGTTACGGTTCCTGAATAAATTCCTCCCTATTCTGTCAGACGACAATAAGAGAACTATGATCCAAGCTTTAATACCCTCCAGGCTGGACTATGGGAATGCACTATACCTGGATCTCCCAGAGTACCTTCTTGGCAGGCTTCAGGTGGAGCAGAACATGGCGGCCTTGATCCTCCTCAATCTTCCCCTGAGAACACATATGTCCTCACACCTGAAATCTCTGCACTGGCTTCATATTAAAAAAAGATTATTTTTAAATCCCTGGTCTTGGTCCAGAAAGCTCTGCATGATTCTGGAGCCGGTTATTTGAGAGAGAGGATTCACGACTATGTCCCTTCTAGAAATTTACGCTCCTCCTCTGAGCATCTGGCTAGAGTTCCTAAAATACGTAGAGCCAGAGCTGGTGGCAGGTCTTTTTCCTATTTCGGGCCAGTCACTTGGTATATTCTCCCTCTGGAGCTTCGAACCACAATAGAACTTTCCTCTTTCAAGAAAAAACGAAATACATGGCTCTTCAAGCAAGCCTAACAGGACATGCACAGATGTTGCAGGCTGCCTGAAGCAGTGCCAGGACACTCTTTTGAGTACCTGTGCACTATACAAATCCCGCTAACATAACATAACAAATCAAGGGTATGGGCCACTCTTTTGAGTAGCTGTGCGCTATATAAATCTGGCTAACATAACATAACAAATCAAGGGTCTGGGCCATAAACTATTTTCTTGACAAGACATAAGTGAATGTACTTACCTTAACACTTGAAAAGCACCAGAATGCATTGTTCCTACACCAGGTAAAGGTATCTGATTTCATAAGGTCCTGATGAAAATCAACTGACCCAACAGGGCATTGATGGCTAAAACATGTAGACCACTGTTGTGAGATGTGAAGGATTAGTAGTGCATCCCCTAAAATCTCCAAGTTTTTTAACCTTACCCCTATGCCAATTTGTATTAAAGTTGTGAGTTCCGGTAGAGGAGGTAATTTTATCTATCCCTACAGATCCCACCTGAATTCTATTTCCAGATACTCTTCCCCCAGGTGGAGGTGTTACCTACCTGGACTACCCCATGCCCAGGTAGGGGACCTGATGATGAAGCTGTCCGCTAGTACACCGATGGAGATCTTATACACCACTGGCTGGAATAAGTTGAGGAATGTCTGAGATGGAGTATATGCAACAAGGTGTGCTTCCCAGGCATTTCCTTACGGACATATAAGGTGAGAGGACGTCAATTCAGACTACACTATTTTAGCAATATGCCTGTTTTTGTTCTTATTTGACCTTGAAAAAGGCACCTGTCCAAGACTGATGTTGCACTAGGGGTTTTGTTGATGTCTATATCTGAATGACTTGACACTTTCACAGTTCTTGAAAGATATGCACAGACGACATCTGTGTCAAAGGCAGACATGTTGATGTTTCTGCTTAATTTGAGGAAAAATGGCAGCCTCCATTCTCAGTTATGGCAACCTCCATTACCTAAGATGGATTCGGGGCCAAAGGTAAACAATCTAGACAGGCTAATTAAAATGGAGATTATAGCTAAAATGGACCCTGTCCTGTATGTGGTTAAGAAACTAAAACAGAAAGAAAGAAGCCTAAAAGCAAGTGATTAAAATAGATAAAATAATAGAATTCTAGAGGGAAATAGTCATAGCTTTATGACCTTCCTGGAATAATTTCTACACTAAATAGTCACTCAATTATCACTGAATGTGTTTTTGACCAACCTTGCTTATTAGACATATTCATTAAATATTCATTATATATTTACAAAATAAAAGAACATGCCAGAAACATGCATTTGATGAGATAGCAGTTCAATAACACGTCTTCAAACGGAAATGAAAAAGGAGTCTTTGCGCTGGAAGACATGACCCTTACAACACTGCTCCTGATCATACAAGTCACAGACAGTCGTTATGCGTGCCTCACTCAAAGTGCGAAAATGCCTGGAATTTATTGGTTCTGTGGGGGGTCGGTATACCCAGCAGAGGGATTGCTGGGGTGTGTATGGTATTGGCTGCTTTATAAATGTAAAGGCGTGTGTATAACATCGCAGGCCCACGCAAAGATATCTAGGGCATGGTTGTGTGTGTTGAGCATTTAGGAGCAGGATGGTGTACAAGTCCTGTAGTTGCTCGGGGGAGTCGTGGAGGCAGTCCCTTCGAGTGAGCGGCCAGAGAGTCATCTACTTAGCCACTGAAGATGTGCAGCAAGGTAATATAATTTGAAGTGTGGAGCTCCTAGCCCGCCTGCCTTAGTAGGGAGTCAGAGTTTGGCAAGGGTCACCCTCCTCCTACCTGTATGTCAGATAAGTTTGCCACAGGAAAAAGCTGAGGCTAGGGCTAGGAGCATTTTTGAGAAATAATATAGTAGGTGTATGTGGACTTCCATCTTGGAGAGAGCAATGCTCCCAATTGTAGCCAGGGGATTGCACTTCCAGAATGACACTTGAAAAGAGATGGACATCAGCAGTCTGTTGAGGTTGCCCTCCAATAGATCCCAATCAGCATGGTAGATCATGATGCCGAGATAACGGAATGCGCTTCCCTCCTAGCGTAGGTGGCACTCACCAAGGCCGAGCTGGGTCTCAGGTATCCCAGGAACAAAGGTAAAGATACAGCATTTTGGCCAGTTCACTCAGAGACCTGATGTGGTGGAAAATGTCACCAGGTTCCATGTCAAATCGGCGGTAATGCATTGAAAAAGTTTTAGGTAGAGAAGGAGATCGTCTGCAAACAAGGTATCTGCCTGGACCACGTCAGGGTGCGGAATTTCCCAGGCCGTTCCCCCAGCAGGAAGCCAGTGCATGAGCAGCACCATGGCAAGGGCAAAGAGTAGAGGGGGCAGGGGACAGCCCAGCCATGTGTCCCTTGACGTGTTTTAAAGGGAACGGAGATCAATTTACCTATTCAGATACGTGCTGTGGAATGTGTGCAAAGTGCTTTGACAAAGTGAATGATACAGGGACCATACCCAAATCGTCACAGGACCTCAAACATGTACTCCCAACAGATGGTAATGAATGCTCTTTAGAGGTCTAGACTCAGTGCTGCAGCTCTAGGCCAAGCCAGAGGGGCTAACTCCATGATTCAACATATCCGACAGAGGTTGAAGGAGGTGTTCCTGTGCGTATTAATCAATTTTGATCAGGATGAATTACTTGAGGAGGAGAGGGAGAATACAGGAGGCAAGAATCTTACTAAGGATTTTATAATGGAATTTTAGGATGGCTCTCGGTCTATAGGGGGACGGATTACTTGAGGGGTCGCCTAGGCTTAGCTATAGGGACTAGCAGGGCTTCTCGGGATTGTGAGAGAAGGCCCCCAGTCAATGAAGCTGAAAATAGTTCTGATAGTTTAAGTCCGAGATCTGTGAAAGCACAATAAAAGTCGAGAGGGAGGCCATCTGTCCCTGGGGTCTTACCTGCTTTGATGTCTTGTGAGGATATCGGTTTGACTAACTCTTCGAAATCTTTGGGGAGATTCAGAGGAGAGGAAGGTCTTAAAGAAAGGCTGTGATTTGTGGGGATGGCTCCCCTGTAGACTCAGCATAAAGGCAGGCATAGAAGATTCGGAGGCCCAGGAGTATTTATTGCTTGGAGCACATGAGAGCTCCAGTGGGCACCCTGAGTTAGCTAAAAGGGGTCTGGGAGGAGTCACGGGAGGTGAGTAGCCTGCCTGCTCTGTTTTCTTCAGCATATGCACAGGCAATGTATTGTGTGCAGTCGAAGTGCTGAAGCCTCTCCCACATAGTTGACTCACGGGCTCTGGCTGCCATGAGGGAGTCTCTACAGGATGGGTCACTGACAGACTTTTGCTCCAGAGTTCTAGGTGCGTCTTGTGCCTGGAGTTATTTCTCTGTATGTGGGTACGCTTGGCTTTGTGCAGACAGTATTGCAGGGATTCTGCACATACACAGAACTATGCACAGGATTATGGGACCTCGGTGTATAGAGACTGTGCCTTCCTACGACCTTAGTGCCCACGAACCCAGGACCGACTAACTATAGTGTCTCACCCGCTCTCCTACACACTCACGGAGATGCAAATGATTAGACACCCCAGAACACAACACTCCCGGATAGCTCAGGAATCGCGGTAACAAGACACACCTTTTCGCTCACACTCTCGTACCTATCCACAATAAGATCTGTCAAGAGACGAATATAGTTTAAAACGTTTATTTTAACTAACGTGCTCTAACATGCAGTATACGTGCCAGAACAAGCAGAAAAATGCATAACACGAACATAGTAAGCATTGCAGCTAGGCCATACATCATAAAGGGAGATGTCATCATATAAAGACAATGGAGAAAGGAGTATAGTGCCTAACCTCCCTCCCCCGGTAAGAAGAACTATTATTATAATATATATATAATAGAAGATCTATGGGCTTTGTCAGCAGACCCCATACCTTAGACTATAGATGGTATTTCTACATAGTAGTTGTGTGTTGCTCTTCTCCCTGGAAAGGTCCCTCTCCAAGTGTGTGTTACCTAAACATGTGTCCCATAATATCATAGTGCGAGTCTCCAGCAGCAGCTGCAGTAGTATGTTGTGTCTAAGTGCCAGGGCCTGACCAGAACAGAATAACAAGGGGCATTGTTTATTGACCTTGCTCGCAATGTTTAGACTAAACTCCAGGAACAGGCAGAGAACGAACACAGCAGGCAATTCTCATGTGAAAGGCATAAACAGAGTTTTGCAAAAATAAAGCCATGTAGTAACGTGCGCAAAAGCAGCATCATGGCTTCAGGGCTCATGCTAACTTAGTGATGTCGACAATGTCCCCATCAGCCATGTGACACCCTCCCCTTGGCCAGGTTGTAGCAAATAGCAAAACAGAATGCAACGGTAAGCAGAGCCAAAAATGCCTGTAAAAAGGCCGAATCGTAATAATCAAAAAATCCGTTCATCTCTTTTTTTTTATAGTTTAAAATGTTTATTTATTTATTTTTAAATGTCTTTTAAGGCAAGTATTGGAAATTCACCAGATTATGTGCACCGTGGAATGCAAACTGTTCCAAAAGGTCATCCCTGTCATTCATAGCAAAGGGGGATGCCATCCAGTTGAGTAGTTCGAATGAAGATACATGCTCTTCATAATCCGATGCCTCTAGGAGCATATCCGGGCAACTTGCGTGATATTCGATGAAACTCCGTTGCAAGAGGCACCGTGCAGCCCACACACGTATCCCAGCATGCCAATACTCAAAGTGCAGCCCCATGCATCAAACGGCCGCCCTCAGAACAGGCCTGGTCATGGGCCAGTAATGGACCCACCATTCCAGGTCAGCGCGTGATGTATTGGAGAGGCAAACATCTAAGGCCAAATAGAAAGGGCACCATCGGCAATAGAACACAGGTTGCACGCAAGTGAAGTAGGCGAAACGAAAGGTAAGCCCATAACTCACACCAAGCGTCGCCAATGGCAAGCATCCAAAAAGTTGTTGCATTCGTTCACGGTACAGACGCAATTGGCCAGGTCTGCGCAGGACCACATGATGGGCAGCCATTGTGGAACAGGAGCAGAAGTACCAGCACGCCTCACACCAGCAAGAGGATCAATGGAAACCCTCCGAAGGTGCTGGAAAAAATAGAATGAATAAAAGCCGGTATTACTCCAAAAATCATCTGAAAAGATGAAACAAGGACGGAACTCACAAGTTTAAAAAATAAGCAAGGCCTTCAGTATCAGATGCATTAAATATTTGATGAATCAGTTCCCCAAAATGCAGTGGGAGATTCGTATTCAGTAGTGACTGAAGCTCACTAGATGTTCTAGCCACCTGCAATTTGAAGGTCTCTCGAGCCGAAGTGGGAGCGACTTCTTGTTGAAACAATAGCGCTTTGAGTCTGCTTAGTTCATTGAAATCTGTTTTCAAAGTGGGAATGGAAGGCCACAGGGAACTATCTACACTCTCGTGTGGGGGCGGAAAAAGAACATTGCTGCAACAAGTCACACGTTGGGAAACAGTTACTATAGACGGAATGCCGGGACGTAAGTCGCAGCAGTTGTGGTTATTAAGGATAAGATAACTTCCGTTTGAAAGCAAAGTTAGCGTGGGAATAATTGAAGGGACTGGTGTTCCTTTTAAAAAACTTGCCAAATAAGGTGCTGAGACATTGCAAGCGCCGTGAAGCTTAACTTGTGTGCATACTAAAGCATGTCCCACTGTAGAATCACAGTCCTCCCCTGTGAGGAAAACCTCCTTTTCATCACGTTGACAGTGAAATGTGAATGGTAAGGACCACAATTCGTGCAGGTAAGTACTACCAAGGGGCTCAAATCTACCGATTGGATAATGTTTCATGCGCGCAGTAAACTTAACTAGGGAAATGGGCAATGAGACAACCCCTGTATTAACCATACTGAAGAATCAGTCTCCGCTATTGAGAAGGGTAGCTGGTCTAGTTTCTCAAAATGTAACAAAGTGTATGTGGAATCTTTCATGGACATAAGCTTTTGTTTATCTGTCAGATTAAAGGGCAAAAACAGGGCAGTAGTGTTCAAATAATCCCATGAGAACTTTCCATTTTTTAACGTTTGTAAAGTCCAACCGAATTGCATTACAGAGCGCAATTGAGTTTGACCACAATGCAACACAGATATATCATTCTGTACAATGTCAATAACAGACGAAACAATATTATCCAAGGTGTAAATACGTGAGAACAAAGTATTAATACTGTTATCGACCACATCTAAAACCTTTCTCAAATTGTCTTGATCAATTTGTCTTAAGCGGAAAGCGGCCTCCATCTGGGACAGTTTCCAAAATTCATTATATGCAGCATACGCAAACCGTTTAGGGCGAAGTGTTTTTGGACCTAAAAGGAAGTCAGCTAGATCAATGTCACCTGATAAAAGTGAGAGATGTTGTTTCACAGACGAAAATGTACAATGTTCCAACCATTGCTGACATAATTTACCCACAGAATATGTAGTAACCGAATGTGATTGTGGGAAATGAGGGTCTGATCTACTGAGTGTAAATCCACGGCATGCATTTGAGAAGCGCAACTGACAAGCATTGGTATTGTGAGGCCAGATTAACCAGACCAAAGGATTAAAAGTGGACGAGTTAAGTGTACCATTGTGGACCATATTATTCAAATCATCTAGAGTACAATTTGTATATTGCTGCCAGGTGTCATAGGCTGCCAATGGTGGAAACGAGGGACCGTTCAAATTTTTAGCAGTAGCTAAACCAAAACAAGTAGTCTGTTGTACAGTCTGAGTCAGAAACATCAGCTGCGATGGTATCAAACACGCACAATGTAATGATTCAGTTCCCTGCACCTGCCAATCTTTGGTACCCCATATGGACTTTAAATCAATCATGTCCTTCCAATAATCAGAACCTTTGAAGGATAAATGGGTTATGAAAGTCAAAGAATATACTAATTTAGTGTGGGTCAGCATGAATTTCGTGTATGTTGGTGCATTCAACCTGTAATAATAAGATTTAGGGTCGGTGAGATTAGAGCCAGAAAAATAGACAAACTTATTTTTCTGTGTCTGCGAACTACCCCGGAATGGTGTCGGACAATGTTCCCATTGAGTATAATTAACCAGGGCTCTGACCGTGTTGGATTTATGTAGAAAATGATGACCATAATGTTGAAAACAGAATAAATCTGCATAATTAGCAGAATTTAAATACAAATCCTCAGTTTCAAAAGCACTGTAATATTTTAAATCTGAAAACAGTGAATGTACGGCATTAACATCCCAGTCATCGGAGTACATTCCTGGCGTGATGACATCACCCAACGAGACAAGAAAGACGTATGGCATTCGAATTGTCTCGGTCGGACCGTAAATTTCATATGGAACCTTATCCCAAACTATGCCATCACCGATTGGAAATGCTGAGATGTTAACATTGGGTTAATTCCTTTTCATTTTGTGAGACGAATTGTGTGGGGCCAATACTTCATCGACCGAATGGACAGCAGAGCGTTCAGGTAAATAATGGCCATTGATTAAAAGGAAAAAAACTGTCACAAACCCAATCCACATGAAGAGGAACACCATCGTAAGCACCATCAATCTGTATGTCCATGAAGGAACCAGATAAGTCTTTCAAAACCATGAAAAGAAAATAGAAATAACACTTGGGGGCTCGGCCTCAGTGGAAGTTGATGAAGAAGATGAAGAATTGGAAGAAAAGTGATCTCTGTCCATATAATAACCACTAGCACCCAGGCAAAACAATGGGGGCTGCTCTGCATCAAAAGATGAATTTGGTGCAGTATCAGGAACGTCAACAATATGCTCCACTGGCGGAGAGTCATAGTCATGAGGAGTAACAGTTGAAGTTGACGATGAAACAGGCACCAAATCAAGGGAGGTCTCCACTTCACGTTCCTGTTGTGAAGGATTCACTGTGGAAGACATCGGTTGTAGAGAAACCTACTGCTGAGGAACGCTTCTTGGCATACTATTCAGTATTGGCCAAATGGTGTAACTTGACATGTTCAATGGAAATGAACCGATTTTCCTTCCGACCAGGCAGTTGTGGTAAAATCACAATACGAGTACCCTTCAAACCAAGAACTTGGACTGGTGCACGATAGGATGGACCAAATTCTTTTTTGTTCTCCAATTTCTCTCGGATCAGATCACCAACTTTAGGAAGCCTTGCAATGGCATCTCGAGTCTTTTGTAGATCCTGTAACATAGCACAATAGTTATCTACGTCAAATGTTGCGGCAGCCGCCGCAACATCTAGACCATCAAGGCCTGGCACAAACATTTTAATGCCAAAGAGCATTTCGTATGGGGTCCACCCACCCAGAGATCTTCTAGGGAGATTATTTAGTGCCCGTTGAACTCCATACAAATGAGTCAGCCAACTCCTGCCAGTACCTAAGACTCTAGCTGTCAAAGATTGCTTTAAGTCACTGTTCATTTGCTCCACTACTGAATTGCCCTCAGGCCTGTATGGAGACAAAAATTGCACCAGCACCCCCAGTGACTTCATTGCGTCCTTGTAAGCCTTAGAGGCAAACTCCGGACCTTGGTCAGAACAGAAGGTGCTGCAGGCAAATGTCCCGACAAAGACACGCAAATCTCTAATGACATTTCGAGCGTCAGCACTACGTTGCGGCCAAACCCAAAGGAATCTAGTGCACGAATCCACTGCAAGCAAAATATGTTTATATGCAGTGTGACATCAAAGGGCCACAGTGATCAAGGTAAATACAACCAAATGGATGATTTGAAATGTAAATCTGCGTATGAGGTGGACGTGCAACTGTGGACGACTTAATCTGTTGACAAATGTCACAAGAAAGTAGATAATTACGAGTCTGTGTATATAAGCCATGCCACCAATAACGCTGCTTTAAGAGAGACACTGTTGCTGAAACTCAAACATGTGCAGATGCCTTGCCTTCATGAGCGGAAATGATCAAAGGAAGTCTGCGGTCCTCGTTAGGAATCAGCCGATCCACAACAGACTGTATCGTAGCAAATGGGACTGGCTCCGGTGAAAAATGATAAGAATAATTTGAAGGGAAACCTTGTGGGAACTCCGTTCCATCCTTTGTCGCAGCTGTAGCCGCAAGAATATCATAATCAATTTTAGTCATGGACCTAGTTACTGCTGCAACTGAACATGTGGCTACTGCAGATTTGGCTGCCTCATCAGCCAAAGAATTACCAACAGCATGTGCTCCCAAACGCTGATGGCCAAGAGTATGGATAACATGCATGAGTGGCAAACGTTCTTTAAGAGCGGCCACTCAAACCCAAAGCGTTTTATGCTTTATTGCGCTACCTTTCGAATCTCAATAATTATTTTGAGACCAAAAGAACAAATTGTCATTAAAGGATTGCACACAGTAAAAGGAATCGCACACTATAAGAGTGGGTACATCAGGATCAGCGAATTCTAGAGCCAACACTAAAGCACGTAACTCGGCTAATTGAGCTGTACAGTCTCCAAGAGCCTGTGTGTGCACCAAGGAAGACTTAAAATCAACGTCAACCGTAGAGCCTGCTACAATAGCGCAGTCCGCTGAATAAGCATGTTTAGAACCAACAGCCAGTTGAGCAGAACCTGTCGGTATAAATGATACAATTGTATCGATCAAGAGGAAGCAAAGATGACGGAGGGGGATGAACTTGTTCTTATTGCAAAAACTCCTGTGTCAGTAACGATGGGTCGAAGATAAAAGTGACATCAGCCGATGTCAATGAACTCGCCCACTGAATCCAACGTGGATGTAGAGCTTTAGAATTCGGAACGCTCTCCTTCGTGACGCTTCTAGAGCAGGCACAGGCAAGACCATAAGAATGTGTTTACCTTGAGCAAGAGAGTGTTCTATAAGAATCGCCATCTGGACTGCCGTAAGAATTTTTTCAATGGTAGAAAAACGCATCTCTGCCGATGTGTACAAGTGCGATTTGTACATCAATGTCAAGTGAGTGAAACCTACTGTATCTGGCTCAATCATTATGACCAAATTTGTAGAATTGTCACGAGTTAACAAGAAGTTGGTCGCAAGCAGATCAGACTGCAAAGACCGAAAAATCGTGGTATGTTCCGGAAGCCAGCTGGAAGACGAAAAAGGGGGTTGTATCAATGCGTAAAGCGGTTTAATACGCTGGGCATAGTCAGGAATATATGTCCTCCCGAAATTAAAAAAACCCAGGAAAGATTGTAATTTCTTTAGAGTGGAAGGAGGTTGCAATTGAGCACATTTCTCCAAAAAGTGGGGGGCTAACCCCCTACCTTTATTGTTGAGTTTGTACCCCAAGAAGAGTACCACCAAACAGGCGATATGAGACTTAGCAAAATTTAATTTGTACCCCAAGTCAGCAAAAGACAAAATGATGCGATCCACACGCACCAGATGCGGTATTAATTCATCATCCGTTAAATATATGTCATCGACGTATGAGAAAGCATCAGGGTGTATGTCGTGCAAAAGAGACACAACACGCGCAGCAAAAGCCCTAGGACTATTCTTATAGCCCATAGGCAAATGCGTAAATCGTTCTGGTTGCCAACCGCGGGAAATGCGGTCAAGTCACGGCTATCAGGAGCCAGATTGTGACTGTAAAAACCATTGGATATATCAAGTGTGGTTTTATACTTTTTATGGACTATGTTATTTATCAACGCAGAGCTGTGGGGGCTCTGTACTGCAAACGTACGAACATGACTGTTCAACTTTCTGTAATCCAAAACTATGCGATATGAACCATCCGGTTTAAAAATTGGAAAAAGAGGATTATTCATGGATGAAACACAGGGTTCAATCACACCCTGATATTCCTTCCAAAAAATTGTGGGTTTGCCCTATGATCTGCACATCCGTTCGCAACAATTTTGTAATTGTATCATTGACTACAAACATTTTTTAGGGTGCTCCCATGGTGTCACAATACCCACCCACCAGGGTATGCTTACACTAGGACTGAAACAGCCTAGAACAATATTAAACCAAAACACACCGAAGCACACCAAATGATCGTAACTATTATCAAAAAGCACAAAGTAACTCAATAAATGTGAAAAAAAAAAAAAAAATTGATTTTTTTTTTTCTTCCTCCTCCCTTCCCACACTGTATGGTTTAATTCGACATGGATCAATTTCTTTTTTGTAAAAGTCCACAATGAATCTTGAGCTGGGGGTCGCGTAACTAGTTAGCATGGAGGAGTCTCGTTCGTTATCGGAATTAACCAGACAAATCGCTCCACCAACTAAGAACGGCCATGCACCACCACCCACAGAATCGAGAAAGAGCTATCAATCTGTCAATCCTTTCCGTGTCCGGGCCGGGTGAGGTTTCCCATGCTAACTAGTTACGCGACCCCCAGCTCAAGATTCATTGTGGACTTTTACAAAAAAGAAATTGATCCATGTCGAATTAAACCATACAGTGTGGGAAGGGAGGAGGAAGAAAAAAAATGTCCCCCCCCAAAAAAAAAACTTTTCACATTTATTGAGTTACTTTGTGCTTTTTGATAATAGTTACGATCATTTGGTGTGCTTCGGTGTGTTTTGGTTTAACACCCTGATATTCCAACTGGGTCAAAATCTCACTTACGGAAGCTTTTGCTTCACGTTTGATCAGATATTGTGCTTGTGGCTGTGGTATAGACCGTAAAGGAATTTCATGTGTCGGTGAATCTCTATCCCAGCCTACCTGATTACGATACACAGCCGGTGCTAGGGCTAATGCCCATTCCGACACGTAAGCTTGTTTAGCCTCTTCAGAGCCGTAACGAGAAAAACTCGGGAGTATCACAGCCTCCCCCAGGGAAGAAGCCAAAAGGAATGGAGGATGCCAATCCGCCTCCGACAACAAAATGTCATAAGACGAGCTAAGGTTGTCCCAAAAGACTGCCTTAATTGTCCATTTTATATCACATTCAATTTGGAGGACTATCTCATAAAGCCTATCAGGGGGTGCAACTCGTGTATCTGCTGTTTCCACTGTAATGAAAGTATCAGTTGCTCTCGCCTCCAGACAAGGATGGAGTGCCTCCCGCACTATGGTAACTTCTGCCGCGCTGTCGAGGAGTATCACCGCCCATCTCCAATCGAGGAGCAGGGTTCTCACCGTCTGAAGCATACTTTGCTGTTAAAGCGGCAACTTTTTTCCTCTGAAACGGGGCACAATAAGGAGGTTGTCCCTCCGGTTTGGCTTTTACGTCAAACTGTTGTGGCGGATCACGTCGTTGTTGAGTGGTCTCGCCTTGTCTTCGGTCCTGTCGCATCCCCCCACAGACGAACTGTGGAGCCGATGAGTATCAGGTGTCGGTGAACCCGCACGCGAACCTTGCTTCTGTTGTTGCTGCCACTGATTTCTATTCCAAGCCTTTTTAGGAAAGACTGGACGCCCCTCCTTATCAGGCGGGGGCTTATTTTGTGTCTGAGTAAAAGGTCTAATTCCCAGATTATTGCGCCCCAAGGATTTATATACGTACGCAATAATCTTTGGCAATTCACGTTGTTTATCCACGTCCGCCACTGCCTCTAGGTGCTGACACACCTGTAAGCTAACTGCTTCCCCTTTGACGTTAGCAAGAATCATGTCGGAGACAATAGGGAACATTCCCACTGATCTTATCCCCAATTCCAGGGCAGCTTCTGCCCCCCGCTCATCTTGAACCTTCTTAAGAACCGTCGGAAGCACAGTCATGGAGGGGGTGCCAAAACACAGCGAATAAACCGCTGCAAACACCTTCCCCCAAGTGGTACAATCAGTCAGATTGGGAATTAGGCCCCAGGAGAAGTATGTGGAAAAACAGCTTCAAGTTGCTCAAATTTTTGGGCCAACCAGAAAGGTAAATCATCCCTATTCTGAGGACGCTTCCCCATCACTGAATTAATCATGATAGGACTAATAACCACGCCACCACCATGCCCTGGTTGCTGAGCGGCACTAGCCGGAGCCGCCGGTATATTACGAGACATATATTGTATGACACTTCTGTGTATATGAATTAAAGATGTGTGTAATATGCGTAGCTCTGCGTGCGTAACACCAAGATAATTTGTATGCGGTGTAAATCCTGCCAAAACGGGCCATGTGGCCCCGTCGACCCATAAAGGGCCGAGACGGACCACTGAAACAGGGTGAGGAAGGGCGCCATTAAACCATATGGTATGCTCCCTAGCTGACAACGGAACTTCAAGTAAACGATATGGACGGTAAATTGGTGTAACCGCGCCACGTTTATATTCATGAAAGAAATTATCGTTTCCATCAACAGCTGGAAACTTAATCCAGGAGTAAAAAACCTCAAAGCGGAAAGCTGCGTCCGCCTCTATTACAAATATAAAATCTGCTCCTGCAACCGAGACTCCATGTTGAGTCAAATGAGCAGTAACTGTGGCGCGGTTAGGCGCAGCAATGTTAATTGCCATTATAGACACTGTAATGTAAGCAAGGAAATGGTAGCGCAATACTGGGTCAAGAACTAAAAAAACTAAACCTTTTAAAATTCAAGCGTGAAAAACCTATAAAAACTCGAATATAGGAGGTAAACCCCCTCGCACCACGGACGTCTCTGAAGCTGGTGAGAGGGCACTGTGGACAAGCACAAGCGCTACTAAGGGGTCTCGTGAATAAGTACCAGACCAAACGTTGGTGGCGCTATGTTGCAGGGATTCTGCACATACACAGAACTATGCGCAGGATTATGGGACCTCTGTGTATAGGGACTGTGCCTTCCTACCACCTTGGCGCCCATGAGCCCAGGACCGACTAGCTATAGTGTCTCACTCTCTCTCCTACACACTCACGGAAAAGCACATGATTAGACACCCCAGAACGCAACACTCCTGGATCTCTCAGGAATCACGGTAACAAGACACACCTTTTCGCTCACACTCTCGTACCTGTCCACAATAAGATCTGACCAAGACACAAATATAGTTTGAAATGTTTATTTTAACTAACGTGCTCTAACATGCAGTATACGTGCCACAAATAGCAGAAAGATGCATAACACGAATATAGTTAGCATTACAGCTAGGCCATACATCATAAAGGGAGATGTCATCATATAAAGACAATGAAGAAAGGACTATAGTGCCTAACCTCCCTCCCCTTGGTAAGAAAAACTATTATTATATAATAAAAGTTCTCTGGGCTTTGTCAGCAGACCACATACCTTAGACTATAGATGGTATTTCTACATAGTAGTTGCGTGTTGCTCTTTTCCCTAGAAAGGTCCCTCTCCAAGTGTGTGTTACCTAAACATGTATCCCATAATATCATAGTGCGAGTCTCCAGCAGCAGCTGCAGTAGTATGTTTTGTCTAGGTGCTAGGGCCTGACCAGAACAGAATAACAAGGGGCATTGTTTATCGACCTTGCTCGCAATGTTCAGACTAAACTCCAGGAACAGGCAGAGAACGAACACAGCAGACAGTTCTCATGTGAAAGGCATAAACAGAGTTTTGCAAAAATAAAGCCATGTAGTAACGTGCGCAAAAGCAGCATCATGGCTTCAGGGATCATGCTAACTTAGTGATGTCGACAATGTCCCCATCGGCCACGTGACAACAGTAGCCCTGGAGAACCAATTTGACAGCATCCTTTTCTGTAGAACGAGAATCTGCAGAAACAGCATTTGTTTCAAAGTAGTTGCCCATACTGGAAGCCAGAAAATCCCTGAAAGAGGAATCTTCCAGGGTAACACCCTGCAAGTGCCAAGTAAGAATGGGGGAAAGCATTGCCCCATTGCAGCAAAGATAGTGTTAGAAATTGGATTTCTGGTTGGCAGAGTTATGCCCCCCGTCCAAGCAGAAACCACAATCATAGTCAGCATCCTTTATTCATAAAAACCGGACTTCACTGTGCTCATAAAAATAATAAACAGCCCTACGCGTTTCGGAGCTCCTGCTCCTTTTTCACGGGCTCCATGCGATGTCAGTAGGCGGAAAAGAAGTGGAAAACGAGTCACCCAATTGGTTAATCCTTTTAACATCCTCTAATAGGTCACGCCCTCTAGTGTTTTTTTCTCTCCAAAATTAGCATTCTGGGACTCGTAGTTTTCCCACTTCGAAAATTACATCCTCCGGTGGATTCCGCCACTTTGACAACATACTTTTGCACAATTCATGCTCCCCAGTGAGCCACAGGCACAGGACTCCAGTTTGCTTTCTTGAAACCTGTTTAACCTGCAAACTCAAACACAGACAATCTGTGCACAGCAGCCCACCAGTTCCTTTAGTGGTAGTGCAGTCCTCCCGGCCGGGAATGGCCGGATTACATGCTCAAACGAAGGTGTCACCCTGCGAAGACGCACTTGAGAAACAGGCGAATCCTGCCATTTGAAGCAGCATCCTTTATTCATAAAAACCGGACATCATTGTGCTCATAAGAATAATAAATAGCCCTACGCGTTTCAGAGCTCCTGCTCCTTTTTCACAGGCTCCATGCGATGTCAGTAGGAGCTCCGAAACTCGTTGCGCCACCGCCTCCCTGGGGAGGCGTAGCATTTTGATGCATTACCAGGTCTACCACTAATGGTAAATCTTGAAATGCACCAAAATCCATGGGTGAATGTGTGGGAACACCCACGCTCTACCCATGGAACGCCTCCCTGGGGCAGAGTAACACAAGGCAGCGATTTACGCTGCCTTGCATTACTGCAGATTTATCAAGCCATGCACAGCTATGCAAGGTGGCCTTGCGTGGCTTTATGAATCTAACTTTAGTGTTGCGTCGCCCTTTTATGGCACAAAGGCGACGCAACACAATGATAAATATGCCCCTATGTGTGACCAGGAAACGTGGGTTCAAACCCCAGCTCACCCACATGACAAATTGTGTGATTTAAGTAAAATCAACTTACTTCATTTGAGAGCACTTTCAAATAAGTCAGTTCACGATGGATCCTATACAAAAATCTCACTTACACATGCTTTAATGGTCTGTAACATTTTACTAACCAAACAAATATTAGTGGCCATGATATAAGTGACACCAGACAATTGGTTCTCTCATGGCTTTGTCAGAAGGGAGGGTTAATAAATGTTTTAAAGTTCATGATTAGAAACTTCCCCTTCAAATAAATACCTATGCAATGTTGTGATCCTATATACTAAATTGAAACACTTCCATGTGTTACAAAAACACTTTCTACATTTTAAAGTATTTATCATGTTCTTATATTTTGTTTCTAGTGTAATTTGCACCCCAAATATTCTGAAGATTCTCATGTCCTTTGGTACTTTGGGATGAGCCAGACAATTGGTTGGGGGTTGACTCAACTGCAGAGCCATTTCAAGAAATGGGCAGAGTGGACAAATGCGCAGGGTTTCCAAGGGTCCCAGCCCCTGCCTGCCCTCCAGAAGCACCACCAATGGACCATCGCACAGGCAGTGTTTGCCAGGGTGGGTGAGCGCTGCATATTCAACCACTTGACCGTGCTTCTTCTGTTTCTGGCCGCTCTGTTGAGATTACTCTCCATGTACGCAATTTTTTGACACTCATGGAAGGCCCATCTGATTTTAGCAATTGTTCTTTCATTTTCTTTTTTCCCCTTATTTGTCCAGTTCTTAGCAATGAGCCTTTGAATCAGTTGCTATGGATCTCCCATCTGATCTTGATTTCATCCTGCTCTTTAATTCTCTGTCTGGTGATTAGGCTCCCAGTTCTGAGATAAATGTAGAGTCCATGACGCATACTCTAATGTATCAGTCGAGTCTTTTTGGTGCTGTGAGAGTACAGACACGTTGTGGGTACCTCTCATCCTGACTTTAGGTGCGAGACTGTCACCCACACCACCTGTTCTGCCTCATTATTTTTTTCAGGTTTGATGTCTAATGGAGGGTAGATTTGGGTAGTGGTGATGCCCTAGACACCATGCTTAAGGGGACCAATTTACTGTTGAACAAGGACATAATGCACCATCTGAATGTAGCATACCTAGAGGCAATCTCATATAGCACAGTGCATAAAAATTGTAAATAAGTGCAATTTAATAAATAGTAAATAAATGCATTGATAAAGTAGTGGGGCATGGCTGCACCTTGGTTGTGTCCGTAAATTGACCTTTTGTCCTGAATTTTGACCCTTTGTCCTGAATTTTTTACAGTCCCGTCCTGAATTTGCCTCCATGGCAGGTGGTCACCCTACTTCTATGTCCCTGGCCAGGTCGAGCAGGATGCTCAGAGCGTTGTGAAGCAGGACACCACTCTGCCCAATCTTAGGCCGCTGCTGGCTCAGTAAAAAAGAAAGCCAATCCATCCTACATAATTTTGAGGTTGGTCGGGAAAAGTAGGGAGTATTTGATGCTCATGAAGGAGGTGCACTGATGTCGGACAGCAATAGTGTAATCTGGAAACAGCAATACTTGTCGGTTCTAAAACTGAATATGCCCTTCCTAGCAAGCCATTTGGAAGTGTCTGTCTGTCTCAGTAGTGGAGGACGCAGACAAGAGAGTTCACCCGGGGCGGGTGCCTGGCTGGGACATTCAAGGGTGCAACACGAGCAGCTCGGAACCGGTCTGACACAAAGATGATTGTCTTCACAAGGGGGTCACTGGTTGTGCCTCGGGAGTAGATCATATGTCAAGTGTTAGGGCACATGCAGCAGTGCCACAGAGGATCGCACAGTAAATTACATACCACTACTTTATTAGCAAAAGCGGCCACTTTATTAAGACAGGTATGTAGCATAAACTTCATGAATACAAAACATTGTAGATATCTCAACCTCACAAATACATAAAAAGTCTAAACGTTCCCCCGCCCTTAAACTCCCCAATTTGCTCAACATTGCTTCAAGAAAAAACCCCATGCTCTTCCACCTTTTTCCATTCTTCCTTCATTCTCCGCCTTTTCTTTGCATACCCCAATCTCACCATCTCCCCCATCAAGCATCCCCAAGCGATCTGCTTTAGTGCTGTTCAAAGCCACATCGTTTACCTTTCACCTCCCCCGTGTTCTGTCCTCCCCCCGATGGATGGATAAGCCCGCTCAGACTGCTCACCCCCCAAAAAACTGCCTAACTAGACTCAAAAAACGACAACCTGCCTTATTGTGGCAAAATTAACCTTTGTTCAGCAACCTTTAAACGTTTGGTCTGCAGAACTTGACAACTCACACAATAAAAATATTAAGTATGCAAATGAAAAAAATCCCAAAAATGTCCTTAACTGTTAGTGGGCAGCTGGGCCACTCAAATGCCCTAACTGCTCTTGGAACTGCTTCAATGAATGCCTTCCCACCCCAAAACCGAACTATATAACCTACCGCTAAGCCCCGCCCACATTACCTACCCCACTTTTTCTGTCCCGTGGCCCGTTCTATTGTGCGAAGTCACCCAGGGGGAGACCGGCTAATGCCTCGCTCCCCCTGGGTCCCCGCATCACACAATAAATCACATACCACTACTTCTTTTTTAACAAAAAAGGCCACTTTATTAAGACAGGTCTGTAGCATAAACTTCATGAATACAAATATTGCAGATATCTCAACCTCACTAATACATAAAAAGTCTATACGTTCCCCCCACCCTTAAACTCCCCAATTTGCTCAACATTGCTTCAAGAAAAACCCCATGCTCTTTCACCTTTTTACATTCTTCCTTCATTCACCGCCTTTTCCTTGCATACCTCAATCTCACGATCTCCCCCATCAAGCATCCCCAAGCAATCTGCCCTAGTGTTGTTCAAAGCCACATTGTTTACTCTTCACCTCCCCTATGTTCTGTCCTCACCCCCGAGGGATGGATAAGCCCACTCCAGCCTGTCCACCCCCCAAAAAAAGACACTCAGGAAAACCGAAGAGTTTTCCTGCCCCAACAAACTACTGCTGTATTCTCGAACTTTATAAAGATTTGCTAGAACATCAGAGTTTCTCATTCCATAATTTTGCAAACAATTCCCTCATTTCCAACAAATAGTACGCTTGCCCCATTTTTTATAAATGAACCCCATCAGAACGAAACATATGTGCATCACTTTCAGTTAAATTCACATGAGACAATACTGTAATACTCATATTGGAACAAAAAAACTCTCATTGCCCTATTTAGCTTTCTTCTTGCCTTGTCTATTGCCGCATGACTCCTCGCTCCTCTCCACTGCTTTCATGGTATAAATTCAGTTCAAATTAAGCACGTACCTCCACAATTATTTTTCATAACAGATAAGTCCACTTTAATTTGCTTTATCAATGTTAAACCGGATAATTGGACTAAATCATTTTCACCTAGATGAATAACTAACATATGCGGGCATCCTCTAATCGAGCAGAGTTCAGCTAAAATAGGCAGCAGACTCCCCCAGCGCATCCCACTTTTTCCTTTCCATATCACCTCATGTCTGGTACTTGGGTGTCCAAGAGAAAGGCCATAGATTTGTTGTTCTGCATACAATGCTGCCCATTTTGTGAAGGAATGTCCCACTATCCAGGTAATCAATTTTACAGACAATTGACCACGAACACAACCTAAATTAAAAGAAACAGAAATTAGCAAACATTTTTAATGCGATAAGTGCTTTTTCTTCTTAGATATATTTCGCAACATTTTGATTTCCATCTCCCAATCCTTCTCATCTCTGACCATGACCAGCCCAGGCTTGCAGCCTCAGTTGCCGCCCCAGTACGAAAATAATGTGTTCCGTAACGCCTAGGATCTTTACCTAATCACTTTTATGCTTTTCTTAATACAGCTAGTAAGTTTGAAATAGTAATTCTTTTACCATTTGCATGACAGAAAATTTCACTTTTGTTACTTCCTAATCTGTTTTGAAAATGTTTCCATTCTTCCACTGGGCAACAACCATCAACTTCACTCTTGTTCAAGCAAACCCATTTACCTCTTCCCAATTGATCTGTTTTAGATACTCTTAACCAAATCCTTATTCTATTATGTTCCAAAACTAACTCATCGCTTTGTATGCCTACCTGCCCTCTCAGACCTATTAACTCTGATGCTCTAAAAGCACCAAAAACATAACCACAACATGCATAAACTTTCGGACTCGTCATAACAACAAAAAGGTAACTGTAATAACAACTGCTGTAACAAGCCAAAAGTCACAGGTTCGCTTAACAATTTTTTGCTTTGTTGTTCCTCACTCAACCCTTTTAAAACTTTCCTGACTAAAACACCTTTTTTGATTTGATTTGAAATTTGTAGAGCGCAAACAATTACCCAAAGGCATCAAGGCGCTGTAGACTACCGTCCGGAGGAAGCCTGCTATACCTGTAGATGAAGAGAGATAGTCTAATGAGGGTATAGCCAGGTCTTGAGTGCCTTCCTGAAGGGCATCAACTGAGGAATGGCCCCAAGTCTTTGTGGAAGGGAGTTCCAGAGTCTATTAGCCGCCGTTGAAAATGCTGTATCACCCCAATTCTTTCTTTTAGTTCTCGGCACCATGAGCTGGTATTGATTCGCTGATCGCAGGTTTCTACCTGGGGTGTACCATCTAAACATAGCTTTTATTCTTAGTAGACATGGGAGATAAAGAGCCTTGTGCACAATGCAAAGAGATTTAAACATAATGCGCTTTCTAATCGGCAGACAGTGTAAGGCCTCCAGTCCCATGACGGCAGACTGGCACCTGGGGATGTCCAGTATAAATCTGGCAAGCACATTTTGGACCACCTAGAGTCTGTGCTGCGTGTTCCTTTTGGAGTCCAGGTATAGTGAGTTGCAGTAATCCAGTCTGGACATTACTAGTGCAAGAGCGACCTGCTTACAGGCTGACTGCTGAATAAGCGGAAAGATTTTCTTAAGCATCCTTATAATCCAGATGCAGGTTGCTTCAACAGGATCATGTCCCCATCATAGATGACCATAAAAGGAAATGGCTGATAATTTCCCTGAAATAGTTTTGTGTGACAAACCTTTTGTGTATCAAATGCAGCACAAAAAAGTTAATCTGTTCATTTTTTGACACTATATTTCCATCACAAAACTTAGTGTTACCATAACTTAAGAATTCTCTCCATGCTTGCTGCTAACTTCTTCTTGTGGATGAGGCTAAGGACTTTTCTACAAGCTCAACTATCCTCATTCCCCCGAGGACCAAACGTTCTGCGGGATTTGTGTTTTGCTGCTGTCTGCACAAGGTGCCACGTTGTGAAACTTCTACCAATAGAATCGAGACAGAGCATCTGCTAAATAATTTCTTGTTCCTGGAACATGCCTAGCCTTAAAGACAATATTAAGTTGTAAACATTTCAGCATAAAGGCTCTTAATAAACGCAATACTCTCAAATCTCTCGCTATTATCTTGTTTACCAACTTTACTACTGCCATATTATCCACTTTAAAGATAACTGACCTATTTTTGAATTCTTCGCCCCAGATGTACAAAGCCACAACCAAAGGTAATAACTCTGAAAAGGCTATACTCCGCCCCTGCGTCTACCAGTGCTGTGGCCAACCCAGCGCGCACCAACGACCTTCCCAGAATATACCATAACCTTTGGAACCTGACGTATTGGAATAAATCTGAATCTGCCATATCATGTCTTCATCAACAAAATACAATGAAACACCGTTAAAATCATCAAGAAACTTTACCCAAATATCCAGATCCGCCCTGATAGCCATGTAAATTCTTATCCTGTGGTGAGGTAAATAAGCTCTAGACGTAGACATACCTAAACGTCTACAAAATGTCCTTCCCTCTCTGACTACTCTACATGCAAAATGTAAGTAGCCTAGTAATTTCTGTATCTTCTTGAGCTCCAGTTTCTTCCCTTACGATTACTGAAAGCAAAAATGACCTTATTTCTTTAACTTTTGCAACAGGAAGCCTAGCTATCATCTATGTAGTGTCTATTTCAATGCCTAGAAATGTCAACCTTATACTTGGACCCTCAGTTTTTTCCGGAGCCAATGATACACCAAGTTCTTTTGCCGTGTTTTGGAAATTCTGTAAAGTTTTCATGCACTTGCCTGTATTCTTCTCACCGACAAACATAAAGTTATCTAAATAATGACATACAAGTTTGTGATCACTCATTTCCATGAAAACCCATTGTAAGAAAGTGCTAAATGTCTCAAATAAAGCATATGAGATTGAGCATACCATTGGAAGGACTTTGTCTACATAAAATGCACCCCCAAACTGCATGCCACGCAATTCAAAATAAGCAAGATGTATCGGTAAAAGCCGAAACGCTGATCGTTTGTCACTCTTAACAAGTTCTGCTGCTCTTCCCGATGTTCTTACCAGTTTCTAACTTTCATCCACTGATGCGTAAGACACACTAGAATCTGCTTGAGAAATAAAATCATTTACAGATTGTCCCACTGGCCATGATAAATGGTGTATCAGTCTATATTCACCTAGGCCTTCTATGGCACTACACCTAAAGGGGAAACTATTATATTTTCAAGTGGACACTGCAAAAAAGGACCTCCAATCCTGCCTGCCATTAGCTCTGAATTTAGCTTTTGTTGTACTATATTTGGCAACTCCTTTGCCGATTTGAGATTTTCTGCCCAACTTTTTTGCCTTGGCCCTTGATAACCGATTCTAAAGCCATGCTTGAATCCCCAAAATAATTTGGATGTTGCTTCACTATCTGGATAATCCCTTATCCAGGTTGATAATACATCAAGTCTAATTGGAGTATGAGCGTATTTGTGTATGTTGGCATTGCTGACCTCTGCCCCTCAGCATTCTCCCTTGCTCTCCAAATTTTGATGCTGCAAAACATTGAGTGTGGGGATGTTTTCCCCCACACTGCGAGCATTCGTGCTTATAGCTGCAAAATTGGCTGCTGTAGAATCCCTTATTAAAATTCCAAAATGATGCATAAGATGTTTGCCCCTTTCCAGACCACCCCGCCCTAGCTTGGGCGGGACGATATTGAAAGGACCGATAAGTTACTGGTAAGCCACTTGCTGTATGAGTTGTGGCTGGAGGCTGCGTGGATGACATCCATTGGATCTATAATTCAGAGTCGATGTCTCCCATGGCTTATCATTGTTTAGACTGACCCTTGCCCTGAACTCTTCATTGTAGCTCAAACAAGCATATCCTCCAAAATGCATTTGTGCTTTACGTATAATGTCTATATATTTAAAAATTGCTACTGCTCTATCCTGATGTCTCTCACAATAAATACTTGCATAAATTAAAAATGCAGATGTCCAATTTTCTATTGTTTTAGGGACGTTTGGCCTTCTAGGTAACTCCCACTCCTCTTCCCTAGATCCTTCTTTTGCTTGAATATCGCTGTGCAACAATTTGAATGCATCTATGAACTCATGCTTCAGATCTTACTCTTTGGTTTTTCCGATAAATGAGAACTCAAAGGCATTGCAATACCCATATATGGTAACCTTGTATGTATATTCTTATCAGCTTCTTCATGTTTCTTTTTATCACGCTTATCATTATTTTCCACTTTCTCACTTTGTATCATTTATCACACCTTATCTTTTTTGGATCCTTCTCCTTTACCTTTTCTTGATGGTCATTAAAAACATTATCGTCCCCTTGTGGGTCTGTACCACAATCTTTAACCAGCTTACCTTCCCCCACATTAATCGATCTTTTTGTATTTGTAGTACCATTGTCTGTGCTCACCCACACTGACTACCATGATGCCCTATCTTTTGGCAGTTGTGATGCCCGACTTTGAATTTCTTCAGCTTCGCATGTCTGCTGATTCAGTTTCCTTCCATCTTGATTAATTGCTCGGTCTGCTCCAGACTTCTGCAAGATACTAAAAGCACTTCTTTGCCCCGTTAATCCCCACTCTGCCCTTTTATTTGCAATCATACCTTTCTCGCGTTACTCACATTCCCATTCTCTCAACTCTTCTTCCTCTGATTCCTCACTGTTCATCTTCATAATCCAATTTCTTATCATACTCATTTTGATAACCACCACCACTTATGCCCAGTCTTTCACCATCCCCAACTCCTCCATCATACAACCTCCATTTCGATGCTGACATCTGTTTGAACTGCTCCCTCGATGAAGGAAAATCCGCTGGTGATCTTCCTTTTTCTTCTGATCAGCATGACACAGCCGCTTCATGCTCTGCTGGTGTCCATCCTAGTCTACCCGTTTCTTCTGCTCGTCTTATTGTAGAGCTGTTCTTTAGGCCGCATTGACCTGAATGCGCTGCAGTGCCAAGCTCTCTAACTGCATTATCTTCCTTATTTTTTGTTAGTTACACATCTGTATTCTCTACCCACACCCACTGACCTGTCTTACCTATAATGTCTTCTTCTACTACTTGAGAATATGCCTGTTTTTCAACATTTATCTCCTTAAAACCTCTGGACATAACTCCACTTTCTTTGTGCATTTGCTCTTCTTTTTCTTCAATTCCTGAAATGGTGCCCCAAATCATAAACGTTTTGTGTGTATAGTTTTTGTTTTCTTGACAATTTTTCACTAGATGACTTGACACTATCTTTATTTTCAAACTCCTCAAAATTAAATGATGTGTTCTAAACTACATTTCCCATAACTCCTGCGAACTGTCTGTGTACAGTATTTTTCTCCCCCAACTCGCTATGGAGATTCCTCTCCTCACGAGAAACCTTGCCTCTCAATATGGAGGGGTTGGATGATTCCCTTCACAAATACCCCCTCCTCCACCCCACCTCTCAAATTAGTTTCCACGGGGGCGCAAACCGCCTACTTTTTGCCTCCAGCTCACTGCTGCCAGTCACACTATAAGCCAGTGTTTCTCCGCACTCTCCGCTGTCGCCTGATAACGATCACCTCAGCCGGCCCATGGGAAAAAGGACCTGCCTCCTCTAAAGGTAGAGCATTAGATTCACACAACGCCGCTCCCACTGACCGCTTTGCACGTTCCTGTGTGGCTGTCATAACCGACTCCACCCTTTGGGATCCCCTCATACGCCTCAATACATACACCTTCCGCGGCCCGCCTCTTTCTTGGGAGTGGGACAGTGCGACACCACTGCGACACACTCTCTATTGTGAAAACTTTGTTTTCCTCAGCAACTACACACAAGACCTCAGACTGCTGCCCTAAAGAGTCTCCCGACAACACCGCTTTGTGAGGTAATTTTTTACCTCACACTCTGTTTTGACTTTAATTTTGTTAACGTCCGGCAAGCATGCTGCCACTGCTGCTGCTACGCCACCAGCCACCCTCCTCTTAGGACATCCTAAAACCACGCTTCCCCTGGTATGCCCAGTTTTAATAAGTCCTCTGTGCCTGCTTCACATTACAACCATATCGCCTTATGTATTTCATCATTAACTTCTATTACCTATTTATAGAGGTGATTTATAATCTTAACGTCCCTAAAAACCTTACCTGATTAAAAATATTCCTGTCACTCAAATTCCCTCACCGCTCTTGACACTGCTTCAAAGAATACCTTTGCGCTCAAAAACCTAACTATATAACCTACCGCTAAGCCCTGCCCACACTACCTACCCCACCTCTCCTGTCTCGTGGCCCATTCTATTGTGCGAAGTCACCCAGGGGGAGACTGGCTAATGTCATGATAATAACTTAAAGTTATTTTCATTTTATGTTTCCTGCCTCGTTGCAGGTGATTGGGCAGGGCTGCTCTACTCTGGGAGCAGGGGAGGAGCAGTTTGTCCACTCCTAAGTGCGCAATGACTTTTTGGTTGGCCCTCTCGGGCCGCCCAAACCAGTCATGCGCACTTTTCCCGTTCTCCATGCAGGCTGCATTACAGCCTGCGTGGAGAACAACCCCAGGCTCCCATTCCCTGGTTGAGCGTCGAACCAGGATGCTCAAAACCAATCACAATGCTGTATTGCAGCGTTGTGATTGGTCCGGGGAGCCTGGGTGCTCACCAATCACAACGCTGCATTGCAGCACTGTGACTGGCCAGGGGAGCCTGGCTGTTCTCTTCCTGTGTGCCTGTCTGACGAGGAGAGAAGACGCGTGACCCAGCTTGGAAAGGTAAGTGTTTTTTTTTATTATATATATATTTTGTTTAAAACTGCCCACTGTTTCCCCCCCGCGCGCCCCTTCCCCCCCGTGCGCCCCCACCCACCCCGCCACCCGCAAACCATGCTGGCCGTCACTTCTTAGACGCCTTCTGAACTCTGCTTCACTACCTCCCCCCCACCCAGACCCCAGCAAAAGCCAAAGTTTTATTTCCTCAGCTCAAGGAGGCCAGGCTGGTGTCGGTGGGGCTATCAACATGGAAGCAGGGCCTTGGATGGCAGCAGAAGGGCCGATGAGCCAGCCGCAATCATCCTTGCCGGAGCTCTCCCGATGGGGAGCCAGATCCTTCTGGTGCTCACCTCTGCATCTCAGACAGACTCCTCCCCAGTCTCTCCACGCTCTCATTGGCCTCCTGAAAATGAGCGAGTGCCCCTGGGCCTCCAGGCCGGCTCCAGAGGGCAAGCGCCGACCATGAGGGTAGGCCTCCGGCTGCAAAAGTCGAGTCAAGTTATCCCCGTCATTTCATTCCGCAGCTAGCTAGCGGAGCAGTATACTTGCCAACTTGAAGAACAATATCACCGTGTGAGGAGGGGGCAGGGCCTCATGCCAAGAAGTACCTATGAGGCACTTTCCAACTCTACCCCGCCCCCCAGCCCCCTCCTCCTATAAAAACAAAAAGCTTGCTGAGGCTGGTGCCGATGTCCTGGGGTGTTTTCACACCGCTTGATGGAATTTGGCAGTTCAAAGCCTCAGAAAACAAGCTGGAAAACCACTATTTACAGTGGTTTTCAGCTCGTTTTCCCTGCCACCGTGTGATATCAGCTCCTCACCGGGAGACCATGTGATGGGAACCGATATCGTGTGTCACACGGTGGCACCGTCTGAGTTGGCAGGTATAGAACAGGTATGTTCCCGGATGGTTCTATGGTAGCTTGAAGGGGATGGCAACTGATTTTTTAGGCAGATAACACATCGGATTACTGGGTGGTGGTCGGAAGCAGCTTTGGAGCATGACCACCCTGTTCAGCACAGTTGTATCATGACAGATTGTAAATGAAAAGTCAGATTTGCCAGGGGAGTGTGTATTAAAGAGTCCAGCACAGGTATGCCAGGGGCAGCTTATGTGAAGAGTCAGGTACAGATTGGTGAAAAGTCAGGCACTGATGTATCAGGGGAGAATGTATCTAAAAGATTCAGTCATAGTTGTATCATGGAAGGAGTTTATACAGCACCCAGGCACAGACGTATCAGGGAAGGGGGTATATAAAAGAGGAAGGCACAGTTGTACTACGGCAGGGTGTATATAAAGGACTCAGGTATGGACAGGTGTATCATGACAGAGTGTACATTGAGAGTCAGGTGTATTACGTGAGGGTATATAACAAGGAGTATGGCAGAGGTGTATCAGGTGAGGGCTTACATGAAGAGTCAGGCATAGGCGGGTCATAAGTCAGGCACAAGTGTATTAGGGGAGAGTGTAAAAAGGAGTCATGTATAGATGTATCTTGGGATGGTATATAATAAAGGATTAAGGATAAGTGTATCACAGGAGGGTGTATATAAAGGACTCAGGAACAGGTTTATAACTGGAGGGTGTTTATAAAGGAGTAAGCGACATGTATATTAGTGAAGAGCTTAAGTGAAGTGACAGAGACAGGTGAGTCAAAAGTCAAGTGCAGGTGTATAAAGAGAGAGAGTAGTGAAAAGACAGGCCCATGGATATCCATGGAGGTGCAGGTAAAGAATTAAGGGATTGGTGTATCAGTGGAGCGGGCATATAAAGGATTAAGGGCCTGATTTAGCTTTCGGCGGACAGGTTGCTCCTTCACAAAAATGGCAGATATCCTGTCCGCCGAATTGCAAGACTTAGACCTATCCAAGAAGCTGACAACCTCTGACAAACAGAGCCACACCAGGAACTGAGCTATGAGAGTGTGAAGGAGGAGGATGAACAGACAAGCCTTGGTGGGTGAAAAGTCTAGCACAGATGTATCAGGGAAGACTTCACGTCTAAAGTAAGATGCAAATGTATTATTAGATGTAATACACCAAGAATCAGGCACATGTGTATCTGAGAAGGGTGAATATAAAGAGTCAGCCACAAGTGTATCCGGTGATGGTGTATGTGGGAGAGAGTCAGGCATGAGTGTATTAGGGAGGCCGTGTGTAAAGATTCAAAAGGAGGTGGGAGGTCAGCCATGTACAAGTGGGTGAAGAGTCAGGTGCATGTGTCTCAGAGGATAGTGTATGTAAAGAGGCAAAAGTGGGTGAAGAATCAGGTGAATGCGTATCAGCGGTGTGTGTACATAAAGAGGCACAAGTGGGTGAAGAGTCCAGTGCATTTGTATCAGAGGTGGGTGTACGTAAACAGGCACAAGTGGGTGAAGAGTCAGGTGCATGTGTATCAGAGGTGGGTGTACGTACACAGGCACAAATGGGTGAAGAGTCAAGGTGGGTGTATGTAAACAAGCACAAGTGGGTGAAGAGTCGGGTACATGTGTATCAGAGGAAGGTGAATGTAAAGAGGCAAAAGTGGGAGAAGAGCCGGTGCATGTGTAACAGAGGTAGGTGTTCGTAAAGCGGCAAAAGTGGGTGAACAGTCTGGTGCATGTGTATCAGAGGTGGGTATAGGTACAGAGGTAAAAGTGGGTGAAGAGTCCGGTGCATGTGTATCAGAGGTGGGTGTAAGTAAACAGGTAAAAGTGGGTGAAGAGTCAAGTCCATGTGTATCAGAGGTGGGTGTACGTAAACAGGCACAAGTGGGTGAAGAGTCAGGTGCATATGTATCAGAGGTGGGTGTACGTAAACAGGCACAAGTGGGTGAAGAGTCGGGTACATGTGTATCAGAGGTGGGTGAATGTAAAGAGGCAAAAGTGGGAGAAGAGCCAGTGCATGTGTAACAGAGGTAGGTGTACGTAAAGCGGCAAAAGTGGGTGAAGAGTCGGGTGCATGTGTATCAGAGGGGGGTGTACATAAAGAGGCAAAAGTGGGTAGAGAGTGAGGCACCGGTGTTTCAAGGAAGGCCTTATGTAAGACATGAACGTATTATTGGATGTAATATGCCAAGAGTCAGCCACAAGTGTACAAGGGGAAGTGATGTTAAAAGGCAGGAAAGAGTAGAGCCTTTCTTGGACTGTAGTTTGAAAGGCATGGCCTTAAATCTCTGTCTTATACAAAAGGGAGCATTGCCATGAACTAGCTTCTAATCCACTATTTATGTGTTGAAGTGTTTGTGAGCCTGGACTGAACACCACTTCAGTTTCCTCAATATGTGGGAATCATGTTCCTTCTCAGATATATCACCCACTGCCAAAGCAGCATCATATTGGATCATGTGTATTGTATGCATGTCCTGTTTGGAGGTTTCTAACAGAGACACATTACATTGAGCTTTTCTCAGCCTTACAATAGGTCTTGGGGTTATTGCTCCGCCAAGCTCAGGTAAAACAAGGTAGAATTGACATAGTAAGAGGTGACCCAACACAGCTCTCAGTGGCCATGGTGGAGTCAAGCGTAATCAATATTTTCATCTTTTCTACTGGTTTAATGATGAAGGTTCCTATTTGTGGATTCCAGTGGTTTGTATTGATGTTCCATAATTTGAAGCAGGAAGTAATCAGAAGAAACTTTGCCTTATTGCCATTAAAACAAAATCATTTATTATTCATCCTTAAAAAGATGCACCCAGACACTTCTCTTATGTGCAGCTAGTAGAGGTCTTCAGTTTAGTTTTGGGAATTTACTTCTATAGAGCATAGCATTCAACCCTGGAGGATCAGCAGAGTTTCTGAATCAAGAGGGCATTAGCCAATCTTCTCTCCACTGCTTTGGCTACAGCTAAACTCCATCTTAAATGTATAGTTATTGAAGACACAAAATACAGAGATTCGCATAAGTTTTAAGATAGATGGTCCTGAAGATGCCAATGTTAGATGCACCTGAATTGTGTTCTCTACAATTCAAGTCACAAGATTATTTAATGATTTCAATAACTCCAAAATAACAGAAGACCTACACCAGCCTTTAAAATGGCCTGTCTACGGACAAAACATGCATTGTCTACTACAAATGAAATGTAAGGAACAACAATAATCACACTATATCTATTGAAAGTATTTTTTTTTACCTTCACTGTCTTCACCTATTTTGTGTCTGGACAGAGCACAAAACTATTCTAGTGGAGCGCCACGTTGGACACGTATCAGATCACCAGTATAACTTCAACTACAGAGTGCAGATACATGCTACATAACCATTATGCTTGACTTTGTTCTAATTTCAGCTAGATCTAGCTCAACATTGCAATATAATACAGACTGTAGTAGTAAGTATGCCATGTGCCCTAATGCAGACAATGAAACTGCTCCCCCATCCTCTAGTTTGGTAGTTAGAAAATGCAACTAATTTAGACCCCTGGGGCAGTGCCTATGTGCCTGTTGCACTATTGATAATTATGTAACTGACTGCACAGTCACACTCACTAGTAACTTGTTTAATGGCAACAGTACTCATGCCCCCTAGCAATCTTTGTATTTTTCAAGCTGTAAACCTGCAAGTCTCTTTGTAACGCTTTAACAAATATGTAGTGGTTTAGGGCATGATTTAGAGTTTGGAAGACAGGATATTCTGTCAAAACATGGTGGATATCCCATCTGCTGTATTACAAGTGCCACACGCAGTAAGGCATTTGTAATAATGCAACCTGGATTACCGCCAGGTGTATGACGAAATATCCTGTCCCCCAAACTCTACATAAGGCCCTGAATATGCTTGCTTTCATGATGACCTGTTTTATCCTTGGGGCAATTAAACCTTTTCAGATTAACACCCGCTGATTAGTCTTGGAGTGATTTACATGGGCATTTTGTATAGTAGTTCTTCAATAATCATGACTCTTTTAAATCAGGATTTCCGGGTTAAATCTCCTAATAACTCTTTTTATTTGATTTAAATAACCCTATTTTACTTAACTTTATCTGTCACCATTTTTCCTCTTCACCCACAACCAGAAATATTTATCTACAGTCATACTTTTTAATGATTTTTTCTTCTATTATTTACTGGCCGTACTCTTCCATGCTTTAATCTAATTTGTTCACTGTCTTTTTTTAATCTTAACCCCAGGCGTGTAGCTTGGTCAGTAAAATGGTTTTTTTTTTGGGAGTGGGGGTGAGCTTCAGATCTTTCAACAATCACGCTGGTACATAATGTTAAAATACATTATAGACAAGCAGGGTGCATGAGAGGGGCTTAAGGGGCAGTGGAAAGGGAGAAGAATACAGATTGGTAGGGGAACTAAGTGAGAGAAAACACATTTTTGTGTGAAATAACCTACATTTTTGAAGTCTTTCCAAACAGAGAGAGGGAGAGTGTGTGTGTCCGTTTTTGTTTGTGTGTGTAAATATTCCTGGTGAAATCCAACAGACACCTCACCATACCCGACTGAACACACCTGTACCCAACTATTTATCACAAAATACACTTATTAGGGGGGTGTAACACCCCAAACACCTCCCTGAAGCTCAGCCTCTGCTTAACCCTCCCCTTAGTATATGGCTTGCGCTCAGTGCTTTAAATGGGAAATTAGAAGTGCCGGTACCCACTAATTAGACTGGGTGGGTAGTTAGGGGCGTGTCTAGGGGCGTGTCTGGGGGCATGGCTGTGAGCCAGGAATTTAACAATAGCCACATAAGTAAGCTTTAATGCAAATGCTCTGATTGTCATGTAAAGCGCTTAAATGCCTATGGGCCAAATTCGCGCAAAATCAAACTGCCTCCTTACATAAGAGACATGGCAAGCATCAGCTTCTATGTCATAGGTGCAGAGCCTAATTTTTGGCAGTTTGATATTGCGCGAATTTGGGCCATGGGCATTTAAGCGCTTTACATGACAATCAGAACATTTGCATTAAAGTTTACTTTTTTTAAGACCCCTGGTTAAGGGAGTTGTCCAGAATCACAGGATGATGAGCCGATGTCGGGATTCGACCCTGGTTCTTCAGTTCCACTCTCGGCACCTCTGACCATATCCTCATTCTTGTTGGGATGCCAATGAGAACCAGAGGCGCAACTAGAGTCAAATTTCGGAGGGGGGGGGGGCTGATTCTTCCAGCAGTATGCAGAGTGGAGCTGCAGGGGATCTAAGAAGGGGTGAGAAACAACAAAGCCTCCTTAAAAAGCAATTGGTCTTTTAAAGACCTGTGAAGTACTCAGGTGTGGCTGTGTGTGCTCCCGGGAAGCTGTCTCAGCCAGGCTGACACACACACGATGGGGGAGTGGGGTGTCTGAAGCCCTTTGATCCCAATAGGCGTTGCGCGCCTGATGAGAACCTAACACTGCAGGAGCAACCCAGCGCAGAAATACACAGGCTGTTGCCAGCCAGAGCAGCACATAATCACGCACCATCTGAAAGGGTAATTTTCAGTTTTTACGTTGCACATACCCGTACTTCAGGGCCTGAGCCCTGCTGCTTCATGGAGTACCGGTACTCTCCTTGTCCGCAAATAAGTTCCGGTACTCTGGGGGAGAAAACTGAGAAGTGCGGGTACTCAGTACCGGTGAGTACCGGCCCATTTAAAGCACTGCTTGCACTTTTCTTTTACTACACAAAAAGTTCACCTTGTAAAACAATGCCTTTAACCTTCAGGGTCCTTACTTTAGAAGGGTGTATCGTGAGGTACACAATTCTGATTGTAAATTGGAAATGCTCATCTTGAGTAGGAAGGAGGTTTCAAAGAGCTTGCTTTCATGATGACCTGTTTTTGTCACAAAATGCATATAGTCCACTAGCCCTACTCACAGTACTGAGCAGAATTTTTCGGCAGCATCGGACATTACCAACAGGGGGAGCAATCCTCTACCAATGTCTCCATTACTTAGCTTTCAGCACTGATGATTAGGTTTGATTTCTTTTCAAAGATGCCCCGAGGCCCGGCCTTAAGGACTGAGGGGCCCCACTTCTCCACCTTTTTCTGACTCAGGAAGGGTGTCTGTAAGGCTGAGCAAAGGTATGCCTGACAGACACTCTTCATAGTTTGGTCAGGCAGCCATGAGCTAGACATGCGCTAAATGTGCAGCCCCTTGGCTGCAGTGGTGGCTGCTGATCTCTGGAAATGGTGAGGCGTAGCAGCTGCTCAAAAGTGAGTGAACAAGCGATCCCTATTAACTTCAGGGGTCCCCCAACCCTCCGCCAAGAAATTTAAAAAAAGGTCAAATACTGCATTTACAGCACATTTTTAAAAACGGAAATATGATTAGGGTCCCGGAATTATGGTGTCTATTTTTTCAACATTTCCGTCTGTATTTATCCATATTAATTTTTTGCAAATTTTTTCTGTATTTATCCATTTTTTGGCATTTTCTGTATAAAAGAAGCTGCAATGCGTATTATTCCACATTTATTTAACTGATAAATGTATACTCGCATTTGAATGTCCCAAAGGTTTCAGCTGTATATAGTGCAATAGCGTTATCTGAAAACACTTGCATTGCAGAATAGAGTAAATAACTGCAGTTCTGCACTTAATTAAGCTTAATTAGGAAATCTATTGTCTTTTTTCATCTCCCCTACCTTTCAATCTGTACACCTACTGACCTGGCACTCATGATTACCAGTAGAAAAAAATCATCCAAAGAAGGCCTATTTTCTGTATTTAAAAATAAATTCAGACAGGAAAAAAAAGTTGTTTTCAGACTGTATTTATCTGTAAAAATCAGTAAAAACAGAAAACTGGGAGCCCTAAATATGATAAAGGCTCAGCAAATATTTTTGTACTTTCAAAATGTGCTAAGTCTGACCCTTTCAAGGAATGTGGCAGGGTTATCTTCACTAAGAAAAGTTTGAGAAAATGACAAAATTGTGCAGTTTTCCGAAGCTTCATTAACAAGTCTAAAAAATACAGCGTTAATAATAATAAATGTAAACACCAGGATTAACAATGACTAAACATACTGAGCAGGGACAATCCATAGATCTATAAATAATGTGCATATTCTATTTGTTTCAAACTTTACATTCATTAACCCTCACAGACTATCACTTACTCATGTGCTTAAAACCCTCATGTGGACATTTGTACACAGAGCAGCATTAATGCAGACAGCCCTCCTTTCAATATTAATCAATATCATTATATCTGCACATGCACAGGCAGACCTTTTGTAATTCAGCTAGGCCCATACATTGTCAACGTGAGATGGTGTTTGGACTCAATCAATTTCTTCTTGCCCTTATCCTTTTACTGTAATCAGGAAGGAGGTTATTGCTAGCAGGCCAAATCTCCCTGAATGAGAGGGGGTCTCTCAGAATACAACACGTTCCCAGCCATTTCCTCAGATTTTAAATAGCAGAGCTACATTGAGGAGTGCCGTGCCTCAAATCACCACCAGTATGCCATAGTCATTACACTAAAACACACACATTCTCATTCTATGTCTCAATTTTCCGAGTGTAAACCGCTTTATTGTCTTTAGGTCCAGTTTGAGCCGATTTGCCACAAGAAGTAACTTATAAAACTGAAAAATACAGTTGTAATGGCATTAATAACTTTAACACGTTTCCCTCCTCATCCAAAATATATAGGGGGATATTCTCAAGAACGTGTGTTAACTATCGCCAAAATCGCTTAACGCAACTTCTCACATCGCAGCCTATCGCGGGAAAATAACACCTTGTTAACGCAGCATTCACAACCCGGCAGCACCATGTGATAGTCTCACGATAACGCGACAAATGCCCGCGTTAAAATGAACGCGAAGCCCAAAAAATGCGAAACACGGACGCGGAAAAAGTTGCGATGACCCCAATGGCGATACAAAAATCTGCAAAAACCAGCGACAGACCCGTGATTCCCACACGCCATGCGTGAGAATGCACTATAAAAGCAGGGAAATAAAAAGCCAAAAAAATGCAACTGCGTAGCACCATGGACGCACCGGGACCGAGTGCAGAGGACAACGCGAACCCCACAAGCCCCACAGACGACCAGCCAGGAACCCCGGGGCCGGAGAAGGGCAAAGAGAAGAGGAAGAGGAAGACGGGGTTCAGTACGCAGGAAAACCGGATCATTGTCACGGAGGTGACCAAACACTACCAACAACTGTTCGTCACCTCCACTGTGTCATCGGCAACACAAACGGAAATATGGCAGTCCATCGTGAACACCGTGAATGCAGTCGGAGTGTCGAGGAGGTAAATGGAGGAGGTCAAGAGGCGCTAGCATGACGTCAAAAGCCAAACCAAGCAGAAACTCGCTGCCAACCGGAAGGTAGCAACGGCCACTGGAGGTGGGAGTCCTGCGCCACAGGAGGAGCTGGATGAGCTGGAGGAAATGGTGGCCACAGTCATCAGTGCGGAGACGGTGCAAGGAGTTGGGGGTCCGGACACTGCTCGATATGACCTGACCCAACAGCAACAGGGTGAGTAACCACCAGGGACTGGGGGGACGGGGGGAGACGGGCACAATGGCACACATGCACAATCAAGAATAGCACACTGCACACCCACAATGACTGTGGAACCTGTCCCTGATGGCCTTGGCACACTGCAGCACACACAGAAACACCAAGTAGGCCCCCGTCCACCATGTGCACAAATGCCCCCTCCCCCTCTCACCAATCTCACAACCTACCCATGCACATGTGCTGAACCCAGCAAAGCAGCGGATCTGTGAGCCACACTGACAATGCAAGTGACACTGCATGACCAATAGCATGGCTGCAGTCAAAATACATGACATGGTGCACGCCACGACACTGAGGTGGCCCAGTGTGGATAACATCCTCAAAGGAGCAGGTCACACTCTGACACATCCTCGTGCACATACAACCCCTGACGTCAACAGCACATCTGCAGACAAACAATGCACAAGAGTACAAAATCCGTACAGGAGCACAAATGACCCAAGTCGCCAACATCTCAGCACCGTAAAAGCACACAAGTCAAAGGCACACCGCCTCAAAGGGATAAGGGGCCGCAAAATCAGAGCTGCAGGGGCGACTCTCCCACAATGCAGCACACACACATAGCAATCACAGCACATCAACATTGACCACAATGTGGTAGAAAGTCCCACATCACATGTGACAACAGAACATCTCTTCGCATACCTACACACACTCAACTGTGTGGACACAGCCTGGTTTGATGGAACAGATTGATCCACATGGCAAGAAGTTGGACACCATACTCACATTGCTGAAGACACGTAAGCGCACAGGTCTACCAGCAACTCTCCCAACCACAATGTCTGGCTCACAGAGGTGGAGCTGGCAATAGGGAGTCACCCCTAAGTGAAATGCGTCAGTCAGTCCCTCCCTGTGTATGGACAATGCTCATTGGGGCACACGATTTGGCAGGCAAATCAACACTCATCACAGTTGAACACTAGTGAAGCTGCGTACACTTTATTAGCATGTGCGTGTCAGTACGGGCAAGACAAGGGCCACAACATGCAGACCAATGCATCATACACTAACAGGCAGCCAAGGAACATGTAGAGGTGCAAGACATGGGGAGGCACAAA
Source organism: Calotriton arnoldi (assembly GCA_963921515.1). Lineage (NCBI taxonomy): Eukaryota > Metazoa > Chordata > Amphibia > Caudata > Salamandridae > Calotriton > Calotriton arnoldi. The sequence goes on along the minus strand of CAWUFW010002741.1, from coordinate 828,102 downwards.
TGAACACCAACCATGACGGATGCCAACGGTCTCAGCCCACCTTGCCTTGCTGGACGAGTCATGTGGTGTTTGGCGAATGCTCATTGCACCGTGTCAGGGGACACCACTCACAGCCCATGGGATCTGCATAGTCCTGTACCACTGGACAGCGCTGACTGTCTGCTCTGCTGACAGTGAGCAGGTGAAGGAGTCCAACAAGGTCACATGTAGTACTACATTGCCATGTGTGTACTCTCCCTCCAGCGGTGTGTCAGGTTGAGGAACGTTGCCAGGCGCCGCTGTCCACTCACCTTGCACAGGTGTGTGTCAACCCGCAGTCTTGCACGCACATGCATTCTGAGTCCAGGCGAATGCAGACATGTCCACTGTCATGGTGGGATATGTGTCCATTTCACCAAGATGCAAAAGGGTGTTGGGACCTGTGCCATGGGTTACAATCTTTTGTGGCTGCAGGAACGTAGTTACTCGTCCATAAAAGCGAGCGCAGCTTCATGGGCAATCAGTTCCAAGAGTACGTCATTGTCGACTTCAACGAAGACGGGGGCGAGCCAATCCATTAGCTGGTCCGGACAGATGTGCTCCGTCCACGCCGTTTCACCAATCCGCAACACAGCCCAATAGGGGAGCGCTTCGATGTGGTCACTGCACAGGAGGAATTGTGCGATCTCACATGCCCAACTGCCAGCACATACGCCCAATACCAAGGCATCCCATGAACGGGTATCACGGTTACACTCCTGGTCGTGGTCCAACAGGGGCGCACACACATGTCATAATCCAGTTCAGCTACCGTTGTGTTGGATAGGCAGACATCCATGGGCCACTCGAATATGCATGATCGGCAGTGGAACCAGGGCTGGACGCAGGTGACGTACGCAAGACGGAAGCTCAGACGGTAACTGATGCGCAACACTGCCAGTGGCAGTGCCCCCAACAAATGCAGCATTCGGTCACGGTACAGTTCCACGTGACAGGGGTTGTGCATGTGCCCGGAATGTTCTGACATTGCGTTGTTCGCACTCGTAGAACCGGCACTCTTCTAACCTGCGGCTGTTATGTGGATGATATGCCACAGCTCGGAGCAATGAGTTGTATGAGTGTGCAAAGTTTGTACGTATGGGTTGTCCTGTACGTAAGTGTCAAGGCCGTTCCATGCAGGAGTACCTTGAGCAAGGACTTCTGTGTGTGGGGTGTGGATACGTTGATCTTTCATTGGCGCCGTGTGTAGTGTGGGAGTCGTCTTCGTCTGCCATGGTATCTCTCTTAGGGGGTGCCTGCCGCATGCATTTCCAAGGTCGGGGGTGCAGATGTCCTTCCGCCTTCTGTATTGAGACAAAGGGGCTTTCATCCCTAATGTTAGTCAGACTACTGCTTGTATCCTGGGAATGTGATGTGGCTATCGCGCTGCAATTGAGGCTAGGCCTTGGGCTTATGGTGCACCAAAAGCGATGTACACACACACCAGTTGACATGTATGAGCCAAGACCCCGAGCGGCCTTGCGCTCCTTGTACAGTCCCTTCGTGCGCGGACGCCCTCCGGCTGCATGCAACATTGTCGATTGCGGGCCGTGTGGCGCAGACACTGCAACAGAGAGACACGCATCAGTTGGTTTCCTGTGCAGCCCAGATATGAACCACGCCCAGAGGCCAGGGATAATTGTTCACACCCCTACACTGGCCTGGCGTACGCCGACACAGCCCACTCGGCGTACGTATAAAGGGGGGGACGACGACGCTACATGTCCCAGTTCTTCCCCACTGCCTGAGGTGACATGAGACGAGACTCAATCATATAGGGTCCATGACTTGCATTGCACGGAGTCGGTGGCACCGGTTGCACTGCGGCCGGCACGGGCCTACCGCCACGGGACGGTGACTTACTGTGCACTGAGGTAGGGGCACCTAAAGTGCTGAGCGGGTGTGCAGCCTGCGATGATGACGTGTGCACTGATATGGTCTCTGCCATTGCAATATCAAGACCCAGAGTCAAGTGTGCGCCTGGTGGAGCGCAATGTAGGCCTGAGCCAGCGGGCAGCGCAGGCCTACCGCCATGTGGCATTGCCTCGCGTTTCACAGAGTTAGTGGCACCTAGAGAGCTGAGCGGGTGTGCAGCCTGCAAAGATGACGTGTGCACTGATATGATCTCTGCCATTGCCAAATCAAGACCCAGAATCAAGTGTGCGACCTGGTGGCCCACGCTGTGGGGATGCATGATGTGGAGGCTGCCAAGGTCGCGGGCCCCGGGCTCGGAGCTTGCACCGGGACGTGGTGGGCCCTCTTGGAGACACGCCGGTGGCGGAAGGTGAGCAGTGAGGCTTGGGTGCGCAGTGGCGGGCAATCCACGCTGGGCGGCGGGAGGGGCTGGGGTGCAGCGGCCTGGGTGCGCAGGGGCGGCCATGCGATGTTGCCGTGTGCAATGATATGTACTCTGCCATCATTAGCTGTGGACTCTGTTTCAGATGAGGGACCTGGTGGCCTGCAGTGTGAACCGGCACGTGGTTGGAGACACACCGGTGGCAGCAGGTGAGCAGTGAGGCCTGGGTGCGCAGGGGCGGGCAATCCATGCTGGGCGGCGGGAGGGGCTGGGGTGCAGCAGCCTGGGTGCGCAGTGTCGGCACTGTCTCTCTCTCTCCCTCTCTTTCTCTCTCTTTCTCTCTCTCTCTCTCCCTCTCTTTCTCTATGTTTCTCTATCTTTCTCTCTCTCTCTCTCTCTCCCTCTCTTTCTTTCACTGTCTCTCCCTCTCCCTCTCTTCCTTGCACTGTCTCTCTCTCTTCCTCTGTTACTCTCTCTCTCCTCCCTCTCTTCCTTTCGCTGTCTCTCTCTCTCTCTTCCTCTGTTTCTCTCTCTCTCTCTCTCCTTCTCTCCCCCTTTCTCTCTCTCCCTCTCTTTCACTCTCTCTCTCTCTCCCTTTCCTTCTCTCTCTCTCTGTCCTTTGTTGTGCGCATGACACACCTTCTTATCTTCAATTTTGTCTTGCAGGCTGTGACTTACGGTTTGCCCGGAGAAGACCCGCCATGACTCTTCCAATTATTGATGTTGATTTGAATTTGAATAAATTGATTATTTTTGGAATTCTGAGATGTTTTTCCTTTTTCGAACCACACATGGATGTTGGTTGGTGTACTTGTGCGACATCAGGCGAATTGTTGTGTTCATGAATTTGTGCGGTAGATGTGAAATATCTTTGTCCGGGGGGGGGGGGGGGAGTGCCCGGGGTAGGGCCACGGGGGAGGAGTCCTGGGGGGGGGTGGCGGGCCGGGGGGTGGTGGCGGTGGGTGTTGTGGCCCTCTTGGGGCTCCGAGCTGTATGGTCAGTAGCTCCATGGCATCTGTTGTTCTTCTGGTGTGGCTGTGGGCTGGGCTCCCTTTTGTGGTGCAGGGTGTCGTCCGACTTAACACCAGGTAAGAGCAGGTGTTAAATCCCTGCTGCTAACGCGCCTTATCACATGTTTTGTGGTCTTATCGCCGACCTGGCTGGTCGTTGGGAATGTTGCGAAGTGGTGTTTCCGCGGGTTTTTGCACGGGAACGCCTACTCTGCATCTCATTAGCGTTAGTTGCCGGTGTCATCCGTGGCAATGTTTTTTGCGGCTGCTATTGCAGGGAAACTGGTGATATCGGCTGTTAGCACCAGCTTGTGAATGGTGCGATGAATTTATCACCACTTTGGCTGCGATAAAGTGCAGCTAACTCGGCGATAAGTCCTTGAGAATATGCCCCATAGTTAGTAAATTCTAGTGTAGTTGTGTGCTTTTTCAATGTGTTGTGTTTAATGACTTGCTCTGCCTAGTTCCCAATGAGCTTGTGTACAGAACTTGTTGGCACTCTTAGAAGACACAGATGGACTGAGCGAGGGGCCTGGATTACATTTACAGACTTGTTCTCAGCTAATGGACAGCCTTCGAAAGCTCACAGTGTTGTAGCAGACTTTAAGGTCCATTAGGCAGCCGCCTGGGCACATTATAAATGCTGTACAACACAGATCATTGACACCAATGTAACACCTTGCAAGAGTAATAAATACAAAACAAGTGGCCAGAAGAGATTCATTCTGTAGTGTGCACTACGCAGTCATTTTGTGATTCTCTCTGTTTCTCATTCTCACGCAGGTATACACACTCTCTCTCATGGAGGCGCAGACATGGAGACACAGCCTCATGCTCTCACACCTGCACACACAAAGTATCATCAGAAACACATGTTTTAACTTACATTGGTTCTGTTACTCTAGAGACCTGCTGAAATGCTGTCTAAAACTCCCTCTCCATGATGTGCAGTTCCAGGAAGTGCACGTAGAGTGCAGGATAGCAGGATAGAAAAGCATCAAGACTCTAAGGGGGTCATTAGGATGTCGTAACGTTCGCCACCGCCGAGTCGCGGTGGCGACCGTTACGGCATTGCATTGAGTAATACCCCCCGCCATATTATAATGGCGGGGGTATCGCGGTGGACGCAAAGTGCATCCGCCGCTTTTCCACCAGTCGGCAATCGTTCCGATTGCCAGCCGGGCGGACTTGGCCCCTGATATGGTGGCAGTGCCTAGCAGGCACCGCCATCCATATTAGCATGCGTACGGTCACAGGCCTTTCCATGGCGGCGATGCCGCCATGGAAAGGCAGGCGGGGAATTGCTTTGGGGCCCGTTGCGGGCCCCCGGGGGGCTGGGGGGTGCACTTGGGGGGTACCATTCCCATGCACAAGGTGGCAGGCACCGCGCGGTGCCTGCCACGTTGTGCATGGAAATGCACATGTCAAATTGACATTGCGGCGGGTACTGCTGTAAGCAGCACCCGCCGCAATGTTAATCTGCGGAATGCGACCGCCAGGGTGGCGGTCGCATCCTAATCAGGGGTGCGGGACCGCCGCATGGCAGGTGGCCGGTCCCGTTACCACTGGGATGGCGGGCGGACTAAAGTCTGCCCGCCATCCAAATGACCCCCTAAGACCCTTGTACTCCTAACCTATAGTGAGAAGGAGTTATACATCAGCACACATTTCATGCAAGATCAAGAGATAGTTAATTTGAAAACTGGAGATTATCCACTTCAAGGGTCCTAAAAAAGGAGAAGGGACACAGAAACGGGATAATGTTTGTATTGGAATATGGGTAGTTTAAACAATGAAATCTGTGCACTGCACTCTATACTCTAAAATGGTGAGATCTCTAATCTTAGAAATACCGTCATCTATAAGCCAGTGTTAGTGACCTGGTGTGACTTAAAGTACCAGTAGCCGCTAGTGCTCAAAATGCCACGCAGTCATCTCACTATCCATGTGTATTCACACAGTGGATAACATATCTGCACACAAAAGACGAGAGTAAATGAATGTAAACCATCAGACTCCTAGTGTTTAAGACGGGGGACTTAAGTGGCAATGGAGAATATCCAGTTCTCATAGGAACAAATGCGGAGGCCTGCTGGGATCAGATGCCACACGCTCTGTGGGAGAAATAGTCCTACATTACTAGCAAAGAAGAATAAATATACCATCAGATTACCTCGGGTCAGGGGGATTACTTACTACACCAATGTTAGTGGGGACTTCCCAACCTTGCTTCGTGGAGCACATCTCCCAGATGAGGTGAAGAGGCAGCCAGAGTTAGACCTTAAATAGTGCAGTGTGTGTTCTGATGATCAGTTACACCTGGAATCGTTCGAGAGAAGTGGCTCCCAGCTGAAGTGGATCATGGCGGACACCTCATAATAGGTTTAACTGCTAAATGTACTCATGTTTCTATCCCTAATCCTACGTCCAGGAGTGGCATTAATTACTACTGTTGAAGGAGTGGTCAGGTTTTAGCTTTATCACTGAGGAGAAGGCAATATCTAAAATCTCTGATCAGATCAGGTTCTTCTCTCGACCCCTGTCCTATTAAGAGCCGGCATCCTTTCTCTCTCCCTAGATATCTATGATGTGTAATAATTCTCTGAAGAGTGGGATGGTACCTATTTTTTGTAAAACAGCATTAATTATGCTGCTTTTGACAAAGGAAACACTAAATTGTAGTATTTCTTACAATTACAGACCTATCTCTCTTCTCCCACTTTTTGCAAAAATCCTGGAAAGCTGGGCTAATGTGCAGTAAGCCTCTTATTGTGAGGAAAATGGTGCATTCCATAGGCAGCCATATCTTGATTTAGTTCCTGCTGTAGCGCGGAAACCGTAGTTACGCTGGCTAAGAATGGCAGAACGTATGATTTTGGATGCTGGAAGCTGAGCAGCACTTATCCTTCCTGATTTGTCTGCCACCTTCGATACGGTTTCCCATGCTGTCTTATTGGAAAGACTTTTACTATTGGCCTGAGAGATAAGACACTCAAATGGTTTAAATCTTTCTTGGAAAACAGAACACTGGTAGTTTAGATGGCAACTTTTCGGTCAGTTTGTAAAGACATTACTTGTGGTGTTCCGCAGGTGTCTGCTCTTAGCCCTACACTCTTTAATATATATGTGGCCCCCTTGGCAGATCTGATTGCCTTTTTCAGTATTCAATTCTATGGCTACGCGAATGATACATCCGAATCATATGGAGGGTAACATCTCTCAACTCCATAAGAAATGTAAAGGCTGTATAATTAAAGTTGCCAGCTAGATGAATGATAACTCCCTCCAGCTAAACTTAGACAAAATAGAAGTTTGGATTTTTGGTCATTCTTGGTAATTCTTCAATCTAGTTTTCTATGTGGTGGCCTCAGTCATTGGGAGAATGCCCGGAACCAGCAACCTCTGCTATGAACTTAGGTGTGCTATTTTATAGCAAACTTTGGGGGTCATTACGATGGCGGGCGGATACACTACTGCCGTGCCGACGGAGGTAAAAACCGCTAGTTACCGTCCGCCATCAAATGCCCGCACTCCCGCCAAATTAGGATGTGAAAAGTCAGGCCAATACCGCCGGTAAGACTGCGACGCCGCCCGCCATCAAAGTGCGCCCGTTTACGTAGCGGCGCCAGCCAACGGAGGCACACCGTCCAACGAAATGACGTACCGCCCGGCGTACAAATTACGATGACACAACCAAACAGCCTCATCGGCAAAGAGACACCGCACGAGAACAGGAGGCGGAACCACATAGTCGACCACAGAAACACCAACCCGGCCCACTCCGACATGAATCCTGCACTCCAGGCCATCCCAATGCTGTACCTGATGCAGCACCTAGGAGTGAACGCGCAGCGACGACGCAGGTAGGCAGACACACAACAAGGGCATGCAAATACCACACACAATGCAAGGGCGGAAAAACTGTACATGGGCCCCCTAGACACCCCTGTGGGGACAGGACACATCCAACACCGTACCCACACATATCCCACCTGTAAAATATAATCAACCCGCAACATCCTGGGCACCCAACACCCCGGACCAGGAGGCGACGTACCCGGCACGGCCCCGCAGCGCCCCGGCGATGACGCACATGCGCACAACGCAAAGGCCAACGACAGCGCCCCGCATGGGCTGCACACAAACACCGCAGGGCCACAACAACACACCACACACACCAGCCCCACCCTGAAGGCACAAGTCACGTGGTCCCCCTGCGTCAACCATGACCACAACCGACAACTCACAGTTGCCAAAACGTAGTCACACAAGTGTGCCGAACAGGGGAGCAAAGTGACGTCGGAAGAGGACACACACCTGTGTGCAAAGCATGGAGAAGCACACAGCAGCGGCTACAGAACAACACAAACAATGGACATTGACCGCAAAAGGCACGCCAGTCACAACAAACAATATCTATACCATCCTGCACGCAACAACAAGCCATGCCATGTCCAAAATAGAGAAACCCTGCCGCCTGAGAACAGGTGTTCACAATCACGGCGCCCACACACAAGTCCTAATGTACAGCGGGAAAGAAGTGACCCACCCACACACGGGAGAGCAGATAGCAGTGAATGTCCTTCCATTCCCACAGCCAAATCACATTGCAACATATCCCGCAGGAGAACGGAGCCATTGTAACAACCACAACCCAAACATAGCCATGCTGAGTCAACCGTCCCCTGGCCGGTAACGCCGAACATGAAAGAAAGATAAAGCCACAAAATACAATCATACCACTGCGCCATGTGGCTCAAATGCAAGTAATCAGGAAGGAGTCAGACACCACTGGCCTTGACCATTCATAGGAGCATGTGGGATGAGGGCCTGTGGCCGCCTCCCAAGCCATACACAAAGTCCTGCCGCCAAACATCCATTCAAGTACACACAGCACCGTCCGAGGTCGCACACAGCAGACAGCCCAGGCAGCCGGAGCACGCCACCACAGCACCCAGCAGTAAAATGGACGGTGCACCAGTACTATACACCTACGCCAGACAGATGCAGCTGTACAGCAATAGCTTGCTACAGATAGTGGGCTGTGCAAATCTGGCTATGCTGAACGTAAGTTATCGAGTGACTTACCGCATCGAAATGTTCACCTGCGTCATCCCCGTTTTCTACTGTCGGAGATGCCCGTACCACTGGCCTGTGGATGTATGTCTCTCCAACCCGGCATGTCCAATTGGGGACCTGGTACACCTGTTCTCACCCCTGGACGCCCACGACAGGAACTGTTCAGTGTATGGGGGCATGGCGTTTGTGGCTGCAATAGGACACACACTGCAATGGGACCAGTGTGCCTCCGCACAACGGGCCTGATTCACAGAACTAACTTACGTCAAAATCCTAAACTTACAACAATTTTGGTATTCACAGAATGAACTTACACATTTGGGTATTCACAGAATGAACTTACACATTTGGGTATTCACAGAATGAACTTACACATTTGGGTATTCACAGAATGAACTTACAACAATTTTGGTATTCACAGAATGAACTTACACATTTGGGTATTCACAGAATGAACTTACAACAATTTTGGTATTCACAGAATGAACTTACACATTTGGGTATTCACAGAATGAACTTACAACAATTTTGGTATTCACAGAATTAACTTACTCATTTTGGTATTCACAGAAGGCACTTACTCATCAATGAGTAAGTGCCTTCTGTGAATACCAAAATGTGTAAGTTACACAAAATGTGTAAGTTACACAAAATGTGTAAGTGTCTTCTGTGAATACCAAAATGAGTAAGTTTATTCTGTGAATACCAAAATGAGTAAGTTCATTCTGTGAATACCAAAATGGTAGTAAATTTAGGATTTTGTCGTAAGTTAGTTCTGTGAATCGGGCCCAACGTATGCTGGATTACAGTTTCATCGAATGTCATCCGACATGTCCCATCATGATTCTACGAGGGACAACTTACGAGGAACACGTTGCAACCCACCATCCGCTTCATTGGATGTCAACCACAAATACCACCAATTCGAGGGATGCTCTGCAGGAAGGTATTGCATACCTGACAACCTGTCAATTCACGGGTCCCCGAATCAATACCCACAATTGAACAGTCATGTGCAACACCGTACCTATGCTTGGCTTCCGCACGCAGTGGCCAGTTAGCTGTGCAACAACTATTCCATGCACTCGGAAACAAACACCTTACCATCAACTCCACTGTCATGACACCTGACATTTCCGGGACATGCACCCTGTCCATCACCATATCCCGTGTCCCTGCATGAACACGGGGAGTCCGAGGTATGGGACCTGTGTACAGTGACCACATGGCCAACATTGCACGAACCACCATGCTACAATATGCATGCTGCGCACCTGAACACATGCACCTGTAAGTGCACGCTGAACTGTCTGCTGAATAACTTGAGAACTGTCATCACACCTTCTCCTGAACTACCGTGCAAGGGCATTTGCATGGACAACAAATGCAACACCCCACAACATGTCCCCGGACATTGAGTCATGTACAGTAGCCACCATATTGCAACAACATGTGAGACTATGCTGCATGCATGTAGGCTCATGCTCTGATGCCACCTCTGACGCAGGTGTGTCGGAGTCACCATTGTCGTAAACCTGTACCATGGGACTTAGATGTACTGTGCTCATGATGTCAAGCTGTATGGTAGGGCAAACCAATACTGTCTGTGTCACAGCCTAGGGCACCTCAGTAATGAGCCAATGTACTGTAGCATAGCAAGGGCAGGGCATTCTTAACTCTGAAGCCTCATTTCCACAATTAACGAATTATCACATCTACCTGTACCCCCTTTTGAATGTGTAACCATGCTAAGTATATCCTCCACATGCATTACACTGCCAGTAGTGTCCACATCCTGCAGCACAGAGGAAGTAAGCTTAAATACATGCCTTAAAGCTAAAATCTGTCTCTGGAGAATTATTGATCGCAGCCAAGTACGAATGAGAGAGGATGAGAGTGTGAGAAGTACACGGGACTCGTGAGATTACCATGTAGTCAAGTGAAATCGGATGTCCGCCCCTGAGAGAGAAGCACAACTGTGGAATACACACATGTGGCATGTGAAGCGGGAGGGCCTCTTGGCACAGGTGGGTCTGTGGCACGGGTGGGTGCACACATGCAGTGTCGATACAGACTGTGTGGGGACGAACCCGGCGGGGTACATAACCACTGTACTGGGTATGTGGAAAGACCAGCTGTCTGGGGATGAATGTGGACTAGTGTGTGCACAACAGGCAGGCACACGACCCATGCTGCAGCAGGTGTGGACGTTGGCCCTCCCTCTGGGGACATGCTGGATACTGCTGTGCGTCAGCCAGGCCCGTGCCGAGACATGTACACCCCTGGCCGTCAGGTGTACCCCCAACAACGTCCACCTGCACAGGCTACCCAGGGCATGGGATGGCAGTGGAGTTTGGTGGGTGGGAGGTCATGGCACCCTGCTCCTGGTCACATCTCGCAGGCAATACATTCTCAGTGTGCAGCAGGGCACGTGTCCTGACAGAAGAGGTGGTGGCACGCAGATGTCATGACAGGTAGTGACGTCACGGAAGATGGCCTGCACCATCAGACTCATTGCCTCCCCTCGCTCACCCCACTGATGCGATTGCATCATGGGAGCACGCGCGTGTGCAGCAGCTCCAATCTCTCCCCAGAGAGGCCAAATAGTGTATGGGTGGCTCCATTCGCCCCAGTCACCGAGCTCACGGCAAAATAGGTGGTGGGACGCCGTACACTCGCATGGTACCCGGACTCGAGCCCTGGTGTGCAGGCAGAGCTACCAAATGTCCTAGCGAAGTGTGTGAGTTGCATGACACCCGTTGGCGGTGGATGGCTCGGAGGCTCCTCACCAGGAAGCCCATATCACACACCATGGATCCCTTGCCAATGGCAGCGGATGCCATGACATTGCGCGCCGGGGTGTGTCGACATGTCGTCTGGGATGATGTGTGCGGCATGGGCCGCTAGGGCAGCTACAGCTGCTGTGTGTTGCATGTGGTGTATCCGGACTCCGGAGTCAGCCATGCTTCGTCACTGTTGTCCAGGGCACGAGTCGGGGTACCATGCGGGTGTACGGCGTCCCACCACCTATTTTGCCGTGAGCTCGGTGACTGGGGCGAATGGAGCCACCCATACACTATTTGGCCTCTCTGGGGAGAGATTGGAGCTGCTGCACACGCGCGTGCTCCCATGATGCAATCGCATCAGTGGGGTGAGCGAGGGGAGGCAATGAGTCTGATGGTGCAGGCCATCTTCCGTGATGTCACTACCTGTCATGACGTCTGCGTGCCACCACCTCTTCTGTCAGGACACGTGCCCTGCTGTTGCCAGATGCGCCACTGTCCGGGGGGTGGGTGAAGGTCAGGTATGTCAGCCTGACAGTGGCCCAGTACAAGGACCACCTTGACTGGGGGACAACTATTGGACATACTGGTGTAGCCCACCCACGCGCTAATGTAGGCCCTCCATGAACTATGTCAACTGCGGAAAGGTGTCGCCATGGGCAAGAAAGTCATTGAGGGAGGCTGACTGACCCACGCACAGATGCCGCACATGCCCAACAGACACGGCACTGAGTGCAGCAGGGCTCGCAGGGGCAGCTGTGCCTGGTGTGAAAGACACTCCATCCGTCATCCTAGTGCCGACACGTGTTGCACCAGTGGAAGTAGTTGGGAGGGCGGGCATTGGCCTCCGCGTGGCTGCAGAGGAGCCAGAGTGCACGTCCCCTGTGTTAGCAGACATGGACACATGACCTCTGTACTCAGTTGACGCAGCAATTGTCGTATGGGCCTGTGAGTCACCCAGCACACGTCTGCCCCCTCCGATGCGCCTGTCACATTAGTCTCACCCAGCCCCTGTGCAGCTGCACCATCCAATGCCTCACCACTGTTGACCGTCCCCTCTCCCTCAGCACACATGGTAGTTGACACATGAGGGAGAGCGAGGTTGCCTCACTCATTTAGCATCAAATCCACAGACATGTGCAAGGGAGCCAGCACATAACATTCCCAAGTGCACATGTTGCATGATACCTGTGCAAATGTATACAGCAACCACAATCAACACGTAATGGCTGTCGTACAGGTAATGAACCCGCCAATAAGTGACACATGTGTTGTGCACATGGAACAACACCCGGACTGTCACCCTGCGGCCATAGCCACTCATCGCTGTGTACACACCCACTCTCCTGATGGTGTTAAGGATGACCACTACAGAATTAGGCCAAGGACATACCTGCATGGAGCAGAATGTGCCATCACACACACTGACTGCAACATGACAGTCCACAATGGCCATGAGCCCATGCCAGACAACTGTCCATCGCACGGGCACAACTACTGTTGCACAGTGTGCCGGATGTGTGAGTATCAGGAATATGTGGTGAGGCATCGCACACATGTGTTTAGGACGAAATCAGAGTATGCACAGTACCACACACATACATGTGACTTGCCACTCCAGCTGACTACAGGCTGTTCCTGAGGCCTACGACTCTTAACGCATTGACTATGCTGAGTGCCCAAATTACATCTTGACCCTCAGGAATCGCATATGCATGTGAGTTGCACCCAGCACAGAGTACACTCACAACCCACTGCATCACACAACTAACATCACATTACCCAGAACATGGGTAGGCTGTGGACACATGCTGACTCTCGCTGCAAAGGACACAATCCCACAGTACTGTACACCTGCCTGCTGCTGATGCCCCTACAAACGTCCATCCGCAACAGGCTGTGTGAGTGTCAATAGCAGACCATTAGTGGTGTCATGCAGCGCCGTGCCAACCTGTCAATATGAGGGAGCATCCCCCGATTAGTCGCCGCAACATGGCCATACATACGGCAGATGACGTCACCCTCTTCGTGGGATTGGCTGCACTGTCGGTTACACGTACACAGAAGCATCAACGTGGATGCAACGGCTCATCACAAGGCCTTGGGCTGGTGGACTTCCAACTGCTGGGATGGTACACATGACGGTTGGAATATCACACATAATCTCCACAGCATGACCCACATCCACCAATGACAGTGGCATGATGCTGACCCATCCTAAATGAACAGAGACGTGTAACAAAGGCAAGACGGTATGGGACATGTCATAACAGCATGTGTACACCACACGTGAATGCATGCCGGTGGGAGTGTGTACACAGTACCTGTCCATCCCATTCAATTCCGGATGCCAGCACTTAGAGCAATGTGTTGTCTGCCCACATCTACTGTCCATTGTCAGGTAGACCGACACATGGCTCACAAGGCTACACATCTTGGTGGGTGGACTCACTGTGTCCAACACTGCGCAGCCCTCAACGTACTCGCCCTGTGAATGGCTCACCCCGCAATGGAGGACACAATCAGTGCCACCATCTCTCACACACATCCCTTTCACAAGGCCTGGAGTGTTCAATCGACAGAGCTGAGTTAGCGCATATCAGGAGAGTTGTGAAATAATGACACATGTAACCCACTGTACAGTCAGTGTAGTTTCCTTCTAGGATTGGGCGGTCAATGTGCAGCCCAGGTCTGCCGAGACTGAGAAGGCCAGCAGGGAGCCAGCCAGCCATTCACACAAGCGATAGCTGCCCAGACTCATGCATTGCCAAGTGTCTGCGTCACTGGATGTCTGACATAAAAATGCCATGTACCACCACTCGGGAGGGACATGCATGGGGAAACACCAGAGAGCCTACATACCCCTTCCACCTGTAGTTAGCATGGTAAGCGGTGCATGTTGGAACCCCACAGGCTCAGTCTCATAGTGCTGCGGATGAACGACATGTGTGTCCTCCACATGCACTCCCACACACACTGTAGTTGTCTTACACACACATGACTTTTGCCGGTATTCGCCTTGGGCAGTGTGCGTGGATCTCGGAATCCAGGAACTGCAGCTCCTCGCCGGTGAGTGGACATGTCATCGGTGGCAGCAGCAGCAGGTGTTGTTGAGGGGTGGCAGTCAGCAGTCCCTGGCAGCTGTGGTAAAGCCTGTCACCCTCCCACACTGATATAGCCCCCTTGGGGCTGTTTCTGCGTAACCAAGTTGCTGCGATTGGTGTACCGCTCAGCCTGTGTACATTGTGTTGTTGGTGTGTGCCATACTCACCCAGCCTCGGAAGCGGTGTCAGGCACAGCAGCTAGGTATATTGCCGTGGTGTTGCCGCTTCCCACATATGCAGTCTGAATCCATCATCATGCCTATCAAGCTAATATGGCCTCAATCCCCATGTGCATGCTCATAGCAATGGTATGTGTCAGTGGTCCTTGCTACTGGTAAGGGGATCTGTGTAAGAGTAATGTTGCTGTGCCGTCCCTGCTTGTCAGCTGTTCGTTGATACTATTGCTTTGACAGTGATCACTGTTTTGTGTATGTGTAACTGCCATGTTGTGTGTTGCATTGACATGTGTCCACTTCCATCTGTCCTAGGAGGAGACCAAACATACATCGCCCCTACCAATTGCTGTCAGACATGGAGGATGTGGAGGTCATCCGGAAGTTCCGCCTGGACCGGCCCACCCTGCATCGCCTCTGTGCCATGTTGGAACCCCACCTTCGTCCTCGCAGGGTGTATCCAACTGCATTCACCCCCACGGCTAAGGTGATGGCTGCACTGCATTTCTTCGCTACCGGTTCATTCCAACACACGGTGGGCAGTGGAGGTGGGATGTCCCAGCCCATGTTCAGCAAGGTGCTACGGAATGTCCTGTCGGCTATGATGCGGTACAGGAACCGGTACATCAGATTCCCCAGGGCCCGTGATTTGCCTGCGGTGAAGGGTGCTTTCTATGCACTCGGACGCATCCCCCAGGTGGTTGGTGCAATTGATTGCACCCATGTTGGCCTTGTTGCACCACAGGCCATTGAGCACATCTTCCGTAACCGGAAACATTTCCACTCCCTGAATGTGCAAGTGGTGTGCCTGGCGGACATGATAATTACCCACGTGTGTGCGAAGTTTCCCGGTTCCACCCATGACTCGCACATCATGCGCCACAGCATCCTCCCACGTCTGATGACCAATCTGCAACCGGACCGTGCGTGGATTGTTGGTGACTCTGCATATCCTAATGGGCCTTGGCTGTTAAGTCCACTACGCAATCCTCGTACACCAGCTGATGTCAGGTACAATGAGGCACATGGGAGGACCAGACGTGTGGTGGAGCGGACATTTGGACTCCTGAAGTCCAGATTCAGGTGCCTGGACCGCACCGGGGTGCACTGGCATACTCCCCACAGAAGGTGTGCCAGATTGTTGTGGCATGCTGCACAACCTCGCTATTCGCAGGCGGATCCCCCTGATAGTGGATGACGGTGATCAGCCAGGGCCCCCCGCCTGCAGGCAAAGCCGTGTCCAGTGACGAGGACAGTGGAGAGGAGGAAGCAGTGAATGAGCGTCAGCAGCTCATCGCCCGCTACTTCACTTGACGGTGAGTGACCATGTACGATGGCTGATGTCGCTGTAGTTGTGTATGTGTATGTGTGCATTGACAGAGCGGCCTATTGTTGACTGAGTGCTGTGTGGCAATGGTCCATGTCCAGGGTAGTATGCCACTGAGAGTGGCTGTGACATTGTGCCCTGTTGCTCTGTGAGATGTGTGTACATTGCTTTGGCCTGATGACGAGTACTGTGTGATGAGTGTGTGACACACACAGTCAATGGACTCTTGTTCTGTTTGTCACCCCTAGGTCCCTACAGCCTCTCCTGGCCTATCGACAGAACACACTACAGATGAATTTTTGAACATGCTGACGTTTGTGCACCATTGATAATAAACATAGCAGATGACATAGGATGTGATACAGGTGTATTTATTTAAAAGGTGACATGTGATTGTGGGAAAGGTGATCAAGAAGGTGGTGCATGCTGTACATTGAGTGGACGGTCCTGTCCGCTTGATGGTCAAGGTGTACCCATGTTGTCCTGGGTCCGCAGTCCAACAGACATTTGCCACACGACTGGCAGAGTGGGGTAGGATGGTAGTCCAAGTGAATGCAGGTGGTGGCCACCATGGCTGGCTGACTCACTGGCATTTGTAGCGTGCGAAGTCCTCCCTGGATATCTGTTGCCTCTTCGGACGGCCCCTTCCACGTTTGGAAGGAGGGGGTCGTGGTTGTGGACTGCTGGTGGTGGCTGAGGATTGCCCACTCGCTGTGGACGCAGGGGAACTGGATGTTGCACGTCCCTGCACCCCAGCAAGTGGTGGCATAGGTGGTGTGGTTGGCCTTGAGTGGGCCCTCACCTCCACCACTAGCTGGCCCATGAGGTCCACAAGTCGGCCCATGTGGGCGTCCATGGACCTCAACACCCCAAGGACTTCCCTCATGTCGGAAGCTGACCTGGCCCATTGTCCCTGGGCCTCTTCATAGGCCCCAAGGACTCTGGCTATTTGCGGCAGGGCTTGGCTCCCAGGCTCTGTTGGCGTTGGCCTGACCCTGCTCCTCCCACCTGGACTGCTGCCACCGGCCTGCCCACTCGCCACATTGGTCACCCGGGGCCTCCCCCTGGCTCCCAGGGTAGATGTTGAGGTTCGTGCCACCTCTTGGGATGGCTGAGTGGTCAGGGAGGCCGTGGAAGTGGTGATGGTGGTGGTGGTGGTTGCGGCGGTGGTGTTGGCCGCAATGACCGTGGCAGCAGGGGCCTGGGACTGGTCACCAGCCCTGGGAGATGGGTTGGTGGGTGGGAGGGGTCCTGGGGTGCTGTTGCGCCCTGCCGCGCCAGATGTGCCAGCTCGGGGGTCCTCGTCCGTAGCGGTGTCCAGGCTTTCCACATCCGTGAGTCCGTGTGGGGGGCTTGTGGACTGGCTGTGATGGCTGGTGTCTCCATCCGAAGCATCATGCTGGTCATCACCTGTGGGGCGGAGACGAAATGTTATTGTGTTGCACCTTACAGGGTTTGTGTTAGATGTCTGACATGCACGGTTTGTGCACAGTTGTGCACTGATTTGCCGGATGCGTGTGTATGGCTCTACGATGTGTGTGCGTGATCAAGGCAATGGAATAGTGTGATGGGAGCATCTGGCATGGGACGGATTAGAGATGCCAATTGGTGTGTGTTGCAGTACTCCTACATTTTGTGGCTTTGGTGGGAACGGGGTACAGCCCCATGGACGGTTTTGTGTTGGAATATGGTACTGTGGTACATACAGTGACATGTGGGTGCAGAAGGGGACATGTGTTTTGGCCACACGACACTACAGAGACAAAGGTGTGTGTATGTCTGACTTAGCCAGCATATCTGCTCACTGTTGTCATTTATGGGCATTCCACAGCAGGCATTGTGGTGGGTGAGTGATGGTTGTATGCCACACGACGTATTGCAGATGGGACAATTCCTTGGTGTGCGTGCTACTCTCACCCATGTGCAGCACTGAAGTGCTCTTGGGGTGTTGACTGCATGTTGTATGTTGTTACTCACAGTGTGACGAGCGCTTCAGACACAGCAGACACATTATTGGTCATCGGCAGGACTCTTTGCTGTACTACCGTCTATGGGGCAACTGTTTAGATGATATACCTTTCATGCCACTGGGGCTGGATGATGGGCTGGATGAGATTTTGAATGTGCATTGTGTGGCTGTGTGGTTCATGGGTCCAGTGCTGTGGGTGACATTGCTGGGGTTCCACTATGTTTCATTTGGACGAGATAGACTTACATGGGTGAAGTTGTACTATGTCAAGGGTAGTGGCAGACACGACTACATGGACAAGACTTGGATGGTGTTGCTGATATGTGTGATGACTGGCACAGTGCACGCCATGTGGGTCTGTACTCCAGTTAGACTTGTGCATGCTGACATGACTCGTAACGTGTTTCTGCATTTGAGATGGCTCATGTGGGATATGACTCTGTAATCGATGTCCGGGTGCACATTGGTCACATGTTTGTGACAGGGAGCAGTGCTACCTGTCGCTCTGCTAGGTGACATGTCCCACATGTTAGTCGTAGTACAGTCCTCATGCCTACAGACACCCCGCCCTGTACAGTAGTCTACCCAATTGTTGGTTTTGAGGGTGAGATGCAATGGCTACCACATGGTTGTGGGAGGGAGGGGTGCTCCATCTTGCTGGTCTGTGGGTGTGGGGGCCGTGTTGTGAGTCGTGGTGATGATTTACCATCCACAGACAGCCCTCCATGTAGGGTGACATATCTACCTGTCGGGTGTGGGTGTGCACTGCAATGGCTGACACATGGGTGTGGGGAGTGCTCCATCTTGCTGCGCTGTAGGAGTGGGGGCCTGGGGGGAGGGGACTTCTGCAGTCCCCCCTCCGACACTCGGAGATTGTGGTACGGCTCCTTACCTGTTACTTGTTGGTTGGTGCAGCTATGGCTGTCACATGGGTGTGGGTAGTGCACCTTCCGGCACATCTGGGGTACAGAGGGACCTGGTGGGAGTTGTGGTGCTGGCTGACTGTGCACATGCCCCCATGGTTTTGTTTGTTGGTACCTTTGGGCTGAGTGTGTGTGTGTCTGTTGCATGTGTGAGAGATGTCTGGTGTGTTGTGTGCTGCACATGGGGGTGTTTGGCCCTCGGTGCTATGGCATTGTTTAGTGCATGTCTGTACATAGCGGTGTGCTGGTATACATTTGTTTGTACTTACCAGCCTCCACTCCCCCTGGTATTCCGATGAGACTCTCCGGATGTAGTATGCCTCGCACCTTCTCCTCCCACGCCTTGAAGGTCTTGAATGGCGCGGGTGGTCCGCTGCCAGTCGTGTCAGCCAGCTCCCGGTTCTTGGCCTCCTTCTTCCTGACCAGGCTTTTCATGTCCTGCCACCTCTTGGTAATTTCCCCCCGGTTGCGTGGCACGTTCCCAACTGCATTCACCTGGTCTACGATCCTTTTCCACATCCTGTTTCTGGTGGATACTGGTGTCTGTTGGACCTGGTTCCCATAGATTTGTGGGTGCACCTTGATGACCTCGTCAACCATGACCGTCAACTCTGTGGCAGTGAACTTGGGCATGCGTTGTGTTGCCATGGTGTGTAGTGTAGTTTTTGTGGTGCTGGTGTGGTGTGTTTGGTGTGTGATGTGCAGGGGGTTTGTGGTGCCGGTGTTTAGGTGGTGGTGGTGGTTGTGGTGATGAATGTGATGTGTGTGTGCGTGTGGTATGTTGCTTTCCTCTGTGTCTCTCCGTGTTCTCTGCTGAGGTGTTGGCTTTGTCGTGGTGCAAGGGTTTGTGGTCTGTGAGGGGGCTGCTTTTGTACTCACCTATGTGGGTGTGTCATGATGGTCTATCGTTTTCAGGTGTGTTGGGCGTGGTGTCCTGGGATTCATGCTCATTCTATATTTTGGCAGGGGGGTGTGTCTTTGGGATGGGTTCTGTGTCTGGGTATTTTGGCGTCGTTGACTGTGTGTACTTGTTGGCCGTGTTGTGTGTTTTGTTTGTGCCACCACTGATTTCCGTGCACGGACGTGGCCGCCAGGCCTTCCGCCTTTTCAGTTGTTCTTTTCTGTTATTCACCGTTGCGGGCGGGAAATGTGTTGGTTTCCCGCCCTCATGTCGGGGGGATCATAATTTGACGGGCGGTGTGAGGTCCGTCCGCGCGGTCGTATTTGGCTTTTTCGGGCGGTATTGCGTACCTGGCAGACGGTTTGTCTTGGACTCTGTCATGGACGGGCGGTATTCTGTTACTTTTTTCCGCTGCGGCGGTGGTTGTTTGGCGTCATCATAATTGCTAGTTCGGTATTTCGATCTTGCAGGCGGGCGGTATTTTCAGGCTATGGCGGTTGGCGGTATTTTTACCGCCGGTTATCGTAATGGGCCCCTTTGTTTTGAGCAGCATATTAAAAAGCATATTAAAAAGTTGATGTATACTTGTTCCTGCTCATAAAATATTGGAAAATTATTCAGTTAATTCCTCAACATTCAAGACAGCTATTGATGCAAACCCAGGTTTTAAGCAGACTGGATGACTGTAATGCGCTGTATGTTGGGCTCCCACATTACCTTTTTAAGAGGATACAACTCATATAGAATGGAGCAGCCAGTTGATGTTTGTAAGGAGTACTCAGACAGCTTCACTGGCCCCCTATCAATATGAGAGGCCCGTTGTATGGCTCATAAGGCTCTTTATTCAGCAACTTGGTCTTCGTATTTTTCAGATATGCCCTGGTCACCAGCAAATTGCAATATGGGAACACTCTCTATGCTGGGATCAACAAGCAACTCTTTAGAAGACTACGGACCATCCAGAACTCGGCAGCCAGACTGATCCTCAACCTCCCACACAGAACTCCGATTACACCACACCTCAGGGAACTACACTGGCTTTCAATACACACTCCCACACAATTCAAACTCCTCACACACTTTCACGGCACTCCATAACGCAGGCCCCCCCTACATGAACGTTTGCATCTCTTTCTACCAATTAGCAGGACCCCTACTCACCAACATTCCATGCGTGCACAGAACCCGATCAGTAGGACAAGCGTTCTCTTATATCTCTCTTAAAGCATGGAACGATCTCCTTCACCACATCAGAGCCTCCTCCACTCTTCTTGAATCTGCAAGAAGCTGAAGACCTGACTTTTCAATTAACCAACCTACTATTGGTAGGACTAGGCACACACACCTACTCAGCGCCAGGATACCCTTGCAAGTGACAGTAAGCTTTACTGATATACATAACTTCATATAACATATGTTCAAAAAATAAATTCCTCCCAGATTGCTTTGTTTGACCTGTGCCGGTTTGATTTCAGTACCTAAGTACCTGTTAACATGTGTGGGGGGCAGAGCCATTTCCCTGGTGACTGCTCAGGCTTGGAATAGGCAGCTGCCTTACATACGCCTAGAGCTAGACCTTTTCAAATTCCACAGGGCTCTGAAAGCCTATTTATTTATCTAAACTAAGCTTAATTTCTGAGTATGTGAGCTGATGTGCAAAATGTATTTGTTGGCTAGGCCCAGGACACCCGAGGGGTAATCACTCGCCTTACAAACTAATCATAAATAAATATAGAAGCACCTTGTAATACATGTGTTCTTGATATACTCTGTACAAAACCTTCTCATTTGATTAAACTATAATGTTGTCCATGAATAATAACAACCCAGATCACCCAGAGGGTTCCATGTGACAACTGACTTGTCTCTTAGTTCACTATTGGCATTGTTGTCAGGGTGGGAGGAGGCATGACTTTTTCTACCTTCTTTTTTGAAAACTGTCAGTTTAAAAACAACACATCTGAATGCACTGATATAATCTGATGCACTAAGGTGAAACGCTTCTGTATGTTAATGAAATACACTTTTTTGAATTTTAAAGAGATTTTATCATGTCTTTACACATTTGTTGCAAGATACCTTAAAAAATGAATGTGTTCCTAAAGTTCTTTTATTTTACTTCAGTTAGTGTAAATAAACGCTTGCCGGTTTATTTTACATCTTTCTGAATGTTAATGGTCGTTCAAGTCAACAGCAGCCAGTGTAGTCATTCTGCTAGGGGCTGCATGTGATGGTCAGGAGAGCCGCATGCAGCCCCGGGCAGTACTTTGAGAATCACAGCTCTAGGGCGCCAGTACCATCATTTTGCCATGGATGCCTCTGTAAGCTAAGAATGACCTCCAGTATGTCAGGGCCAGAAGCAGACGTGCAAGCGTAACACACTAATACACATACTCTTACTCACTCATGCTCACTTACATTCACTCACTAACATTTACTCATGCCCACTCATGCTCACTCACACTTGGTGGCTCACTTACAGATCCTTACACTTATTCTCACTTATTCATCCTCAGTTACTCTCACTCACACTCACATCCACTTACTTCTACCCACTCTCAAGGTCTCACTCTCATTCTCTCTGACAATTGCCCTCACTGTCACCCACATGCATGTGCACTAACTCGCACAGTCTCACTTGGTCTCACTTATTCGTACTCATTCTGATTCACTCATTCTTCTTCACTTACACCTAGTCACCCACTTTTGCTTACAATGACTCACTCCCCTGTAACTCACTTGCAAACACTTTCACTCACACACACTCTCACATGCACACATTTGAGAGATTTTCTTACAATAAGTAGCCCTGGGTTCTTTAGGTGTCAGAGCTGCAGTGCCCGGGGCTACATTTGAATAAAGCTATATCCTCACTCTCCCCCATCTTGTCATAGAATGGGGTGGGTGAGGAGTCTCACTGATTCTATTCTACCAAGTGACAAGATGGGAGAGGTGAAAGATAAGGTGAAAAAACAAGAACCTGAAAATTGGAGCCTGCACATCATTGACCAGACCAGGTCTACTGAGGCAGGAGGGAGCTGTGTGCCTGCCCCAAGGATGTGTCCCGCACCGTCAGACCATAACAATTGCCCCTGCAGAGCATCACAAATCAGGTGAAACCTGGGCTTGTCAGGGCCATAAAGTCAGGGATGAGACTTCTTCAGCCCTGTACAATCTGTCTGATGACCAGTGCAAGCACCACCTTCCAACACTGGTGTGAGGTTGAGTACTGTGCAAATCTAGGCACTCATAGCAGACAATTAGGCAGTAGTGAAACCAATCACGCCTGTCAGTGTCAGGCATAAATGTAAGTCTTCTGTGGCTTTGAACCTAATATTTTCCCCCCTTTTTCATGTGGGTTCTGAAAATCCCTAAAAGGGCCCAACCTTCTTGTGTGCAGGTCCAATTGTTTATTTTATGCCAGACAGGGATTACTAAGCAATATCCCACAATGATCTGCAAACCAGCATTGGTACCTGCATATCGGCCATCCTGCTTCAGCTAATACTGAATTAGCGCTGGAGTTCCGCTTTACGAACAATCTCTTTAGTGGCACTAACCTGTTTGCTATCTTGGAACAATCATTGTATCAAAGTGAAGAAAGCAGTACACTTGTGAAACACAGGTTTCTTTCAACGTTACTGAAACACAGGTAATGAAAAAATGTAAAAAAGTCCGACTTGGCTTTGATTGTACATTGCAAGGAAAGACCTGACTGTGGGGATGTGAATATGTGAGAAAGCTTCGATGCTAGTGTTAGTGCTAGTGTATGCTAATGTTTGCAAAGTGTATGTGGTTATGTAGGTTGTGGAGTAAGGTAGGTGCATCTACTGCAGAAAGTCTAGTCTTTGTTGTGTAGGTGGGAGGGGGTAAGGTTGTGAGTGACGTGTGGTATAATTGATTTAGTTGGGTTTATAGGTGCTGGAGGGAGTGCTGGTGTTTGTTAATGTGTGCAGTGCTATCTGTGGTTGTGTATGTGGTGTGTATATAGTAGGTGTATCTACTGGGGAAAGTCTAGTGTTTGTTGTGCAGGAGGTGGGATAAGGGTGTGGGCTTTATGGGTGCTGGTGTATGGTAATGTGTGAAGTGGTATATGTGGCTGTGTAGGTGGTGGTGTATGATAGGTGTATCTACCAGTTAAAGTCTAGTCTTTGTTGTGTAAGTGGTGGGGTAAGGGTGAGGGTGTGGTAGGGTATACCTGATTTAGTTGGTTTTATAGGTGCTGGTGTATGGCAATGTGTAAAGTGATATATATGGTTGTGTAGGTGCTAGTGTATGATAGGTGTATCTACCAGAGAAAGTCTAGTCTTTGTTGTGTAAGTGGTGGGGTAAGGGTGTGGGTGTTGCAGGGTATACCTGATTTAGTTGGTTTAATAGGTGCTGGTGTATGATAATGTGTGCAGTGGTATCTGTGGTTGTGTAGGTGCTGGTGTATGATAATGTGTGCAGTGGTATCTGTGGTTGTGTAGGTGCTGGTGTATGATAATGTGTGCAGTGGTATCTGTGGTTGTGTGGGTGGTAGTGTATGATAATGTGTGCAGTGGTATCTGTGGTTGTGTGGGTGCTGGTGTATGATAATGTGTGCAGTGGTATCTGTGGTTGTGTAGGTGCTGGTGTATGATAATGTGTGCAGTGGTATCTGTGGTTGTGTGGGTGGTGGTGTATGATAATGTGTGCAGTGGTATCTGTGGTTGTGTGGGTGCTGGTGTATGATAATGTGTGCAGTGGTATCTGTGGTTGTGTGGGTGGTAGTGTATGATAATGTGTGCAGTGGTATCTGTGGTTATGTAGGTGCTGGTGTATGATAATCTGTGCAGTGGTATCTGTGGTTGTGTAGGTGTATGATAATGTGTGCAGTGGTATCTGTGGTTGTGTAGGTGCTGGTGTATGATAATGTGTGCAGTGGTATCTGTGATTGTGTGGGTGGTGGTGTATGATAATGTGTGCAGTGGTATCTGTGGTTGTGTGGGTGGTGGTGTATGATAATGTGTGCAGTGGTATCTGTGGTTGTGCTGGTGTATGATAATGTGTGCAGTGGTATCTGTGGTTGTGTGGGTGCTGGTGTATGATAATGTGTGCAGTGGTATCTGTGGTTGTGTAGGTGCTGGTGTATGATAATATGTGCAGTGGTATCTGTGGTTGTGTGAGTGGTAGTGTATGATGGGTGTAGTTGCTGGTAAAAATCTAGGTACATGTGTATGCGTCTACTGTGTAGTTTATGTTGTGTAGGTGGTAGGGAATAAGGTTGCAGGTGGTCTAGTGTAGTATTAATTGAATTGTTTAGGTTGTAGAAGCTGTCGTTAGTGATGGCGGGTGTTATATGGATTTGTGAGGCACACTGTCACTCTGGGGTCACCCGGCAGTAGGCGGAAGGCAGTATCAGTGTAGAGCTAAGCACAGCCATTACCAGAAGAGCAGAGTTTGCTTCCTTTTTCTAAAGGTCAGAATCCTTAGTATAAAGTTGGTGTTCTTTAGGTAACTTGCTCAGTTGAGCCCGGGCAGATCCATAAACAGAACGGGCAGTACACACCCGTATCTTGGAACCGGCAGGATTAAGGCACTGGATGACTGAAGGGTTATGTTGGTGATGAATCTAACACCTGTTGCAGGAGTTGTGCCCTAATGGGAGGAGTAGCTTGCGAGCCAATTAAGAGCCTTTCGAATGGAAGTGGAGGAATTCAATTTAGCAGTTTTGAATAGATTGCCGAGGGTGTAAGAGGGAGGATTATGTATTAAAATAGAGACGGTTGGGGGGGCGTGGCCTAGCGAGCCATCATGGCGGTCGCGTTTTAGGCGAGCTCCGCTGAGCCCGTCATTAACATCCTGAATTTATCCTGCTTCGTTGGCGTTGTCTGCCTTGGAAGTCATCTGAGGGGGTGCGGAACGCCACGGGAACACGGCGACGGTAAAACCGGCCGGTCCCGTGCAATTTGAAGGCGTCTTCGCCGGAGTGCGTGGCCTGGAGGCCCTGTGGCCAAGCTCGGGGCGGAGCGGTGCGGGCATTGGCTGAACGCGAGCGCGGCTGGAGCAGAGGCGCGGCCCTGCCCCGTGAGGACGAGCTCTGGTGCCGGTCGTTGGCCCCTGCTTGCGGCCCCGAGGCGGGGATTGCCGTGCTGGTGGAGCCGTTGTTGCGGGTTGGCAGCGGACCAGTGAGTGTGCTAGGGGCCCCCCCTTCCCTATACCCCCTCGCTGGGATTCGGCAGCCGCACCGGGCCGCGAGGGGTCCGTTGCCCCGTGGGCTCGGGGTCTTGGAGGGCCCTTCGGCGTGCCGGACTATCCTGGGGGTGATAGCTGGCCCCATTCTCTCAACCCAACCTTTATCTCGGTAGCCGGATCGGGCCACACACACGCGGGGGGGCTGAGTGGCGGCGCTGTGCAGTGGCGCAGTTGTGCGGCGCTTTTGGCATTCCAGCCTGAATCTGTACTGGGGGCTCCAGAAATATGTCATATCTGGTCCTAGCTGCGGGAGCAGTCTAATAACCAGTCGAAGTGAGACTTGAGCTCTCACCCCCCCCACATTTCCTGGCGATTCATCGGCGGTCATATCGGGCCGCGCGGGCGGGGGGTTCTTGGACTGCCTTGTACACACTGCAGTGGCTCCCATATTCCTGGATCGGAGGGCTTTTCCCGGCTGGGCCGTGGGCTCCCTCTCCCCCGTGTCCCCCTATAGAGATTCGGTGGCCGGATCGGGCCGCGTGCAGGGAGGGTGTGTTGGCACTCCCAAGGCATCCTGTGTGGCACACCTTGGGTTGCGTGTGGCCCGATAGCGGGGACACGTGTTGACAGATTTGGGAGTTATCCTGGGCTGCGATGACGTGCCCTCCGAACACTGGGGGCGACCTGCTGGGGCCCCACTGGAACTTGAGGTGGGTGTTGAGTGGAGTGGTGGCAGCACTTGAGTCGGCTCAAAGAGACTGGCATTGGAGGAGCTTTGCTGCGCTGCAACATTGCAGAGGTCTGGTGGATACTGCTCCCAGGTGGGTGCAACGCTTCCCAGCTTGCTCAAGGAGGGGATACCCATTAGGGGGGGAGTTTCGACTGCCTGCAGAGGCAGCCGGGCGAGCGCTCGGTGCGGCTTGTGGGTAGGAGATCTCCTCCTGTGTCCTATCTCTTCAGGAGCCGCCATACTGAACTCGTCCCACACTGAGTGAACTTGGGCGGGCGAGGTTATTGTGCACCCAGGATTGAGCCGATCTGTTTTGCTTGGGAGTTTCGTGTGGCCAATCCAGCTGGTGAACTCATTGTATTGGAGCCTTATTGCCAACATGACAAAGGACAAGCACACAGGGGGCTCAGCGAAACAAAGCACCTTAGACCGCTATACTGGGCCTGGGGCCTCGGCAGCTGACCAAGGAGGCGCACAGGGCGGGGTCCCGGACAATGCTGCGCTCATGGCTGCAATCACGCAGTCTAGAACGGCTCTGGAAACCAAAATAGGGGAGGTGGGCTCCGAAGTGCTACTCCTCCGACAAGACCTGCGGAATGCAACGGAGCGCATTACAGTGGCTGAGACCAGGGTCTAAGAGGTGGAGGACTCTGTTACTACATTGAAAAAGAAGGTGGCGATGCTGGAAACCATCACTCGAGGCCTGGCTTCTCATGTTGAAGATGCCGAAGGAAGGGCACGGAGGAGCAATCTGCGCTTTGTGGGGTTCCCGGAGGGCTGTGAGGGGGGGACATGGAACAGTTCCTGACCAAGTGGCTCGTCAGTTGGCTTCCCCCAGAATCTATGTCTAGCTGCTTTGTCATTGAGCGGGCACATAGAGCCCTCATACAGAAGCCGCCCCCGGGAGCTAGGCCACGACCGGTCATAGCGAAAATTCTAAATTATCATGATCGGGACGCTATCCTGAAACAGGCACGACTTAAGGAACCCCTGCATTTTGACAACGCTCGTATCATTGTGTTTCCGGATTATACTCGACTGGTTCAGCAGAAGCGACAGTCTATATGGCGGCAAAGGCTCGCCTCCGTGACTTGAAGTTGCCATACGCTCTCCTGTATCCTGCGAGGTTGCGGGTAGTTTACCAGTCACGCACATTGTTCTTTGACTCACCCGAAGACGTCTTCAATTGGACAGATGAAACAGTAAGGGTGCGTTCACACAAACCGCCCAGGCTGGAGTCGGACTCCTCGATGAGTGAATCTGTCCGCAAACCGCCTAAGCTCAAATTCAAGGGAATCAGACGATCAAGATCCAGACGCCACTTGCAGTCCCATAGCGACGCCAGCAGATCAGCCTCGGTGCCCCGCTCGGGGACGCCAGCCCCGTAACCTAATAGGAACTCTCTCAGATGGCGAACTTTCGTACATATCCGATCTGACGGAAAAAGCGACTGTTGGGGCTACCATCCCCGTTTGGCCCTTGCGGTCCGGGGGGCAGCCCGTGCACTATGGGTGGGTTCCAGCGGATCCATTGGTGGAGGAGGGCCGGGGGCCCCCGTAAGATTCACTGTGCCGCTTTCACTGCGACAGATACTGCAGTAGTTTTGAGGTATTGGGGTGGGGGTTTGTTGGGATGTTTCTGTTTTTTGTTTGCACTGGATTATTATTAAGTAGGGCTTTTACCTGCTCTCTCGATGTTGCTTGCTTCAAGTGCCACGTTCAGGGGGGTTGTTATTATTTCACCGCACTGTCTTACCGCTGCTATGTACCGCTGTTTCTTTACAGGTTGCCACATGTCCTGCTCATTGATGCTGCCGATTCTATAGATGCCTGCCCCTGTAGTTCGTTCGCAGCTTCTTGCTGGGGCCCTTCGGATTGTGAGTTGGAATGTCAGGGGGGCGCTGGACAAAGTGAAGAGGGGGTAGCTAGTAGCAAAAAATACCTAGGCAATTAACTGGTCATGCAAAGACCTATAACAGGCTCATTGATATATGAACAGACTCAGTGTACTAAACATTTATTTTAAAATATTCATTTTATTCTTATAAATTCATAATAAAAACAATCTGATCCAGGATACTAGGACATACTGTGTTTAACGACATATTAACAAATTATAAAATACATTTATACAAACAAATATAAATTAATTAAATATACAAAATTCAAGCATACAACACAATAACATGTAAACATAAACTCATTCTTTCTTATTAGGACAAAGTGGCTGGATGGTGGACAAGTTCTTATTTTTGTCTACGCGCGTTTCGGCGTGTGAGCGCCTTCTTCAGGACAGCCACAGCAACGTAAATAGGTATGCAACGGGAACCAAAATTGATGTTTGGACCCAAGGTAAATAAATTACTTGTAAATAAGTAGAAGACCACGAAACTATAAAAGGTCAAACGATCATATAGAGAATAAATATTTCTAAAAACAAGTAAAGAATCCTCCTATTAATCAGTCGATATAGTATGGTAACTGAATCACCAGGTCAACCCTGCTTGGCTCTCCCTCGTTGATAGGAGGCGAGCTCTGTAGAGAGATTATAGACTTTCTAACAAAGGCAACGGAGGTAGTCCCGGGTTTGCTGATATAATCGGGGCCGCGTAATAGTTTCAATAAAAGAGACGAGACATATATAAACGGAGTTCCCGTCTTGCAGCAAGGTTCCCGGGCTCAAAGTGCAGTGCGTAAAGGCCATCCTTCATCAGGCCAAACATTATCGGGCTGATGTCCTTATGTTGCAAGAGACGCACCTGTTGGGGACTAAGGCCCTCTGCTTTCTTAGGTATGGCTATTCGCAGGTTTTCCATTCTGGGCTCACGAGAGGATCCCGGGGGGTCGCCATTCTTATTCATCGTAGGGTCCCATATACTCATTCCAGGACGTGGGTAGATATGCTGGGGAGGTACGCTTTATTCAGGGGTCTATTTATGAGGAACAGATAGTGCTGGGTAGTGTCTACGCCCCCCCCTCTATCTTGGACATTGGTTGAGCGCATTATGACTTTGTGGATGGATATTCCGGATGGGTTGGCGGTCATCGGGGGCGACTGGAATGATGTGATGGATATGGATAGGGACAGATGGCGACGGGGGGGAACGCCAGCACCCTGCCAAACCACTAAATTATTTTCCTTGGTGTCGGAACTGGGCTGGGTGGACTCCTGACGTCGGTTGCATAGGGAGGAACAGGGTTATACATATCTTTCTACCGTACACAAATCGTTCTCACGGTTGGACTATATATTTGTACCATCTGCTGTTGCTGGCAGAGTGAGAGATGCAGAAATTCTCCCGAGGGGTCTTTCGGACCATTCCCCGGTTGCGCTTATGCTACAGTTTGGTCCCGCGAAGCCACCCTTTCGTTGGCGTCTCTCCCCCTGGCATCTACAGGATGAACAGTATAGGGACCACATAGGTCAGGCCATCGATCAGTATCTGGAACTTAATGTCGGCTCGTTGGCGGCAGCCGAACCCCTATGGGAGGCCATGAAGTCGACCATACGAGGTGTGGAGATCTCCTATTGCTCCGCAGCACGCCGGGTTTAGAAAGAGTCATTGTTGCGGTCGGAGGCTCATATAATGGAGCTGGAGCGAGCTGGCAGGGGGGAGGGGGATGCCCTGGCGCGTCGTCAGTTGATGGTGGCAAGACAAACACACGCCGATTTGTTGATGGACGAGGCTCGACTGGCATGGCTGGCGTCTCGTAGCAGGATTTACCAGTGGGGGGATAAATCTAGTAAACTACTCCATCGTCTGTGTCAGGGAGTCATGCACCCCCTGGTTCTTCCTGGGCTTTTGCGGCCCGATGGGAGGACTCTGGCAGATCCCTCTGCCATAGCGGAGAGCTTCGCACAATACTATGCAGAACTTTATACCCCGAGGGAATACCTATCGGAGGATATGGTCCGCCGTTTTATAGGGGACCTCCCGCCCTGGACACTCTAGGGGATCTTAATTCTGGGAAGGCCCCGGGTCCTAATGGGTACCCATGTGAGTTCTTTAAGAGATACTCCACGAAATTGGGACCTCATCTCCTTCGGGTGGTGGAGGAGGCGCGGGAATGTGCGTGCCTCCCGCAAGACTGGAGACATGCCGAGGTGGTCGTGTTTCATAAGCCGGGCCGACCCCCGGACCAGCATGCATCATATTGCCCCATTTCTTTACTGAACATTGAGGCTAAGATCTTGGCCAAGGCCTTGGCCAACCGCCTCCATTCCCATATTGCCTCGTTGGTCCATTCGGACCAGGCGGGTTTTATGCCTCAGAGGGCGACGCAATATAATATCCGACGGGCACACATTGCCATAGATACTATTCGGGGGCTGGAGGTGCCAGCGGCACTCCTGTTAGCGGACATGGACAGGGCGTTTGATTCCCTTAGCTGGATGTATTTATTTGCCCTTTTGGATCACTTGAATATGGGTCCACGCTTCTTGTCCTATTTAAAATTACTATATATGCATATCACAGCGTCTGTCCGCGTCGCGGGGTCTGTCTCCTTCACTTTCCCTGTTGGACGGGGTACCCGTCAGGGGTGCCCGCTGTCACCATTTCTTTTCGCCTTAGCGATGGAGCCTTTGGCGGCATGGGTGCGGTTTGATGCACAGGTAACTGGCTTTGAGTGGGCCCAGGGACTATCGGATCGCATTGAGTTATACGCGGGCGATGTCCGGTTTTTCTTGACTGACGTCAATAGAACGGGACCAAGGTTGCTGCGCATCATGGAAATCTTTGGGGAAACACCTGGTTTGTTCATGAACCCGAGTAAATCCGTTCTGTGGACACTTGGGCAACAGGTGGAACTGGGTGCTTGGGCCTCTGTGGTGCAGGTCACCGCGGTAGGCATAAAGTACCTGGGGGTTTTCTTGTCTGACTCGTCGGGGGTGTCCTGGGAACGTAACATTGTACCGGTTTGTGAGTTGAGGGCCTGGTCCCATATGCCCCTTTCTCTCCCTGGTCGGTCGGCCATCTTCAAGATGGTCTCGCTGCCGCGTCTGCTCTACCAACTACAGAATTATCCCTTCCCCGTCCCCTCCTCATGATTTCGCCAGGTTAACTCAGCTCTAGGGCAGTTTCTGTGGGCGGGGAGGGCACCCAGAGTGGCGCTACGGACATGTTTTCAGTCCACCTATTGCGGTGGGTTGGCCGCTTCGGATGTCCACTCCTATTATATGGCCTCGCAACTCCTGATATTGAATGACTGGTGGTATGGGGATAGATCTGACCCCGCTTATGCGGTGGAGCGGAGGCACATGGGGTCCCACACTATACACACTATTTTATATTCGGCTCCCATACGCAGGGCACTGCCATCCGCCACGAGCGTGGTATTTCAGGTGTGGAGGCAGGCCCTGCGAAGGATGGGGTGGTGGGGCAGCCTGACAAAGGAGACTCCCCTTTGGTCTAATGGTAGGTTGCCGCAACTGGCCAGTTTGGCGGGTTTCCGAGACTGGGATAACATTGGGATCTCTACCTTAGGAGACATAATGCGAGGCACGGTTCTAAAGTCTTTCCAGGATCTCCAGCACGAATTTCAGATGCCAAAAACACAATTTTACAAATACCTGAAGTTTAGGCATGCTGTCCTTCCCAGTGTTGCAGATTTGGAGTCCCTCCCTGATTTCAGTCCCATTGAAGCTAAGCTGTTTATGGGTGACCTACAGGACCATAACATTTCCAAGATTTACCAGTCCCTAGTGACGAACTGCCCCACTACACTAGATAAACTTAGGGAGACATGGGAGGAAGACCTTGGTCCTCTGGATGGAGATGACTGGACGGAAGCACTGGCTTCCCCTCGGGGGCGGCAATAGCAATGCGCCTCCGGCTGATCCAATTCAATTACCTACACCGGATTTATTATACTCGTGTTAGGCTGTGGAGGGCGGGTTTGATGGCGTCCCCGCATTGTTTGCGATGTGGTCAGGAGGATGGCACCCTGTTTCACACGATTTGGCAGTGTACGGTGCTTGTGAGGTTCTGGCGGGGGTACTGGCCTGTCTTGCTGAAGTTTTGGGGTGGGAGC
The DNA here is from genome assembly GCA_963921515.1 of Calotriton arnoldi. Classification (NCBI taxonomy): domain Eukaryota; kingdom Metazoa; phylum Chordata; class Amphibia; order Caudata; family Salamandridae; genus Calotriton; species Calotriton arnoldi. Next base: position 795,601 of record CAWUFW010002741.1, on the reverse strand, counting down.
TCCCCTATTCCCCAAAATTGGTGCTGCTACATATAATGGAAGGGGTGGGGGGAAATATTTATAAGCGCCACCTGATGCTATTGGGATTTACGCTTGCCAAACGAGATATTGCACGGAAGTGGAAGGCAGGGACCCCGCCCTCATTGTCAGCATGGAAAAATGGTCTTGATTTTAATGTGGGTCTGGAGGCTCCTATTTTTAAAGCTCGAGGGAGTCCGCAAAAGCACTTTAAGATCTGGAGGAGGTGGGCGAATTATAGAGGCCTACACCTGGAGCCCCCCTCCGCGGGGGATGTTGCGGTTCTGGGTTAATTGGGCAGGAATGTGGTACAGGGATCTAAAAGGTCCAGCGGGATTTGTCATCTATGGGCGGGCGAATACCTGCTGCTTATTGTGTGGTGCAAGGACAGTGCATTGGGGGGTGTTTTGTTTCTTTATTATTTCATTTTTGTAGAATGCATATATTAAAAGTCAACGCAATATTCATGTTGTACTATGTATCAGTCAGCCTCTGGGTTACAGAGCTCTGCATTGTATTTGACAATTGACACAATAAACATTGTTTACAATAACAGAGACGGTTACAGTAGCCGAATTTTGCACCAGTTATTGCTGACATGGCCATGGACGTACATTGCTGAGTTATATACAGCAGAATCGGATGAAGCTGGCGAACATTAAAGGGCACTGACTGTTGTGGCCTAAATGGGTGCATAAACCAGCACGCCACATTCCGCTGGGTTCTTAATTTCTGCCCCCAGGGGGCAGGGCCGGTTCTAGGAATTTTCATCTAGATGGTCCAAGGGTTCGTTTGGGTGGGCCAATGTGGGCCCAATTTTTGTCACATCTGTAGGTAGCCTACAAACCCAAGATTTTCATTATATCTTCTTCCAAACAGGCATACAGTGCGTCGAGAGTTATTTGAGATTAAGAGCTGATGTCTATACTCAACAGCCCAACTCTTATAATTTCCAGCAGGTTAGGCTTTATCACCAAGATTCCAAGCAGATTGTAACAGTAGTTCAAGGTTAAGGAGGTCCCTGTTACCACACCGAAGCATTGACATTTTGCACTAGGAAGGCGGACGCTGAAAGCTTGATCCGGGCTAAAGCCTGGCTCTAGCTCAGCTTTAAGTCCTGTTGGAACTTCAAGCCCATAATGAGCCAAGCTTTCATGTACCTTCTGCCTGCCACCCTCAATCTACCCAGGATGTGGCTTACAGCGAGAGCTTCAAACTTTGGAACTGAACAAGCTAGGTTCGAGTCTCAGCATTGGCTCAACATCCTGTGATTATGGGCAAAATCTCCAGTGCCTAAAAGAAATGAATGTGACCTTGTATAATGTAACTGGTGTTCATGTAAAGCGCTTCAATATCTCCAGGTCGAGTTCACACTATATAAAAACAGCAGAAAACTGCACAAAGTAGTAAAAACAAAGCATTAACATAAAAAGGAGAGACAAATAGATAGCCATTTAGTGGCTAATATGTACAAAGTGAAAAAATAAAACCTGGATAAACTGGAGCTTCCCCACTTAAATTGTGTGAGCTTGGGCAAATATTTTATTTCACCAAAACTCGTTTTTCTTCACATTTGCGCATGAAAGCACATTCAAAAACATGAATCAGAAAACCAACTATACAAAAAACCTATTGTGTTTGATTTAATAGACTAATGTTGCTCTATAATAATCTGGGCCACATACAAGGTCCACATGACAGCTGTCTTGCCTCTTGGCTCACTAATGGCACTGTTACCAGTGTGAGGACGGGGTAGGAATGACTAAGCTCATGTTTAAAAACTATCACTTTTAATAAGTACTTCTCAGTGCAGACCTATATTGTGAGATTAATGTCAAAGCTTCCATGTGTTAAAGAAATTCACATTTTTGAATTTTGAAGAGACTGTATCATATTTGACATGATGTGTGTTGCACGTTTCACATAGCAAACCTTTTCAGGGCTCAGCTTGTGCATGGGCTCTAAGGGCCAGCTAGAGCCTTAGCTCGGATCTCCCTGTTAATTTGTTTTATCAACCACCTCTACCCCCAAAACACACCACTCAATTTCAGTTTTAAAGACAATGGAAAAAACATTTCGACTTCCAACATTGAAATTGAGGAAGCACTTAAGAGGTGCCTTCTCCATGGCCTCTTCTGCTGTGACTGGGTGGGCCAAAGGTCATGTTTGGGTGGGCCTGGCCCACCCGGCCCCCCTGCTAGAACCGGGCCTGCCAGGGGGCCCGGGTGGCTGCTGTCCCACCTTGCGCTCGTCGGTGGCTCGGGTCTGCCTGACTGAATTTACTGGGTCTGTTTTAATGGGCGCGTGCAACCCCACCTGTTATGTCGTGCCAAGGGACCTCGACACTAATGGGATGGCACCCTGGGGTTCTGCAGCTGGGCCTACGGAAATCACGACACGGAGCCAGGTGTGTTACTTGCAATGGCTACCGCGTACACGCGTCTACTGATGTCACGTGCGCGGTATGCGTTTTTATTGAAAAGCTATCACGTGACCGGGACCATACCATACGGCCCGGTCACAGGAGGGGTGCACCAGCAGATTCCCCGCTGGGAGTGTGTGCATGGGGGCGCCCTCACAGTCGCCGCAGTTTCATCACAGCTGCGACATAACATTCCTCCCAAAAACAGAAACCTACTCCAACAATAGTCCACGAAAATTTGCCGCAACCCTTCCCCCCAGATATTCAATACAACCAACAAAAAGAAACAAAGAAAAAGAACAGTCTTACATGAAATAGTCTCTCAGCTTCTTGTTCGGCTCAGGGTTGCGTCGGAGCTGATACTGGGAAGTTCCCCGCCCACTGGACTCAACTCCAATCTCCTCTCTCGATGTTGGGGGCGAGGATTCTCCGGAGCTTTCTGGCATTTCCTCATGCCCTGCCACCACGGTGTCAGTATCCATTGATAAACGGGGGTCCATTCCAAATGTTTGTGACGACACACCTTCCGCTTCCTCCATGGTCCTAGGGAGAATCGGACTGTTGACAGGGACCTCGGTCTGGCTCTCCGCTCCCTGGTCCGACGCAGTGGTCTCCGCAAGATGACACTTTTTGAAGTGGGAAATGTTCCACGTCACAATTTCTCCGCCCCTCCGAGCCATTACTCTTGTGCCTCGTACTCTGATGACAGTCCAGGGGCGCCTTTCATATGGGAGATGGAACTTGCCTTTAGTCGTGCGGTTCTTGAGCAGCACCTTATCTCCTTGTTGCAGATGCACTTGTTGAGCTCCTCGGCGCTGACTGACCTGCTCATGCACTCTACGCCTCTGCTCATCTATCTTGCGATCATCCGGGCTTTCTGGGCACCATCGGAGATGATGTGGAATAGAGTCCGTGACCACTCGGCCCATTGACAGATGTCCGGGAGCCAGGCCCGTCGTGGTGTGAGGGGTTTGTCGGAAATTCCACAGGGCTAGCTCCAGGGGCTGGTGGCGTTCGTGTGCTATGCGGATAACCTTGTTTAAGGTCCGCATAAACCTCTCCACCTCCCCGTTGGCTTGCGGCCAGCGAGGGGTAATCCGCCGATGCTTCATGCCCATCGAGGCTAGGTAGTTTGCTACCTCCTGACTTTGAAAAGGCGGCCCATTGTCAGTTTTGAGTTCTTTAAAGATGCCATGCGTCGCTATTACCTTCTCCAACTTCGGGATTATCTCAGCGGCACTTAGTGTGTTCACAATCTCAATCTCTGGATATTTGGAGTAGTCGTCGATAGCCACGAAGGTATGTCTTCCATCCGGCAGGCTTCCAAAATCGAGACTGACGCTCAGCCATGGACGAGGGGGCCTTGGTTCTGTAATCACAGGAGCAGGTTTGGGGCTTCCCCCGGTCACCTGACACCACTGGCACTCACAGACGGCGGCCTCCACAAACTCATCCATCAATGGAAACCACACTTTGGTTCGCTGTCGCGACTTGGTTTTGACCATTCCTTGATGTCCACTATGGGCCAGTTGAATGACCCTGTCGGTCAATGAGGAAGGAATTACCAGCCGGTGTCCTCGCATGAGACATCCTGTGGTGTCTTCCGCCAATTCTTCACGAACGTGATACAAACTCTCCAATATTCTGCGGGCCTCCTCTGTGAGTATTTTCCATTCTTCTCTGGCTTTGTGCCAGTTGCCGTGCTTCACCGCCTGCTTGACTCTTTGCAGGCACTCATCCTTGTCGGTTTCATTCTTCAGATCATTCATTGAGAGAGGAATGGGACAGGATCTTTCCGTGACGCATCAGACATATTCCTCCATGTCTGCAGCATCCTCTTCCTCTTGAGCCGTGGCACTCCTAGGATGTCTTGACAAATAATCTGTGGGATTACGGCTCCCAGGCTGGTATTCAATCCGACAGTTATAGTTCTGCAGTTGCAGCATCCATTTCTCTATCCTCGGCGGTGGTTTTGAAGAGGTGCCGGAGAACAGAGGCAGAAGGGGTTTGTGGTCGGTGGCTACCACAAACGGTTTGCCGTAGACGTAAAGGTGGAAGTGGCGACACCCCCAGTGGATCGCAATGGCCTCCTTTTCAATCTGGGAGTACCGCTGCTCGGTGTCAGTGAGCGAGCGGCTGGCGAAGGCCACCGGGGCCCAGTCCTCTTCCACTGTGCGGCGCTGCATGAGTACTGCGCCCAGTCCCTTTGGGCCTGCGTCAACTGCAACCAGCGTGAGCGTCTGTGGGTCAAAGAAAGCCAGAGTGGTGGCGTCGGATAGGGCATCTTTAATGTCCTGGAATGCCTTGGCTTGTGGTTCTCCCCATACCCATGGGACTGAGTCCTTGGTGAGATCCCTCAGGGGCTGGGAGAGGGTTGTGAGGTCTCTGATGAAGCGCCCGCAGTAATTCACCATGCCAAGAAAGCTGCGGACTTCCGTGACATTGACTGGGGCAGGTGCATTCTTGATGTCTCTGACCTTGTCGGGGTCCGGGTTTACCCCCTCAGCCGAGAAGGTGTATCTGAAGAACTGCAATTTATTCTTGAGAAATTCGCATTTTTCTCTGTGCAGCGTTAGTCCCGCATCTTTGATTCTCTGGAGAACTTGCACCAGGCGGGAGTGGTGCTCCAGGATGGACTTGGCATGCACCATGATGTCATCACTCACGTTGATGACTCCAGGAATGTCCATGATCAGTTCGTGGATTACATTCTGGAACACTTCGGCGGCGCTCGATATTCCGAAGCTCAGACGGGTGTACGTGCGAAGTCCTACATGAGTGGAGAAGGTCGTAATATTCCTGGACGCCTGATCAAGGACTAGTTGGTGGTATCCCGATCGCAGATCGAGCTTCGAGAACCAGCACGCCCCTTCCATCTCTCCGATCAAGTCATCAATAGTCGGGGTGATGTGTCGCTCTCTTTTGATGGCTGCATTCGGCAATCTCATGTCGACACATATCCTAACGGCTCCGGGTTGCTTCAGTTTTCGAGCGACGACAATTGGGGAAACCAAAGGCGTGGGACCAGACACCTTCTCGATTATGCCCGCCTGCTCCAGCTTGAGCAGCTCCTGCTCCACCAACGGGCATAGATGAAAAGCCACACGTCGGTGTTGCAGGGCTACGGGTTGCACTGTGTGGTCAATATGAAGGTGTATTTCCTTTCCTCTGTATTTTCCGATGCCCTCGAAGACCGATGCAAATTCCGTGAGTATGTGCTGGATTGACTCTTGGTGGATCCCGAATGCAAATGACACGATACCTAGATCCTCTGCTGCTCGACATCCCAGAAGCATGCCTTGTCCATCCTTGGTGACATACACCATGGTGGTGACTGACTTGTTCTCGTGGGTCACTGTAGTCTTGAACTTTCCTTTCATTTCCAGCGGCTTGTCCTGTCCATAAGCGAAGACCGTGATTTTGGTGGGCTGTAGAGTGGGTGCCGGGTGCATAGATTTGTAGAGAGCGGCTGCCATTATGTTGATGGTGGCTCCGGTGTCCACGACAGCCGTAATATCTTGTGCTCCCACCTGAATGCGGCATTGGGGCAGACGCCTGCTCCTGTTTGACGCGGCTCCGATCATGTGCACCTTGTGTACCGCCTTTTCTTCCTCTTCATCGTCGTCCATGTCACTTGATTCACCACCACCCTCGGGTACTGCATTGACTGCTTGCTTGGGCTTTCTGTACTGTTTGGAGCGGCACACCTTTTCAAAATGGTTGAATCGGCCGCAGCAGGTGCATTTCTTGCCCTTCGCTGGACAATCCGCTGCTTTGTGAGGTGGGCCACCACAATACCCACAGTATCGCTGAGCCCCTTGCGGACCGCTGGTGAACGGCTTTTTATTGCGACGGTCTGCCGGTTTCGTCGTAACCGCATTTACCGGTTCCGCTTTGACGGGTGACTGCAGTGCCGCCTCCATGTGCGCTGCCCTGGCTTTGGACAGCTCTTTCGTACGTCCAAGGGTTAAAATGTCCGCTAGTGGCTTGCCTGATTCTTCCAATATCCGTTCGCGAAGCTTCGCCGAGGCACACCCTTGGATAATTTGCCCCCTGATCTCCTCTGTCTCATCTCTAAACCCACACGTGGACGCCAGGAGTTTGAGCCTGGCATGGAATGTGTCGAGTGATTCGTCAGGCAGTTGTCTGGCTTGACGAAAGATGAAGCGCTCGTTGTCCTGGTTGGCCATAGGTTCGAAATGGCCTGTGAGCGCATTGATGTGGGTATGGTGAGTCTTGGGCGTCGCCTCCACGAGTGTCTTTGAAATGCGGTGAATGTCCTTCCCTCCTAGGTGAAGTAACATGGCCCTCTTCTGGTCTTTGTGTACCTTCGTAGCCTCAAAGAATATGATGAGGCGTTCCACCCATTCCTTCCATCTGGAAGCCTGGGCAGATGGAGATCCCTCCACTACGAACGGCTCAATTGGGGGGATGGTAGACATGGTGAGCCTTCCCCAGGGCAGTGTGTTGCGGTAATGTGATGCTGCGCCTCACAAAGTTTTCCTTTCCTGGATGAAATGTGGGTTAGGCCGAGAATACTACTGCCGGCTCAAATCCTGTCACTGTGTGCAGGCCAACTGCTCACTCGCAGCACTGGTAGGCTGACCAGGATGGCTGAGAACACAGTGGGGCCAGTAATACTGCTGCCAGGGTCAATTTGAAACTGGTTGCCTCCTTGCAGCACTTTCAGGCGCCTCTGGACCACTGGGGATAGCGCCCCGTGTGTAAGCGCTGTAGCGCGGCCTTCCGAATCCCTTCTTTCTGTCCGGAGCCACTGCGCATGCGCGCGGCCTTCCAAGCCGCGCGGCCGCGGAGCGCAACGTCAGCGCCTGCGGGGACCAAGTGATTGACAATCCACCGCAGCGCGTGGAGAACAGCGCTCGCCCCAGCAGCGGGGATGCTTCTGACCTGATGTGCCACAGATTCCTCCCGCGTCGGGCGCCGGCAGCCGGATCCAGGGGCACGAGCACCGCGGGGCCTTCACCAACCGCGCGCGGCCGCCCCCGTACAGGAACACGACGGGAACACGCCCGCCCTCGTCGCCAGTGTTATGTCATGCCAAGGGACCTCGGCACTAACGGGATGGCACCCTGGGGTTCTGCAGCTGGGCCTACGGAAATCACGACACGGAGCCAGGTGTGTTACTTGCAATGGCTACCGCGTACACGCGTCTACTGACGTCACGTGCGCGGTATGCATTTTTATTGAAAAGCTATCACGTGACCGGGACCATACCATACGGCCCAGTCACAGGAGGGGTGCACCAGCAGATTCCCCGCTGGGAGTGTGTGCATGGGGGCGCCCTCACAGTCGCCGCTGTTTCATCACAACTGCGACATAACACCCGCCCTCACTTGGAGGTGCGTGCCCGTGACGACTCCTTTCACCTCCTCAGCATCAATATGTCTGGGTAGGTTTCCCTGATTCCTAAAGGATGCGCTCTTGCAGCTCGTTAGATCTGCACCCTTGGATTGTGTGGGCTCGTAGGTCTTCTGCCTCGTTGGAGAATGGTCACGTGCTTGGCAGTCCCTTTAGCCTCGCATGGAAGGCATCCAGGGATTCTTCCGGCTCTTCACGCGCCTGATGAAAGATGAATCTCTCCTGGAAGGGGTTTGCCATGGGCTCCAAATGAGTGTTCATGGCCGGAACCATGGTGGTGGCAGGGCTTTAAGTGGGCCGGGTCTAAAAAGCAAGTGCTGAGACGGGTCCCTTTCGGCTCTCCATTTCTGCCCTCACCCTCCAACTGAAAAAAAAATCTTAACTCTGAAGCAGGGCCACCCTTCACTGCCTTTGATGTATCTTTAAAGGGACTCCTTAAAGTTCTTTCACAGTCTTATCATTTCAGAACTGAAGCATTTTAACTATATGTTGCTGGTATATCTTATGCAACTAACAACCATTGACAAAACCAATAGTCCTGGCTTGCTGTAGGTGTAATGTTACTTGTTGTATTATATATCTGGATGCAATGACAGAAAAAAGTAGCAAAATAACAGGCGGGCGGCACATAATGCTGAGCAGAGATTTATAACTTGGGTGTTTTAAGCCACACCCTTAATTATATAGGCCACGCCCCTTTGAGAGAACCCCTCCCCTAGTTTTTTCATCTCACTTAAAGCCCTGTATGGTGGTATAGGTGTATGGAGGCCCGGCTTCTTGGAGCGTGCGTGATAACCTATATATCTCGCCTCCTGCCAGATGGAGCAGTAGCGCCCTTTTTCATTCTTCTTCTACATCTGTGGCTGTAAAGATTTATGCTTTCTACGCACACCTTCCATTTAGGTGCTTGTGCAGAAGGAGTACCCTCAAAGACAAACGGTTCAATGGCTGAAAATAGACGGGGCCCTCCAGGGCCAGCTGGGTGTGGCCAGGAGCACTGCCCCCCCATCAAGCGGATTCTCAAGGTTTCTAGATGCCCCACAGGGTCGTGAGGTCGCCCTCCCCTGAAAGGGGGGGGGGGGACACTGCCACCTATGCCTCGGGTCTAGTTGTGCAGGGGTGCAACTAGACCAGAACCTTGGGGGGAGGGGCTAATACATCAGCCACAGTGGTGGTGCTATCACTTTACACAATGGGGGTAGACAAATCCACAAAGCAAATATGAGACCACACATGCCAATATATCTAGTTTTAATGTTCTGACACATGCAAACAGCATTTGTGTATGCCGTATTCTTGGTTTAGTGTTAGAGAAAAAGGGGCAAGCAAGTAACCCAGGGACCAGGGCCCAGACAATTATTAACAACAAAGTGGTCCCTAAGGGTGGGTAGCAAGCGCTATATAAATGCATAACAAGCACACACCAGGGTTGGCTTGCAGAGGCTCCTTGATCGGTTGTTCTTTTACACCATCTCAAACGATTTGGAACTAAATCTATCAAAGACAAGTGTACTCACCTATGGGTTAAGGAAATATCAAGGAGGTGGATGGCAGTTTAATGGAAAAAAGCATCGAAAGGGCCACCTCATACAAATATCTAGGGATCCACATGGACAGAAGGTGCACCTTCGCAAAACACAGGGAAGAGGTTGGAGTCAAAGCACTGACCATCCAGATAGCACTTACAAAACTTGCAAGGCAGTTATCCGGCTCAAGCCTGTCCCCCCAATAACTGTCTTGAAGGCCAAAATCTCCAATTACCTTACTTACGGTCAGGAGAACATGTTAGGGAAGGACAACAGTTTGGTGAATAAAATAACAACAAGGATTTTTAAGCAAGTGTTGAGCCTACCACAGTCTTCATCCCTGGCACAGATACGACTTGAGTTCGGCCTCCAAGATCAGCGAGCAGTTGGGGCCAGAGCATTTATCAAGCTGTGCAATAAGCTACGCTCGTCCAGGGAATCAAGCCTGGAGGCTATGCTGTGGCAGGAAATAACACTTGGTCAACAGGGTCGATCATATCTATGCTACCTAGATGATTCCTTGCAACTTGTGGAAGCAAAAGAAATTTGGGACACTAATCCATCTGAAAAATATTCATTTAAAAGAACGTCCGTTCCTGGTCTTGTCATTCGAACAGAGCACAACTGGCACATCGTAAACATGCTTGGATGGTTATATCAAGGTTTAAGCCATGGATTGAGGTCCCATATCCCTTTGTATACCTATGCAGTGTACTGGAAACAAAGATTTCCGGCTCTCAGAATGGGGGAATGGCCCCTACTGTATCACCTTCCCAGCTGGTACTGTATAAACGATAACACAATGTGCAGGGGGTACAGGAGTAGTGAGGAATCAATCGAGCACGTGGTATGTCTTTGCCCTGTATTCCTTAATGATGGAAAATCTTTGCTACGGGGCGAATGGAACAAGCTTGGCGTTCGCTCCTGCCGACAAGCCATCCTTACATCCATGAACCCAGAGAACCAGATTCTTAACATCCGGTTCACCAAGCTTGTTACAAGAGCGGCAAAAAGGCTTACTCAATGCGAGAGCCAGTGAGCCAATAATTACCAGCCAGCACTGGGCCGCTCTAATTCCATAAAAATGCTAACTTGCACATCCTTCAGTACCCTTCGTAGTTGACCTGTATAATGCAAGCGGGATTGCTAGTAGGTTGTTAGTAAAGACTAGAGTTATGCTCCTTCTTTTTAGTATGTGTTAAAAACCAAAAAATTATTACTGCCTTTTAACTGTAACGCAATTGAAGCATTTTTTTGGTTTAGAACTAACCCTGTGAAGCAGTCTCACCTGATGTAGAATTAACTTAGAGAGCCTACGAGACTTTAATAGGTGCTGATCAGGTTTTATGCAATTATTATTGTTGAATATCATAAGCTTCTATTAACTGCTATCATACATGATACCTTTAATGACCTAAGGGCCGTATTTGGGATTCTATAGATTGCGAGGAAATCACGTAATATGAATTTAGAAATTAGTGAATTTCTTTTTTATTCTTTTTATCGTGTGTAAACCTCTTAACTATTAATTCATACACGTTTTAGTATTTGTGCGTTAATATTGTAATGATTTTTATTAATCAAACAATAAACTTAAATTGGAAATTGGCATAACATGTAATCTAATTTGTTATTTTGAGCCTTCTTTACTTGGTAGTACTCAGGTTTCATACATAGAACAGCCCCGATTCAGGTAGGAATCTCCTGATTTGTCAAGTCAAAAATGGCTTTATTTTACCTGTCTCCTACCTAAAACTGTCTCAATTTCAATGTTTGTTAATCGGGGAAATGCATTTCCTGATTGTTGTTTTTGAAATGTCCTGCTTTCCAGCTGTAAAATGTTGGCAAGTATGCCTCAGCACCTTGAGACCCTCTCGGGTGAGTAGCTGCGCTTTACAAACCCCTTATTGATTGATTGATAGGGTATGCTTTAGGTTAGGAGAGGGCGGAGTTTGCCTTTTGTGGTAAACTACTTCTCTACCATTCCCCTCTGTACTGCTCTGTTGGAATGCACCATGACATCATAGAATGCCTGAGTGCCTCTCTGTGTTTAGAGTGTCAGTTGGTTAACCCAGGCTGAGCGGCTAGGAGCCTGCTCCTGGTGGGGCTACGCTTCATCTACTCTTTACCTTCTACTCATCTATCCTGGAACTAAGCTACAATAAAGATATCCTGTTTATACACCCGGCCTGTGTATCTTCCATTTACGACATTTTGGCGACGATCTTGAAGAACCTATGCGTGGAGTAAGGAAGGCCCTGTACAAAGGAACTAAGGAACCAAGAGTCTAAAAGTTTAAGGAAAAGGAAACCAAGACATTGAAACCTTGAAGAAACGCCCTGGTTAGCCCCACCAGTGTCCCCTACCACCTGGACAGCCTACAACCTGGGCGTTTCACCTTCTACCACCAGTCTGCAAACAGTTACTGTGGTGATTACTGACATCCTGCTGCCTTGGAAGTGTGACTCCTGCCCTGCTGTCCTTACTACAGTCGTGAGACAGGCTACTGATTTGGGTTGGCATTAACAACTGGTACTTGGGAATTGGCACCAGCGACGTGTGCTGGGGAAAACCGGCACCCCTGTGAGGCGTTACACTTGGAAAAATAGGCAGAGGCTGTTGGTTTAAGCCTGTGGAGAGAGGCTACTCAAGTAATTGCTGAGGATCCTGAATTGTTTACTCCTCGGCACTCCAGAGCAAAGGGAGCTACGCGTTGTGGGGAAAATCGGCACCGCTCACATACTTCAGTTAGAGACTACTTTCGCGGTATTATTCACTAACTGTGAGTACCTTTTTGCCCATTTTGTTGTCCTAAGTGGTTACGGTTGCACCATGGCTGTTGAACCGTTGTCACCCATTCAAACTTGTCACGAGCTGTGCACTGCCTGCGTATACAAGTTGGAGCGCGCGCAGCCTTACCCGATTACAGTTCTTCTGGGATGTCTCCATTCGATTTTCATGACGTCTGCTGCCTGGCAAAGTTTCCTGCTGTTATGGACGTTTGGGCAGCACGAACGTGCCGAGAGCCACCCGGTGCAGCCTACGCTGCGTGCCGCCATCTTATGTTTGGAGTCTCCAGAGATCATATGCACCTTCCAGCTTGGTACACCTTATGCCAACCACGTCTTGTTCGTTGCGGACAATAAAGTTTATTAGAACGTCGTCGTCATGCCGCATTGAGACATTCTAGTGCTTCCGTCACTTTCTCCTCAGTAAGACTTGCCCTTGTGCGGTGCCCTGAGGCGGCGTCCTCCTTCAGTCAAGAGCCATGGCATGGGGCATTTCGTTAGAGCGGTTGGTGATTTTCTTGCTCCGCTGCATCTACAGTTTTTCTTCTTGGTGAACTGCCGGTTTCCCCTCATCACCACGCGCAAAGGGTCAATAACTGCGCTCATGAAGTCTACTGCTTAAATAGCTGGTTGGCGACATCTTCACCAAACCTCTTAACAAGGACTTCACGTCGGGCTGAAGACCTCGGGTGAGAGACCGCTCACCGGAGCTCGAGACTTTCTTTTCATTATATTGCTGGTCATTATAATGCATGTCTCATTTTAGTGTCCGTGCCCTTAGGTCGTAGTTTGTTTATAGGGTTCATATCAGTCGTAGGGCAGCCCTCCTCCCAGTTTATACTGCACTGTGTACCCATCTTTGGGGAGGTCATGGGGGTGGTGAACCCTGTCCTGAGGAGGTTTAGTGGGTGGTAGCTGTTTCCCATTCAGGATATGGTGCCCTTTGTACCAATTTTTACATTGTTTATGCATGTGGCGTACTTTGTCATGGTGAGGTTGTGGGTGCAGTCAGTAACTTAATTCAGTTTTTTTTTAGGGTGATGCTTACCCTGCTGTACCCAGTTTTTGTTTCCTAGGGTGTTGTGTTACCCTACGGTGTACCCTTTATTGGGGAGGTTGTTGGGCCAGTCAATGCCCAATTTTTGGTTTCCTAAGGTGTTGTGTTACCCTACGGTGTACCCTTTATGGGGGAGGTTGTTGGGCCAGTCAATGCCCAATTTTTGGTTTCCTAGGGTGTTGTGTTACCCTACGGTGTACCCTTTATGGGGGAGGTGGTTGGGCCAGTCAATGCCCAGTTTTTGTTTCCTAGGGTGTTGTTTTACCCTATGGTGTACCCTTCATTGGGGAGGTTGTTGGGCCAGTCAATGCCCAATTTTTGCTTCCTGGGGTGTTGTTTTACCCTATGGTGTACCCTTCATTGGGGAGGTTGTGGGGCCAGTCTATGCCCAATTTTTGTTTTCTAAGGTGATTACCATAACTTTTGTTTTCTAAGGTGATTACTCTGTGGTGTACCCTACCTAGGGGAGGTTGTGTAATTTTCCAGGGTCAGTACCCTGCGTTGTTCCCCATTTTTGGTGGATGTTGTTTGGTCAGTTCCTAGGGTTACTACTCATGGGGCATCATTTCATGTGGACACTATGCTCCTGTCGAAGTCCACCTGCTTGGAACTCGTGGCCAAGGGTTTCATGTTCGTAGGACTTTGAGTGAGAAGCTTCTCTCTAGTGTTTAGACCTCTCCCGCTACTCTTAACTGACCTTTTATCCTAGTTTTCAAGTGTCAGTATGCCTTCTACCTTAATTAGGGGAACTTTTGTCCTTTCCAGAGCGTTTTCTCTCTGGTGTATCTTTCTTGTGGAGGTTGCACTCTTCTGGTTATCTAGGGTGAATACTTCCCCTGTTGTACCATGGGGATGTTGTTTTTCTCTCAAGGGTCAGTGTCAAAACCCACTTTTGTTTACCAGGGTTACTACCCTGTGGTGTACCCGCGTATGGGGAGGTAGTGGGTGTGACCACCCTTCTCTGTTGCAGTGGTTTTTTCCATCTAAGCCTTGCTTTGTTTTTCCCTAAGGGAGGGGGATGGGGCGTGTATTAATGATATTTGCAATTTTAATACATTCAATGATGTTTTGCATTTTAATGCATTTCTTTTCATGCCTGTGTTATTCCCGATACCTCATGTACTACACCATAAGATATTTGCATCTCAATGTGTTCATTTCATGCTCACGTTATTTCTGAGGTATCTCATTTGTCTTTCTCCTTATTTCTGCTGTTGTTCCCCAAGGAAGGAGGATGTGTGGTAAACTACTTCTCTACCATTCCCCTCTGTACTGCTCTGTTGGAATGCACCATGACATCATAGAATGCCTGAGTGCCTCTCTGTGTTTAGAGTGTCAGTTGGTTAACCCAGGCTGAGCGGCTAGGAGCCTGCTCCTGGTGGGGCTACGCTTCATCTACTCTTTACCTTCTACTCATCTATCCTGGAACTAAGCTACAATAAAGATATCCTGTTTATACACCCGGCCTGTGTATCTTCCATTTACGACACCTTTCAAGTGCACAGGCGCTATCATCCCAGTGCAAATGGGCAAACATTGTCTCTCCTTTAAACAATGTGAAATGCTCAAAAGGTATTGCCCAGCGCAGCAGTCAGAGTCCCCACCATGGGGTCTGTGCCCTAGGGTATTGTGAAATACCAGTGGACACCACCCTCTCCTTTGATGGCACTTCCCAAGCAGCAGGAGGAGCTGAATATGCCTATCTTAGAAAAGAAAATCTTTTGCTCTGGCGCCTGTTTCTCGAGCAGTGCTCTGTGGCTGGCCAGGGGTGGTGGCGGCCGATGGACCACTTGTTCTCGGGGCAGGGGATGGTGGTAGTCAACAGACATGACTCCCGCCACCCCCAAAAACAATGCCGCCTGTGGCAGACCACTCCCTGGACCCCCCAGCTACGCCACTGCCAGTGACAAGCACCCACAAGCTGCATTACGGTATACGGCACACAACAGGGGGGGCTGAAGTTCTTTTAGCATAATGGGAATTGCGCGCTTGCCAGCCCACACTGGTAGCTTGGCACCGCAAGGCCAGTTGACCCCAGATCACTGCACTGCAGGCCTCTTGGCATAGCAAGGCCATACAGTAGCCATACCAGGCAAGGGGAGTCCCTACACACCAAGCGGCCATCATTGTCACCAACTGTTGATGCCACTGGAGCCAGCATAAATAAGCACGTACACACTTTGCTGGATTCTTACCTACTGCCCCCCAGAACAAAGGCAGATATTTAATAGGCTCCCGGCGTCAGTGCCAGGATGAACCAAAAATGCCCCAGCTGCGGGGCATCACAGTAATCATCCAAACTACTCCCCCTCCCCTCTCCAGGAGTGTGAACCCGGACATCACAGATAGGATGATACTACAGCAGAATCCTGGCAGTCCAAATAGCGGAGTAAGTTTTTACCCTAAGACTTTTAACTGTTTTAGACAGCAGAAGACAAAGACTGCCGGAAACAGGCCAGAAGGAGGTTTCCATGCCTGCTGGTCAGTGCCTGAGATCAGAATCTCAGTTTGTCTATAGTGTGCTTGAGCCAGCGCTGGCTCATTCATGTGTGGACGGCTGTAAGGAAATTCTGGAGATGAGAAGGGTTTATGTGTTAGAACTGAGTTCAAATAGTAACAAAGTGTTGTCTGCGTAAGTGTATTTAGTCCATGGTAATGGGCAATGGCAGCTTAAGGCTCCATATAAACATTAAACGGGTAGGGCGAAAGGGAGGAGCCTTTAGGGACACCACATGTTAACTGTTTGGAAGATCACAGGTTTTGTTGACATCTGCCTGAAAGAAGCACAGTAAACCCGTTTAATACTGACCAGCCGATGCCCCTGTTGTGGAGGTGTTTTATAAGGATGGCATGGTCAATGGTATCAATTGCAGTGGAAAGGGCAAGTAAAACTACGGCAGATGTAATGCTTTCTTCTGCTTCTAGGCAGCGATAGTCTAGGCCAGGAAAGCAAGTTCAGTGCTCCAGTTTGGGCAGAAGCTAATCTGGAAAGCTTCCAAGATGTTATCAGCTTTGAGAAAATTGTTGAGTTGTATTGCCACATACGCCTCTAGTGTGACTAATAGAATGGTAATTTGAAGCTAAAAGAGGATCGCAGTTGGCCTTTTTCAGCAGTGTGTGTTCAACAATGCCTTCTTGTGGAAGTTCCAGGAGAATGTACATCTTTAAGGAAGCATTAATGATGTCCTGTAGGGCGCTTGAGACGAAATCTCCTAGTTCAATAGAAGTTTAATAGGAGAATTTGCATTGCTTCATTAATGAGAGTGCATAAGCTCTAAGTCACTCCACTTTTGTGAGGGTTGAGATGAGAGTATAACCTTTGTTACTTTTGAAGAAGCAGTACTGGCAATGGAATTTCTGATTTATGAGATTTTAGTTAAATGGAAATCACCCGTCCTAATTCTTCACAAAAAAAGGTGTTTGTGACGAGAGGGCAGGATGTTTTTTTGGGGGGATACGTTTTTATTAGTTTTTCTGAGACATGCATCTCCCAAATGCACATTATTTCCATATATAGAAGCATGATAATGTTTCCACTCATCGCTGCACAGGTATCCCTGCGGAAGAGTTTGGTACTGTTATCATATATTGTATAATTACACATACGGATATACATTGGTGTTTACAACTTAGGGTGTGGGCTACACAAGTTTTACAGTTTTGCATGACATATCCATTATAACAACAATATACTCAAGAGGGTCGAGTGTGGCATATGGGGAGACATTCAGTTTGGTCTCTATGGCAGTGACATATGACCTCCAATCAGGAGTATGTATCGTGCTTGCTTGGTTCGAGCACCTATACTTGGCAATTTGTTTTTCTGCCGTAAGGGCTCTGAGCAGGTCTTGTCGCCAGTCTGTCATGGGGGCGGTGGGTAAGCGCGCCTTCCAACACATCGCCAGTCTACGCTTGGCAGTCACCATAGCTAAGTCTAAAAATGTATTTGGTGGTTTAAGTTTAGGTGTGCGCTTTGTTGATGGAGCAAGAACTCACAATGAGACTTGCTCGTAAGCAATCCTCTCAGTATTAATTTATTAAACTTTGTAATGTCTTTACTAACCAATGCACACATGAACACTATCCTAGAGAAGCTTGCCTATGTGTTTAAAACTAACAAGTAACGCTTGTCTAAATCTAAAATGGCCGCTAAGCGTGGGAATTTCATTGCGCATGTGTCAACCATATCACGTGGTATGACGTTTTTCTTTGCTTGGAGGGAAATCTTTGCTTCTGCGCAGTGTGTATTAAGATGGCTGCTTAATGTTTTCACGTGCTAAAGCTTGCGCATACGCTGCAATTAAAGCTGTGGTATTCTAATGCTATTAATGCGGGATAGATTTTATAATTAAATGGGAATAGAGTAGACAAGGTGGGCATACAGTGAAATCATTTATTTGTGATTTTAATATTTCCTTCTTTGACTTTTATTAGTTCGAAAATGGGCCTGTGGTGGTTGAACTGCAGCTCGAGAGACATTGGTTCTGCACATGCGCCCTGAAAGGCTGACCAGAGGAAGCGATGAAGTCAACTTGGAAGCCCTCCAAGGTCGCAAAGCCTGGTTCACAAGTTCATCTGAAATGTACCAAAAGTCGATACAAATGTATACAAAATGTATTGCGGAATCAATGGGAAACGGGTGGGAAATAAAGCAAATGTATTAATTGTGATGGGCGGTATTTTAAAACAATGGGCTTAAAGAAATTGAACTAAATTGACATGGTGTGAGGATCAACCCCCTGTCCCCGTCCAATCAGAAGTAGTGGGCCCATAATTTTGAAACATTAATGGGAGGCACCTGGGTGTAGAAGGGTATAATAGGTATAGATTAGTTAATTAGTTGAGCGATGCTACATTCATTGATCCAGACGCTGATGCAGAGCAGAACTAGGCTGACTCGCTGTCCAGAGAGGTCCTGAGGTGGGGGCGGCGGAATCCATTAGAAGGAAGACACGGAAGAACTCGAGGAGGAGCGAAGTGTCAGAGAGGGGAACGACGCAGGCGTCGTTGATAGAGAGGTCACCTGTCCTGAACCTGGTCCGGAGGTCTTTGATCTTCATCCTTTCTGGGACCGATCTTTTCCAACTCCTTGGCCAAGGGGTTTGGTTTCTCGCACCTTTAGGTAAATATAAATGCAACCTTTAGCTGTGCTGCTGTCTCTATCTTCTTCTTTCTGAGGAACCGTCATTGATCGATAATTGATTATTATGCTTCATCCTTGATATACGATTAAGTATCATGTGGTTCTGTATTTTACTCTGCTAAAACTTTAGATAAACATTTTAAAACTTCTTGACTCAGTGATTATTTAGAAATTATGAATTGTAATGAATGTCACTCATTTTAAACTTCCCAATTAGCAAAGGGTCCATTGGTAAGTCATTACTCTTCAAATCAGAAAAGTAATTGGTAGCAGGGATATTGATAAAGAGTACAACTGACCCACCAGCGGAAATTGCTAGCGTAGTATGAATGAATGGGCCCAGGTGAGTATTCGGTGTATAAATGCTTGTTGCTAGTAACCCGCTGGATCAGTTTTCTGGTAGCAGAGGATGGTTATGGTTGTACTTTGTTAATTGGGTAATGAGAATTTTATTTTTATAAACTAACATCCGTTTGTTCAAAAGTTTTGTTTTATGTTGTCCAGAATTCCCCGGGGAAAATTGAATAGCGGATGGTAAGTGGAAGCCATACTGCAGTGAGGTTATCTGTCAGGCAGAAATAGTACTGAAAAGTTAAGCAAGACTATCAGTACTCGTTAGGGACTCTGTGTGTGTGAGTGACAGCAAAGGAATACGCTGGTGAAAATTTGATGTTATATCACCTAGAAAGGGTAACATTGAAGAAGTAGCAGGTATTTCTGAAGCTTACGTGAAGAGTAAATGGAAGGGTTTTACTCGTAGTGTATGTTTAGTAAACGGAAAGGTTTTACTAAGTGTGAGAGAAACTATCCTTTTCAATTAGCGAAACTGACACGATAGCGAATGTTTTTATGTTGTTACTGAATATTAAATAAGAAGTACAAAGAAAATAAAGTGTTTTCGTATGATTTTGTAAAGGGAGGGTCAGCTGCCGGAGAGGAAGCTGACATCACAAAACGCCGCGCTGGGATTGGTTGAAACCACAGGCGTGGAAAGACTTTTGTAAAGGAGGGGTCAGTAGTCAGGAGTAATACTGACGTCACAGGTGTCGCGCTGGGATTGGTCGAAACAGCGAGGGTCAGAGAAGTGCAAATTGTAAAGGAGGGGTTGTCAGACAAACATCACTAAAAGGCCGCGCTAGGATTGGTTCAGAGACAAATGTTAGTTGGAATTTAATTGGTTGGTAGGATAGAAGTCGAAATCTTAGTGGATAGTGGGAGATATATGTGGAAACGTGATCCGACCTTAACAGGAACCCGTCCAGACAAGAGATTCTTAGGATTTGCAGAATATAATTCGATACATAGATATTTACCCAAAATGTATGGAGAAAAGAGAAAAATTTCATTTCTACAGAAGGTTAAAAATTATTTTAAGAAAGATAAACCCATCAAAACTAGAGAAGGAATTATTATTCCACCAGCAAAACGCCCGCTTCATCCATGATGATGGAGAGAGGTTATCATACTTGCGCATGGTTAGAAAATTGGATAGAATATACCAAAAATGATGGAATATTAGCATTCCCAGAGAATGGCACTTTCAATGGGAGAATTCTTCAAAATTTGAGATTGAGGATGAATGACTTAGAACCCAGACCTAGATTAACTCAATACGAAGCCTTAGAAGAATGGGAAACAGAGGCATTCGAACGTGACCGAGCAAGAAGCAGTAGGGGTTATCGGGGATTTTTCCCTAGATACCAAAATGAGTCAAGGGACGGTCAAATGAAGCAGTGGAGAAGAGCGATGCTTACAGAAGGTTTGTATCCAATATTAATGGCAGAAGACTCGTTAGGGAGTAAATGTACAGAAAAGACAAAACATTTGACAGGGCTTGGAGACTCTGAAGACGAATTTATGGAAGAGATATTAAAGAATCCACCACCATATCAGGAAGGGACAAGTGGATGTACACCAAGTGCACCACTTTTAAAGACACCATTAGTACCGCAAGTATTACATAATCCACAAGTTAATAGGGTACTTCAGGATAAAGAGAAGGAAGCTATAGACAGAAACAGAGCAGAATTGATACAGAAAATAACAATTAAATGTACATCCTGATTCCCTGACCATACCTGTAACGATTGGTCCAGTAGTTCCACTATATGGTAACAAAGAAAATTACCCGAAACCATTAGTGATGCCTACACCTGTAGAAATTCCTAAACCTGAACCTGTAATAATTGATGATCAAATCAGTGATTGTGAATCTATGATATCCTTAATGGTTTTACCTATTCAAGGATCTGTAAATAGCACTCCTAGAAGAATAACTCCTGGTTGCTCCAAAAATGTAAATATAGTAACATCATCTGGAACTAAGAGTGCCACAGTAGTTACACCAGAAGACTTAGAGAGATGGGCACAAGGATCAGACAGAGTTCACCCCCAAAGATCATAGATATCTACAAATTAAAAGTCGAGTTAGAAGAAATGATAGCAGGAAATGTGGGAGTAGATCGTTTAAACACTTACGATGAAGAACTATTGTTCGTCTGCAGAAGCATAACTAGAAATGTAAAGATATTTCATGAAAAATTATCAGATTTGGCTTTGCAGATGGGGATTGAAATAGGGAAGTCAAAGGTGTTACAGAAACCCTATAGAGCAGATTTTTCTGACAAGGATTTAGAAAATATGAATATCTCTGGTCGAAAACTACAAGTAAAGGAATTAATGTCAGTTTTACAGAAATGGGGAGATCTAGATAAATGGAAAAATAGATGGACAAAGAAAAAGGAAGAGGCACGGTACAGTAGAACAACTTCTGAATATTTATTGAAAGAAACAGGGAAAGCAGATCAGATGTACCCGATGCGAGAAGTACCTGGAGGAGGTTATGTACATGTCCCATGGAGTAGACAGGATATTTTGTCATTTACAAATGATTTCCCCAAGTTGAGAGAAAAGCCAATTGAATGGTACAAGCAGGTTGAGAGGTTTGTGAAAGTGTCAAAGGTATTGTTGAAGGATTTGGATGGTTTGTTCGACATAGTGGTACCTGCCGATTTGTGGACAGATTGTAAAATCACAGTTGATTGGCCGAGTGAAGAGTATCCTAGAGATCCAAAGACAGGTGCCCCATCAAGTGATGTAATGAAAAAGTATCAGCAGGTAATAACTTACTTGAAAGGGAAAATACCACCAAAAGAAACGGATTGGGTGAAAATAGACCGAACTACCCAAGAAGCAAGTGAATCGGTACATGCCTATTATGAACGTTTATTGCAGGTATTTAAACAGTATAGTGGATTTGAGGACATTGGAGATAAAAACATGAGTCAGTTTGTTTACCGATTTGTTTATGGATTGAAACCAGAGATTTGTCAGATGATTAAGCAGCACATGTTGTGCTGGCAAGGGAAACCCATTGATGAAATTTTGAAATATGCGAAATATTGTGGAGACGACATTGAGGATAGGCACAAGAAACTACAAGAGAAAGTGATGTGAGCTCAAGTGAAAATGGCTGAGCGACAGGGAATTAATTTGGATAATCCAACTGATAATCAGGGAAAAGATTCTGGAACAAATGGTGACACAGGAAATGGTGGTAAAGTGAGAGGACGAATGAGTAGAGAAGAGGCTAAAAAGAAATTTCCTTGTCATGGATGCGGAAAGTTGGGGCATTGGAAGGATGAAATTAAAAAGATTCGAAATAATAATGGCCCAAATCATAATTTAAATCCACTGACGCAGAATGACTCACAGCAGGGTGTAAATCCTCAGAGTCAGTTACCACCTGCACCTATACAGGGTAATGTAAGCAGAGCAAAGCACGGTACAGACGTCGGATATCAAGGAGGAAGTGGTAAGAATGATTATGTAACTTCACAATTTCTTTTACAGGATGACTTTTGTTCATATAATCAATGACGGTGCCTAGGAAAGGGGAAGAAGGAGTGCGTACTTGGCGCATCCTTGCCGGTAGACCAGTCAGGTCCATATGTTGAAGGGAAAGTAAGAGGTAACGATATCACTTTCCTTTTGGACACTGGTGCCACCAGGTCTACTGTGAGAACAGCAGACATCCCAGATCTTCCTCTCTCGGGAGAAGCTATCCAAGTTGTGGGTGTAGCCAATCGTAAAATTAGAACACCTCTTACCGAACCAATGGAAGTAAAAATTGGAAATTTTAGAGAAATGCATCAGTTTGTAGTGTGTGATTCCAGTCCAGTAAATTTATTGGGCCGAGATTTGTTGTGCAAAATGAACTGCACAATTTTCTGCACACCGGATGGTGTTGCAGTTCAGACCCCGGATGAAGACCATGTATATAAAATTATGATTGCAAAGCAAGGTACAGAAGTAGATGAGATGTTCTCTTTGATAACAAAAGACGAGTTGCCAGAAGAATTAAGAACTACAGTAAATTCCATAGTATGGGATTTCACCGGGAAAGAAGTAGGACTAATGGCCAAAATAGACCCAGTAAAAGTCATTGTAAAAGAAGGTGCAATTTTTCCAAATACCAGACAGTACAAAATGAGTGCAGAAGTAAAGGCAGGAGTTATTGAGGAAATTAACAGGATGGTAAAACAAGGCATATTAAAAGAAGTAATGAGTAGCCCTTGTAATTCACCAATCATGGGTTTGAAGAAACCTAGTGGAAAGTATAGGATTGTTCAGGATTTACGCAAAATAAATAAGATTGTGGAACCTTGTTGTCCTATAGTGCCAAATCCTGCAGTAATCCTATACCAGATTCCCTGGAGTGCAGGATGGTTTACTGTGATTGACTTATGTCAAGCATTCTTTTCCATACCATTGCATCCAGATAGCCAGTATCTTTTTCATTTAAGTTTGAGAACAAAGTATATGTATGGAATCGTGTTCCTCAAGGGTATACAGAGTCCTTCCATCTTTAATTAAATATTGAAAAAGTGCTTAGAGAAGCTAGTGATGCCAGGAAGTTCAGTCTTAGTGCAGTATATAGATGATCTGCTAGTGGCATCTAACACTAGAGAGGACTGTGTTGTCGACTCCATTGCACTATTAAATCACTTGGCTGAAGAAGGGCATAAAGTTTCACCTGAAAAACTACAGTTTTGTACAACAGCAGTTAAATATCTAGGACACCAAATTGAGAGGGGAAAAAGAAGGATAACTTCCGAAAGAGTAAAATTAATCAAAAGAATGCAAATGCCTGTAACTCAAAGAGAAGTGAGAATGTTCCTTGGAATAGTGGGATATTGTCGGCAGTGGATAGTAGGGTTTTCTCTGCTAGCAAAACCATTGATTCAAATGACGAAAAAGAAGGCAAAGGACCCAGTTGAATGGGATGATGAGAGCGTAGGAGCTTTTGTAAAATTGAGAAGTGCTTTGTGTGAAGCACCTGCCCTAGGCATGCCTGATTATACAAGAGGATTCACATTATTCTGTCATGAGAGAGAAAATTGTGCACTTTCAGTCCTAACTCAGAGACATGGTTTGGACAGACGTCCTATAGCATACTTTTCTGCTACGTTGGATCCAGTGGCAGCAGCGTTGCCAGGTTGCTTAAAAGCAGTAGCTGCTACCTGTTTGAGCATTGAGCAAAGTGAATCAATTGTAATGGGACATCCAGTAAAAGTGTTTGTTCCACACTCAGTTGTGATTCTGCTGACAAGAACCAGAACTCAGCATCTTACTCCTAGTTGGCTGACTAAATATGAAAGAATAATTTTAGGTGCTGAAAATGTAACTATTGTCAGGTGCACAATTGTAAACCCTGCTACATTATTACCAGATCCGTATCATGAGGAAGTCAAAGACGATGAAGAGGAACATGATTGTTTACAAGTCACAGAATTGTGCACTAAACCGCGTCCTGATATACAGGAACTGCCCCTCAGAGACCCAGACAGGGAGCTGTTAGTTTACCATCTTCATGCCTTTGGCATGAACCGTCCACAAAGTGCAGCATATGCAGTATGCGAATTAACTGGAATAGTCGAAGCATCCTATTTACCAGGAGTCAAATCTGCACAAGTAGCTGAATTAATTGCTTTAATTAAAGCCTGCAAAATTGGGAGGAATCAGAAAATAACTATATTTACAGATAGTCAATATGGTTACGGGGTTGTGCATGATTTTGGCCAACTATGGATGCAGAGGGATTTCATGACTTCTTCAGGATCCCCTATTAAAAATGGACAGTTTGTAAAGGAACTGCTGGAAGCAATACAATCGCCAAAAGAATTGGCTGTGGTGAAGTGTGCCGCACACCAGTCAGGAGATGACTGGGTGGTAGTCGGTAACAGATATGCAGATTTGGTGGCTCAACACTGTGCCAAAAACAGGTTGTCAGTAAATAAAAGGGTTGAAAGGATGGGAATCAGCTGCCAACTTATGCTATATGCACCACCTGAAACATGGAATGATGTGAAAAGACTGCAAGATGATGCTGATGAGAATGAAAGAAATGCGTGGATTAAAATGGGATGTTCTCAAAGGGCAGATGACGATGTGTGGATTTATACCGATGGCAGACCAGTCATGCCCGACTGTCTGATTTCACAAATGGCCAGAATGTATCATGGAGACACACATGTAGGGAGAGATGCTATGATTAGGCTCTTCAGACAAAATTGGTACAATCCAAGGTTTAGGGCTGCAGCAGAGAGTCTTTGCCAGAGATGTTTAACTTGCCAAATGAATAATCCAGGAAGGAAAACAGTAATTGGTTTTGGAAAAATCGGAAAGGCAGAGGGTCCATTTGTGAGATTGCAGCTTGATTTTATTCAGTTACCACCATGTAGAGGACTGAAATATGTACTTGTCATAGTGTGTCTGTTTTCAAAGTGGGTGGAGGCTTACCCTACCAGAAGGAATGACAGTATTACAGTCGCAAAGTTGTTACTACGAGAACTCATTCCTAGGTTCGGTTTCCCAGTAACTTTGGAATCAGATGGAGGAGGGCACTTCAACAACGATGTGATCAGAATAATCTGTGAAGCATTCCAAATTGAGCAAAAATTGCACTGTGCATATCGCCCAGAGGCTTCTGGAGTGGTTGAACAAATAAATGGCACAATAAAATCCAGACTGGCAAAAATGTGTGCATCAACATCGTTAGATTGGCCGGATGCATTGCCACTTGTGTTAATGGGACTCAGAAGCATTCCCGATAGAAATACCGGATTGAGTCCGCATGAAATAATCATGGGAAGAGCAATGAGACAAGCACATGTTCCTACAAGTAAACTGCTGAATATAACTGATGATATGGTTCTGGATTATTGCAAAGGATTGGCTGACCTAGTGCGTTCTGTCTCTCACCAGGTTGGGGAAGACGCAGTTTCCAGGCAGCCTGAGCAAGAGCATGATCTGAATCCCGGAGACTGGGTGGTTGTGAAGCATCACACAAGAGAAACGTGTCTATCACCCAGGTGGGGCGAACCTTGTCAGGTTATACTAGTTACGAACACAGCAGTGAAATGTGCAGGATTGCCTAATTGGATTCATGTAAGCCACACCAAAAGGGTACCCGAGCCTGAAGAAGAAAATCCTCAGATAGCATCAATAACTGAGGAAGCTGAAGGTTGTCCAGCTGAAGAATCTCAAGTGAGAGATTTGAGAGAAGCTGAAGAAGAACAACCGAGCACAAGTCAGGACTGGATACCAGTGGTTGATGTACCAGAAGCTTACAACAGAACTAGAAGCCAATCAAAATTAGAAGAAATTAGAGAAGACCAGATAGGTGAAGAAGAAGCCGCTCAGGATCAGGAAAATGAAACAATAAGAGAACCTGAGCAGGATCAGATAGGGAGAGGAAATTGGGCTCAAATCAACAACAAAACAACAAAATTTGAGCAGTGACAGATAGGTTTAGAAGAACGTGGTCAGGCTGCAGAAGTACAAAGTGCAATAAGCCCTGATCAGGACCAGTTAGATCTAGGAAAATACATTCAAGAATAAGATCATGAGAATATCAAGCATGAAGACGCAAATGCTGAACCAGGTCAGTTATCAGAAACCCACAATGGATCAACTGAAGAGAGACAAATAAGACCTGAAAAAGAACAAATAGAAGAAGAAACTGAAATTGAAGAAAAACAAACTGTGCCACAACTTGAAATTAAAAGAACTTCTGAAGAAGAAATAAGAAGTGAAGAGACAGTGCAAACAAAGAAGATCAGAAAAGGTGATCATTGGCCTAGTGTCATTAAAAGAGTGAAATATATAAGAACCAGAAGTGAAGATCCAGAACAAGTAAATGAAGTAACAAGCCTAACCGGACAAACAAGTGGAACTGAAAAACGAAAAAGCAAAAGACTGAAACTTGTGAACAATAAATTTAAGGGTCCTGATTGGACTTATATAATCCTTGAAGACTACGAGAGTTCAGAGTCAAGTGAAAGTGGTGACGAAGGAACAAGTGCGGAACTGACTTATGAAAAAGAAATAAAACCACCTTGATAACGTTAAAGTCTTGAAAAGAAAAGATAAGAAGAGAAATCTTCCTTGTCAAAATGCCTGACGACAGAGTTTCTGGGAGACCGAAACGGAAATGTTGTAAAAGATGCATATGTTGTCTGGTAGTGGTGCTTATAGTATGGTTAGTTGTGATCGTAGCAATTCCTTACCTTCTGATAATGGATAAAAAGATTAACAACGAAACGAAGGGAAGGGTAGATAACTTGAGAAGTAATAGAGTAGAATTAAAGGCAGAAGATGAACCAGAGTTTCATCATGAGGTAACAGATAACGACACTAGTTTGAACGTATACACAAAATTATTGTTTCAATATGTAGATACCATGGAAGTTAGTAATTGTTATGTCTGTATGAAGTTACCCGAATCAGTAGCTGAAGGATTAACATATCATCATTTACCATTAACTTATGGCATATCATGTAGTGTATTGACTAGTTTATTTTATAGAACAGGGAGACTTCAGTATTATTATTCAGACATGGATGTGATATTTTCTGAGGTTCCGATTTGAAAGAATATGAATCCAGTGCTTAGTAGTAAAGATGCACAGTTTATGGGAGAATTTTTCTTAACAATGAAATCGATAGACATAACACATGCACATAGAAGCAATCTAACATGTTCATTACATGAAGAAGAAAAGATATTTTTGAATTTAGTGGAAAGTAGAAGACAAGATTTCCAAAAGAAAGCATCTGAGCATAAGGCTCATCTGCCACCTTGGGCTGAGAAAGAGGGTAGTTACACACCTGGCAAGGCTCAAGCTGCTATGGCTTTGGATTTTGTAAAGACAGGGAAAATTTGTCTACATAGCTTAAAAACTGAGTATAACAATATTTTCATCGGTACCAGTGAATGTGAACATAATTTCTTAATTCTTGGAGGTTGGGGACTAAAAGGAGGAACAGATTCTGTTTTTCCTGGAATTTATTATGTGTGTGGGAATAAGGCTTACTTTAGGCTTCCTGCACGGTGGTATGGAAGTTGTTATTTTGGAATAGTATTTCCCAAAATATACCACGTAAAAAGGGACACTGGGAGCAATGAAAATAATAGTGAATTAACCCGTAGTAAAAGAGCTAGTTTTTCGGAAATTGTAGGTGATATATTCGGTGCATTGATACCTTCAGTGGGAATAATTTTGAACTCAAGGAAAATATGTAAATTATCTACAGTGGTTGATCGCTTATCAACAGACACTGCTGGAGGATTTCTTATGATTAATGCGGAGATGGTTGCGATTAGATCTATGGTTATGCAAAATCGACTTGCTCTTGATATAATATTAGCAAAAGGGCGGAGTCTGTAAATTATTGAAGACGAAACACTGTTGCACTTACATACCTGACAAAAGTGCAGAAATTGGAACATATATACAGAATATAACAAAACTTGAGAATGAACTTAAACCACAGGAAGTTGATAGTGTATGGGCAAGATTGACGAATAGTATAGCGTCAATTGGTACCTGGTTTGCTAATGTAGGGAAAGGACTTATAGGTCAAATATTAGTACCCTTAGCAGGGATAGCAATAATAGTACTATCCATAATAATATGGTGCAAATGTTGTAGAAAGAATGAGACGTATAGAGTGACAGGAAAAGGAAAGAAACGAAAGTTTGACAAAATTGAACTAGAAGATCTGAAAAGTGAATTATACAAGAAACTGAAAGGAGGCGATAAAAATAGAAAGTGTAAAAATGAAGCTGAGACAATTTTATGCTAAAAGTTGGCATCTGGTTGTGGGTAGTATTTGTTGGCTCAGAAACGCCATCAGAGAGGGGATTGATGGAGCAAGAACTCACAATGAGACTTGCTCGTAAGCAATCCTCTCACAGTATTTATTTATTAAACTTTGTAATGTCTTTACTAACCAATGCACACATGAACACTATCCTAGAGAAGCTTGCCTATGTGTTTAAAACTAACAAATAACGCTTGTCTAAATCTAAAATGGCCGCTAAGCGTGGGAATTTCATTGCGCATGTGTCAACCATATCACGTGGTATGACGTTTTTCTTTGCTTGGAGGGAAATCTTTGCTTCTGCGCAGTGTGTATTAAGATGGCTGCTTAATGTTTTCACGTGCTAAAGCTTGCGCATACGCTGCAATTAAAGCTGTGGTATTCTAATGCTATTAATGCGGGATAGATTTTATAATTAAATGGGAATAGAGTAGACAAGGTGGGCATACAGTGAAATCATTTATTTGTGATTTTAATATTTCCTTCTTTGACTTTTATTAGTTCGAAAATGGGCCTGGGTTGGTTGAACTGCAGCTCGAGAGACATTGGTTCTGCACATGCGCCCTGAAAGGCTGACCAGAGGAAACGATGAAGTCAACTTGGAAGCCCTCCAAGGTCGCAAAGCCTGGTTCACAAGTTCATCTGAAATGTACCAAAAGTCGATACAAATGTATACAAAATGTATTGCGGAATCAATGGGAAACGGGTGGGAAATAAAGTAAATGTATTAATTGTGATGGGCGGAATTTTAAAACAATGGGCTTAAAGAAATTGAACTAAATTGACATGGTGTGAGGATCAACCCCCTGTCCCCGTCCAATCAGAAGTAGTGGGCCCATAATTTTGAAACATTAATGGGAGGTACCTGGGTGTAGAAGGGTATAATGGGTATAGATTAGTTAATTGATGCTACATTCATTGATCCAGACGCTGATGCAGAGCAGAACTAGGCTGACTCGCTGTCCAGAGAGGTCCTGAGGTGGGGGCGGCGGAATCCATTAGAAGGAAGACACGGAAGAACTCGAGGAGGAGCGAAGTGTCAGAGAGGGGAACGACGCAAGCGTCGTTGATAGAGAGTTCACCTGTCCTGAACCTGGTCCGGAGGTCTTTGATCTTCATCCTTTCTGGGACCGATCTTTTCCAACTCCTTGGCCAAGGGGTTTGGTTTCTCGCACCTTTAGGTAAATATAAATGCAACCTTTAGCTGTGCTGCTGTCTCTATCTTCTTCTTTCTGAGGAACCGTCATTGATCGATAATTGATTATTATGCTTCATCCTTGATATACGATTAAGTATCATGTGGTTCTGTATTTTACTCTGCTAAAACATTAGATAAACATTTTAAAACTTCTTGACTCAGTGATTATTTAGAAATTATGAATTGTAATGAATGTCACTCATTTTAAACTTCCCAATTAGCAAAGGGTCCAATGGTAAGTCATTACTCTTCAAATCAGAAAAGTAATTGGTAGCAGGGATATTGATAAAGAGTACAACTGACCCACCAGCGGAAATTGCTAGCGTAGTATGAATGAATGGGCCCAGGTGAGTATTCGGTGTATGAATGCTTGTTGCTAGTAACCCGCTGGATCACTTTGTGACCCCTAATATAAAATGATGCCCTCTTAACAGTACTAGTGTGTCCGTGATGTCTGACAGTGTTTCCGATACCTTAGTCCAGAACTCGACTATATTCGGACATGCCCATACCATATGCACAAAAGTGTCAGTTGCTCCTGGGTACACTTTGGCTATTCTATAGGGGGTTAAATAAGTATGATGTATATAGTTAAATTGGCTGTATTTAAGTCTTGCGTTCATCGAGATAACTTTTGAGGATCCTATACATTGTTCCCATTGTTTATCTGTTAGTGTAATAGCTAATTCTTCATCCCAATAAGCCATCAGAGGTGTCAGTGAAGGAGTATCATCATGGAGCATTGAACTGTATAACATTGTGATGACCCGTCGGGCTGTTACGTGTGTTTGGAGAAGTCCAGATATCTTAGGTTCTACGTGTGTTGTTTTCCAAATCTCTCTCAATTGATTTGCTAAGGAGGTATAAAACAGAAAAGAACCTGTAGGTATTCTGTAGTCATCATGTAGTGTGTCAAAGGTATTAAAGATGGAATGTATGAGCATATCGCCCCATTTGTCCAGTCCTACGCTAGCCCAACTCAATGCTTCCGTTTGATGTCCCCGTATTACCCGACCTGGTGTCACCCTCAGTGGCAGTGCAGGAGCATAATGGGGAAGGGGCTTTCTCCTGAACAGGTACTGGTGCCAGCACGATCTAGCAGTATTCATCAAGAGGTTATTTATTTGTCTTGGTATGACTGTATCTGTACTCATCAGCCGTTCCAAGAGTGGCGTTGTGTAAGTCGCTGTCGCCCATTCTCCTAGTTTCTTAAATTTTGACCTACTATCCACTTGGCCGACCATTGTAGTTGGGTAGCTGCATAATAGTACTCATAATTCAGGGCTCCCAACCCCCCTTCTGCAAGTGGTGCATATAATTCATTTAAAGAGACCCGTCTCTTATTCTTACCCAATATCAGTGCTACCAGCAATGTTTTCAAGTGCTTAAATATTTTTTGGGGAACTTGTATTGGAACGGCTGCGAAAAAATACAATAGTCTCGGTAGCAGGAGCATTTTGGAGATGGTGATGCGGCCCATGGGTCAGAGGGGTAGTTCTGTCCAAAAAGGAAGGGAAGACCTGGCCTGTGTTCCTGCTCTACCCAGATTCCCTTCTAATATATCCGCAGGTCGGTGATACACATGCACCCTTAAATACTTAAGAGTCATGGACCCATGGGAGCGGTGTAGTAGGGAGTGCGCCCCTCTGTTCGGGTGTTAAGGGAGTCATATGGAACAGTGATGATTTTTCCCAGTTCACCTTGAGCTCAGAAATCCCTCCAAATTGCTCTAGTAGTGACATTAGTTCAGGTAGGATCGCCGTGTTACCGCGGAGGTATTAGGGCATCGTCCACATATAATGATACCACATGCCATCTATCATATGCCCTTATTCCCCAATTCAACGCTTGGTTGCGCAATGCCCATGCCAGCAGTTCCATTGCCAGCGCAAAAATTATCGGCTATAGGGGGCATTCTTGGCGTGTGTCTCTTTCAATATTAAATGGGTCCGAGATAATAGATCCAGCCTGGGCTCTTGTCGTAGGAGCATTATACAGTAGGGATATCCACTTCATGAAGTGTGGGCCCATGCCATACCGTATTAGTACTTCATGTAGATAGTGCCAGCTGAGGGTGTCAAATGCCTTCTCTATGTCTAGATATGCCAACCAACAGTGTGTTTTACTCGATTTTGCCCAATCCATCAACATGAACAGCCTACGTAAATTTAAAAAGTGCTCCTGTTCGGTATAAAGCCATTTCTGTCTGTATGTACCAGTATCTGGACCGCCTCAATTAATCTATTCCCTAATATTTTCCCAAGGATTTTAGAATCAGTATTTAGTAGAGACAATGAACGATATGATCCAAGCATCAGCGGATCTTTGCCCGGTAGTTCTATCAGGATAGCCTCTTGGAGGAAGGATGGGAGTGCGCCCATATTATATGCGTCCATAAACATTTTGTGTAGGTGGGGCACTGGTTGAGAGCGGAAGTTTGCATAGAACTATTGGCCAGCTGTCTGCTCCTGGGGTTTTACCTTTTGCCATTTGTTGTATGGTGTCTTCTATCTCCGAGGGTGTTATGGGAGATTCTAGTTCAATCAGCATAGCTGGTGGGACCTGTGGCAGTGTAATGTTATCCATAAAGGATTGCAGGTCCGAGTCTATGTACCCCCGGTGTGCTCTGTAGAGATTGGAGTAATACGTATAAAAGGCATTATTTATCTCAAGCTGTTTGTTAAGTATTTGTCCAGTCCAGTCTTTGATGGCTAATATTGGGTTTCTGGGTGTGTCTGTGCATAATAACCATGCCAGCACCCTGCCAGACTTATCTCCCTCTGCGTGTTGCTTGGCGATGTATTCTCTATAATCTATAGTTCCTAACCGGTGTATGGCTTCTTTATGACTCGATTTAATTTTCAGTAGGGTTGATGCTAGTTGAGGGTGACAGGGGTTCCCTGTTCTAGGTGTCTGATCTCTGATTCTAGGTGTGCTACTTCCTTGTGCAGTGACATTTTCGCACCTACTACTCCCTTGATCATATGCCCCCTCAACACTACTTTCAATACCCAAGGTTGAGGCAGTTACTGCATTATTCTGAAAATAAGAGAAAATATTCTCAGAGTGAGGTTTGTAATGGTGCGTCTCTCAACGCTTCCAGAGAGAATCGCCACATTGGGATACTTGACCTGGTCTTCCCCAATGTCAAAGACAGCTGTAGGGATCAGTGGTCTGAGAACGTGCGGCCCAGGTACTCCACCCGGGTCACCCTGGCGAGGGCCTCTTGGGAGCCGAATATCATATCTATTCAGGTGTGTAAATCATGTAGTCCCGCATAGTATGAGTATTCTCTGATCTCTGGATGTAGTCCCCTCCAAGCCTTTCATATCTGTAGGTTATGAGCCCATTGCCTTAAACCCTGTGTCTGTGCTATTGATTGCACACCGGAGAGTGGGGGGGCATGAGCGATCTTTGTCAAGGTCATATGTACGATTGAAGGCTCCTCCCCAATACACCGGTGCTAAAGTATCAAGGAGTAATGTAGGTTTTAGGGTGTTTAGAAACGCAATTTGGTTGGGTTTGGGGGCATATAATGATACCAGTGAGATTGGGTGTCCATCTAGTCGTCCACCCAATACCACATAGCGGCTCTCTGGGTCGATTTGCGTGTATTGTATCTGAAAAGGGGTCCCAGGTGCCACCCATATCAAGGCCCCTCTACGATAGCTAGAGTATGAAGTACCTATTATAGTCCCCTTCCAGCATCTATACATGTTTGCCAATGAATGTGTTGTGAGATATGTCTCCTGAATGAGAGCTATATTAATCTTACATCTACGGAGGTATTGGTATATTCGATAGCGTTTAGTATACCCAGCCAGTCCCTGCACATTCCAGGTCAACAACACTATTCCGGTGTGCAATGTGATTGCCTGTAGTTGCATATTAATAATGGTTGGTGTGGGTTCTGTAAATCGTCTTTTTGCATCTCCCGCCCCCTTTTTAGTGCCCTTAGAGTAAACCCCTCCAACATCGCTTCTTCCCTGAGTCTGCCATTAACGGCAAATTGAACTATACAAAACATTGAAGGTAATAACCCCAAACTCCCACTCCCTAGCCGGAGCACCAACGGGCGGCCGGCTGTTTGCACTAAGATGCTAGAACAATATATCATTTATATTAAGCCACTTATAGATTGTCTATGCAGATGAGAGATGACCAGAATGGGTGGTCCCCCTACTCCAGCACCATTAGTTTTCCTTCCCACTCCGGTTTGTTAAAGAGAGAAAGAAATGTGTTTATATGCTATATCGGCCATCACTATATCCATATACATTTACACTAATGCCCCCACTCCAAACCTATGTGTGGCTAGTCACATCAGTTCCTCTGCCGTCTATGGTGTAACCACAGGGCCGTCACCAAGCGTCGCTGCGAGTTGCGTGGCTAACATTGTCAAAGGATCCTTTCACTGTGACTCTGAGTCCGAGCCCGAAGGAGAAGTGAGGTAAACAAGTTGTTCTACATCTTTCACCACCTTGATTCTGTCTGCTATTGCTTGTTCCTTGGTAGGGCCCTTCGATCTGTTGTTCGGACGGACTTTATGTCTATGCTGCGACTATCTTGCACGTGGTGCGTTCTGCTCGATCCCTTGTTCAGAAGCCACTCCTCTCCACTCAAGCCAGGCCCAGACCTCGTCTGGGGTCATCCAGAAGTGGGTGACACCTTCATGCTGGACCCGGAGGGTTGCCGGGAATTGTAAAGCATATTTTATTTCGAGGGCCCGCAAGCATTTCTTCACTTCTAGCAAAGAGGACCTGCGTCTTTGCACATCTAGGGGCCGATTCCGATTCGGGACGGAAAACGTACCGACCGACTCGGATCGGGAATCTATTCCGACTGACACGTACCGGTGCAGCCCGACCCGCCAAGTACGATGTAATGCATGCGATTTACGACCGACTCGCACGGAACCCAAGCCGAACGACCGAACCGCACGGAAAACAGCTATCCGGCCGGAAAAAAACGCGAATCGAACCGACCGACACGCACGCACCAGGAAGGAACCCGAACGAAACGTTCCCGCGAACTCCGACCCGCACAGTACGATGCAATGCGTGGAAAACCCGACCGAGTCGCACGGAGCTCAAGCCGTACGACCGACACGCATACAAAACAGCGAGCCGAAGCAACCCAATACACCGCGACCGACGCGTACGCCGCACATAAAACACAACAGAAATACAGCGTGAACGAGTCGGATAAGCTCGCACGAGACCAACTGCAGCGTCCTACTCGGTCAGAAGAACGTCTCCTACATGCACAAAAAGTACAAAGGAAAAAACACAAAAAAAAGGGAAAAACAAGCAATTACAAAGAAAAATAAATACTGGGGGGGGGGACATGGAACAAAGACACACCCACAACTCCACCCATATAAAGGACACAAATCCCTACCATGATCCTTTGCAAATTCGAATCACCTGCCAGCACTCAACACCAACAGACAGCAACCACACACACACTCACAGCTCATCCATCACACAAGCCACACACCATCAGCACCTCAACAAATAGCACCCTCACATACACCCAGCAAAACCCACACTCACACACCTTCACTTGCACACCCACACACACATCACTCACCACCACCACCCATCACCATGCCCCCAAAGAAGAATCCAAAGTTCCTAGATAGTGAATTGGAAGTCCTGTTAGATGAGATCCTCAGGGTAGAGCCACAGCTGTTTGGTACACTGGTCCAACAGACCCCCATGTCGCAGAAAACCAAGATGTGGGAGAGGATCGTCGACAGGGTGAACGCACAATCACCATGTTTGCGCACAAAGGAAGACATCCAGAACAGGTGGTATGACGTGCGCAGGAGGGTCAGGGACCTACTGAAGAAGGACTACGCCTTGAGCCAACACACCGGCAGTGGCCCTCCTGCCAAACCTGTATACCTCAGGCCCTGGGAGGAGAAGGTGCGGGCCATCCTACCACCAGTGAGCGTATATGGACTATCAAACATCCCAGAGCCTGGTGAGTACACAACAAATGTACACAATATTGTGTGACAATATACACACTGTCAAGGGGATAGTCAAACCATGCACCCTTAGCAAATACACACCAACCAAAAGATAATCATCCCAAGATGTGTATGTCAGTAAGATAAACACAATACATGCCATCTCATAGTGATATGTAACTGTCTCATGACATGTACAAACCCAACAACAAATACAGCTAGGCAGTGGCACAAATCTAACCAACAATCAATCAATCATGTCACTTATAAAGCGCACTACATACCCGCGAGGGTCTCAAGGCGCTGGGGGAAGAAGGGGGTGGTGCTGCTACTGATCGAAGAGCCAGGTCTTGAGGAGTCTTCTAAAGGCCAGTAGGTCTTGGGTTTGTCGGAGGTTGGTGGGGAGGGTGTTCCAGGTCTTGGCGGCGAGGTGGGAGAAGGATCTGCCGCCGGCGGTCGTTTTCCGGATGCGGGGGACTGTGGCGAGGGCGAGGCTGGTCGAGCGGAGCTGGCGGGTGGGGGTGTAGAAGCTGAGTCGTCTGTTGAGGTAGGCTGGTCCGGAGTTGTGGAGTGCTTTGTGTGCGTGGGTGAGGAGCTTGAAGGTTATCCTCTTGTTGACAGGGAGCCAGTGCAGGTCTCTCAGGTGGGGTGTGATGTGGCTGCGTCGGGGGATGTCGAGGATAAGACGTGCAGAGGCGTTCTGGATGCGTTGCAGCCGTCTCAGGAGCTTAGCCGTCGTTCCTGCGTAGAGGGCGTTTCCGTAGTCCAGCCTGCTGGTGACGAGGGCCTGGGTGACTGTTTTTCTTGTTTCGGTGGGGATCCACTTGAAGATCCTGCGGAGCATTCGGAGGATGCAGGATGAGGAAGCAGGATGAGGAAACGGCGTTGACCTGCTTAGTCATGGAGAGGGTGGGGTCGAGGATGACCCCTAGGTTGCGTACGTGGTCGGTGGGTGGCGGGGCTGTTCCCAGTGATGTTGGCCACCAGGAGTCGTCCCAGGCTGAAGGGTTGGAACCAAGGATGAGGACCTCCGTCTTGTCCGAGTTCAGCTTCAGGCGGCTGGTCCTCATCCATTCGGCGACGGCCTTCATTCCTTCGTGGAGGTGGGCTTTGGCGGTGTGAGGGTCTTTGGTGAGGGAGAGGATCAGCTGGGTGTCGTCGGCGTAGGAGATGATGTTGAGGTTGTGCTGTCGGGCGACGTGGGCGAGGGTGCCATGTAGATGTTGAACAGCGTTGGGCTGAGGGAGAAGCCTTGGGGTACGCCGCAGATGATCTTGGTGGCCTTGGATCGGAAGGGGGCGAGGCGGACGCTTTGTGTTCTGCCGGAAAGGAAGGATGTGGTCCAGTCCAGGGCCTTCTCTTGGATCCCGGCGTCGTGAAGGCGTGTTCGTAGTGTGTGGTGGCAGACCGTGTCGAAGGCGGCTGATAGGTCCAGGAGGATGAGGGCTGCTGTTTCTCCGTTGTCTAGCAGGGTCCTGATGTCATCGGTGGCGGCGATGAGGGCGGTTTCGGTGCTGTGGTTGCTGCAGAAGCCGGACTGGGAAGGGTCCAGGATGTTGTTCTCCTCGAGGTAGCGGGTCAGTTGTTTGTTGACGATTTTCTCGGTGACCTTCGCGGGGAACGGGAGCAGAGAGATGGGTCGGAAGTTCTTGAGGTCCTTGGGGTCTGCCTTGGGTTTCTTGAGTAAGGCGGTGATCTCGGCGTGCTTCCAGCTTTCCGGAAAGGTTGCTGTCTCGAAGGAGATGTTGATTATTTTCCGGAGATGGGGCGCGATGGCTGTACTGGCTTTGTTGAAGATGTGGTGAGGGCACGGGTCTAGCGGTGAACCGGAGTGGATGGTGTTCATGATCTCGCTGGTGTCCTCGTCGTTGATGTTGGTCCAGGAGAGCAGGCGGTTGGTGGTTGTGGGGGCAGTGGTCTCGGTGGTTGCCGGGGCGGTCGTGGTGTTGAAACTGTCATGGATGTCTCCGATTTTGCGGTGGAAGAAGGTGGCCAGTGAGTTGCACAGGTCTCGCGACGGCTGGATGTCGTTGGTGTTGGAGCTGGGGTTGGAGAGTTCCTTCACGATGTTGAAGAGCTCTTTGCTGTTGTGTGCGTTGTTGTCTAGGCGGTCTTTGAGTGAGGCCCTTTTGGCGGATCTGATGAGGTGATGGTGACTGCGGGTGGCGCTCTTGTGGGCGGCGTAGCTGTCCGCTGTCCGTTCGTGGAGCCAGATCTTCTCCAGTTTTCGGCATGTTCGTTTGGAGGCCTGGAGGTCTTCGGTGAACCAGGTGGCTTTCTTGCTGGTGTGGCTGTTGGGCGGATTCTTGAGCGGGGCGAGGGTGTTGGCGCAGTCGTCGATCCACTGTCTGAGGTTGCGGGCGGCGGTGTCGGGGTCGGAGGGTTCGGCGGGTGGGCTCAGGGCGAGGGTTGTGGTTAGCTGGTCTTCCGTGACTCTGCTCCAGCAGCGGCGAGGCATTTGTTCGGTGCGGTGGTGCGTGGTGGGCTTCCTGTAGGTGAAGTGGATGCAGTGGTGGTCAGTCCAGTGGGGTTCGGAGGTGTGGTTGAAGGAGACGTGTGGGCTTGCGGAAAAGATGGAGTCTAGCGTGTGGCCGGCGGCGTGGGTGGGTGTAGTCACGAGCTGTCTGAGTCCGAGGGTGGCGAGGTTGTCGATCAGGGTGGTGGAGTTGGTGTCCTTGTTGT
Organism: Calotriton arnoldi; assembly: GCA_963921515.1. NCBI lineage: Eukaryota > Metazoa > Chordata > Amphibia > Caudata > Salamandridae > Calotriton > Calotriton arnoldi. Next base: position 757,243 of record CAWUFW010002741.1, on the reverse strand, counting down.
TCTCGAGGTGGAAGTTCAGGTCCCCGAGGAGGATGTAGTCCGTGGAGGCGATGGCGTGTGTGCTGACGAAGTCAGCGATGGAATCGCTGAACTGTGGTCGGGGTCCGGGGGTCTGTAGATGAGGGTTCCTCTGAGGGTGGTGTTGGGATCGGTGTGGATCTGGAAGTGCATGTGTTCGGCGGTGCTGAGGGTGTCGTCGGTGTTGGTTGAGACTCTGAGGGTGTTCCTGTGGACGATGGCGATGCCTCCTCCGACTCCGTTGGTGCTGTCCCTGCGGGTGATCTTGTATCCGTCCGGGATGGCAATGGCGATGTTGGGGGCTGAAGCGGGATTCAGCCAGGTCTCCGTCAGGAATGCGACGTCTGGGGAGGTTGAGTCGAGAAGGTCCCAGAGTTCGATGGCGTGTTTGCGGGCGGAGCGGGTGTTGAGGAGGATGCATCTGAGGTAGTTGGGTTCTTTCCTGGGCGGTGGTTTGGCGGGGCGGGTGCTGGTGAAGCTGCAGTTCCGGCAGGTGAAGGGCCCTTGGGTGCGCTTCGGGGTGGCCTGGTAGCAGGCGTGATCTTTTCCGGGGTTGAGTGCGTGGAGGGTGCTGGCGTCGTATCGGCGTCTGTTGATGTGGCGGGCGCGGGGGATGCCCGGACCAGGGGGTCTGGCGCTGGGTGCGGTCATGGCGCGGACGGGCGCAGACGGGCTTGCCTTAGGCGCGCCAGCGGCGCGGCCGCACAGCGGCCGCCATAAATGGGGAGGTGGGAGGGAGGAGCAGGGAATGGGGCAGCGAATGGGCAGTGAGGGGGCGGGGCCGCAGGGGCGCAGCGGCGGGAAACAGGCACAGAAGGGAAAACGAGCACAATCAGGGGCAGCAAGGGGGCACAGAAAGGAAAAACGAGCACAATCAGGGGCAGCAAGGGGGCACAGAAAGGAAAAACGAGCACAATCAGGGGCAGCAAGGGGGCACAGAAAGGAAAAACGAGCACAATCAGGGGCAGCAAGGGGGCACAGAAAGGGAAAACGAGCACAATCAGGGGCAGCAAGGGGGGCACAGAAAGGAAAAAACGAGCACAATCAGGGGCAGCAAGGGGGGCACAGAAAGGAAAAACGAGCACAATCAGGGGCAGCAGCAGGGCACACAGACGGAGCTGTGTGGTGGGGAGCGACCTACCAGTCAAGGTTAGGGGTCGCTCTCTTCACCACGCAGCGGCCGCCATAAATGGGGAGGTGGGAGGGAGGAGCAGGGAATGGGGCAGCGAATGGGCAGTGAGGGGCGGGGCCGCAGGGCGCAGCGGCGGGAAACAGGCACAGAAGGGAAAACGAGCACAATCAGGGGCAGCAAGGGGGCACAGAAAGGAAAAACGAGCACAATCAGGGGCAGCAAGGGGGGCACAGAAAGGAAAAAACGAGCACAATCAGAGGCAGCAAGGGGGCACAGAAAGGAAAAACGAGCACAATCAGGGGCAGCAAGGGGGGCACAGAAAGGAAAAAACGAGCACAATCAGGGGCAGCAAGGGGGGGCACAGAAAGGAAAAACGAGCACAATCAGGGGCAGCAGCAGGGCACACAGACGGAGCTGTGTGGTGGGGGAGCGACCTACCAGTCAAGGTCAGGGGTCGCTCCAACCAACAAACACAGTCAGATATGTAGCCACCACTACAACACCACCTCACAGGGAAGCACACTGAAAGGAAGGAATCCTGTGTATGCTGGTCACGTCAGTGTAGCCAATAGCATCATGGGAGTTGTAGTCACAGATATTGCCCACCCTCACAATGCGCCCATCAACACCACTCTGAACCATGCTCACATCACAGGGAGTGGAAAACAACTGACAAGATGGCTGACACTGGCTACTGCTGTGGGGAGCACAAGGCCCTGCTGGCAACTGTGCACCAACCAACAGCAGGACACCACTGACTGACATCCTGAGAGCAAACTTGCACTCCCTGCAATGGAAGCACGTTCCATGGTGGGATATCTGGCTGGGTGGGAAGGAGGACTGACAGCACCGACCATAGTTACCAGCAGCTCTTCTCACACACCCCCCTAACACAAACTCCACACAACTCACCTGGGAGAATGCATTGCCTCACACTGTAATCAAATATCCCACAAAGAACCACCACCCTGGGTTATGCTGTGTGAAGCACAGGGACACACATGGGACTTGTAGCCAAACTAACCCCAGGATAACACTGTCAGCCATCTTGTCAGCACAGGCACACTACCCCACAGGGAAGCAGAGTCAAAAGGAAGGAAGCATGGGCATGCTGGGAAGGGGGTGGAGGCAATAGCATGATGGGAGTGGTAGTCACAGCCCAACATCCCCCACCCACATGGCCCAGCAAGCTCACACTGAAGCATGCACACCTCACAGGGAGTGAAAAGCCACTTCAAAGATGTCTGACACTGGTGCTCTGTTGTGGGGAGCACAAGGCCCTGCTGGGAACTGGGCACCAACCAACAGCAGGACACCACTGTCAGCCATCTTGCCATTGCTGTCACACTCACACACAGTGAAGTCCACTCAAAAGGAAGGAAGTATAGGCATGCTGGGAAGGGGGGTGGAGGCAATAGCATGATGGGAGTGGTAGTCACAGATATTGGTCACCCTCACAACTGTCCCATCAACACCACCCTGAACCATGCGCGCATCACAGGGAGTGAAAAGCCACTTCAAAGATGTCTGACACTGGTGCTCTGTTGTGGGGAGCACAAGGCCCTGCTGGGAACTGGGCACCAACCAACAGCAGGACACCACTGTCAGCAATCTTGCCATTGCTGTCACACTCACACACAGTGAAGTCCACTCAAAAGGAAGGAAGTATGGGCATGCTGGGAAGGGGGGTGGAGGCAATAGCATGATGGGAGTAGTGGTTACAGCTCAACATCCCCCACCCGCATGGCCCAGCAGGCTCACACTCAAGCATGCACACCTCACAGGGAGTGAAAAGCCACTTCAAAGATGTCTGACACTGGTGCTCTGTTGTGGGAGCACAAGGCCCTGCTGGGAACTGGGCACCAACCAACAGCAGGACACCACTGTCAGCCATCTTGCCATTGCTGTCAGACTCACACACAGTGAAGTCCACTCAAAAGGAAGGAAGTATGGGCATGCTGGGAAGGGGGTGGAGGCAATAGCATGATGGGAGTGGTAGTCACAGATATTGGTCACCCTCACAACGGTCCCATCAACACCACCCTGAACCATGCGCACATCACAGGGAGTGAAAAGCCACTTCAAAGATGTCTGACAATGGTGCTCTGATGTGGGGATCACAAGGCCATGCTAGGAACTGGGCACCAACAAACAACAGGACACCACTGACTGACATCCTGAGAGTCAACCTGAACCCACTGCAAGGGTGGTATGCTTCATGGTGGTATAACTGGGCTGGGGGGAGAAGGAGGGCCGGATGTCCACCAAATACAACCAATGCTGGCCATGTACACACCCCAACATTCATATTGAAATGCTCAAAGTATGCAGGACAATGTGCTACACCAATATCAACCTCTGACTGTGACAACTTAGGACAATGCAATGTACAGGCCTGCACCCAGAGGTACAGTCACAACTGTCAGGTGTGTGAACCATTGATGCATGCTGAAACATAACATACATTGTGTGTGTCTCCCAAAAACAGGTGATGATGGGGACACAGCAGCAGACGCTGAGGAGTCCCTGTCCCAGGCTCCGGGGGGACACGGAGCTCACTGGTGTGGAACAGCCTCTGCCCTCCTCGGATGATGAAGACCTACCTGGCACCTCCGGAGTGAGTCATCATGCAGCACCAGCAGGACCACCAGCTGCACCCCCTGCACCCACCCCTCCAACAACTGCCAACACACAGACCACCCCTGCCGACAAGGACAGACCAAGGACCACCACCACCAACAGCACACGGACCCTGGCCCAACGCGGAGCTACGGACACCAACACCAGCAACAACCCCCAAGGGGGCCCAGGGTCACCTGTGCGTGCCACCGCAGGTCCTGCACATGTCGCCAGGGGTGGTGGGAGGGGTGGTAGACATAGGTCGCTGCTTGCAGAGGGGTCTGGACTGCATGATGACCCAAAACTGGTACGCATAGCTGATGCGTACCAGACCAGCACCGGAGAGGTCAGCCAGGTAGTGGGGATCCTCAGGGACATACAACAGCAGCAGGCTGCCCATCATGCCCGCTTGGACTCCCACATGTCCCGCATGGAGTCCAAGTGGGACACATTGCAAGAAATGACGGTGGTGCATAGGGACATATTACAATGCCTCCGCCAGATTTGCACCAACATGTCAACACCTCCCTGTGTGCCCACAACATTTGGTGCTGCAACAACTGCAACTGCCACAGGGAGGGAGGATGACTCTGGCGGAGAGTCCCCTGCACCGCAGCAGCCTGCACTTGAGGGTCCCCCCCCCAAAGAAGAGGGGTCGTCCGAGGAAGGGCAACTGAGAGGCGATGGCCATGCACAACCCCCAGGAAGCCAACACCTGTTCTGGAAATTCACCTTTGTGCGCAAACTGTTCACCCTGTCGAATGCAACACAACTCCCCCACATGACATGTGGAGTATAAGTTGGACCAATGTATCAGATGACTGTGGACTTTACTCAGGACATTTCTGCTACCAGGACTTCCAAATCATCTAGGAACTTTGGATTACAATCACAATGTACAGCACCCACCATCCTGTGCACTATACTCACACATGTATGTCAATAAACTCACTAATACACCATACGTGCCTCTGTTGTGATTCCAACGTGGTTTCTGTCATGGAGATGATGATCTACCAAATTACACTGTGCATGCTAACTGCTACAGCAAGTACAACACCGGCATGTGAGTCATGGCGACGTGACACATATAAGGGAGACACACCACCAGGGCTACACAACACATACACATCAAGGCCATCTGACTCATCGCCTACACTGATGTTGCCAGGAAATACGGTGCAATGCACAGACACAACACCTATTCACAGTCTGTGTTAACTAGCCCACTGGTGCAGTAAGCAAATGTCAGTCAGATGTGTGACCACAGACAACGCACATCACAAATTGAAGCACAGGTTTATTACACATTTGCAACATGTTGTAACCACTACAGATGCAAGGTAATCCCACCTGGCAGTGGGCACACAGTCAACAAGTGTAGAAGGAAGGAAGTCCATGGGTGTGGCGCACATCACCTGTAGGGACACGACAGCTACCCCCTGGAAGTTGAATCACGGTGTCGGGGGATCACAGTTGACCAAACAACTCTGAAAGTACCCTGTGAAGGACAGAAATGACACACAGTCAAAAGCACTGAAGAACAGGACAGAACTGCAATACTCATGCCCAATACATGTCACAAGATACCCACCCAGAACCAAGTTAGCATGTCAACACTGTTGGGGAGTACAGACTACCTGTAAGGACACATCGCTGCACGCATACAGTCATGTAGCACATGGACACACTCAAACAGCACCAGAGCACCACCAACACATATCATGCAAACTCACATCATTGACATGACATCTCCGGATACTCACATTCAGCTGAAGACGTTGGTGATGAGCTGTGTGCGGACATCACCCTCATCATCATCATCATCATCACTAGCATCGTGGTCCAGGCCAGGATCCTCCACAGGTGGCGGATGTTGGTCTTCGTCATCCAGGATGAGAGGCAACTCCTTCCGCACTGCCAGGTTGTGTAGCATGCAGCAGACAATGACAATCTTGCACACCTTTGCTGGGGCATATGGGAGGCCCCTCCTGTCTTGTCCAGGCAGCGGAAGCGGCTCTTCGGGAGACCAAATGTCCGCTCAATCACTCTCCTGGTCCGACCATGTGCCTCATTGTAGTGCATCTGGGCTGGTGTCACAGGGTTCCTGAGGGGCGTCAGCAACCACGGCATGTTGGGGTATCCGGAGTCACCTACATACGGACAATTGCACATTAGCTGAGTTGGAAAAGAGGGTGGAACACTACATTGCAGAACACACACAATGGTACAAAGTCAGTACACACCAACAAGCCAGGCACGCTGGTTCCGCATCTGTGACATCATCCTCGGGATGCGACTACTCCTCATCACGTAGGCATCGTGTGCAGAACCGGGGAAACGGGCACACACGTGTGAGATGCTCATATCTACAAGACATACCACCAGTGCATTGACCGAATGGTAATGTTTGCAGTTCCTGTATGCCTGCTCCTGGGCCTGTGGTGGTACCAAAGCCACGTGTCCCATCAATGGAGCCAATGACATGCGACATCCTCCCCAGGGCATAGAAGTCACTCTTCACGTCAGTGAGTTGTTGAAGTCTAGGGAAATAGATGTACTGGTTCAGGTATCTCAACATAGCCTCCAAAACATCGCGTAGCACACGGCTGAACATGGTCTGTGACATCCCACTAGCAGACGCCACAGTGTGTTGAAAGGTACCGGTGGCAAAGAAGTGTAGGGCTGCCATCACCTTCACCTTGGGGGTCAGCGCTGTGGGGTATGTCCGGCCAGGTTGCAAATGTGGGGCCAACGGCACCGTCAATTCCTCAATCAGCGGCCTGGTGAAGCGGAACCGTCGGATGCAGTCCCGTTCCACCATGGATGCAAGGTCAGGGAATGGTCTATGGACAGCTGGTGCCCTGCAGTGCATAGGCAAAGAAGGATACATTGTCAGTCACCCCACATATGTGGCATTGACCATACTCAATATCACATGATACATCATTGTGAGACACAAGTACATGATGTGTGCTGTACCGTAAGGACATGTATGGCACCTACATGGCCAACATCTAACATCACAGTTCAACAAGTGTCGGCAACTAGTCCCAAGTTGTGCCATGGGATATCATTAGGCTGTGTCACTGTTCCCATGTACTGCTGTCACGTTCCAAACACACACCACAGTGACATGTGAGGACAGATGTGCCCCAGGCATCAGAGCTCATTGACAGGTAGATTCCCAGGGACCCTGTATTGCCACATGGACACTGGCATGACATGGTGCATCATGAATACACCACAGCAAAACAACTATGAGCCCCACAGGTAGTGGTCCCTTTTGCCTCGGCAGGACAGACATGGACGTCTGTGACACACACACGCACAACATCAAAGTCCATGCACGAACAACGTGGATGTGGAGACTGTCCCCCATTGTGCACATGGAACCAGAGACATTGTAAACACAACATGCACACAGACTGTGGAGGGCCATCACTATTGTTGCAATGGGTCAGCCTGTGACGTACATACCGTCCCACATGGGACTCAGGGGGTATGTGACATGACATACACATACACAACCTGGAAATGTGACCATGCCACATGCTCTGAACTGAACAGTTGCACATCACAGTGGTCATGTGCACAACACACAAAGCATTCTGTCCCCATGAACACGTGATCAGCCTGGGAGTGGCTGCCCCCAAGTACCACCCCTAAAACCACATGTTGACCCCCATACACGGAAAAGGTAATGCAGCCTTACATGCCTTAGGATACAGTGTGGACAGGCTGTGCTGTTGTAGGTGTGCCCCTGAGTCCCTGGAACATAAATGTGGCTGGCATACGTTCATCTGTGACAGGCATGGTGACATATGACAGTGACATGTACAGGGACGCGTTGTACAGCAATAGACCGATCTGTGCGCAAGCATTGGCCATTACATACAATGTGAGCGGGTACGCGGTGTACAGCAATGGACCGATCGGTGCGCACGCATTGGCCATTGCATACAATGTGAGCGGGTACGCGTTGTACAGCAATGGACCGATCTGTGCGCACGCATTGGCCATTGCATACAATGTGAGCGGAGTACGCGTTGTACAGCAATGGACCGATCGGTGCGCACGCATTGGCCATTGCATATGATGTGACCGGTACGCGTTGTACAGCAATGGACCGATCTGTGCGCACGCATTGGCCATTGCATACAATGTGAGCGGGTACGCGTTGTACAGCAATGGACCGATCGGTGCGCACGCATTGGCCATTGCATATAATGTGAGCGGGTACGCGTTGTACAGCAATGGACCGATCTGTGCGCACGCATTGGCCATTGCATACAATGTGAGTGGGTACGCGTTGTACAGCAATGGACCGATCTGTGCGCACGCATTGGCCATTGCATACAATGTGAGCGGGTACGCGTTGTACAGCAATGGACCGATCGGTGCGCACGCATTGGCCATTGCATACAATGTGAGCGGGTACGCGTTGTACAGCAATGGACCGATCAGTGCGCACGCATTGGCCATTGCATACAATGTGAGCGGGTACGCGTTGTCATCCGATGTACGCGTTTTACAGCAATGGACCGATCGGTGCGCACCCATTGCATACAATGTGAGCGGGTACGCGTTGTCATCCGATGTACGCGTTGTACAGCAATGGACCGATCGGTGCGCACCCATTGGCTATGGCCTGGCAACGGACACGTTTTCAAACCTTCAACGAGTCTGATGCAGTGAATTCAGTTGGTCACCCACAACAATGTTGCAAAATCAGGGGTCTCATGAAGTTTAACTTTTGAAGGATGCTGTGGGCGTGTGTAAGTGGTGCAATTCCATGGATTGGCCAGATTCAGAAGATGCAAACGACTTGGACCTATCACTTTGGACACATGGGACAGTATCTGCCTCTGCAGCACACATATAATGCTGGCTGTTCTCCTGAGAGATCACTTGCCTGCACTACATGCGCCAGGACGACATCTGCCACCAACACTGCTGCTGTATCTGCATCCTCTGGATCCTGCAATGGCACGTACTGTGGAGAGAGCCCCAGCCTTCAGCACTGAGGAGAACCAGGCCCTGCTGGACAGCCTCCTTCCACAGTACAGCAAGCTGTATGGGAAACCAGGGGAGCAGGTGAGTGTGCGGTCCACTGCCTTACTAAATGTGCATGTTGTCTGACTAGCAAGACTTACAGTCTGCACGCCACTGGCTAGCAGGCTCACTGAGTAGTTGTCACCCCCCATAGTGTGTAGTGACAGTGCATTTAAATGAGGTTTTACTCCCCAGGCAATGATACCATGTAGTAACTGCTGGCAAACTGTTCAGAGCCATCGTTGCACTGCCTGTGTACATCATGTGCCCCTGTGATAGAGACATGTATATCCAACTGTGTAATGCACGGATATGTTGCATGTGTAGTAATGGCCTTTTCACTTTGTCATCCTCACAGGTTGATGCCCACCAGAAGCAGAAGATATGGCTGACCATCGTCCGGGCAGTGAGATCCGTGGGGGTCTACAAGCGCCGGATCCGCAACTGACAGAAGAGGTGGCAGGACCTTCGGGGCTGGACCCGGAGGATCGCACGGGTCCAGCTGAAGCTGTCGCCTCCTCGCAGGAGGGGCGGACACGGACCCTGACCCCCCACATGCTCAGGATCCTGGCGGTGGTCTTCCCTGATCTGGATGGGCAGCTGAAGGCCAGAGAGCAGCAAGGAGGGGTGAGTCCATGACTGCATTGTGAACTTTGTCTGCCATGCTATGTGCCCTCCTCTGGCCTGGTTAAACTTCCACAGTACATCAGTCATGTGGTCCAGGACCCATGTCCCTCAATTGTGCACTGCCCACTCCTCATCTGATACCCAGGTGTGGCCCTTACAGTCAGGGAATTGTGTCACTTGGGTACTGTGTCCTTGCATTTTGCTTAGCTCAAGATGGGGGACAGCATTTGTTCCCCTGACTCTGTGGTGGGCATCATGGGTGGGTCCATTGCTTACACAATGCCTGGGTTCTGACATGTAATCTGCGTGTTACTTTGATATGTGGTCCAAGAGCTGATCTGATTCACCACATGTGCCTGGGGTATTTGGCACACACCCATGCTGCGGGTGGGAACAATGTTTGGGCCTCAGGAGTATGTATATCAAGTGTGTCACACATACCTAGCCACCTGCCTACTGTCCAGGGCTCATCCCTCATTCACGTGGAGCAGGACAGTCATGCCTACTCCAGGCCATACAATACACTTTGTACTCCCACTCCCGTGTATCAGCTGACACGTTGCGCTCAGTGATATGTCCCCTCAGGTGTCTGCCTCTGTGTCATTGTGCTGTGGCTTCGTTGTCAGGACTACTGGGGTGTTTCTCGGTTAGGGCTCAGCATGCCACCGGAGATGTGACCATGGGAGACGATACTTGTGTGACATATAGGTGTTTGATCACTTGACCGTGCAGACTGGGGTATGCGAATGTGAAGTTCAGGCAGCTGTTTCCCATTCACAGCAGATTGTGAGGTGCTCAGGTTCCGAGGGTTGTGTTTCAGGTCTCCCATATGTCCAATTGGTATGACGTGTACAAATAAGAGTTCAGATGATGTGGTGTGTGGGGGATGGACATGTGCACTTGTCAGCTACAGAACTTGCATTCCCCATGACCTAGGATTGTGACAGTGCAGACTGTTGTTGTCTGGCTGCCCTGCCCATGTGACTGGAGACAGTGATGTATGACTTAGCAGGCATGCCTGTGCCATGGCATTAAACTTCCAATGAGTGATCCTGCAGGGGAGTGACATGTGCTACATGCACCCCATTGTGGCAATGACTATCAGGACATGGGTGCATCATGGTGTCTGGTGCTGGTATGCATCACATGCATTTCAAAATAGACTCTGGCCATCCCTACAACCGGACATCTGTACTGACTCAGTGGCAAGAGTTGTGATGTGTGCATGTTCACATACTTCACCGTGTTCTCTGCACTGTCCAACTACTGTGTAGGTGGTGCATGTGTCCACACTGGGGTATTGCCATCCGACAGACAGTAGACAGATGGGTGCAAGGCCAGGAGGGATGTGAGTGCCATGGTTGACCATCAGACTGACAATTGGCTTCTCCTACTCTGTTTGGGCACTTTTGGCAATGTTCAACTAAGGATGCCAGGGCTTGGTCTGTAATGTGATGTACTTACTATGGTGTGTGCGGTCAGTGCAGGTGACTGATGTTTGTCTGTTTCCCTATTGTTTGCAGATACATCCACGGCCACAGGAGGGGACAGCTCCACGGACCAGGAGGAGCCACAGAGCCAGACTGGGTCAGCAGCCGAGGAGTGGTCGGAGGGACCCAGTGGCACGGAGGGCGAGGGGAGCCACACCGAGGAGTCCTCAGCACCATCCACCTCAGCTGAGGACCACAGCAGCTCGGAGGATGACTCCCTTGTGGAGGCGGGTGTCAGCAGCCACCACACCCCAGCTAGTGTTGCTGTCCCCGCCACCACCACCGCCCTCCCATCGGCTCCCATTCCAGAGGTCCGTGGAGGCTCCCGTGTTCGGGAGCATGTCTCCTTCGTGCCAGGCACCGCACCCCCTGCCCCTGGGTCCCCTGCTGCCCTGAGTGAGGAGTCTGTGTACCTCCTTCGCCAGCTCCATGTAGGGCAGACAGCAATGCTGAGTGTCCTCCATGCCCACACCACTCTGTTGACTCAGCTGGTGTCGTTCATGGAGGGCATCTCATCGGGCATGTCTGCCCTACAGAGGAGCAATAGGTCCATGGACTCCTCCCTGATGGCAGCAGTGTCCCTCCTCCAACAGTCCCTCACCCCTCCTACCTCTGCCCCATCCACACTCCCCAGCACCCTACCTGTCCCAAGCACACACACCGGCACAGGCACCCACCAGCACAGACACAAGCAGCCCACAGACACACACGCCCAAATCCAGACGCACACGCACGCACAGTCAGGGGACTGAAACCACACTCACAGGGGATGGGGCACAGGCACACACACACGCATCCACGAGCACTGCGCAGTCCTCAGACACCTCTCCCTCCAAGGCCCATTCCCATGCCTCACCTGCAACTCCACCTGCACAGCGGCTCTTCCTCTCTGACCTAGGCCTCTTCCCCTCCAATCCAGCTGATCCAGCATTCAGGGGGAAGAGGAAGCCCACCCACACAGAGGGGACTGCCCCTCGCCCCCGGGACACCCTCTCCCAGGCGCAGACAGACTGAGCCCCCCATCCGCAAGTCCCCCCGGACCCGGAAGAGCAAGAGTAAGACCCCTCCGCCGCCCTGCAGCTCAAGCACCAAGTCTCCTTCCTCCATCCCTCAGGCCCCCACTCCACAGGTGCCCCCACCACACCCTGCCCCAGGTTCCCACACCCACAGATACACCATCCCCAAAATGATCAGGCCTTCTCCCCCTGCCACTTGCTCTTCCAGCACCACACCCCCACTGCGCATGTCTGTGCCACTGGTGTGGAGACGGTGTCCTCCCCCTCTGTCCTGCCCACCTTACCTGAACCCCATTCTCCTCCCCTGGGGATGGGCACTGCAGTGGAGTCCACTACCACCCCGTCTGACTTGGGCACTGCAGTGGGGGACCTGTCCACTCCATCTGCACGGCCCACTGCAGTCGTGCCGGCACCCACACCATCTGAGTCATGCCCCCAGTTGTGCCGGCACACACCATGTCAGACACCTCCACTGCAGTTGTCAGTGACTCCCCAGCACCCACCACCCCTTCCCTGCCTCCTTCTGGTGAGCCCTGATCCTGTCCCTGCGGTGCCTGGCCTGCCCCCCCGTATGCCCCTCCAAGTGGAATGTCCCTGGTGTGTAGCAGTGCAGGCATGCGAAGGGTGACATCTGGCACTGTCACCCTGTTTGGACTCATATTATGGACTGGCCATTGGCCGTTTATATTTTTTCTTTCACTTCTCTCACCCAAATGCTGAATAAAGCAACTTTCTGTTCTCTAGTGGTTTTGCTTCTGATGTACATGTTGTTGATGATGCTAACCGTGCCCTTGCTGCAGTGATGGTGATTTTTGGTCTCATGAAAATGAAGTGTTACTGTGCAGGAACCCATGTGGTCCACGGGGAATGTGTCCTATCCTGTAGTGTATCCATGTCATCCTTTGCAGCAATATGAGGGTGTCATGTTTTCAAGATTTGGCAATGCGAATTCCTAGGTTTTATTTGCAATATCACATCTGTGGCTTACAGCCCTGCACATCTGTTGTGCTTGCCATTGTTCAATTGGTCTACTTCCCTGACCGTGTGGCCATCTCCACTGGACATGCAAGTTTGGGCATCAATGGGGAAGGACTCATCTGTGTTATCAGTGCAACTTGCTATACATGTGTGTCGGATCTGTGCTGATGATTTCGGTGACACTCCCATGACAGGCTGATATGACGGGAGCCTTCATTTGGTGCTAATTGTTGACTGTGTGACCAAGTGTTCTGCTGACATGATGGAGCCCTACTGAGGCAATGTATGGCACAGCTTTCCTCATACAGGAGTGGAGTCCCCTCATGGCAGTGTGTTAATCCTGTGACATTGCCTGAGCCCAAGGTGTGTGTTGTGTGAGCATGTCTGTGTGTGTTCACCTCCATTTTGCTGGGCAGGCAGGGATCCCTAGTGATGTTCCTGTTTGTGATGCTTGCTGAGTTGACCTATGTTCCCCCAAAGTCTTCTCCCTGGGTTCTCTGGGATGTGGGTGCATGGCACATTGCTGGTCATCAGGGTGTCACCCATAGGTGTGTTTGCTGTCAGGGCTGAGTTTGTGGGCAACCGCAGATAGGACACAGTCAGGATTCCCCTTGGCACTTGTTGTTTACACCTGTCATGTAATTTCCAGTTTGTGTTAGCTTTCAGTGATTGTGACACGTTGTGTGTGTGACTGCTGGCACTCCCCAGGGTCAGGGCTGCAATGTTGGAAGTCGTCCATGTGTGTTATTTGTGGGTGACCTTGGCTTCTTCATTGGTGTGGGACTGTGGCCGGGATCCCATTGGTTGGTGTGGTATTGACGTCATGTCCATGTACGGCGTACTGTGCAGTGTGTCAGACATTCAGGAGTCTTGTTGACTGGCCATGTGTGATGGGTTTCTGCAGCTTAGTTCCCACCACCACCCCTGGGATTGTCATGGGTGCATGTGCAATGTCACCAGTGCATGCGAGCTTCACTGCTGCACATTGTTGGAGGTCGAGGTGTGTGGTGTTGAGTGTGTGCAGATGAGAGTTGTTGCCCGGCTAGGCCCCTGCCTCCATGTTGGCCTTGGCTGACAGGCCGTGCTGATTGATTTGTGCTTGTGTAGGTGTGATGGTAGTTTGTTGCTCAGGACACATGACTGTGGTTCACAGTGTGAACGACATCTAGCTTTGTCATCACAGTGGGATTATCATGCAGCCCAGGGTCACCACATTGTGGGGACCCTGGGGGTAGTGCTGTGGTGGGTCTGTGTCTTGCTGTGTTAGTTGCTGTTCCTACATGCTTGTGTGACATGTGTGATTTGTGCTCCCTCTCATCTGACAATGCCCGATTGCCCACATAGGGGATTTGGATCCATGAGTTACTTTTGTGTGGCACTGTATGCGCATCTGTGTAATTGGTATTCAGGCCTCATCATGTGTTGTGTGGTTGCCTGGGGACACTGGCACCCCCAACCCCCATCACCTGTTGTGTTTGATGTGCAGTGTGGGGCTGCCTGTTTGTGTTTGTGCATCTGCACCACTGCATTGGCATATCTTTAGTGTTCCATTGGCTGTATGTTGTTTGGTGGGTTTCACCTGCTGTCCCTGGGACTCCTAGGTCATCAGTCAGCACAATGTTCATGGTTTGTGTGTCCCATTGCTGCCATGGTATGGTATCTGTTCACCTCACATCTACAGTCTCCACAGGAAGTCTACATTTGTGTGCCCATTGTAGCAGATATGTGGTTCAGCATTATGATGGTCACTTCTGTCATTGTGTTATTGTTGAATGTTGACAGTGTCATCCCCCATGGGTGATGTTTGTCTGCACATGGCCAAAGGTATGTCTTATTTGCACTGCACTGTTTGCCTCACCCAATATTTGTTGCTATGGGACACGTACACTACTTTGCCACTGATGTGTTTGTTGTTCTGTGACCAGGATTCAGCCATGCTGTTTGGCAGTTGCAGCTTTTTCCATGGCCACACTTACATTTTGGTCACTGTGATGATTGGGGTTTAGACCCCATTGCCACAATGTTCAAGATGTGCTTCAGCTATGGACCCCACACTTACCTTTTGGTCACTGTGATGATGGGGGTTTGGACCCCATTGCCACAGTGGTCATGGTCTGCTTGCATTGTGGAGGCCACACACATTTATGTGTGACACATGTGATAGGGGGTCACATTGTATGTTCATTGTCATGTTCAGTGTTGTAGGCATTTGACATAGTCTACACACGCTTGTCATGGTGTTGGGGGGATGTCTTTTTCTTGCATTCCTTATGTTGGAGTGTGCTGGTTGTGTCATGCATTACCCATCCTATGAGTGGCGGTGGTGTTGGTGTTGGGCATCCAGCCCCCCATGGGTAGAGGTGGTAGTAGTGGTAGGCATCCAGCCCCCATGGGTAGGAGGTGGTAGTAGTGGTAGGCATCCAGCCCCCATGGGTAGGGGTGGTAGTAGTGACAGGTATCCAGCCCCCATGGGTAGGGGTGGTAGTAGTGACAGGTATCCAGCCCCCATGGGTAGGGGTGGTAGTAGTGACAGGTATCCAGCCCCCATGGGTTGGGGTGGTAGTAGTGACAGGTATCCAGCCCCCATGGGTAGGGGTGGTAGTAGTGACAGGTATCCAGCCCCCCATTAGTAGGGGTGGTAGTAGTGGTAGGCATCCAGCCCCCCATGGGTAGGGGTGGTAGTGGTGGGCATCCAGCCCCCCATTAGTAGGGGTGGTAGTGGTGACAGGTATCCAGCCCCCCATTAGTAGGGGTGGTAGTAGTGGTAGGCATCCAGCCCCCCATGGGTAGGGGTGGTAGTGGTGGGCATCCGGCCCCCCATGGGTAGGGGTGGTAGTGGTGACAGGTATCCAGCCCCCATGGGTAGGGGTGGTAGTAGTGACAGGTATCCAGCTCCCCATGGGTTGGGGTGGTAGTAGTGACAGGTATCCAGCCCCCCATGGGTAGGGGTGGTAGTAGTGGTAGGCATCCAGCCCATTAGTAGGGGTGATAGTGGTGGGCATCCAGCCCCCCATTAGTAGGGGTGGTAGTGGTGGGCATCCAGCCCCCCATTAGTAGGGGTGGTAGTGGTGACAGGTATCCAGCCCCCCATTAGTAGGGGTGGTAGTAGTGGTAGGCATCCAGCCCCCATGGGTATGGGTGGTAGTGGTGGGCATCCAGCCCCCATGGGTAGGGGTGGTAGTAGTGACAGGTATCCAGCCCCCATGGGTAGGGGTGGTAGTAGTGGTAGGCATCCAGCCCCCCATTAGTAGGGGTGGTAGTGGTGGGCATCCAGCCCCCATTAGTAGGGGTGGTAGTGGTGGGCATCCAGCCCCCATGGGTAGGGGTGGTAGTAGTGGTAGGCATCCAGCCCCCATTAGTAGGGGTGGTGGTAGTTGTTGGCATCCGGGCCCCTATGGGTGTATATGGCATTGGTGATAGCCATCCCGCCCCTATGGTGCTGCTGTTGCAAGTAATTTCTGCATCCCTATGTGTGTGTGTTATGTGTCGGGTACATGTGGTTTGTTTGTGTGGTGGGTGTCTGACTTACATTCTGCGCCGTACGCGTCCGTCCAGTTCCGGTAATAGATGTAGAGTATTGGTAGGATCTGCGCGATGGGATTCATGGTTGGTTCGTCTCGTTCGTCTTTCTCGTTGCTTCGAGTCGTACTCGTGGCTGACGTGTTCGTCTCGTAGCCGTGGATCGTCTTGTGGCGCGAATCGGAGCTTATGTGCGCCTCTCCCAGATGCTTTGACGTGCCGTGCGTAGCGACGGGTTCGGCGCGTACGGAGTGCGCATCGTACTAGTCTGGCCGGATGGGGCTGCATTTTGGCTTCCGTGTGACTCGATTCTGCGTTTACGGATCCGGCTCGGTCGGAGAACAGGACCTGGATTGGGTGAGTACGACTGGGTCGGGATCTGGGCAGTTGTGCGCATCGTACTTGCTCGTTCGGACGTTTGTACGAATCGGTCGGGAAACACGCGTTCGGCTGGGTTTTTTCCCGGGCGAATAGTGTTAGGTGCGCCTCCGACCGAGATCGGAATCGACCCCCTGGTGTGTAGTCTGGGTAACTGTGCACTGAGGAGTTTTCAATGTACCATGGTCCTTAGCTCTTGCCACTTGTAGGATATGAGCCTGTAATTGAACAGTCATGCCACCACAGTGCGCGGTGCGGCCCATGGGCGGGGTGGACCTCCCGGTACCCTATGGGCTCTTTCCACTGAGAAGAAAGTCGATTGTTTTCCCTGCAGGATAGTGTTCACAAACCAGTCTTCTAGGAAGAGCTCCATGTTGGGGCCTTCCGCTCGTTCCGATAAACCAACTATGCGAACATTATTGCATCTGGACCGCCCCTCCTGATCTTCCAATTTGCGCTTCAATTGTTCCATTTCAGTCTGGACCGTTGTCGCTTATCTGATTCTTTCACTGTGGGCCTCATCGTAGCTAAGGTTGACTCCGTTTTTGTGACTCGGTCTTTCAGCTTTTTATGTTCCTCATGCAGGATACTCATGTCAATGCTGATTGAGTCCAGTTTCGGCTCCAAAGTTGATTTAATGTCCATGACTGCCGCTAACAGTTCCTCAAACCTGTGTGAATGATCTGTGAGCATTTCCGCCAGGGTCCTGTTTGAGTTGTCACCATCTTCTGGTTGCGCGTTTACCTCCTGCGTGTCCCCTCAGGGCACTGTGGGCTTATTCTGCTTTGGTTTCATCCTGCCAGTGTATGTAGTATTATATGCGCCCTAGGCAGAACACTGGGTTACCTTGCAGGAAATTATCAGTGTTGGCGATAATGTCAGGATTAGCTAGGTTAGGGTACCAATATGCAGGTGTGTGCTTTTGCGAAGGTAAGGTCTGTTTGCATTTCACAGTCCCATGTTTTATAGTCAATTGTGTGCACACTCGTTTTTAGTGACTCCTGGGCTTTAATATGTGTTTCGCAGCCTTATTGCCACCATTTGGCAATTCTTATGAGTCTGCGCGCTGCTTTCATGGTGCTAGTGGACCTGTTTATCAAGGCCCTATGAGACCGGGCAGAAAGGATAGGCCCGCCGCTGTGTATCCACTGCTCCGTTCCCAATGCACCTTGGCCGCCAGGTAAGAGGGGGAACGGAGTCAAATGTCTCGCTGTGTGATGGGCACCGCCCGCGGACCCCGCACTCCCACACGTGTGGCGATCGCACCACTATTTTCAGGTTCGGTGAGCCTGGGCCGCGAGGGGGCAGCCAGAAGTCTGGTCCGGGCTCCCTTCCACCACAGGAGTCATCGGATACCCCAATCCGGCACAGAGGTCACGTTGTCTACTTGGACACAATGTTCTTGCAGGGTGCCGCTGCTCCCATCTGCAACGTCGACAGGGCAAAGGATAGTCTGCACCGGATGTGCTGGACCGGCCCAACCTCGTTCGGCTCTGCTCGCCCCTGCGGTTCCGCACACGTTCGGGGGGCGGGGAATGGGATCACCGAGCTGGCGGCCCTCCCCTTACCTCTGACAATCGCTATTCAGCAGAGGGATCTCCTTGAGTGCTGTCCCTGGCCTTTATTGGACTCCGCTCAGGGCGCACGCGTGATTCACGGCCCTGCTACCGCTGGGTGGGTTCTGCCTGCTTCGTTCAACGGGTCGTTGGTGCAGACGTGGTGTCCGGAGTTGGGGCCAGTTCCTGCAGTCCACGTCTGTTAGCAGATAGTGCTTTACCGGTGCGGGATGCAGGATATTGTAGGATTATGCAGGGCTCTTTAGGAAGCGTCCGTCTTGATCGCAATTTTGGCCACGCCCTCAAAGCAGGATATTGTTAGAGAATTTTTTTATGATCGTAAATGTTTCAGTTTTTTGAGAGCTCGTTGCTGTAAAACATCGTTCCCTGAAATAGGTGATTTTAGCAAATTTTATGGCAGTTTTATATTTGGAAAGCACTTTTTTGGTAAAAAACTGGCTACAACAGAACTCACTGAAGTTTAATTCAGACAAGAAGGCGGTCCTCTGGATGAAACATCCTCACTCCCCTTAATTCTCTGGTGTATACTTGCAGTCTGAGCTTTCACTAGTGGAACACGTTAAACATGCTATATCAACCTGTTTCTTTCTTCTTGAAATTACCAGGAAAATTCTGCCTTTTCTGCCGAAGAAGGTCCATCATGTGGTGATCTAGGCTACCATGCGTCATTTGGATTACTGCAACTCCCTGTTCTTGTGCGTGGACATTGACCTACTTAGGAAGTTACAGAGAGTCCAGAATGAAGCAGCCTGACTGGCCCTCTGGCTCCCATGTTTCTCCTCGGCCTCAGGAGCCTTAAAGGCTCCTCACTGGTTTCCAGTTGAAAAAGGATTGCGTTCAGGTCTTTGTGCCATGTTTTTAAAGCTGTTCACCTCACTGAACTGGACTATATATCAAAAGAACTCACCAATTATACAGTTCGAGATGCCTATGTTGCTCCGAGACCCCAATGCTTACTGTTCCTAGGGTTAAGCGGTCTCGATTGGGGGAAATCGTTTTCAGTTAAGGCAACAAAACTGTGGAATGAGCTCCCTCTTGATCTCCCTAAGATTCCCTTATTACTGAATTTCAGAAAAGCCTTGAAGACCTGGCTCTTCATGAAGGAGGACTCTTCCTGCTGTTTTCTGTTCTTGGCCTTTTTAATGCTCAGCCTCTAGCACCAGGACACCTGTCGAGGTATTTGGCGTACTCTAGAAAGTATATAAAATAATATGACATGATTAGTGGGATCATATGATTACCTCCATAGCCTTTGTGTCTTTTTCAAAGCTTTCTTCAAAAACAAAGTTCAACTTTGAACCAAAGAGTGGATTTGCATATGGAACACTGTTGTGTAAACTTCATGGCAGCTACCTTATTGGGGGCATTAGGTATGGTGGAAGAGTAAATATATTTCTCAGTTGGGTTTGAAGTGTTTTTCAGGTTGTCTCTGTCATTCATTAAAATTTAGTGTAATGAAGCGGAAGTGATCTGTGATCAATACCACGTGACTCTCATTGACAGGCAAAGAAGGTTTTGTAGCGGTTTTACTGAGTATTTGGTCTACAAGTAAGTAGCAGTCAGATCAACCAGAGTGAGTTACCTGCAAATTAAATATTCAGTATTTGTGGCTAGGTAGTAGAGCTAATGTATGGCCAGCCAAGTGGGTGGCAGATTTGACATATTATCCAAGTGAGCAAGTTGAGAAAAGAGAAGCTAGATGGCTAGCCTGGGGATCTTTTTCGCAATCTTTGTGGATATTAAAATTGCAAAAACAAAGAGCAAAGTGACAAATTCGACTAGGATCTCAGCAAACTCCTTTAGACAGGCTCTTGGAGGGTTTGGGGGTGTAAAGAAGCATGAAGGTCATCACATATTTTGATAATAAGAACTGCAGAACCTTAGGGTAGAAGAAGGGAAAATAAAGAAAGGCATCATCTTGGATATAAAGATGGCAAGTCTTCCGCCTCTTTTATCGCATTCTCTATCAATATGTACACAGTGATGTGAGGGTCGTGCAGCTTCTGTTATATATGTCTCCAGGCCAGGTTTATGCCAAGGGCCCGTAACAAAAAGTATCTCTAAGGAGAAGTGTCTAATAGTTCCACCTATGTCTGTGGTGTGTTTGGGTACTGCTCTAGCGTTAATTAGACCAACCGCCTTCGAGTAAGACAGTGGAGAGACTAAACTATTGTATATGTATCTCTAAAAGTGGACATTTAGAGCTGGACAAACATTGTTTCCTTTCTAAAGCAAGCACCATTTCACGTGGATAACTAATGACTTGTTTAGTGAGTGTATGAGGAACACTGTTACTTATTTGACGGATTCTGGTTTTATATGTGAAAAGCCTCAAGTATTACAAAAAGGCGACCATTTGCAGTTTGTTCTGATTGAAATATAAGGATTTCTTGAGAAGCTAACTTTATGAGCAAAAGTGGGCTGAGGGGTTTCAGAGTACATGTAAATGAGGGCGGACTGTTTAATATTCGGAATACAGTTGGAATTAGGTATCTTACTAGAGGGGGAAGCGGAGAGACTTAGGGCCTGATTATGATGCCGGTCGGAGTTGCCTCCGACCGGCATCTCTGCGGTTTTGGAACCGACTGACCTCGGTCGGCGATCCAAAATGGCAATTACAATGCAACCGCACATGGTACGGTCGAAGACTCCCAATTCCATAATGGAGCTTGTGGAGCAGTCGGAAACCGGCCGCAGCACAAGCTCCCATAGAGAAATGGGAGTTAATGTAAATCTCTGCACCGTGTGGCAGGCACATGGTGCAGGAGTTTACAGGGGGGCACCATAGGTGCCCCTCTTTGCCCCCAACCTCAGGCCGCGGAAGGAGGAAGGCCCTGCTAGGGGCCCTCAAAGTCGCTTTCCGACAGGCTTTCCATGTTGAAAAGCCCGACATGGAAAGCCTGTCGAAAACCGACATCATAATCCCGACAGCGGAAACGCTGTTGGTAAGGGATTATGTGGCGGTTCTGAGCCCGTCGGAAGCCAGTCGGATTGACTGGCCAGTTTCAAATCTGACCGCCCTCATTGTAAAACGGCAGTCGGAGTTGAAACATTGGATCTGGGTCGAAAACATCCAAAGGAGGCCCTAAGATGTCAATGGCTCCATGCTAGTGCGTAAAGTGTATTCCTCTAGATTGGGCATATTTTGGGAGCTGATGAACAACAACAGCTTGTCCAGTCTTCGGTCTTATATGGGTGTAGATGAACTTAGACATGCTTGCATCTAGTGTGTCTTCAGCACGCCACAGATACGTCTTTGTCGGGTGACGCCTAGCACTCAAGGGGAAGAAGAGGGAACGGGCTTCCAATGGTACATACCAATAGCCCTCATCTTGCCCCTTCTCTATTTTCAGCACAATACAAAAAATCAGGCAACAGAGACCGTGACATTCCCTACGTCACTTCCTCTGAGAACCAGGACACCGAAGTTATACAAACAGGATGCACTCCCTTTAAAAGTAATTGGGCGATAGACCACGTGGAGAGAGTGGGCCTATGAAAAGCAGCTCGAGTTTTTCAAGCTTCGAGAGGTGGAAGTGAGGAGTGTTATTGAAGAAGCTGCCAAGCAGAGAAAACAAGATTGGACCCAAAGGATTTTGCGCGCCCCCGGGGCACTTAGGTATTACAGAAGGGGCCGCAGACACTTGTGCGTCCCCTACTGTAATACCGATAGCGCTGTCGCACATAAAGCGCCAGTGCTACCTGTAAGGGGCATTCCCTCATTTGTGTGGGGGCATAATGAGGGAATCCCTTTGCCTCTGCACCTGCGCCGTATTACAGACGCAGGCGCAGAGGCAAAGAAGCCATCAGAAGGTGCACTGAGAGTGCGCCATCCAAAAGGTGGCGCATTGTCAGTGTGCCCCCTGTTGGCAGCCCTCTGGAGGGGGGAAAGTGGGTCCCATGGACACCCCAGCCATCCCCAGTGACTGTACCCGCCTGCAAGGGGATCTCTAATCCACTTCAAAGGTGCAGGCGGGTGCCGCTGGCACTGTGAAAACCCGGAGCGGCTGTAAAGCAGCCACTCCATTTTTCACAGGAATGCACTGGCCTACAGGGGAGCGCGAGCTCGCTGCTGCCCTGGGGCAGCACATTCATGGCAATAGAGCGCATTTTCACTTATGAAAAATGAAGACGCGCATTTACCGTAATACGGCTCCAGGAGTGTGTACCCGGACATGACAGACATGATGAGACAACAGCAGAATCCTGGCAGTCCAAAGATCGGAGTCAATGTTTACCCCAAGACTCCTAAGTGTTTTAAATCGCAAACGACCAAGACCCTCGAAAACAGGCATGAAGCAGGTTTCCATACCTGCTGGTCAGTGCCTGAGATCAGAATCTCAGTTTGTCTATAGTGTGCTTGAGCCAGTGCTGGCTCATTCATGTGTGGACGGCTGTAAGGAATTTCTGGAGATGAGAAGTGTTGTATGTGTTAGAACTCAGTTCAAACAGTAACTAAGGGGCCGATTCCGATCGGAAATCTCTCCGACCGAGCCGGACCCGGAGAGATTTCCGACCGAATCGGACCCTAGCAGCCGGACCGAACGAGTACGATGCGCACGTATGCCATCGGACTCGAGTCGGTCGGACTCCCATTGAAGTCAATGGGAGCCTATCGTACAACGCGTACGCGGGCTTCCATTGACTCAATGGGTGCGAGGCGGACAAGGGCGCCCCCTACAGCGTGTACGCGGCGAATCGACTCGCGCCGTACACGCACAGGTAGGGGGGACCCATGGGTCTCCCCCTGTGTGCGACTCGCGCGGCTACGCGTACAGGGGGGTCCGACACGGACCCCCAAAGTACGGCTCCGACTGCTTCTTCGAGCCGGACGGCGCGAGTCGGTCGGACTGCTCGCGGCGCGCATCGTACTTGCCCGGCCGGGGAACATCTCCATTGCGAGGTGCGCTGCGCATCCGTGCGAGTCGGTCAGTGCGGTTGGGACGGGCGTACGAGTCGGTCGGCGAATTTGCACGCGCTCACATCGTACTCGTTCGCCCGGACGCACGTACGAATCGGTCGGGAATAAGGGCTCCGAAACGGATCCGGTTCAGCCGAATCCGATTCGGTGCCCTACCGGCCGAGATCGGAATCGGCCCCTAAGTGTTATAAGTGTATTTACTCCATGCTAATGGACAATGGCAGCTTAAGGCTCCATATAAACATTAAACAAGTAGGGCGAAAGGGAGGAGCCTTTAGGGACACCACATGTTAACTGTTTGGAACATCACAGGTTTTGTTGACATCTGCCTGAAAGAAGCAAAGTAAACCAGTTTAATACTGAACAGCCAATGCCCCAGTTGTGGAGGTGTTTTATAAGGATGGCATGGTCAATGGTATCAATTGCAGTGGAAAGGGCAAGTAAAATTAGGGCAGAGTTAATGTTGTCTTCTAGGCAGTGATAGTCTATGTCTGCCATAAAAGCAAGTTCAGTGCCCTGGTTTGGGCAGAAGCAAATCTGGAAACCTTCCAAGATGTTATCAGCTTTGAGAAAATTGTTGAGTTGTATTGCCACATACGCCTCTAGTGTGACTAATAGAATGGTAATTTGAAGCTAAAAGAGGATCGCAGTTGGCCTTTTGCAGCAGTGTGCTTCAACAATGCTTTTTTGTGGAGGTTTCAGGAGAATGTAAATCTTTAAGGAACCATTAATGATGTCCTATAGTGAAAATGGGAAGGGGTTATTTATGTGGTGGTCTAGAAAAATATCTCGGTACCACTCAATGGACCCAGGAAGTGGTCCTATCTAGTCGTTATGGGTGTAGAGTTCCATGACCTTCATCCAGCTCCCTGTCCCCCCTCCCCTTTTGTTAGTTCATATCATTGTGCCATGTTTTTTAAAACTGTTCCCCTCACTGGGCAGGACTATATATCAAAAGAATTCACCAATTTTACACCTTCGAGATAGAGGCCTCACCGCTTATTGTTCCTAGGGTTAAGCGTTCCCGATCGGGGGAAATCTTTTTCAGTTAAGGCGGCAAAACTGTCGAATGAGCTCCCTCTCGATCTCCTTAAGATTCCATTCTTACTGGATTTCAGAAAAGCCTTGAAGACCTGGCTCTTCATGAAGGAGGACACGTCCTGCTGTTTTTTTTTCTTGGCTTTTTTAATGCTCAGCCTCTAGCACCAGGACACCTGTCGAGGTATTTGGCCTACTCTAGAAAGTATATCAAATTATATGAGATGATTAGCGGGGTCATATGATTATCTCCATAGCCTTTGTGTCTTTCAACTTTGAACCAAGGAGTGGATTTTGCATGTGGGGGAAGCGGAGAGACTTAGGGCCCGATTATGATGTCGGTCAGAGTTGCCTCCGACCAACATCTCTGTCGTTCCGGAACCGACCGACCTCAGTTCGGCGGTCCAAAATCGCAATTACGATGCGACCGCACATGGTGCCGTTGCAGACTCCCATTTCCCCATGGGAGCTTGTGCAGCGGTTGGAAACCGGCGCAGCACAATCTCCCTTAGAGAAATAGGAGTTACTGTAAATCCCTGCACCTCATGGTGCCTGCCCCACGGTGCAGGGATTTACAGGGGGGCACCATAGGTGCCCCCCAACCTTAGGCTGTGGAAGGAGGGGGGCCCTGCTAGGGGCCCCCAAAGTCACTTTCAGACAGGCTTTCCATGTAGGAAAGCCCGACATGGAAAGCCTCTCGGAAAGTGACTTTGGGGGCCCCCAGAAGGGCCCCCCACCTTCCGCAGCCTAAGTTTGGGGGGCACCTATGGTGCGGAAACGTTGTGATGAGGGATTATGTGGCGGTTGTGACTGGTCGACGGGCTCCTTGAGGTCGTCGGAAGCCAGTTGGATTGACCTGCCGGTTTCAAATCCGACCACCGTCATTGTAATAGGGCGGTCGGAGTTGAAACCTTGGATGTCGGTCGGAAAGCCTCCGACCTGCGGTTGGAGGCTTTCCGACCGACATCCAAAGGAGGCCCTAAGATGTCAATGGCTCTATGCTAGTGCGTAAAGTGTATTCCTCTAGATTGGGCATATTTTGGGAGCTGATGAACAACAACAGCTTGTCTAGTCTTCGGTCTTATACGGGTGTAGATGGACTTAGACATTCTTGCATCTAGTGTTTCAGTATGCCACAGATACGTCTTTGTCGGGTGACGCCTAGAGCTCTAGGGGAAGAAGAAGAGGGAACGGACTCCCCGTGGCACAGACTGATATCCCTCAACTTGCCTGTTCTCTATTTTCAGCACAATACAGAAAGTCAGGCAACAGAGACCGTGACATTCCCTACTTCACTCTCCTCCGAGAACCAGGAAACTGAAGTTATACAAACAGGATGCACTCCCTTTAACAGTAATTGGGCGATAGACCATGTGGGGCAGAGTGGGGCCTATAGAAAGCAGTCCGAGTTTTTCAGGCTTCGAGAGGCGGAAGTGAGGTGTGTTATTGAAGAAGATGCCAAGCAGAGAAGACAGGATTGGACCCAAAGGACAACTTCAGTGTGGAGAGAATCCAGAAGCCGTCAGCAAACCAGGAGTACCCCAGGGTGCAGAAGCCGGTTGCAGTGAAGACCTTGGAGCCTCCAGACGACTCCCCCAGGAAGCCCAGAGACCACAGACATGCTCCACGAGGAGCGTGGCAAACCCAGGTACGCTGACGCCTCCTGGTGCGATATGGGAGGGAAAAGACTGAGATGAGAGGCGGGTGGAGAATCAGAACGTAAAATCCAGTGAAACGCTGTATATACTTTTGTATCTCTTGCACTGTAAAAAACTATTATCACTAATACTGAGACACAGGAAAAACTTATTATTCTTTTCTTCTGGTCCTCACTACTCTCCAAAAGGTGTGAGGAGTGGAGTGACTTCAATAAAAAGCACCTAAATTACTTTGTGATAATTCTCTCTATCCTTAGTGAAGCAAGTATAGATAGTGGAGTTTCTATGTGTGGCATGTATATGTGGTGATGGGTACACCGGTTGACACCAAATAAAAGGAATTACCTCACACAAGTTCTCCTTCTGTATAAGGAACCTGTAAATAAATAATTGAACATATCTAAGGGCTCAATACTTACCAGTGGCATCTCTCACTCTCTCTCTCTTGAGGCGCACATCCACATCGGGTGGTTCCAGCTGTCCTGCACCTAAGGCAGAAGAAGAGAAGGAGAAAAGATAACCATACCAAGATTGACTGTTATCCAAGTTCTTATAAATAAAAATACACTGCATCTTCAGTCTGCTGTCTCACGAAATATATTCTGCTCATGCAACAGTCTTCTATGCAGTTACTGCACATACATGCAGCTGATCTGTTTTTAAAGACGTTTGTGTTACTTCACACGCTCAGAACGAAGAGAATTCTAGGATTGCAACTCTGTACAGGAAGCAGACGCTCCATCAATCACATAAAAGGTGATGGATGAATGATTGCAAAAAGTCTAACTACTGGAAGTAGCTCCGGGTAGCATTCCAACCCATTGTTATTTGCCCTCTGTGCCACACTAGACAAATGCCCAGCTTCTGCAAACATGTACTGACCCTGGTCCTCATAGGAAGTGTCTATCCCAAACTGCTAGACAAGGCCCACTCCAAAAAGGGAACACAAGGAACCCTAGACTGGTTTTTATGTTATTAGGCTTTGTCAGTGAGGTATAGCTTGGATCCTAGGGCACACTTAAGGCATAGCATCAATCATACAAAGGTTGATGGGAGGCATGCTTGCAAAAAGTCTTAACTACTGGCAGTCGCTTGGTGTAGCATTTCAACCTATCATTTTTCACCCACCCTGCCACTCAAGACAAAGGCCTGCCTTATGCAAATCACTATTGACCCTACTCCTCATGGGAACAGTTCAGCTAGAGCTGCCAGAGAAGGCCCCATCCAGAAGAGGGCAGAAGCAACCCGAGACTGGTTTTGGCCTTGTTAGGCCTCCTCAATAAGGTATAGCTTGGATCCTATTGCACAGTGAGAAAAGATCAACAGCATGGCATACCCATGGCCACTTAAGGCTTACATCGATCACACAAAAGGTCATGGGAGGAATGCTCACAAAACATCTAACCACTGCCAATTGCTCGGGAAGCATAATTACCCATTATGTTTCACCCACTGTGTCACTCTTGACAAGGCCCCCCCCCCACTTATGCAAATCAATATTGACTTTGCACCTCATGGGAACAGTCCATCCTGAACGGTTATATGACCATACCACAGGCAATTACCATGCATGCCTTTACCACACATCTTTTACCACACAAATGTTTACCACACATGTCTTTACCACGCATGCCCCCAAGCCCCTTGTTTTTAATTACATTTACCACCCAATACTCTGCTCACCCCTAAACCCTAAAAACAACCTTCCCACCCAATACCTTTACCCACCCCAAAAACCCTAAAAATACCCTTACCACCCTATAACCTACCAACCCCTAAACCCTAAAAATACACTTACCACCCAATGCCCCTACTCACTCCAAAACTCTTAAAACACTCTTCCCGCCCAACACCCTTAGCCACCCCAACCTCACCATCCAAAATATATATATATACATACACACACATATATATATATACACATACACACACATATATATATATATATATATATATACATATATATATGCATATATATATGTATATATATTATCTACTGGTGGTCGCCAGTAGATAGTTATAGTTAGGACCTATTTTCCATAGGAAATCCGCGACATTCTATTTGAAATAACTCTTGCGTCGGTTGACGAATCTTCGCGAAATTTTCAAACTTTATGGCCCGCTCCGGTCCGCTCCTACCCTGAAAGTTTCGGGGTGATTCGTCAAGCGGGGGCCGAGAAAAAAGGGGGGTCCCAAAACGCGTTTTCCCCATTCATTTTCCCATAGGAAACTTTAGACACGGCTACAGCCCGAACTGCTGAACGGAATTACACCAAATTTGTCAAAGAGGTAGTTCTTGGTTCAGAAAGAACCCTTTTTGTTAAATGGTGTAAATCCGTTCAGTAGTTCCTGTGAAAATCAAAGGAAAATCACATATATATCTATGGCCGCGTCGGATTCGCGCACCCTCCCGATCACGAGCTGCATGCTAATTGGCTGTCAACACTCCGAATCAGGAAGTGTTGGCAGCCATTTTATCCCTCGGTAGAACCGAGGGACAGAAACAAGTGCGTAAAGTGCAAAAGGGGGCAGGGTAGAAACACCCTGACCCCCTAGGTCTGATCAGGGGTCCCACAAGAACCCCTGGGCAGAAAAAAGCATTTTTGTTTTAAAAAAAATCGGCGGGATGCGAATCTCGCCGAGAAAAAAAAAAATTGCAAGTGTGCAAACGCACAAAGGGGGCAGGGTAGAAACACCCTGACCCCCTAGGTCTGCTCAGGGGGTCCCACAAGGACCCCCTGGGCAGAAAAAAGCAGAAAAAAGCATTTTTTTTTTTTATTTTTTTATTTTTTTTTTAAATCGGCAGGATGCGCTCAGGGTGCGCGGATCCTGCCGATAAAAAAAAAATCGAAGCGCGGTCTCCGCGCTCGATTGTATTTGCCCCCGGGTGGCCCAAGTCCCGGGGGCATGCGGGGTTTATTTATATAATGCTGGGGGCCTCTAAGGGCCCCCAAGCCCGAGGACCGCCAGCCCCGGGGCTTTCATTTTAAAATGGTGCGGGAGGGCACTCGGGCCTCCCGCAGCCCCGAGGACCACCACCTCCCGGGGCTTCTTTTTTTTTTTAATTTCCTGTGTGGGGGCTCGAGCCCCCACACGCCTCGAGACCACCACCTCCCGGGGCACTAATAATGTAAATGCGGGGTCCGTAACGGACCCCGAGCCCCGAGGACCACCACCTCCCCGGGGCTTTAAAGACATGGGAGGGGGGCCGCGCGGCCCCCTCCTGGAGCCCTTGATGGCCCTGGGGACCACCACCCCCCAGGGCCGGCTCCTGCAGTGTCCCGGGGTGCCTACCCCCGGGACACTGTAGTTTGCAATGACAGCTCTCTCTTCCAATATCCAAAGCACATTGCTTTTCCACATGGGGAGCTGCATGTTAGCAGCTCCCCATGTGGAAAAGCAATGCCGGCTCCCAAGGGACGCGGGAGCCGGCGGGACTGTGGTGGGATTGGGGACCCCCCACAGTCCCCAACGGAGAGGGCCAGCCCCGGGGGATGGGGTCCCGGGGCAAGTAGTGGCCTGGGAGGGGGCCACGCGGCCCCCTCCCCAAATTAAAAAAAAAATTGTGAAAAAAAAAAAATGAAAGGCCGGCCCAGGGGATGGGGTTCCCGGGGCCTTAAATGGCCTGAGGAGGGGGCCACGCAGCCCCCTCCAAATATTTTAAAAGAGGGCATGCCCCGGGGGATGGGGTCCCCGGGGCCAATATAGGCCCAGGGAAGGGGGGCCACGCGGCCCCTTCCCGTTTATTTTAATTTTTTTTTTAAATGAAAATCCTCATGCCCCGGGGGATGGGGTCCCCGGTGCCAAAGAGGCCAAGGGAAGGGGGCCACGCAGCCCCCTCCCATACAAAAAAAAATTACAAAAAAAAAAAAAAAAGACCGGCATCGTGCCGGAGGCCCGCCCCCACCCTGCAGCAGTCTGCAAACGCGTCCCCTGGCGCGTTTGCAGATGGGAAACGATTTCCCCTTAAATACTGGGGGTCCCTGGGGGCCAACTAGCCCACCAGGAACCTCCAGTATGCGCCAGAGGGCTGCGTTGCAGAGAGGTGTACAGAGGCCACGCCCCTTTTTACACCTCTCTGCAACGCAGCTCTGTGGCGCTTTTGGAGGTACATGGTGGGCTAGTTGGACTCCAGGGACCATCAGGATTCAAGGGGACTTAATCCCCCAACTTAAAATGCGCCACGGGGCGCGTTTGCACAGTGGTGAAGGGAGGGCGGGGCTTCAGGTGACATGTGTGCAAACAGGCCCCGTGGCGCATTTTAAGATGGGAATTAAATCCTCTTCAATCCGGAGGGTCCCTGGGGGCCAACTAGCCCACCAGGTACCTCCAGTAAGCGCCACGGAGCTGCGTTGCAGAGTGTTGTAAAAGGGCGTGGCCTCTGTACACCTCTCTGCAACGCAGCCCCTAGCGCATACTGGAGGTTCCTGGTGGGCTAGTTGGCCCCTAGGGACCCTCAGGATTGAGGAGGAATTAATTCTCCAACTTAAAACGCGCCACAGGGCGTGTTTGCAGACATGTCACCTCAGGCCCCACCCCCTTCCTTCACCATTGTGCAAATATTCCTCTAAAATCAGCCGAACTACGAATTCCGATTTACTCACCTGTTATCAGGAGAGACCTCAGTGCTGCATCTTTGAGCCCAGTACTGATCCTGAAAAGTAATTTTAACCCTACTTACCAGTAACTTGAATTTCCTTCCATAGGCTAACATTGACTGGTTTCACTTGGAAATTCTTCTAAGTGTGGAGTTTTGGAACTTTATAATATTCCTCTAAAATCAGCCGAACTACGAATTCCGATTTACTCACCTGTTATCAGGAGAGAACCCAGTGCTGCATCTTTTAGCCCAGCACTGACCCTGAAAAGTAATTCTAACCGTACTTACCAGTAACTTGAATTTCCTTCCATAGGCTAACATTGACTGGTTTCACTTGGAAATTCTTCTAAGTGTGGAGTTTTGGAACTTTATAATATTCCTCTAAAATCAGCCGAACTACGAATTCCGATTTACTCACCTGTTATCAGGAGAGAACCCAGTGCTGCATCTTTTAGCCCAGCACTGACCTTGAAAAGTAATTCTAACCGTACTTACCAGTAACTTGTATTTCCTTCCATAGGAATCCATTGTCTGGTTTTCAGCAGAAAAGTTTCAAAGTGTCGATTTTAACAAACTATAAATATTCCTTAAAAATCGCCTGTATGACTTAAACGCATTCTTTCAACTGTTTACAGGAGATGCACCAGTGCTGGATCCAGGATCCACCACGGAGTAAGAAAAAGTAACGATAACACTACTTACCTGCTAAGTGAATTTCCTCCCATAGGATAACATTGGTGATTCTATGTGAAAAAGTTTCAAGTGTCAACTTTTAAAATACAATAATATTCCTTAAAAATCACTACTGTAACCAAAACGCTTTTACTCAAGTGTTTACAGGAGATGTCCCAGGACTGAATCTAGGATCCAGTCCTGTGGTGAGAAAAGTAATCCATAAAGTAACTAATTGCATTTAACTAGAAATTCACATTGAGCTCAATGTTGCATTGTGTTTGAAATTGTGTTGCCCATTGCAACAACTGTAACTACTGTACTTAAGTCTATTGCCTATTTGCAAAGTATTTAAACTAAAGTAATTCATTCTGAGAAAGTATATTTTTTAATGTAATGTAATTACAATGTAATTTAAAAAATAAAATATCTAAAAATAAATAGTTGAACATTTTTTTGTAAAACAGTATCAAAAAAATAAATATAACAATTAATACAATTAAAAAAATTGTCATTTACAAAACCTTTGAAATTCACTGAAAAAAACCATAGGTTTCAGGCACGTTATAGTTAGAAATTAGCATTTAAAAAACCTTACAAATTCACTGAAAAAACCATAGGTTTCAGGCACGTTATAGTTAGAAATTAGCATTTAAAAAACCTTTGAAATTCACTGAAAAAACCATAGGTTTTAGGGACAGTTATAGTTAGTTGGACATTGCACTCGTACAAAACCCGTGAAATTCCCCGTATAGTTAGTTCAGCTAACTATAACTCGCGCCCCCGCAATTGACGTCACATATTACATCACTCATGACATGGTCAGTGACATCACTGATGACATCACTGATGACATCTCAAATGACATCACTGATGACATCATCCATGTGATAATTTCATGCATCTTCTCACACCCTAATATAACTTTTGATACACCCACTCTTATTTACAGACTGCCATTCGCAAAACCATACACACTCCAATACCAATAACTATATACCAACTCACTGATTCTTAGGTCTACACACACACATCTACTCACTCACCCGTCCAGTCACTCATACTTACAGTTACTCAGTACAGGACTATCAAATGCACTCATACACCTATATAAACACTCACACACCGCCACTCATCCATAGAGGTACTCACACACCTAGTCAGTCATGCAAAAAATTAATCACACACCAATTTACTCACCTATAGAGTTATACACACACCAGCTCACTTAGTCATACAAATACTAGCACATTCTTACGCTCTTATACAATAACTGATACAAGCACACACGTATCCATACAGCCACTCACAATCACACACTCTCACTTATAGCCTTTTAAATACTCTAACACACATATATACTGCCTTTTACATATGTAGTTACTCGCACATGTACCACTGAGATATACATTCACTCACTAACACACCCATACACACACTCACCCACCCAAGCAGTCCATCACAGACGCACTCTTCAAATCATGCACCCAGTGAATCACCCACTCACACATCTATGTACAGAGTCGCACACACCCCACCCACACAAACACTCAGGCACCCATACAGATACTCAGACAACGAATCAATAACTCATATACACACACATGTAGCTATTCACAAACCCATGCAGCCACTTACACAGCAACAGACAGACGGATACAGACATTCACCCAGTTTAGTCACTCACCCATGCATTCAGTAAGATACGTTTAATCACTCACTTATACAGTTAGTCACGCACCTACTAAATCATCCATACAGACACTTATACACCCACTCATTCTTCAATACGCCTTTCCCTATATACATTAAAAATATTTAAACTTTACAGAAACACACAGTCACTGGATGATGTCATCAGTGATGTCATTTGAGATGTCATCAGTGATGTCATCAGTGATGTCACGGACCATGTCATGAGTGATGTAATATGTGACGTCATCAGCAGTGAATTGCGGGGCGCGAGTTATAGTTAGCTGAACTAACTATAACGGGGGAATTTCACGGGTTTTGTACGAGTGCAATGTCCAACTAACTATAACTGTCCCTAAAACCTATGGTTTTTCAGTGAATTTCAAAGGTTTTTTAAATGCTAATTTCTAACTATAACGTGCCTGAAACCTATGGTTTTTCAGTGAATATATAATATATATATGTACTCATATACATACATACAAATATTTATTCTTACCATAAATAGACTTTCCATGCGTTGTAAAGGCATGTGCACGGTAAAAATTTGCGTTGTAAAAAACTTGTGGCAAAGTCACTGTGTGCTAAAAAAAACGCGTTTTAAAGGCCGTTCGCCATCCAGAACTGCCAGACGAGGCCCCCACAAGAAGGGAACGCGAGACCGATTTTAGCCTAGTTAGGTCTTGCCAGGTTTTCAGGAAGCCGGCACTGTCACAAGTAGAGAAGAGCAAGAGAAATTATGAAATACGGTTAAATACAAAACGGTTAAAAGAATACGGCACAAGAATAGAGCACAAGTCGGATGACATCCTCTTATATATAGCGAACCCTAAGGCGACACTCCAGAGGATACTACATATTTTTGAATTATATCGCAAATATTCTGGTTACACCATAAACTGGGAGAAGTCGGTGATCTATGTGCTATGGGGACATGCACCAGTCCTGCCCCAGGGTTGTGCGATACCCATAGTGACTGAAGGATTTCGATACTTGAGTGTTTTTATCACCAGAGACCCCAAAGTTTTCCAAGGCCAAAATCTTGATCCCCGCTTCAACGTCTGTGAAATGACGTCCAGCACTGGAGGTCCCTACCGCTATCTCTCCTGGGAAGAGCATCACTTTTTAAGATGATGGCGTTGCCCGATTCCTTTATGTGCTCCACAATACCATATCCGGTGCCACCGGCTTACTTTTAGGCAGTTGAGGTGACAGTGCGTCTACTCCTGTGGGATGGAGGCTCTCCCAAAATCTCTCTCCCGAAGTTGACCAGAGGTTGGTATGATGGTGGAGTGGTGCTCCCAGTTCTCCGGAAGTACTACTGGGCGGCCTAGCTTACAGTGGTCAACCACTGGGTGCATAGTCCCCAAAATGACCCGACATATAGAATGGACCGCTGGAACATGCAACCAGGTGGTCATCTCAGAGCAATTTGCGGTGGGGAAAAAGGCGAACTCAATCCCTGTTCCAACCTCCACCACACTGCATGTTTGGAAAGAGGTGCTTGCTAATATCCCTTTTCTGGTGAGATAAGCTTACAGAGGACGCTGCTATGGGACTCCATGAAGTTAGGACTATTGGCACCGCAGCAGAGCTTCGACAAATGGGATCTTATTGGCCTCTCAAAGGTGGGCGACATGTGGGTTGGAGGGGATGTACGACCATTTGCGAACCTGCAACAGGAATATCAGATGGCACAATCGGAAGCCTTTCGACATCTATAGGTCCGCCATGCTCTAAGAGCTGTATTACCGAAAGGAGAGGAACTTCCTGAATTGCTAGATGAGATCTCTCTATATACTGTAAGATTATGAATAACTCCCCAGATCGCTTGACAGGCCTCCGTGCTCATTGGGAAAAGGATGTGGAACAGATAGACGATGATGAGTGGCAGGAGGCCTTGGCTTCTGCCAAAGAAGTGGCCATACATTCGCGCATTAGATTGGTGCAGCTGAAGATACTGCATAGAACATACTTCACCTGCACCACACTAGTTAAAATGGGAATGGCCGATTCCCCGATGTGCATGAGGAGCTGTGGGAATGAAGGTATATTTTTCCAGAGGTTTTTAACATAGACACAACTAAGTCGCCTAAGTGGTGTTTGCTGAAAATATGGAGTGAGAGAACCCTCACAAGTAAGGAATGTCTCTGGGTGACACTGGGGTTTATGGTGGCCAAATACAATATTACTAAGATGTGGAGAGGCGCAGCGCCCCCTACTTTGAATGAATGGAAGATAGATATGGACTGGTGCATGACGGCGGAGAAGACGGTATATGAAAGTAGGGGCTGTCCCAACAAATGGTCCAAGATCTGGGGAAAATGGAATGAATACAGGGGAATGATATGTTCACCACTGCCCCCTTGAGGGCAAAGGGAATTAATTGTTTGAAGATCGCGGAGGAGGGAGGAAGACTATAATACTATGTACTGAATATGAGTTGGCGTCGCTTGGCGATGTTTTAATTTCAAGCAATAAAAGGATTAAAAAAAAAATAGGACAGAAGTGAGCAAGAGAACTACACCAAAAGTCAGCAATAGCGAAGTTTTAAATATAGTGCATACCATAAACGTGCACATCCTGTGAAGCGATAATTACATTTTGCAATGTACATTTTTAAAGGTTGTCCAAAGTGTGTGTGATTGGTGACCATCCAAATAATATGAATGCTGTAAATCACGGTCCTGGATAAAGCAGAAAAAAACCAACATTTTATAGGTCTATTAAAAAAACAGCCACGCTGCTCTATTATGCGGCCTTTTCTTACTGTTTACTTGGATTTAGCAGCATAGTTAAAAAAACCTTTTAAAAAGGCTCATAATGCTCTTCTTCTGAACAGGAAATCAATAGAAAGCCTTTTCATAGTGTATATATGGAGGCCTCAAACAAGCTCTACCTCTATTCTTTCTGCCACACAATCTCAGATGAGTCTTTGTTTCATTTTCCTTCAGGGAGCACATTGCTGTATCTTGTTTGTTTTTGGGGAGACTAATTAGTGTTGCTTTGGGCAAGGGTTCAAGTCCACTGTTAGCAGCACTGGATTGTAAACATACTATTTAATTAGTTCTGTTGTGATCACATTTTGTT
The DNA here is from genome assembly GCA_963921515.1 of Calotriton arnoldi. NCBI lineage: Eukaryota > Metazoa > Chordata > Amphibia > Caudata > Salamandridae > Calotriton > Calotriton arnoldi. Next base: position 721,163 of record CAWUFW010002741.1, on the reverse strand, counting down.
TGATGAATATGGAGAGTAGTTTTGTTGACCCCAGGAGTTAGGGCACTGAATTAAGTAAGGATGAATTAATTAAAAACTAATTTGTGTACATTTTTAGACGCTTTAATCTCCCAGTCTATTCACAGAGAGATTTCGTCATCCTTCAGATGTGTGGCCTGGAAGCAGGACACACCTCCATAATTCAGGCGTAGTATCTGTGGGTTGAACTATTTATGTGAGGTGCAGTACTATGGTAGAAAAAAGGAAAAAAGTCCAAGCATTTGATATTGTCGGGTATGCAGTGTTTAATTTGTAAAAGAATAAGTGCTGGGGCCCAAAATTTTGCTCAGAAGCCTTCAGCCAGCGCTATGAATATCAAGGGTGCCGAATACAAAGTCTGTGTAGTCTTGATTCCACCCCATGCCACTTTCATCCACCACCATACACTTTGTGCCCCTTTATTTGACTCTTTCAGGTTCTTTTTCATCCCTGCTTTCTCCCTTTGTCACTCTTTATCCATATTTCTCCTTATTCTTGTTTCCTCCTTTTGCACTGGAGCAAAACCTAATGTGGAAAAATAATTGCCTGTCCCAAAACTGAGTGCAACCACCAGCAGCAGCGGCTGCTGCCAATCCGACTTGGGGGGGGGCAGCGAGGGCAGCCCGTGAAAAAACAAAACTTTTAAACACTTACCTTCCATTGCCGGCCCGCGTTCTTCTGCTCCATCGCCGGCCCGCGCTCTTCTTCTCCCTTATCATAGCACGCCTCGCTGCTCCTGGCACTACAATCCCTAGGAGCACGGACTCCTAGACTCCACCCAATCCCAGCACTTCTCCACGCATGAGAGAAGTGCTTGGATTGGGCTGAGTGAGCCAGTTTAACGCTCTGTGGGGACTGGGAGCCTGTGCCCATATCACTGATGATATCTCCCAGGAACAGTCTTGAGATATCAAAATGCGCATGTCGATATGGCCTGCCATGGAGGGCCGGACAAACCTACATACGCACTTTCAGTGCTACTAAAACTCACCCCCTGCTGGCGTGAAGACATGGCACAACCCTGCCCCAGACTCGCGGTCTCCGACTAAAAGTGAAAAATACAAATGACAATAAAATAGCTTTATTGTCATTTAATTTTCTTCTTTGTGCTGGCTTTTCACCATTGGGGTGACTCCTTCGCCATAGTGGAGGAGCCGCCCCTGACTACCAGTTCAAATTATGAACTGCTGGTAATTTAAATGAAAATGACTAATGATTGTGGACTTGGATGCACCCATCCACACAGTGATGATGACGACGACCTAAGGCCTCAGTCCCAACCCTCTACACTGGAGGTGATATGTAAAGCACCCAAAAGTTCCTTTTGCTCAATATCGGATGCTTTTGATAAATATGATGACGATATCCATTATGCTGTTAAGGATGCTGATTTGTATTACAATGATTATTTTTTAGATGGGGATGTGCCTAAAAAGCAGAAGATACAGCATGCTCAAAAAGCTCCATTACTAATTATGGATGCAAGTGGGCAGCCTATGTTTGACCCTATATTCATTTATCACCCCAACTCTTCGGAATGGTCTCCTCCTACCCAGGTGGAGGATTATATTAAGTCAAGGCAGAGATCCCCTGTAGACAGAGCATCTATGGCCATAATTAGGGCAGAATGTCCATGACCTTCACTGGTCAGTAAGGCTGCAGCTACTCCTATCTTAGATCACAAAATAGTGACGTGTTTAAGGAGAGGAGAGAACGGGATCCTAGGAGGGGCATTGACAGAACTTAGCATCACTCACTAAGATTCTGTATCAGAGCAGATGAAAGAATCGCAGAGTCCGTTAGACCCGGAGACAGTTCCCAATTGGGCCCAAAGAGCATTACGTTTTTTGTGCAATGACAATACAGCTTTATCCCTGGAGACGAGAAAGGGGTCACAGATATGGATTGACCCAGACCTTGGGATCTGGCTCAAACGGAGGCCAATAGCCTTTTGTTTGGGCGCAATTTATGAAGGAAATAGGTAAATATTTCCAAGCACTTTCTTCTCTAGACAAAGCTCCTTCTTCCCTAGCATGTGTCTTCTTCAGTACGTGTGTTTTCTTAAGAGCTGGTGGAGAAAAGGGTTGGCTCGCATCTGGTAGCAAATTCCAATATGATCAGTCCTCTCAGTGCCGCCAGCCACCAGCCACTGTTTTTCCCCCAGAGAAGGAGAGGAGGTTGCATACCCTCCGATGGAAGACAACATGAAAGCGTTGCCAGGCAAGATAAGTCTATCTCCCAATTCCTTGGTGAAGGTTGGGGCATTATATCTCTTTTTGCACACTGGATCCTTGCAGCCTGCAGGATCCTTGCAGCCTACAGACTGTGAAAGGTTTTCAGTGGGAGTTTTTTCCCTCCAATTCATACCCAATATTCAAATGCTATAGAGATTTCCCAGGTTGAAAGGGAGTTGATTGCTTCAGAGGCGAAATACTTACTTTTAAAATGGGCGGTACAACCATGTGCTTTGAATCGGGGATGCCACCCACTTTGTTTTATACCGTCATTTCAAGATGGAGACAATAATTCATCTCAAGGACATACTATCCCCATGGGACTGGATGGTTCAGTTGTTTTTTTTTGGGATGCTTAAGAGTTTCAATATATTGGCCCCAAAGGACGTTCCTTCAGTTCCTTTGGTTGTATCTGCTCTACAGCTTTGCTTCCCTCCCCGTGGGCTCTCTTGTGTATCTTGGTATTTAACCATTTTGCAAAAACATCCATCAGTGGAACTCAGAGCACAGGGCCTTCCATGGCAGGACAGCTGTAAGGGAATTCTGAAGACGAGAAGGGGCGTCTGAGATAGAACTGGGGTCAAACAGTAACTCAGTGCCATCTCTTTAAGTGTATACATTTAATTCATGAGAATGGACAATGGCAGCTAAAGGCTCCATATGAACATTAAATAGGTAGGGTGAAAAGGACGACCCCTGGGGAACACCGCATGCTATCTGCTTGGATGATGACAGGTTTTGCCCCGAAATCACTTTTGGACATCTGCCTGAAATAAACAAAGTAAATCAGTTTATTACTAAACAACCAAAGGCCGTGTTGTGGCGCTGCTTTATAAGGATGGCATGGTCAATGGTATCAAATCCAGCAGAAAGATTGGGTAAAATTAGGGCAATGTAATGAAGTTCAACAGTCTGGCTTGAGCAGAAACAAATCCGGCAGTTATAAAGGCTTCCACTGAGGAGAAAAAATCAAGAAAGAATTGAGATTGGCTTTGAATATTCAGGTAGTGACCTTACATCAGTTGGCAAGGTGTGTAGAATGTCTGTCTTCTTCCATTCAAGCAATCTTTGCAGGTCCTTTCTACTACTGAACATTCAATGCCTCAAGATAAGACACCTGCAAGGAGGTCTGTCTTATGCAGACGAGATCCCATTTGGACAGTGAAGCTCACAAAGACATTCCTTGGTGGTTAAACCATGTAGACACCTGGAATGGGGAAATCATTGTTCCAAAGGCGCCATATTAAGTATTAGAATCAGATGCAAGTTGCTGGGAATAGGGAGCCCAATGTGGCAGGTACTCAACAGGGGGAGAATGGTCAGAGAGGTAGTCGTTGCTATACATTAAGGGCCTTATTTATGGTTTGCGACACTTTTACGCCGCTGTTGAGTCACTTTTCGTGACGCAGTGGCGGCATAAACAATGCTTACAAGGTGACGCATCTATGCAGATGCGTCACCTTGTAAACCCTGCGCCACATTGTACCTGCGTCAGGTATAATGTATGCAGGGTGGGCGTTCCCACGTAAAAAGGTGTCGTAGAAGTGTCGCAGTGAAATCTATGACATTTCACTGTGAGACTTTTAGGACTCCACTGCGTCAAAACCTTATGGCTGGCTCATGGCAGGCGTAAGGGTGATGCAGTGCCATAGGCACAGGCCTACCCTATGCATTGCTGGAGTTGCGTCATGCTTGGGACGCAACTCCAGCAATGCGTGACTTTTGCGCCAACAGATACGTCAGAATTCCTGACATATCTGCCATTCCTTGCGACATGGAGCGCCGTACATTAAATACGGTGCATACATCCTGTCGCAAGGAGGGCGCAGTGAAAACTGTTGCATCGCTGTTTCATCACAGCGATGCAACAGTTTTCATAAATGAGGCCCTACCTGCTTAGAGCTTCTTGCAGTTTCGTGAAAGGGGGCAATCCTCTTATGCATACATAACTGAAAAGCAGTTTGATACATAAATCATTTGTGGAGAGCAAAATCAAAGACCCTAACAGACTTGGCAAAGTCCCTTTGGGAGTTTTGTTTCAGCCAGGGGAGCCCCCTGAAGGCAAATATCTACTAGGTCCAAGCAACTGGATAGCAGACTGGTATTTGAGGGCGCAGGTGAACCACAAAAATTGGCAGTTACATCCACAGGCCTTCCAGAGTCTCAAAAGGTTATGGGCCCCTTTGGGGGTTTCTTTGCATCCTCAAACACCTGAACTTTGGCACTATTTTGGCTGAAGACCAGATCCATGTGCGCTAGCGACTGATGCTTTTCTGCAAGAGTGGTCATGGGAAGTGGTTTATGCTTTTCCTCCTTTTGTGATGATTTCTAACTGGCACATGCATCAAGGTAGGCTTTTGCGATTCCTTAATTGCGATTATTAAGGAATCGCAATTAAGGAATCGCAAAAAGCCTATGCATGTAGGAATCAGCTATAAAATAGCGATTCCTAAACATTCACTTAATTGCGACTCGCAAATTGCGAGTCGCAATTAAGAATGCCGTCCATTCATTCCTATGGGCCTACAGGCCCATAGGAATGAATTGGAAGATTGCATGAGCAATTTGCGAGTACCAGTAGGTACTCGCAAATTGCTCATGCAATTTCAAGGTGCAAGGGTGTCAAAATGACACCCTGTTGCACCTGAAATTATGATGTGCACCCATGTTGCGCACACACATGCCCCAAGGGCATGTGTGTGTGTGTAACCTAAAACTTTAAAAAATGGATTTTAGTGCATTTTTTAAAGTTTTTACAATTACCATTAAGTTCAACTTCATGGTAAATTAGCGCCCTAATAGCGAAATCGCTAATTTTTTTACTTTAATGCATTGCATTTAAGGAATCTCAATTTGCGATTCCTTAAATGCAATCGCAATTTGAGAATTCGCAATTAATTGCGAATTCTCAAATTGCGAGGGCCTTGACCCTTGATGCATCGCAAAAGGTAATTTTGCGATCGCAAACGGACGATTTTTGCGAATCGCACTGTTTGCGATCGCAAAAACCTTTGATGCATGTGCCCCTAAGTGCCTAGCCCAGATCCATGGGCAGAAAGATCCGGTGATTTTGGTAGTACCTTCATGGAGAGGTCAGATATGGTAAAACTCTGTCTTAGGTGTGCCAAAGGCAAGCCTGTCTGCACCCGTCCGTGCGTGGACAGCGCCAGAACCCCTGGCCCTTCCACCATCCACTGCAACACTGCTGAGGAGCTCCTAGTCCTGGACCCCGGACACCAGAACAACAGCTGCTTCACGGCCTCCCCATGATCAACCAAAGGACCAGTCACCTGCCGCCATTGCCGCTTCGAATGCCACACAGGACCTCCTGCCCACATAGGAGCCTACACCGCCCCCACTCAGTAGGCTACAAACAACCCAGCACCACTCCAATGCCTCCTGCTCAATGCCCGCTCCCTCTGCAAACAAGTCAAAGAAATTTGGGACACTATCACCATCTCCCCGGACATTGCCTTCATCACCACAACGTGGCTCAACCCTTTCTCGAAACCTGGCATCCCCACTGCCACCCCTGATGGCTACAAGATGATACACCCTCCGCAGCTGAGGCAAAGTACCCCAGAGCCAATGGACACAGGCCCTCAGCTCCACACAACATGAAACTTCAGTAGACCATGACCAGAACGTCGGAACCTCTCCGCCTGGATCAACAAATGCGTCAACAGAGTAACCGCACTGAAACCAGTGAAAACCCAAAAAAACTCGAAAAATGCCAGCTGGTACACCCTGGAGCTCAGAACCTCCAAGCACAACTGCTTCCGACTTGAGAAGAGATGGTGCGCCACCAAGGACCCCTAGGACAGAGCCGCCCACAAAGCAGCCCTCAAAAACTACCATCTGCGCATCAAAGAAACCAAGAAAGCACCCATCACCGCCTGCATCAACAATGCAGCCAACCACACAATGAACCTTCAAAATTGTCAAGGAATACTCCAACCTGACAGCCGCAGAGAACACCATCCACCCCTAACAAGAACTCTGCAACACCTTCTCAGATTACTTACACAACAAGATTGCCACCATCTACAGCAACTTCAACACCCCTCTCTCAGCCTCAACATTCTTGACCAACAAGCGGTCACCAGCTAAACGATAACAACCTGGTCGCCGTTCACCACCAAGACCACCACAGCCATCATGTCATCCATCCACTCCGGGGCACCCAACGACCCCTGCCTCCACCATCTCTTCAACCTTGGAGCCAACCCAATAAGCTTGGAACTTACCAGCATCCTCAAAACCTCCATCTCCACAGTCCATCTCTACCTTCCAAGACGTCTGGAAACACGCAGAGGTCAGACTCCTCCTACACGATCCCTCAGCCAACCCCAGCGACCTTGGAAAGTACTGACCAATCTCCCTGCTCCCCTACGCAGCCAAAGTAGTTGAGAAAGCCATCAACCAACAGCTCACTGAATACCTGGAATTAAACCACCTACTCGATGCCTCACACTCAGGATTCAGTGCCAACCACAGCACCAAGACCGCGCTGATCGCTGCTACAGATTACATCAGGATTCTCCTTGACCACTGAGAAATGGCAGCCCTGATGCTCCTCGACCTCTCTGCAGGTTTGACACTATCTCCCACCACACCATCATCGACAGACTCCACAACATTGGCATTCAACAGTACGCCCTCAAGTGGATCGCCTCCTTCCTTTCAGGACGCACACTGAGCATCCGACTGCCTACCTTCACCTCTGCACCCACGAACATCATTTGCGGCGTACCCTAAGGACCATCCTTCAGCCCCACCATGTTCAACATCCAAAACTAACTTCTGCGACGCAATGACCAAATGAGGCAAAATGGATGAGAGACAGCTGCCTCAAACTCAACTTCGACAAAACAGAAGTACCGATCTTTGGAAGGAACACCTCCGTATGGGATCACAGCTGGTGGCAGGCAGAAATCAGACCAACAGACTACGCATGCAACCTCAGCACCATCCTCGACAGCCAACTTACCATGAAACAACAAGTCAACGCAGTCGCCTCCTCCTGCTTTCACACTCTCCGCATTGGTCTGCAGACTCTTCAGATGGATTCCCATCAACACCAAAAAGTCCGTAACGCACACCCTTGTCACCAGCCACTATGGCGATGCTGTCTATGCTGAACTCTCCACCCAGCACCTCAAAAGACTTCAGACCATACAAAACACCACAGCCAGACTCATGCTGGACCTCCCCAAACAAACTAACATCAGCCCTCACCTCAGAAGCCTCCACTGGCTCCCAGTCCAGAAGAGATGCCAGTTCAAGATCCTCACGCCCATATACAGAGCACTCCACGACCAAGGACTATCCTATATCAACCATCATCTGAACTCCCACCTGCCTGCAACACACCTGCGTTCCGCCCCCCTCGCCTTTGCACACATTCCCCGCATCTGTCGCAACGGTCGCCTCTTCTCCTTCATTGAGGCCAAGACTTGGAACAACCTGCCCCTCCAACACTGAACAGCACCTTCCCTGGCGGACCTCAGAAAGAAACTCAAGACCTAGCTTTTCGACAGAGACACAGCACCCTCAGCGCCCATAGACCCTTAGGGCCAACAGTGCTGAGCTATATAAATGCTGATTGATTGATTGCTTAGACCTCTGAGCACATCTCTCTATCCTCTTCCCCTCCATCCGGTTCCTACTAGTGAGTCCGTGGGGGTCATCTTCACAAACTCACTGTGGTGACTCTCAGGCCATCTTGGACTTTTGGAACGGACTTTGGGGCTTATCAGGGCTTCCTGGGCTCAGGGAATAACCAAAGCATACAAACCAGCGTGGTGAGCTTGTGCTGGCTGGTGTCAGGAGAGGAGTAGTGATCCTGTTTCTTTGGGTGTCACATCAATTCTTAATTTTTAGCTTCTCTGAAACCCAACAAAAATCCTGTCACCTCATCAATGACTATCAGTCAGCCATTTTAGCACTCCATGAGAATGTAATTAATAAACTGGTAGATAAGCACCCGTTTGTTTGCAGGTAGCTTAAAAGGGCTTAGATAAGCCAAGTCACTGAAGTCACATTATCTAACATTGTGGTATGTGAATGTGTTTCCTCAGTTCTTTCCAGATAATAATGCCCTTTCAAGGAAGATGTTATCTGCTAAGTTGGTGATCTTACTATGTCTGATCTTTTTAGGAACATATTTAAAGTTAGATCTTTGCATATTACTTCAATGCATTTTTCTCTGTTGGATGTTCATTTTACTGTCTTGTGCATACTAAAAATGCTTCTACTGTAGATTATCCTTCTTTCCTTCTCATTGTAAGTTGTGTGTGGTCCGTTGTATTAACTTGTATGTTCATGGTTTGATGGATTTCAGAACATCCTCACCACAAATATTGTTGACTCTCCGAAAATCCTTTGCTCCATTTTCTTTTGCCACTCTTAGAAGGTGGGTTAAATAGGTTATGTCTCTGGCTGGGGTGGATACATCCTTTTCTGGAGCCTATTCAGTGAGGGATGCACTGGCTTCTAAAGCCTTTTGGACAGGGGCAAGACTGGAAGGCAGTCTCAGGTCCGCTGATTGGTCCAGAGTATCTATGCTTGGGACATTGGATTGCAAATGTATAAATCATGCTTCTTTGTCTGTGGTGGAGAGGCTTTGAACAAGCATAATAGAGCCTTCTGCCTTGTAATAAAATTTGGATTTTACTAACTGATTAGTGAAGGCAAGTGCTGAATTTAGTAAAGACAAGGATGTGAATATGATCCTACTCCTCGAGGAATGTCCCTCCCATGTATGTGAATGTAATTATATTTTATTTCTTGTTCTGGTTTCATCTGCTCAAGCAACATTCTGAGGTTTTGGTGGAACATCTTCCACTGGAGACCTGCCCTGATTACCAGAGAGCAGCTTATGGAGATTTGATTGACTACACGAAAGACAAAGATGTTAGTTATGTTAGTGGCATTTTTAAAGCGCGATCTGTTACCCGAAGGTGTCCTGGCGCTATCTACAATCCTCCCACTGAAGCGTACTTAAGAAACCCGGAAACTATACGTGAAAAAGCCAGGTTTTTAAAGCTTTCCTAAATGCCAGTAAATCCGTACTAGAAAGATGTCCTTTTTCTGTTGTAGTTTTGTCTGTTGTTTCTTTTTTGACACTATATTTATATGGACTGTGGGTTTTGGCATGTTGAAAAGAGGCAGTGCTTGTTATGTCCCCTCTATTATGCGTTATGAAGAGCATTTATCTAGGTTGCCTCATCCTCTTTAGGAAAAGAGCATTATGCTTTGGTATTTTTAACTTGGAGTTGTGCTGCAAAATCAAAATAAACAGTACGAATAGACCACACAATTTTCACCTGTGTCTTTAATAAAACCAGAACTTTCCTTCTCTGTTTACTAATGAAAAATTCACATTTGTTTTCATAGGTGCTCGTGTTAAAGTGCATATCCTATAAAACAATAATTAAGTTTTAAAATATAAAAATTAAAAATGTGGCTAAGTGTGTGTAATAGCTGACCATACAAATAAAATAAATGCTGTAAATCATGGTTGTGCCTAACAGAGAAGTAAATCCAGTTACTGCGGTATCATTAGAAGATGAATGATAGGTGTATGATAGGTGTATGGTATAGGGTATCAGTTGCCAGAGGGTAGGTGATGTATGTTGTGATAAAGGATACATGTGGTGTAGGGCATAGAGGTGGGGCAGAGCCTCGAGCATGATCAGTAATGCGCAGACTCCAGTTTTCAGCTTCTTGCTCTTTACTTTACCCTCTCCCATCTTGTCGAAGGGTAGGATGGAGTCAGTGAGGCTCCTTACCTATGACAAACTGGGAGCGGGTGAGGTGACAATCTGATTGAAGTGCAGTCCCAGGCACCACAGCTCTGAAGCCTACAGCACCAAGTGCTACTTATCACAGGTAACTGAAGGTAAGTGAAAAAAAAACTCTCAAATGTTGTGTGCAGGTGAGTGTGTGTTTGACAGAGAGTGAGTGTGTGTGTGAAAATGTTTGAAAGTGACATAAAAGAGATTGAGTTATTTAAGCAAGAGTGAGTAGCTGAGTGTAACTGTAAAGAAGAATGAATGAGCCAGAATGAGTAAGAGTACGTGAGAAAGTGAGACAGTGTGAGTGACTGCACATGCATGCGAGTGTCAGTTATGTTATGTTATTACCACTTGTTATATACAGCGACTCACACCCGGAGGTGTATCTCGCGCTTCACCAACTCAGGCTTGCAGAATACATTAAAACTGCCAAGTCGTCAGAAGTCTCTTGTACTTGCCTAGCCAGGTAAGTCTAACTGTGAGTGAGAAAGAGTGAGAATAAGAGTGCGACTCTGGGAGTGAGTAAAAGTGAGAGCGAGTGGAAATGAGTGTGAGAGTAACTGAGTGCTAATGATTGTGAAGCAGTGCAAGGGAATGTGGGAGAGAATAAGTGTTGGCCGCTAAGCATAAGTAAGTGAGAGTATGTGTGTGAGTGTGTTACACTTACGGCCCTGGCATACTGGAGGTAATTCTTAGTTTACAGAGGCAATCATGGCAAAATGTTGGCATATTGGAAGCAAATCTTGGCATAACAGGGAGCCATGGCAAATTACTGGTAATGACACACTAGATAAAATTCTTGTCATATGGAGAACTCATAGCTAAATGCTATTGCTGTTGTGCTGGACGTAATTCTTAGCATAAGTCCCACCCATGGCAAATGCTGGTGTAGGCCTTCTGAAGGTAATTCTTGTCTTTAGGATGGCAACCAAGGGTTGTTGTTGGGGGGCAGGCAAGCCTAACAATTCTATCCCTATTGTACTAGAAATACTTTTTGACATTTGGGACACCAATGACATAAAGATACAATCAATGGCAAAATTCTGGCACTGACATATCAGATGTAATTCTAGGCATACGGAAGCACCAATCACATATGGGGGCATCCCTGACAAAAAGCTGGCTCTGCCACAGTTTAGGTAATAATTGACATACAGTGGGGACTCACTGCACATTTTCGAAAACAAATGGAGTCAACTCGTGGGGAGTGTCATGCTTCATTGGCTTGGCACACCGTGAAAGCATAGGCTGTTCAGGAAATTTGTGTGAAAATTGTGCTTCAAAGTGCAGTATTTAACTCTACGGAGGAGGGGGAAAGGAGAGTACCTCAACCCCCCCAGAAGACGTTGGGCTTACTCACTGGAATTCAGGGATAGCATTACACCACACCACTTTCAGAGATCATCGCCACCACTTTTCCACAGCCTCCATCAATACACCTTTTTCAAATTTATTTCCAGGTTCATAATGCATACAATTTATTCAAATACTGTGAGTTTTACCCCTTCATAATCAAAATAAGGCTTTGAATTATTGAGTATTGTTACGTAAAATAACATACATTTTCTAATTCATTTGCATATAGTTCCCATGCACAGATCATGCCGGAGTAACTTTTTTCTCTATTGCAAGTGATTCTTTATGTAGGATGTCTTGTGCTGCGGAAAAGATTATTGGCTAATCGCCCCGTTTAATATGAGGAAATCTGTTGCAACTTCATATAACAAGGAAATAGTCCTGGTTAACTGAATAGTGAGCCCCATCTTTTCAAGAAGTGTAAGCAGAAATTTCAATTGAACCAAACTGAAAGTTTTTTCTGTGTCTAAAAAATAAATGCAGCTGGAGTATTAGTAGAAGTAACATAGTCTAGGCCTTCTATCAGGAAATGGGTATTGGCATGTAGTTGGCGTTCCGGAATTAATTAATTTTGATCTTTATCAATTAGCAGGAAAATTACTGCAACTATACATATTGCATTTTGGAAAATATTATATAATCTGCATTTATCAATGTTATTGATTAGAATTAATTTAAGTTATCAGGGCTTTCCCTTTTTTAGAATGCAGATTACATTTCCTTTCAAAAAGGAAGGTGACACCTTGCCTCCAGAAAAAATATAGTTGAGCAAATGTTTCAAAGGGACTTGAGGGGCTGAAAACTCATTAGTAAAAGTTTGGTGCCACTCCATAGAAAAGCCATCTTCTACCATTGCTTTGCCTGTAGGACGGTTTTTAATAATTAGGGCTACCTTCCTCCTGCTGAATGAGACAAATTAACTCCAAAGCCAGATTTGAGGATAGCTAAGGGACTTGGAATTGATTTAAAATCTCTGAAATAGCGTCTTCTAAGATTGCAGCATTTTCACAGCAGATATTTCAAAACTGCTCTCATAAGACACCCTCTATCAGTGTTGAGTCTGTGATAAGGGAATTTGTCTTGAAGTTTTGTTATGGCATTAGAAATGGAGTGAGTTTGGTGCCCCAGGCCAATAGTTTACCACTCTGTTCACCCTCATTATAGAAATGTTTTCCTACAGATCGTGAGTTTACTAAGACCTTTTCTAATAAATAATGTTTCAAATCCTCTTTTGACAGCTCTCATCTATGAAAATTGACCTGTTAATCTGGGAGATTAGAAGGGTTTCTGAATAAGATTATTCTGTTTAGCGAGGCAATCCTGGTTGTAATTTTAATTTAATTGTGCAATAAAAGCAATGACTACTCCTCTCCTGGTCGCTTCATAAATCTCCCAAATGTTTTCTATATGGCTTGCTAAAAAAAAAATTGATTTTAGGAATGTTCTATCGAACTTCCATCTGGAACTAGATTTTACTCCAGACACGGGAGGATGATTCACTAAAAGAACTGTATGATCCAAAAAACTGCTAGGCACAAAATTAAATGAAAACTTCACCAAGTCTTTTGAGATCAAGAAAACATCTGCTTGAGAAGCTGTTTGAAACCTCTTCGCGAAAAAGGTAAAGTGCTGTGAAAAGCTATTAAGAGCCCTTCAAGGATCAATAAGTCCCAACTCAGATTTAAGAATATGCAAAGCTCTTGCTAATCACCGTTTCCTCTCCATCAATCAGTAGATTGAAGAAAATGAAAATCTCCTCCTAATATCACAAATTTAGTTAGATCTATCCAGGGGCGGCTCCTCCATTAGGGCGGAGGAGCGACGCCCCACTGCTTTCTCGCAGAGCGAGAAGCAGAAAATAAAATGGTATTTTAAATATAATTTTATTTTCTGCTTCTTGCGCTGCGAGAAAGCAGAAGGCAGGGGTATGCCTGATTGGGGGCGGGCGGATTTGCCTGGTTGGGAGCGGGCGGGTGGGCGATCGGGGAGGAGTAGCTTGCACCACTCTGAGTGCCCTGACTGTTTGGTCGGCCCTGGGGCCGACCAAAGCAGTCATGCGCACTCTACATTTTCTCTATGAAGGCTGCATGCAGCCTACATAGAGAATATGGCCTCCCTACAGGTGCCCGGCTGGGCGCTGTCCGGGACTCCGCACCAATCACAACGCTGCGTTGTGATTGGCTTACAGGAGGGGAGGGAGCATGCCTGTTCCTGTTCAGGAGCAGGAAAACACGGACCCAGCCCAGGAGCAGAGGCGGCGTGGGACCAGTAAGGTAAGTTTTATTTTACCCCCCCCTCACGGTAACCCCCGCGTGACCCCCCCCGCGCGATTCCCCCCCCCCATCCGTGTGAATTGCAAGCCGCGACTGCGTCGAATCAGTTCCCGAATCTTAGCATTGTTTGTCCTTAGAGTAGGGTGTTTGCTTTTAAGGTGCAGAGCTTCCCCTTTGAAGTGAAATGTGACTCCGTTCAGTTTACTATGCATTTCTCTGCCTGATGCTTACTTTTAGCAATGGTGCCTGCCTTGGCGTATACAGAGATGCCTGTGTCTAAAGTATCCCAACTGACCTTATAGTCAGGGCTTTAAGTGGAAAAAAAAAAACTGGGGGTGCTCTAAAAGGGGCGTGGCAAATCTCTTCAAGGGGTGTAGCCTATCCGAGTAGGGGCATGGTCTAAATCAAGATAACTAGCATTGTGTGCTTAAGAAAATCATGAAGTCGCATCCAGCAAAGGATAATAAAATAGGCAAAAAGGTATATTTATTAAGTATAAGCCATAAAAATACCAAACACTTTAACATGTAAAGATTATTTACATTACTTAGAGATCTATTGCAGGATTCCCCAAAACCCTTGAAGATATTCACTGTGTCTATTTTGCTGGGGTTTCTCCGTGGAGTCAGAGGTGTGGCAGAAAGAGTTTTTAGTATTTGGTTCGCATTTCACTAACCAGTTACAGCTTATTACGTTATTTAATTTAACCAATGGATACACATGTTTATTTAAGGTTTAATATGAGTTATTGACATTAAAATACATTCACAAAGTGGGATACGTTTCTAATCACAGAATGTCCCAAATATCCTTAAAAGTGGAATCGCAAGCCATTTGTCTCCCAGCCATGGAGTTTCGGTCATCAGCACTTCCCCACCCTTTTTCCACAAGAGCAGTTCAAACATGAATGGCAAAATATCCTAGTTTGCAAATGTTTTCCACATAATTATGGCTCTGCCATATTTGCCACATAATACATCATCTGCTGCATAATCTGACGATTTTAACTAATAAATTGTTTATAGCTCAAACGGATCAAAAATTACAAAAAAATGTGAATTGTGTTGCTGCAAAGTAGATGGCCCATTGCAAAGGTTGACTGGTCAACTTTCTCACTGCTGCACTTGTATGTTCCACTGGTACTAATAAGGAAAAATCTTTGCGGATACTGTTAGCATGTGTAAAAATGTCAAAATATTAAAGTATCAGAAAATTTACAGCACCACTAATAGCGTATAGGGTGTCAGAGCACTTTACATCACGTATGATTGCTTATCTCAGTGTAATATATGTGTGTAAATCACTGTATAGGAAATGTTACATAAGACAAAGGACTATAAGGTGTAGGAGTCACATGACAACCATACTAGCAGGCAGCATAGTTTAATAGTGATTGGTCTGGAGAAACACAAACTCAGAATTTAAAACGTAATACCATGGTTGGGGGTTCTCTTTAATAATCAGAATTGATTTCTACCCAAATGAACCCTTTTTTGCAACATTAGGATAATCAAAGACTGTGGCAAAAACATAATGCACTAATTTATACCTTGCAGTTTGCATGCAGCTCTTACATGACAGTTAATAGCTCACTGTTCTATGTTAGGATTTTAACTTATTAACTGCAAGTAAGAATAGGCTCTCTCTGACAAAAGCAGTAACCCACTGACCTATTTACATTATGTGCACTTTGTGATCTGCATGGTACATGTTCTTAGCAGTGGGCACATTAACCCTCTGCGCTTCCTTTCCATGAGTCAAAACGTCCACTAGACAAAACACCATCTCTCTCTACTAAGAACATTAATCCCTGGAGTTATCATGACATTTTTATTGTTGCCGAAAATTGTTGGAGGCCAGGAAGGAGACAGCAAGTGCTTTTAAAACCATATTATACTTGCAAACACGACGCCCCCACCTGAAGTCAGTGCCACCCGCGGTCCGTGCAGGTAACAGCGGTGGGGCCGGGTAAGGGGGGTTTCGAGGGATGATGCTGAAGGAAAATTTATTATTTAATTTTCCCTCTGCATGGTCCCTTGAAATCCCCCCCTTACCCTGCCCCTCTGCTGTTAGCTGCATGGATCGCGGGTGGTCAGCGCCTGGTGCGGTCGCACTGCCCTAGAGCCACCCTGGTCAAGGGTCCTGTGACCTCAGTGACAGAGTCACTGTCACTCTATGGTGTGCTGCTTCATAGGCCTGCCTGCAAGACTGGAGGTGAACTTCAGAATAAATTGTGGCGGACAGGCCTTCAAGGTTAACCCACACTTGCCACTGCTAGGGTCCACCTGCTGGTGCTAAGACACCAGGGCTTTTAAGATCTTGCGGGGCCTTCTAAGGTCTAGCATGGGAATGTGTTCCCTCAGCGTGAGTGGTCTGGTGGACTGGTCATGAAGGCTGAACCTGGTTCCCCAGTTCCGAATTCAGCAGCTCTGACCATAGTGCCACATCCTCTCCCCCACTGAACACCATACTGCCCCACTGAGAGAAACTTGCACTGCACTGACCAGCTATAAAACACCTGGATGTGACTCAATTCAAATTACGCACTAGACAAGAGCAATATGCTGCCTAAAAAAAAATTAACAACATCCTAGAAAAAGCAAACACTCAGAGAATGCAAGATTAAGTAAAGCATGTGAAATGTAAGCAGGAACAACATGGTTACCTTTTTCTTTTTACACTCATTATTCAGAAATCAGCGAGTGCTTTTGCCTGAAAAGTTAAGGCCATGACTACAGGGCCCAGAAGGGACCCGTTTCAATGCCCATTGCTTATATCCTTACAAAACGTAAGAAGTATGGTTTAAAAAGACCACATTCGTGAACACACAGCCGCTGTACACATTTTGTTTATCAATTCACCCATCAAGTAGGTATTTCAGTACCTCCAGGAATAGTGCACTTTCCCACCAAGGGAAAACAATGTTCAAAGAGAGACGAGAAAACAAAAGTAGCGCTTCACTGGCAAACACTGTAAAGTGGCGCTAATGTGTTTAGGTGTGAATAAATCAATCTGGCCACCTTGCAACCACTGTCTTGCTTTAGCTAGTTACTTTTCATATTTTGAATGTTTTAGTTCTCTCCACCCGGAGGCTGCACTTAGAAATTGAAAAAAGTCAGAAAAAGAGGACGTTTCCAGCAAAAGTCTTTTTCTTTTTTTGATCCATTTCACAGGGGAGCAAATAAACGAAAGGAGGAAAGAGAAGGTAATACCTGTTTCTAAAAGTCTCGGTTTTCATCATCCGACGCTGGCACCACGACGACGTTGCTCCTGCGCTGGAAAAAGAGAAGGTCCCACGCTGGCACCACCACCACGTTGCTCCTGCGATGGAAAAAGAGAAGCTGTGGTCCCACGCTGGCACCACCACGACGTTGCTCCTGCGCTGAACAAAGAGAAGGGGAAATCCTGAGAGAAAATGTCTCTTTGGTTTCCCTTCCTCCAACAACGCTCACCTGGCATGACGTCATGCCGTCGTGCGGTGGACGTCATGCCGTGACCTCCACTACTCAGTGAGGAAACTGAGCTCTCACTGCAGTCCAGAAAAAAAAGAAAGGACTACCTTTGACAGCCGCGAAAATAGAGCCCGATAGAGACCCGTTTCGAGGGCCCCAAAAAAAACCTGCTGGTGCTCAGACCCGGACAGACCCGGCCCACTTAAAGCCCTGCTTATAGTGCCTCTTCCTTTTCTGTTTACAGAGCGGGAGTTCGTACTTGAGGTGAGACACCAACTCATATGCCGTACTTGTCTGTTATCGTTATGTGTCACTGCGTACAGATCCATGCATGTGCTGTGAAATTAATACGTTTGCAGCGCGGTGTTTGCCTTTACCTCGTTCACCGCATTGTCCCTGCTTTGTACTGCTGTTGTGTGTCACGTGCTCCCATTAATTCAGTTCCGAGCTGCAGTGCCGTGTTAAAAATAATTTATTGCTGTGCAACGGGCGGTGGAGGGCTGTAGCATATACTGCCCCTTGCATGTGTGTCAAAGCCAACAAATCTAGGGACAAAAAAGTAAAACAGGCGAAAGGACTGCTGCTCTCAACTTAAAATCAGTTCCCGAATCGGAGCTTTGTTTGTTACAGGAGGATTGCAGGTAACTGACATCTTGCTGGTAAAATGGTGGTGGTGCTAAAATGCAGTGCATCCAATGTGAACTCTATAGGGCTGCATGACTTGACAGTTTTCGGAGAGCTGCAACGTGAAGGTTGCTAAATGAGCTGGATCGGCAGGCACGTCAGAAGCTTTTGCAGAGCCATAGCCAACAGGCTTCTAAAAGATACAAGCATACCACAGAGGCAGGGAAAAGACGACAGGATCTACTAGTATGACTTTGTGTGAGTGTGTGTGTGAGTTAGAGCGTGCACCATCTGCTCCTTCTGCGTATGGGCGTAAGTGGTGTGTCTGGCGGGTGGAGAGGGACTCTAGAGAAGAGGTCCTTGTATCAGCAAGGGAGCCAACAATTTAACAGGGCTAGCTAGCTGAGCCAAGGGTCCGCCCGGGCTCTAAGAGCCCCTGCACGATCTGTGGCATGAATATGTTTCGCATGTAAAAAAACATGCTGCAGACATTATGTTAAAATATGATAAACTCTCTTCAAAATGAAAAAAATATATATGTATCCTTTAACTTGCGGATGTTTATGAAGTTATAATCATTCCTTCCTCTGTTCTGGCGACAATGCTATTTTTAACGAGGCAAGTCACTTGTCATGGCCAATGTATATTTGGTCTACATTATTACTACACATTAAATAGCATATTCTATTCATTCAAACACAAGAAAAAAATGTGTACAGCACACACCCTGAACTCCTGTATTTCAATGTACTCTAAATGCGATAGTGAAGAAAGGAGGCTTTGTAGAACAAAAGATTTGCCTAGTTCTACACACTTTGGTCAAGGGAGAAGCGTTGGTCCCAGATTTTCTGATTTTCTTTGCGCAATTCAGACCTTGGGTCCATTCAGTTCTCTCGGTCACAGTGTGAAAGTTGGAAAGAACTTTCACGCCCACCACTTTCAAAAGTCACCAGCCACCACTGGATCTATCAGTGCTGAATTTAGTTCGCTAAGGTATTTTGGATCGTATTCCAACGGACCATAATAGGATGCAATTGTCATGCTTTGTTGGTTAATTTCAAACACAGCGGTTAGCCATCTACCAGCATTGCTTGCACAGTTCTCAAGAGGCTACAATTGTTTCACCACTGTACAGCTGAGGCTTGTCACCTATGAAATGTATTTTGGGACAATTTGGATCCTAGATTTTCCCCCTTTTTTTCAACCCCCCTGCTAGTGCTCCCACCAACCCCATCCCTGCTACACTTCGTATAGTCGCTCCATTCTCTTCTCACTCCTTCCCTGCTAGTGATTTTCCACCCTTCCTCACTGAAAATACCACCCTGAGTAGTGAAAGGTTTAGTTTATAGAGTTTGTAGAGTTCATAGCTACCCAGTCTGGGTTTCCCAGGTCTAAAAAAAAAAAGAGCCAGCAGAAAAATAGACCTGTAGAGCCAAAAAGAAAAGGATGCAACAGCCTATTTTAGGAAGAGCCATGCTTTCAAAAGTTTTTGAAATCCAGTCTCCGTAGGGGAAGTGTGCAGCTGAAGGGGAAGAGAATTCCACAATTCTGTGGCAAGATACTTAAATGGGCATCCTTCTGCCCTGGCCCAATTAACTCTTGGAACCTGGGCCAGGTGATGCTTAGAGAACCGAAGGCTTCCAGTGAGACAAAACGAGAAATCATGAGACAGAGATAAGTCGGGCAACTGCTCGTCAGAACTCTATAGACAGAACAAAGAGCTTTGAACTGAATGCATTTAATCACCCGTAGCCAGTGAAGAACCTTAAGTTGGTCCGAGATGCGGTTGTACTTGGGCAAATGCCCCAGAAGGCAAGACACCGCATTCTGTATAATCTGTAGCCGCTGGACCAGGGCTTTGGATACTCCTAGATTTAGCACATTTCCTAGTCTGGTCGAGATATGACAACAGTAGTAGAAAAACTTTAAGAGACAATTGTAGAAAAAGACAGTTCCTGCTAATAAGTACAGGGAATTAAAAGAACATCAACGGAAAAGGGAAAAGAAGTAGAGTAAACCAAGCAAGGAAAGGAAAAAGAAAAATGAACAGGTATAAATAATCATCACATGTTAAGTCATATGTTGACCAACAGCAAATATCCTACCAGATAAATACATCTCAGAATACCTGTAATGGCTTATATGCCAGGAAACGACAAAAAATAATGTTCATGGTACTGTACAGTGACAAATTCACACACAATAAGTAAAATAGAGACGGCGGGCAATTCAAGCAAAGAACTTTTTATAGTCATGAACAAGCTAACTGCGGTTAATAAGGACGCTAACATAAATTGCACCCAAGATTTCTGCAACTCACTGGCTCAGGCCTTTAAAACAAAGGTTGATCTAATATATGATCAATTTGCCTCACACAATGCTAACAACATTGATACAGAACAGGAACCTAAGACCACAACATCTCTTTTAAATTTTACTGCTACTTCATCAGAGCAGATTGCTACCCTTCTTTTAAAGACCAAATCGGGCTCTCCTGATGACCCCTCCTCCTAGGATACTGTATAATATCAGCCATATCATCAGTCCCCAGCTATCTGGCATATTTAATCAGATGCTGGTAGAAGGAATTTTTCCAACACTGTGGAAACAGGCCTGTATACTTCCGTTATTAAAAAAGCCCAGCCTTGATGCTGCAGATCCGGCCAACTACAGACCGATTGCAAGACTCCCGTTACCTGCAAAAAATTTTGAGAAAATTGTAAATAGTGAACTCTCCACTTATATTCTAGATAACAATGTTCTAGATCACAGCCAATTTGGCTTCCGGTCCGGTCACACCACCGAGACAGCCCTGATTAAGACCACTGAGGAAATTCGCACCGCATTAGATGGCGGGGGATCAGCAGCTCTTATCCTCCTTGACCTGACCGCAGCGTTTGATACTGTGGATCACACCTTACTGATAGAACGTCTGAGGTCTATTGGTCTAGGAGGAAAGGCTTTGTCTTTGTTAACATCCTTTTTAACAGATAGAACGCAGACAGTGCAATTAGGCAATTTTAAATCTACATCTTTTACTCTGCCTTGTGGGGTCCCACAGGGCTCTTCATTGAGTCCCACGCTTTTTAATATATATGTGTCCGAGTTAGCACCTTTGATCAGAAGTTTTGACCTAGTTCCAACCTCGTATGCTGACGATACCCAATTGGTCATTTCAACCATAGACAAGGATGTCGACCACTCTAACAAACTGCATGATTGCATGGTCGCTCTAAGCAATTGGATGGACAGACATTGCTTGAAGCTTAACTCGAGCAAAACCGAGGTGGTGCTATTTGGAAAGCTTTCTCCTCAGTGGTCCCCTGCTTGGTGGCCAATTACATTGGGCTCCCTTCCTACACCGGTAGAAAAGGATAAAAATCTGGGAATCATAATAGATGAGAAGCTTAATTTTAAAAATCCCAGGTTTCAAAGGTGGTGTCTTCCGCGTTTCTGACAATTAGAACTGTGCGGAAAATTCTTCCTTTTATTCCAAAAAATACTAGGAAAATTGTTTTATCCTCCTTGGTTTTTATCTAAGTTGGACTACTGTAATTCTTTATATATAAACCTACAGGTGAACCAACTTAGAAGATTACAGGCAGTGCAGAATGCTGCGGCCAGATTGGTGCTAGATGTCCCTAAACATCAATCTATTAGGTTTGGGATCCAAGAATTGCACTGGCTGCCAGTCACCCAACGTGTGAAATTTAAGGCTCTCTGTATAGCACACAAGGCACTTTATAGACAAGGTCCTCGATTTTTATGGCACTGTTTTAGCTGGTATTCCTACACCAGATTTTTACGCTCGACTAATGGTTTTCTGATGCCTACGTCCAGAGTTAGGACGATGAACTGGGGAGGGAGGAGTTTCAGACATAGCACTATTAGGCTGTGGAATTCACTTCCGCTCGCTCTCAAGAGGATTCCCTCCTTACTTGAGTTCAGAAAAAATCTCAAAACATGGCTTTTTAGATACTGGTCACCCTCTACAGTATGCAGTCCGTAGCGCCTAGACACCTAAGGGTATAAGAGCGCTATAGAAATTGTTATAACATAACATAACATTCTCAAGGTGCTATAATCCAATATCTTTGCGTTGCTATGCTACTACATAAATATGCACAAACAATCAGTGGTGGATTATGGATAAAGTATAATTAGGCAAGAAATTGCTCCGCTTCTCAGGGGGGAGAGGCTAGGTGTGGTCCCATAAATAACATTAAAAAAATACCCATGTGAAAAAATGTTTCCTAATCTATACCAACTTTATTTCGGTTCAATGAACCATAAAAGTGCACAGTGCAAAAGCATTATAAATATATAAAAACATGATAGATACGAATCACAGGTCATAACAGTGTGAGTATATAACACAGCATTAGGTATCAGTTACATTATAGTTTATATTAGCTTACGGCCCCTACTGCTCTAGTGTAGTGTTTGCTTAAAAGTTTTAAGCCTGAACAGATGAATCATACTTGATTGCATGAAATTAGACAATATATGCAATATACCATGGCTGGTTTGCATCTGAGATAATTTTATAAACTTAGGAAGACCAGAGTTATTTTCTAATCCGTCAAATATTACCAAGACTCCTCAAGACCAGAATATTGGAACACTACAGGAATATCAACAAACCTGAGGTGGGCCCTCCTCCAAAGGAACATTACCAGAAATATCACCCTCTTCAGAAGACCGTCAAGTTCTTCAGTTTGGAACACATCAGATCACATTCATGAGGTGGCAACCGTGAATTAACAATGAGACGGAGGTAGAGCGAACTCATCCTGAGACTATGTACTGTGGACAAGGGTCTAAATAAAGATGCAGAGATGCACTATTGGCTATATTAATGGGCAATTTACCAAATTTGTGTGTAACTTCTCCAACACAAATAATGTAACATCATATGAATGTCTAATTGATGCATCTAGTACTCTTATGTGCAGACATATTTTCTTCCTTGCTACCTTTTTCCCCATCTTCTCATTCAGATCCGATAAATCTTTCTGTAGCTTCCCTGACACTAGGTGACTTTGTTCACCTACTGAATACCATGCGAGGCCCTCCGAAGTATGTACTGTCGCTCACAACATGATTATATCTGAATAGCAACATCTAAATATTCCCTCATCATTTGTAGGAAATGTACGACACACTTATGTACCAATGATGACATTTATCCCTCTCACTAGGGTATTTCCTACCCTTGCAGTAATACTAAAGTAACTGATCTTCTGTGCATCTATATAGTTGTTCTGTGTAGCCATAAGGCCCTTTCTTTTTTGCCACACACTGGGAATTTTTCTTAGCCAGGTTTGGATGATTATATTAACATACTTTTCTATAAAGATATGATCTTAACTAAATGACATGTTAATAATGTGCTCTCCTTGATCAGTGCAGGACTGGTAACCAAAACCGGTCCTGGCTAAGTGCTCGGCCGGCCCCCCAGGAGCGGTTTGCCAGGGCTGGTTTCGGCCGATTTTGTTACAGGGGGCGATATTGCAGCTATGCTGCAAAAACGGTCCTGTAACAAAAACGGCCCCCTAGGGGCCAAAAACCGGCCCCCACCCTGGCGGCCAACCAGGGAAACGCCCGGTGCCCGCTACAGCCAGTCCGGCCCTGTCCTTGCTATTCCCTGTCTCACATTGTCATTTCTCTATCTTGATCGTTTCTTTTACCTTGCACATCATCTCTGAAATACATCACCCTAAGATGAGAGTACCACTTACGCCCTTTTTGTGAAGCTCCAATATCTTCACAGGTTCCTGCTTCGCAATACCGAGACACATTCTTTGACTGCAGAAACCCTGTTTTGTACTCCGCGATTTTGTCTGTAAGGACCGCAGATTGGAAACCTGAAACGTCCATTCTTGTCTCAGCATTTATACTGGGCTAGTACTTTTAACTTTTACTACTACATTTTACGACTCTTAACATACACTTTCTCAAGATAGCCGTACTATTTTGAGCTCTTAGTAATGCTCGTCACAAGGTCCTACTCCTGCCCACTTGATATTGGATTAAATGTGGCATTTTCAGGAAAGATAGTACTGACCACAGAGACGTCTTTTCATGTCTTTCGGTTATGCTCTTCAGGAGTGGGGTAAGCAACTCTAGAACATAAATAATCTTCTGTTTCAGTATTTATTTTAAGTGTTGCGTTTCTCTCAACTGTTTATGGCCATTTTTTGGCACATATTTCTATTTTATTTCTATTTGGAAGATTTCTAAAGCGCAACAGCTGCCCCAGCCAAGAGGCGTCCCGGCGCTAACAGCAAATAGGAGACCACAACGCAGAGGGGGGCCAGAAAGGTCTACACCGTGGGAAAAAGGAAAGTTTTAATAGCTTTCCTGAATTCAAGAAAATTACTAAGGCCTCGAATATGGAGGGGCAGTGTGTTCCAGAGCGTCGCCGCTCTACACCGAAAAGAGCGCCCTCCGGCCCGGATCCTCCTGACTCGAGGCACCACTAGCAAATGTTGGCCCATAGAGCGAAGCTGACGGGAGGGTACATAAGGAGAGAGCAAGCCAGTCAAAATGTTAGGGGAGGCGAACTTCAAGATTTTAAAGGCTATACAAAGAGCCTTGAACTCGATCCGTCTAGCCACAGGCAACCAATGAAGACGGCGGATAGTGTTGGTCACTGAACAAACTCTACGTAGACCAAGGAGAGATCTAGCTGCGGCATTCTGTACTCTCTGTAGTCTATGTACTTCCGCTTTATTGGCCCCCAGGTACAGAGAGCTCGCATAATCAAGCCTAGATGTAATCAGAGCCTGAATGATGATCTGTCTGGTCGGAGCGTCAAAAAAAACCAAGATCGGTTTGAGTCCACGCAGCAAGCCAAAACAGGTACCCGCCACCTTTTTCGTTTGAATCTGAAAATTGAGAGACGCGTCCATCCAAACCCCCAAGTTCTTTATAACCTGTTTGGGGGGGGGAGGGGCGTGCCTAGAGTCGTAGGCCACCAATGCTCATTCCATAGCCCATGATCCTTACCCACCAGCAACACCTCCGACTTGCTGGCGTTCAGTTGGAGGCAGTTAGTTGTCATCCACCCAGCAACTACAGCAAGATCGTCTTGAAACTTAAAGGCGTCCTGCTTAGAGTTGTTCGAGAGGGCTACCACCAGCTGAGTGTCGTCGGCGTAGGAGACCACAGTCAGTCCTTACCTCTATGTTTACCCTAGTATTACTTTGTGATTGACTCCCTGTCTTTGAGGAGAACTCTCGGCATCTTTGTAACTCTGCACATATAACATTGTTACCTGCGTGTTCACCTCGGCATGATTTACTCATTGATTCCCTATCTTTGAGGAGAACTCTCAGCAATTGTGTACATCCGCTGCCCTAATTACATTAATGCAGAAGATTTTTCGGCCCTCTGGTATGTACTAGACAGCAGATCACTCCATGACTATACTAGAATGTTTCTTACTCCTTTTTCTTCCTTTTCTTCTTTCCTCTGTGACTTCTAACAGACTGAAAGTTTCAGATATATGGTGAATGACCTTTTGATTATCCACATATCTCTCTACTCAACTGATCTTCTTTGTGTATAGATTAGGAACCATCTTTTTCACATGGGTGTTTTTGGAATGTTATTAATGGGACCACACCTAGCCTCTTGCTCCTGAGAAGCGGAGCAATTTTTTTGTGTGCCTAATTATACCTTATCCTTAATCCACCACTGATTGTTTGTGCATATTTATGTAGTAGCATAGCAACGCAAAAATATCAGATTGTAGCACCATGAGAATGACTTATTGCGTGTGAATTTGTCACTGTACAGTACCATGAAAATGTTTTTTTGTCGTTTCCATGCATATAACCCATTACAGGTAAACTGAGATGTATATATCTGGTAGGAAATTTTTTGTTGTTCAACATGTGACTTAACATGTGATGACTATTTATACCTGTTAGTTTTTCTTTTTCCTTTCTTTTCTCGGTTTCCTCTACTTCTTTTCCCTTTTCCGTTGCTGTCCTTTTAATTCCCTGTACTTTGTCTCCATACACATTTGTCCCATCAACTATATATATATATATACACTGCACTATCATTATGACATAACTTCTTAGGTTCCCTAGGGAGAACATGGCGGTCGCTCGCAGGTCGCAAAGCACCGCAGAGCAGATAACATCGAGGGCCAATTAACTTAATTTAACTCCCCCTGCCCAAATTGCAGCGGAAACTGATGTGCCTTACCGCGTCTGGGGATCAGGCAAGGCAGTGGAGTCGGGACCCAGACGGCCGTGACTCACATTGGTGTAGGGCCGTCCTGGAGCTCAGGAAGAGCCGCAGGGCAGTAGCGAGAGGTCTCCTCCGGGCTAGCGGTGGCAGCGTCAGCACCTACACTGCACCTGCATGTTCTGGAGGGCTCACTGACGGTTGACGGGGAAGGAGCTCAGGGGCACCCGGCCGGTGTTCCCGTGAAGGAGACTGTGGATAGAAAAGGTAGGGAGGCCAGTTCTGGTGGGGGGAAAATTACTTTAAAAAAACATATATAAACGTTGAGATAGAGGTAAAACAGCTCTCGGACCAGCTAACAAACATCCCTCTATATTGTTTACTGGCTACTTACCCTACAGAAAAGGCTTTCCCTCAAATACAAGTGTACAAACCTAAAGTGAAGCCTGGGAGGGAGGTACAAAAGATAGAGAAAACGCAGAAAAAGAAAAATGATGACATTTTGGAACGCAAGGTAAAAATTACCCCCTCCCTGAGGTCCTTCTTCAAAGTTTTTCCCCCCATAGTGACCCTGCAAGAACAAGAACAAGAGCAAGTTGAGGTAGGGAAGCTTGTAAATAATTTAGATACAACAAGAATGGAGGCGGGGCCTACACCTCAGTACAGAGGGGCTTAATCAGGAAAAGGCCCTAAAAGTTACCAATATATTAGAAGCTGAGTCCCAGGCGGTTGACACTACACAAGATAAGGATGAGGGGAAACGCCCACCAGATATAACATCTAAGAACTTGGAGAAGGAAAAACCAACGTAGAGACCTCGGTTAGCTCCCTAGAAGCATTGCTCTCTTCATTCACTATGGATATTAAGAAGGGGTTTGCAGTATCAGAAGCAAATCAGGGGGCGATACGTGGCTTTTGTGAGGCCTTGGAAAAAAAGATGGACACTCTGTCTGAAATTACGCAAACACTTGAAACTACAGTGGAGGAATTGAAAAAAGATTTAAATAATAGTAAAATGGAGCTTCAGGTGCTGCGTCGGGGCGAGCAGGAGCTGCAGGAGAAATTGGAACAGCTGGAAAATAACTCCAGAAGGAGCAACTTGAGGGTCTTGAACATTCCTGAGGGGAAGTAGGGGGATAATTTGAAAACTTATGTGGTGTCATTGATAAAGGCATCGGTTCAGATCGAAGAGAGTGAGGCTGACATCACGAAAAACATTCAGAGAGTACACAGAGATCCCTTTAGGAAAAATCCAAATAGAGTTAAGCCAAGCAAAATCCTCATTTACTTTCAGACATACGCCCTAAAGGAAAAAAATCCTCCTATGCGCATTAAAATCAAAAACTCTAAGGGGGTAGACTTCCCATTTGAAATGAGATCGGATCTATCACGGGTGACCCTAGATAGACAATGGGAGTTGGGAAAACGTTTGGGTGAATTAAAAAAAATAGGGGCAACTGCGCAGCTTAAATTCCCTGCATCCCTGAGAGTAATGCATAACAACAAAATGCACATTATCTAACACAGGAGAAGGATCAAGGCACACAAGTCTTGCACCCATCAGCACAGAATAGATAAAGTGAAATGAAATTCACAGTGGTGCAACGAACCAGAGGTGAGACCCTTCTACACCTCTAAAAGGGAATTACTTCCCAAAATGAACATAAACAGCAGTGGTTCAGCACTCAAATTCAAGTTCAATTATAACACATCATAAGTCTTCATTACATAGTGCACAATTTCGAATGATAAATTATTGTCGTCTCAAAAAACAGATGTGAAAGTGGTTTCTTCTTCCAAAAAATCTTTATTGATCATCCTTTTCTTAAAAACACAGCAAATGTGCAGTAGCCAACGCGTTTCGTCCGTCAGGGACTTCTTCAGGGCTACAAAATATATACAAAACAAACACTTATTTACAAATATTAAAAACTTTATCTATTTACAATATACAATAGAACAGACACTATATAATATATCGGTCAAATACCTAAACTTTACTTGTTCACTTTGTTACACATTCGTTTACTGGACAATCTGATTAAGAATATATATAAATGACATATCCACACTGTACACTTATTTACACAGGGAGAGAAGTAATCACACACATGATACATCAGACAGATTAGTGGAGAGACTTTAGGCCTTTAACAATATCTGCATTGCATGGTAGCTAACTATTTCATTCTCAAAGTGGACATACAATAACATACCTCAATATACATATACATGTTGTCCTCTCGTATATTCCTCATTATATGAATAGTGAAAATGGATGTTGTTTTTAGAAATTTTCTGTGAAAAACACAAATGGGAACTTCAACACGATGAAGCCAAACATCAAACTCATTATAAATTTGAATAGCTCTAGAGTTTGTACGGAAACTGAAATTAAAAAAACATTTTGAAGACCATCCTACTGTGCAACATCCTATATTAAATACTGTACTTCAATCGAAATTTTCCATATCTGATTTGAATGTGATACATCTAATTACAACACTACATGATGATGAGGGCACAGGTGACATAACACAATTTGCAGGTGACCTTGATATACAAGAAGATGTTACAGTGGTTAGTGGGTTACGAAATAAATCCAAATATATACCACCTAGTAGCAGCAATACTGTAATTTGTGAATTCTTTGACAAACTCACGCATGAGCTATATCATCTAGAAGATACACATGCAAATGAGAAGAAATGCAGACACCAATCGAACATGACTAAGAAAGACAGAGATTTTCTGCAGTCAATTAAGGATGATTCAAGTCTGGTAGTCCGCAAAGCTGACAAAGGTGGTAATATCGTGCTAATGGACCTCAGTAATTACTTGAGGGAAATAGATCGGCAACTTAGTGGCATGGCATGCTATGGGAGGCTAAAAACAAATCCCATAGCCAACATCAATGCAGAACTAACAGACTGGCATGAATCCTGTTTGATCACAGATCTAGAATATAGATATCTATTGGCTCAGCACTCTAGACATCCGTGTATCTATATTCCACCAAAAATACACAAGGGATGCCCTTTCCCGCCAGATAGACCCATAATATCTAGAAATGGAGGACCTACTGAACGTATCGCTGAGTATGTAGATACATTTCTACAACCCTTCATTCAGAATCTTCCCTCGTATTTGAAGGATAGTAGAGATCTACTATGCAAACTTGAGGATTTTAAACGGGACAGTGACAATCTCATCTTTGTCACTATGGACGTAGAAAGTCTTTATACGTGCATCCAAAAAAGTTGTGGCCTTAGAGCTCTCACACATTTTCTTTACAAACGTAATGCAAAACACCTAGAGCATACACATATGCTTCTAGAGATGTCTGAAATGATCCTTATGCAAAAGGTTTTTCTACATGACAATGATTGGTACTTGCAAAAGCAAGGGACTGCCATGGGCTCCAGGTTTGCTCCATCTTATGCAAACCTTTTTATGGGTTTGTTAGGGATGGAAAATGCTTGGGGCTAGGGTGCAAAGAATTGGGTTGTAAACATAATTTTTTATGGTCGTTATATTGACGATATAATAATGATTTGGAATGGTAGTAATGAAGATCTGAAGAGATATCATGTGTATCTAAACAACAACAAATTTAATGTAAAATTGACCATCAACCATTCGAAACATGAGATAGAGTTTCTAGACCTTAGATTGTATATCGACATCAACACGATACATAGTGACATATATAGGAAGCAAACATCATGCAACATTGTACTTTATGCTACTAGTTGCCATCCAAAACCCACAATAAAGGCCATACCATATGGCGAAGTGGTATGGGCTAGACGCAACTGCAGTCAAGACCACAATTTTAAGAGAAACATCAAAAAAATAAGAAATGATTTCAGTGAGAGGGGATATGATGCTACCTGCTTAACTGATGTTGAGAACAAAATAGCTAAATTGGACAGAAAACAAACACTTGTGACAGCTACCAACAGAAAAGGTAATACTACACACCAAACTGAAGTAGCATTTATAACATAATACAATACTTATAGTGGCCACATTTACAACAGCCTAAGAAACAATTGGCACTTGTTGAAATCTAACACCATGCCCACTGGCATTATATCAGCTACACCAAAAGTAACATATCGTAGAGGCAAGAATTCGAAAAACCTATTATGCCCTAGTTATGTCAGGAAAGGAAAACGTGGATACCAGAAAGACCACATGGATTCTTTACTTGTGGCAACTACTGTGTATGCAGTTTAGGTATCAACAAGCAGATGTTCTTTCAATACAATAGCTCGAAGGAATTTAAAATCAACTCCTTCATTAACTGCAACACTACACATACAGTTTATTTGATTAGATGTGCTTGTAAAAAAATGTACATCAGAAGCAGCACACGGAGTCTCAAACTCTGTATTCAAGAGCATGCCAGAGCAATTAAGAATAAAGATAACAAATATCCTGTTGCTGTTCATATACACACAACTCGTCCGGATGACACCAAAATTTACTTCCATGCCATAGATCATGTGAAAAGCTGTGATAGGGGTGGGAACAAGACCACTAGCTTGAGACAAGCAGAGGCTAGATGGATTTGTCACCTCTGCACTGTTGCGTTTGGCTTAAACATCAACAATGAATTTCATCCCTTTCTGTAATCTTAGGAGCCATTTTTTATTCTTGATTTGGATACTGTATGGCATATCTCTATAGCACGAGGCTTTGAATCACGTACTACATGAGTGAAACATAATTTTGTTATGCTCATTTGCCTCTTGGAAACTACTCATATATTGTGAACACTGCAATTGTCAATTATTTCTTATAATAATAATGTTTTCATCTATGACAATGGGTCATTTCCTGTTTATTACAGTGGAGCATATGGCTCATTTTATTAACAGCTATCCGACATGGAACTTGGTTCACATGGTAGTCCATTTTTAGTTTCGTTAACAGGATTATCTATGTGCATGTGTCTGTAGATGCAATAACTTCAACACACTTAATTGCTTTGTACAAAGTTTTTCAGAAACAACGCATAATAGTTGTCATTTTGCAATTGCCAATTACGTTCATCTGCCGTTAGAGTGGATATTATGTGGCTCACAATATTCACAGTATTTTAAATATGGCGCCCGTTTTAATCATAGTAGTCCATTTTCTGTAGGTGTGACAACTTTACTGAACTTCATTGCCTGTTATAGATTATTGTTGAAACAGCACACAGTAGTCGCTACTGTGCAATTGTTAATTACGCATATTTGTTGTCTGGACGGATTTTCTCTGATGTACTAAACATTGTAATATACAGCTTGCGATATCTACAGCAGCTCCAATATGGCGCACGTCTTTATTACATTAGTCCGTTTTCTGTGTTAGCAACATGGTCAGCCTCACAGGTGCGAGTCCTTGAATGTACACTATAAAATAGGTTTCACTCAAGGCGTTCGGTTCTTTCTACTGAACTGGACGCCACGCTGGAACTCTTTCGGAGCAATTGTACTCCATGAGTATTATGATACATATGCTTTTTAACTTAATTAATGTTTGTATGCAGTTGTCACAATTCAGCGTTATTTTTAAACTTAAAATGAAGGACCTGAATTCTGTTTTATTAAATATTCCTTATACTTCGATTTGGTTATACTCATGTCACATATATTTGGTAATATGAGAATTATGCCTATTTGTAGTCTGAACGGGTTTTCTTAGATGTACTAAACATTGCACTATACGGTTTGCGATATCTACAGCAACTCCAATATGGCGCGCGCCTTGATCACATTAGTCCGTTTTCTGTGTTAGCAACATAGTCAGCCTCACAGGTGTGATCCCTTGAGTACACACTATAAAATAGGTTTCATCCATGGCGTTCGGTTCTTTTTACTGAACCAGAAGCCACGCAGAAACTCTATTGGAGCAACTGTACTCCGTGAGTATTACGACACGTGTTATTTTAACTTAATTAATGTTTATAAGCAGGTGACATAATTTGCGTCACTTTTCAAACCTAAAATGAAGGACCTGAATTTCGCTTTAATAAATATTCTCTGCACTTCGATTTGGTCACACTCAGGTCATACATATTTGACAAATATGAGAATTGTAAGACATCATGCAGGAGTGTCATGCTTCCATTGTAATCAGTTTCTATGGGGATGATAGAGGCAGTACACTTTGTGCACATTGCATTTTTGTATGCAAACAATCTGTTAAAGATGGCGCGCTTATATGTATGTGTTTAGTCTGGCTCCTTGGGGATAGTAGGGTCAATATCCTGCGGGTCTCTTTAAATAAATATGTCCAAGATGGCGCGTTAAATGATCGCACTAAGCTTACATGCGTACATTGTTACTGAACGCCAAAAGTTTGTGTGACGCTGCGGGTCTCTTTGAATAAACATGTCCAAGATGGCGCGCTAAATGATCACGCTAAGTTCACATACGTACATTGTTATTGGACTTTAAAAGATTGTGTATCCTAATTATCGATTGACAAACAATCCCTTAAGAAGGAGACGCCTAATTTTATACTTAGTTATAAAAACAAACATAACAGATGCATAGAGCCATGGAGTTTGAGTTCCTGTTAAACAAAGAATTACCTAACCAGGTCTAGTTTAAATTTTATGCTAATCACAGATATCTATTTCTGGTGTTTTTACACAGTGTAGTGTTCCCCTCTAGAATTTTGCTAAAGCAATCAATATGACATGGTTAAATCCTCATCCAATTATGCTATAATGGTGCGCTATCCATCTTGCGCAAGTTGTGATATATTAACTTATTCTTTCTCTTCTTGAGATCGCGCTCTGTTACATTGCTATATAATGAGTTTGATGTTTGGCTTCATCGTGTTGAAGTTCCCATTTGTGTTTTTCACAGAAAATTTCTAAAAACAACATCCATTTTCACTATTCATATAATGAGGAATATACGAGACGACAACATGTATATTGAGGTATGTTAGTGTATGCCCACTTTGAGAATGAAATAGTAAGCTACCATGCAATGCAGATATTGTTAAAGGCCTAAAGTCTCTCCACTAATCTGTCTGATGTATCATGTGTGTGATTACTTCTCTCCCTGTGTAAATAAGTGTGCAGTGTGGATATGTCATTTATATATATTCTTAATCAGATTGTCCAGTAAACGAATGTGTAACAAAGTGAACAAGTAAAGTTGAGGTATTTGACCGATATATTAGGTAGCATCTGTTCTATTGTATATTGTAAATAGATAACGTTTTTAATATTTGTAAATAAATTGTAAATAAGTGTTTGTTTTGTATATATTTTGTAGCCCTGAATATGTCCCTGGTGGACGTAACGCGTTGGGTACTGCACGTTTGCTGTGTTTTTAAGAAAAGGATGATCAATAAAGAATTTTTGGAAGAAGAAACCACTTTCACATCTGTTTATTGAGACAACAATAATTTATCATTCGAAATTGTGCACTATGTACTGAAGACTTATGATGTGTTATAATTGAACTTGAATTTGAGTGCTGAACCACTGCTTTTTATGAACAAATTGCACATGATAAGAAGTCTAAGGGAGGCAGATGATTTATTAGAAGCTATTAAGAAGGGAGGAGCAGGAGGAGTGGGAAACTGTATGATATGTATATAAAAAGAAGTTATAGCTTAGGATGATTTTTCTCTATAAGGAGGGTGTTGGACTTGGCCCTTTTGCAGGGTCATCCCCAAACTTTTTGCCTTCCTCCTATATTTTTTCTGACCTGTTGTTGGCTGTTTTATGACTCTGGGCACTTCACCACTGCTGATCAGTGCTAAAGTGCATATGCTCTCCCTATTGTAAATTGATGTATGGATTAGTGACTCCATGATTGGATGATTGGTTTACTTGTCAGCCCCTAGTACAGTGCACTGAGTGTGCCCAGGGCTTGTAAATCCAATGCTGCTGGTGGGCTTGCAGCACTGGTTGTGCCACCCACAGAAGCAGCTTGTAAAGTGTGTCTCAGGCCTGCCATTGCAGAGCCTGTGTGCAGCCTAGGGCTGCCATGTCAACTTGGTGAGTGCACCCACTTACCAGTCCCTAAACCTTCCCTTTACTGCATGTTGGTCACCCCTAAAGTAGGCCCTAGGGCAGGGTGCATTGTAAGTATAAGGTAGGACCTGCCCTGGTGTGTGTGGCATGTCCTAATAGTGAATTACAGCCATTTTCGTTTTTCACTATTGCAAGGCTACCTGTTCCCCATAGGCCAGAATGGGCAGTTTTGATTATTACACCTTATAATCCTAACTGACCCAGGGAACATGGTAGAGAAACGAATTTAGTATGCCTGAACTCAGAATGATAAAATACATCTTTTAGTGAAGTTGATTTTAACATTCTGTGTTTGAAAATACCACTTTTAGAAAGTAGGTATTTTCTTGCCTAACCTTCCAAGCCTGCCTCTGCTAGGTTGTGTATTCCTTGTCTGGAGTTTGAGTGACAGGGGCTGGGGGTGGCTCCAGGAGACAGGGTGAGTCAGCACAGGGCTGACTAGAGAGATCTGCATCCAGAGTGGAGGGAGGAGTTGCACCTGGGTCTGAATAGGGCTGTGCCTGCCTTCCACAATGCTGGCTCCACCTCCTGCTGGGCGGCTGAGCACCCTGCCCAACATTCTGAAAGGAAAGAAGGAGTCCTGTAAACAAAGTGCTCCAGGACTGACCAGAACTGGTTTTGGACTAGGCAAAGGCCTCTCTGCCTTCAGAGAACAAAGAGAAAAGGTGTATAAAAAGGGGACCCAGACCCCTAGGAAATTAGATCACTTTTGGGAAACAAGAAGAAACCTTTGCTGAGGAGCGGAACCAAGAAGAAACTGAGGAGAAGACTATCCCTAAGCTAGAGGGATCTACTTTGTGTGTACTTTCATCAACTTGTGAAGGATCTCCAAGGGCTTGATTTCAGAGCTTGCCTCCTGCTGAAGTCTCAGGAACAACAGACTTCACCCACCAGCTCCCCTGTATTCCCTTGCTGGGAATTTGGACCTTCTGACACACTTGCGTGTCGCTGGGAGCTGGAAGCGCGACTCAAGACGAAGAAGCGTGTCGCCGCAGCCGTTGCTTCTCGCATCGCCGGAGAAGAGTGTCGACGTCGCATCAGACGCCGGCGCATCCCCGAAGAAGCGCGCCGCTGACAACCTCGCATCCTTCGAAGCGCCTCACAGCACCGGAGAAGAGTGTCGCCGTCGCATCAGACGCCGTCGCATCCCCGGGGCAGAGCATCGACCTCGCATCAGACGCCGAAGCATCGCAACACGAGGCACCCCGCATCCCAGGAGAAGATCGTCGACCTCGCATCAGACGCCGTCGCATCGCCAGGGAAGCGTGTCGCAGGGCCTGTCGCAGCTCCAAAGATTCATCGAAATCGCCGCACGGCCGTCGGGCGTGCACGCATCACCCCTTCGTTGTCGCAACATCAAGAAGACGCCATTTTGTTTCTTTGCACCAGATCTTCATCGCATCACGGCGCTGCTTGTCGCATCGCCACAGAAGCGCAGTAAGAAACCGACGCATCACCTCCCCACGCCGAGAAGAACCGACGCATCACCGTCCCCTGCGCATCAGTAGGGAACCGACCCATCACCGTTCTTGCGTGTAAGGAACCGACGCATCACCTTCCCTGCACCTCTTTTGTTGTATCGCGTTACGCATCTCAGGTACATTGAACGCAAAGTGTCGCATTTCCATTTTAAGAGACTCAAGCTAATTCTACCATCTTTAAAGTACAGTATTGTGGATTACTTTTGTCGTTTATGGTCTTGTGGTAAATCTATATAAAAGATACTTATTTTTATAATACAACCTGTGTGGTGTCCATTTGTAGTGTTGTCACTGGATTACTGTATGTGTTCACAAATGCTTTACACACTGCCTCTGAACTAAGCCTGTCTGCTCGTGCCAAGCTACCAAGGGGGTGAGCAGGGGTTATTTCAGGAGTGTACCCCCTTACCCTGACTAGAAGCAAGGGTCCCTATTTGGACAAAGGTACCTACCTCTGCCAACTAGAGACCCCCAGTTCTAACAGAGGGGGACATATGGGGGGCGTGGCCAACTGTCTAAGATGGCGGTCGCATAAGTGACGAGCTCTGGGCCCGAGCCATTAATCCGTACCTATCCCTGCCTAAATATTACAGCAACAGCCATCTGCGACCCTGAGAACGACTGTGGGGAGGTACGCTCACGGTTGATTGTATTTTCCCGGCGATTGGGAGCGGATCCGGTCTCCCGGCGCGGCGGACAGTATTGCGGCCTGGCCGGCGCCGCCTGACTGAGCGGTGCCCAGGTTCGGGATACCAGCCCCACCGGCCCGGAGGTAGCTGGGTTCAAGAGCCTGACATCCCGGAGGAATATCCCGGAGAAGCGCCTGTGTCGGCAGAGAGGTGGAGGCAGCCTTTGGGCCCCCCTGTGGCCTACGACGAGTGCGCCTGGTCCCGCAGCCTTGAAACGCGGTAAGAACACCCAGGCCTGTTACTCCCCGCGGCAGCCGCCAAGCGCTGTCGAACCTCGGAATAGTCTAGCTCCCCCAGCGAAGGCCCCTTGGGCTGAGGCACCGGACTGTGGCGGCGCCCCGGCGGCGGATCATCCGGAGGAGAGCCGGTGACGACAGGGGGGCGGAGGCGGCTTGTGGATGGGGGGGGCGCCCGCGGCCTGGAACGAGTGTGACTGGTCCTGCGGCCTTGTCCCACGGTAGGAATATCCGGGCCCGAATGCCCCCGCAACGACCGCCAGGCACTGCCAGACCCCAGCAAGATCTAGCTTCTCAGCGGGGTTCCTTGGACTGCTGCGCGGACCCATGACGGTGTCCCGACAACAGAGAGGCTGTGTGGCCCTAGGTGGCGCGGCGGAAACGAGCTGGTTGGCACTGATCACGCGAGCAGCTGGAGCTGATTCTGGGGGTGAGTCAACGGGCCCCTGCGCGCTCGCTGGGGGCTGCCTGGCCCTTTAACATAACTGGTTCCCCCAGGCCTCGCAGATTCTAATTGGGGGACTATTAACACCAACAATGAAGGCTTCCTGGGGCGCATTTCGGAATTGACAGCACGCACGAGGGCCCACCCCCCGGTGTTGCTCCCAGTCCGATCCCGGGAGTGTGAGGCAGGACCATTTGGGCAACGGCACTATCTTCAAGGGAGCCGGGGGGATTGAGAAGCAGTGAGTGGGCCCTGGCTGGGACTGTCCGCGCTTGGACTGGGGGACGGAGCGAAGATTTGCCATGACCTGTCTCCCCCTCTCTATATCTACTCGTGGTGTGCCCTGTGAAGTGCTCCAGGGATCATGAAGTGGATTGCTTATGGACTGGAGCCCTGCGTTCCCTGCCTCTAGGAGCTCCGGTGCGAGTAAAGCAGCACCTGCTACGACCAAAATTGGGACTATTGAGGCGCAGCTTGGCATTGGCCTACTGACCTCATGCTG
Organism: Calotriton arnoldi; assembly: GCA_963921515.1. Taxonomy (NCBI): domain Eukaryota; kingdom Metazoa; phylum Chordata; class Amphibia; order Caudata; family Salamandridae; genus Calotriton; species Calotriton arnoldi. The sequence goes on along the minus strand of CAWUFW010002741.1, from coordinate 683,799 downwards.
TGGTGGGGACCGGCGGCTGGAAGTGAGAGAGTGCTGCTTACTGCTGGACACTATGTGAGGAGGTCTCAGGGTGAGGGGCCTACGTTGCTAACAAGCACCCACTAAGTACATCACGATGGGGTCTCTGTGGAAGGAGACAAGTCGGAGTAATTAACTCTAAGGCTGATCCAGTGAGAAACTCCCACATCTGCTGTTGCTACCACTGGCTTGGCAGCCCTGTTATAGGCAATGGGGCGCACAAAAACCAAATCCCGAGGCCTTATCGACAGGTGCGAGATCGCACTCCCCCTCCTCTAGAACCTCTCCGGCAAGGTCTGTGCAAGATGATGGAGACAAACTAGACATGATTCTACTAGAAATACGAGAGTCCCGAGCAGCTATTGCCCAACAACTGGGTGAAAATAGCTAAAGTAACTTTGGAACTAACAGCGCCTAAGGTCAGAGAAAATGAAGCACAGATCTCTCAAATGCGTCGTCAAATTGACATCCTACAGGCCCGGGCTGAGGATGCCGAAGGAAGGTCTCGGCGAAACAATTTATGAATAGTGGGCCTCCCGGAGGGCACGGAGGGACCGAAGCTCACACTGTTCATCGAGGACTGGCTAAGGAAGACAGTGGCTCCTACCGGGCTGTCATACTGGTTTACAGTGGAACGAGCGCACCGCGTGCCTGCCAAAAAGCCTATCCCCGGTGCGAATCCCAGGCCGATAATAGCCAAAATTCTCAACTATAGGGACCAAGATCTCCTTTTACAAAATGCTCGCAATAATGGTCCAATATCGATCGACAATGCCAAAGTATCGATATTTCCAGACTACACGATTGAAGTTCAAAAGTGGCGCTCATCTTTTTTGGGAGTCAAATCACGTGCACATACTGTAGGCCTGTCCTTTGCTCTCTTGTTTCCCGCAAAGTTAAAGATTCTCCACGAGCAGCGCTCCTATTTCTTTGGCACCCCAGAGAGTGCCTGGAAATGTTGGACAGAAAATTCCATTACTCGGGCGGAAGTAGGCACCGAGCCGGATCGAGTCAGAAATCACACAGATCGCAGGGACGACGCAGAAGAGGACTCACCGCCCAGGAGGGCTCCTCCGGAGCCCCATCTCTGCAGGCAGTACTGGAGGGTAGACAGGAGGCCCTCCACATGGCCAATACCTTACGGGTTGTCCGCCCTCCAATCAGCACTAGCCCTTCGGTGGATGTGACATCGGACTCTGACTCTGGGGGTAGTGTCACTTTGTTCCCATCCGAAACTACGCAACTGAGTGCTGACCCGTTGGGTTGAGACCATTACAGACTATTGCTTAATGGTGTTGGGGTTACGCTTATATTACAGTTACCAGACATGATAATATTGATGTTACTGCTGGGGGGCGTTATGGGTCATATGGGTGTGGTACACGACTCTGATGTATCTCCTAAAATGCATTGCTTATAATAGAGAGTTGCCAGTTGATGGTGTATGTGGCTTGCAACAACTGTCGACAGGGATAGTATAGTTTGATATACTGCCTTTATCCAGGGCCCGGGCGGTATCGTACCGAATACAGTGTTCTTACAATACCATATAATTGTCTCATCAATACCTCACCCTATCGGCGAAAGCACTGGTTTTATCATAACATTAGGTTCTTAGTTTAAAGTTACTGTTTTGGTCGGATGATGTTGTCTCATTGGACCGCGAATTGGGAAGTTGATCACCTAAAATGCTTGGTGCTGGTGTGTAGGTCTGCTGAGTTCAGGGGTCTGGGAGGGATTCTGGTGGGATGCTTCTTATATTACCAAAGGATGTTGGATGGCTACAGTGGTTGACCGTTATACTCTCATAACCTGGAATGTCTGGGGCATGGGCTCAGTCCACAAACGCCATAGAGTGTTGGCACAGTTACACAGACGGGGGCGCAAATAGTATGCCTGCAGGAGACCTACCTGATATCATCTGAACTTCCCAAATTACAGAGGAAATGGATAGGGCAGGTCTATGCAACTACCTACTCCGCCTTTTCACGAGGTGCTGTATGGATACGGGCGGGGGTCCCCTTTTCTTTGCAAGATAGCATGATTGATGAGCAGGGCAGATACGTATTACTGCAGGGTACATTGGACGGGAGACAAATAGTCCTTGGGTCGGTGTATGCGCCTAATATTGACCAGGAGGCATTCCTTTCTCGTCTTACATTAGCCCTGGCAGACTGGACTCAATACCCTTGGTTGTTAGGAGGAGATTTCAATGCGGTACTGGATGTTGGGTTGGATCGCTCACATCCTCCACTGCTGGGAACAGTAACGTGCCAGCAAGCCCGAGCCTTACAACGATGGATGTCAGGGTGGGAATTGGCGGACATTTGGTGTTTGCATAACACGAATATGCGTGAATACTCCTTTTTCTCTCACCCCCATGGTTTGCACTCCCGATTAGATAGATTCATATGTACACCAACCCTGCTCTCACATGTAACACATACTACTTATTTAGGCAAGACTATATCAGATCATAATCTCCTTGAGCTGTCCCTCAACTGGGGCCGGAACCCATCCCCAAACCTAACATGGCGCCTACAGCCCCAACTTCTGGAAGACCAAGTTTTTAAAAACACTATAGACAAGGCAATCACATCTTACTTCGAAATTAATGAAGGTACAGCTACCACAAGGTCGATCGAATGGGAAGCCTTTAAAGTGCAGATCCGAGGAGAATCTTTGAGCACAGTGGTAGGGGCCAGACGTGAGATTTCTCGCGATCTTACAGAATTAGAAACATCACTGCAGACATTAGAAATTGAAGCTCGTGGGGACACGGGGGGACTGGAACGGCTTCAGGAAGCCAGGATGAAATATGCTGAACTACTGGAACGTTTACGTCTCATAGACCTCCATTCTTACACAGCTCGGACGCACGCAGAAGCAGACCGACCTGGCACATTGCTGGCCGTATGACACGACCCCAACCCTCCCCTATGCCCGTACTGGCAGTATATAATAACAATCAGGAATTAATGAATACGCAGATAGGGATCAATGAGGCATTTCATGACTATTACGCTCACCTTTATGCGGCTCCCTTTCAGGTCCCTCTCGAAAACTTGACTGACTTTTTAGGAGTTATCCCCTTACCGGTTATTCCACGTAATACTAGGGAAACCCTAGCTGCTGAAATTACAATGCCAGAAATTTGTGGGGCAATAAGGGACCTTGCTTGTAATAAGACGCCAGGCTCTGATGGGCCCCCAATAGAATTTTATTCTACATTCTCGGCGCTATTAGTCCCCAAATTATTGCAATTATATACTACATCCCTGGAGGAAGGTACTTTGCCCCCCACAACCAAAGAGGCGATAGTGACGTCCCTAGTGGATCTTTCTTCATACAGACCCCTGCCCTATCCATTCTTAACACTGAATATAAAATGTTGAGTAAAATATTAGCAATGCGTCTTTTACCATTTCTCCCTGGTCTTATACATACTGATCAGAACAGGTTTGTTCCATGTCGCAGCACTTCACTGAACATACGGCGCCTCTTTAATTTGTTCCATACGGCCCAAGCCTCCTATCCAGGGGCTGGATGCTTGTCATTAGACATTCGACAAGCCTTCGACTCATTGAGCTGGCAATATATGCTAGCAGTGCTGAAGAAATATGGCATTCCCCCACAATATTGTCGTTGGGTAGAATTATTATACACCTCACCGACAGCCCATGCGAAATCAGGGCACAATATATCCCCTGCGTATAATATATACAGTGGGACACGTCAAGGATGTCCCCTTTCTACACTCCTCTTTGTGCTGGCTTTGGAACCCTTAGCACACCATTTACGATTAACAATGCACACACATGGTATTCCAATAGGTCCAACTGCCCACTCAGTGTCGTTATATGCTGACGATATGTTGCTGTATTTTAAGGATTTGGGGGCAGACCTAACTGCGGTGGCGTCGCTGTTGCATCAATTTGGTCTACTGTCGGGACTCCAATTGAATGCATCAAAGTCCGTAGCATATTTCTTTTATGATAGATGTCCTTTACCCACCCTGCGCTTTGGATCTGAGCAGCTCAGAGTCGAACCTGACACCTTTAAATATCTGGGTATCCAGTTTTACAGGGACACGCGGGACATACTAGACGGGAATCTCATACGGGCCATTAATGCATTAAAATCGTAAGTGGCTTTCTGGATTAAATTACCACTGTCCACGGCTGGGAGAATGGCAATAGGGAAAATGGTGATGTTACCCAGACTCCTATATTACTTTGTTAATCTCCCTGTAGTGGTCCCGGCATGGGCTTTTAAAGTGCTAAACTCCTTATTAATAACATTGATATGGGGGTCCGGGCGTCGTAGAATCTGCCTTGCCAAATTACAGCTGCCAGCAGCAAAATGGGGCATGGGAGCCCCGGATTTTAAGGCATATAACATAGTTAGCCAATTGCAGTGGCTGGCATATTGGCTGGCGGGGCATAACCTATCTGAAATAGGGTATACGTCCGCACAATTACGGCATGGAACACTGCAGACACTGATTTCCCCAGAGCCTGGAAGACCGAAAGATATCCCTGTGTTGCTTCAAGTAGCGCTTCATTACTGGAAACTTGCGTTGAAGTATACAAAAGTACCCCCTCCATATGCTCCGAACATACCCTTCTGCAGCCTCCCAACACCGCATGGCCCGTTAACTGTGCATAGGTTGGCACCTTGGGAGGATGGGGGAATCACGACTGTGGGCTCCCTATTCACTGGTGGGCAGCTAATGCCCCACGCTGAAGTGGTACGTACATATGGAGTCCCCACTACGCTATTTCTGACTCATTCTAGCATTGTACAGTTAGTTCGCAAGTATTGGCTAGTCGATCAGTGTGAGCCCCCAACATTCCACTTATTGCAAGCATTACACATAATGGGACATGGGAGACATTTGATCAGATGGCTCTACAGGGGACTGGGAGAACATTTGGAGGTTTCACTTTCACCCCTTCGTCAAAAATCGGAGGTGGATATTAACCGTGCGCTCACAGACAAGGAATGGGCAATAATCCTTGAATATCCAAAACGGGTATCCCGAAATGTGCGGTTCAAGTTTATACAACTGGCCCTGTTGCATAGGGCATACTTGACGCCGGATAAGGTCCATGCAATGTACTCACAAGCCTCCTCTGACTGCCCTCGCTGCCGCCTGCCCGGAGCCGACCTGACTCATATGTTATGGTCCTGTTCGGCATTGCAAGAGTACTGGCGAGAGGTCACTGATAGTATAACACAACTGTCTGAACGATTCAAGTGGACAACACTAGAAGCGTGCCTGTTAGGATTATCCCCCCTACCACGGAAAGCAAAAGTGTTGCGCCGGTTCACAGACCTCTCTTTAATACTGGCTAAAAGACTGCTTATGTAATGATGGAAGTCCCATACGGCTCTGAGAAAAGGATGTTGGGGGGGAAGAGGTAGTGAGATGGGCCCAAATAGAAGGAGAAGCTCTCAAAAGGGAGGAGTACAGGGGGCTTCGCAAAAAACTAATATCACTAGACTGGTTTCGACTGTTGTAACAATTCAAAAGTAATGTCTCTGTTGATTAGGGCTGAGTTGGTCTATACCACAGATATGTGAGGGGGCTCATACACCTGAATATGAAATGTTATGAATAGGAATGATGTCACTGTGATTATCTTCTGTTTCCTTGTCTACCTTCCTTTGGCCTTCCTCCCTTCAAGTCCATCGCTCCCTCTCCCCCCCATCCGCCCCCCTTGGCTCCCTCCCGCGCCCTACCCCTCCCCTCCCTATGGTTCATTTAGGACCCTCAGTGGTCTATCTCCAAGAATACTGTAAGGACCGCGCAGATCAGCATCTACAAGCAAGTGTTCCTGGGAAAGTTCTTTTATGGGTGGGAGGGGGGTCAAGTTGAGTGTACTGCTCCGAATCGTAAACAATATTTAGCACAGATTCTTGCATTCCCAAGTATGGATTCTATATCATCTAATGTTCCTAGTGAGATATATGTGATGTGTTGTAATGATATGCTTGTAATATCATATGCAATGAAACTACTAGATGCACAATGTATGCTACTCCTTGTTGATATGTGATGTACTAAGAATAAGAAAAACAATAAAATTATGTGTTTAAAAAAAAAGGAGGGGGACATATAGGGACATGTATGGACATATAATTGTCCTTGGTGTTGGGTGCTTGCGGTACGGGTAAAGAAATTTGGGCTAACATCAGGCCCAGGAAGAAGTATGGGTGGGTTCTCCAGGGAAGGGAGGAGGGAGGGAGAAGGAGGGGAGCACTGGGTGGGGAGCATGTGGGGAAAAATGATAAAAATGTCCTCAAAAACCTCTGAAAGATATAAAATATTTAGAAGAGTAGGGGCATGTCTATTCAGATTTTAAAGTTGAATGTTAACAGGCTACGCATGAAGGGGAGGAGGGACAAGATATTACAATACCTTAGAGACTCTCCTGCGCAGATTCTGATTTTACAAGAGACACACTTGGTAAAGAAGGAATGTGTTGAGTTATTTACAAAACAAAGATGGGTACAACAGATAATATGTACAGATAAGAGTGCAAACATAAGAGGGGTTGCAATAGTGGTGAAAAAACAAGCAAAAATATGGATATCAGATATGAGAGCGGACAAGGGGGGTAGGTGGATTATAGCAAGCATTAAAGTAAGGGATAGGCTACTAACATGAGTAGGATATTATGGTCCAAATCATGATGACTGTGAGCCACTTAAAAACATGTTTTCAAACTTGTTAGAGTTCTCAGGCCTGGTAATTGTGGCAGGATACTTTAACGTGGTAATAGACCTAAAGTTAGATAAGTCAAATAAAAGTAGAGCTGTACCTTACACCCAAATCACGAGCCTTTTTGAAAGATATGATGAATCAACATGCTCTGTGTGATCTTTGTAGAGAGAGTTGTAGATCTGCAGGGCACCTCATTCCACAATTAGAAATACGGGCACAGATCAAGAATGGACTATTTTCTAGTAGATTGGAGTCTTAGAGAGGATATCCTTGACATTGGGTATAAGGCGGCCCATCTATCAGATCATTCAGCAGTAATAGTGGTAATTTAAGATACTAGTAAGTTCATAGAAAAGAAGTGGCCATTAGATCATACCATACTGGCAGAGATGGAAATTATGGAAAATTTAAAGGTAGAAGTTAGTGATTTCATTAAAATTAATAGTTGTTCTGCTCCTACAGGTATGCTTTGGGACACGCTAAAGGCATTTATTAGAGGTAAGATCACGAGTGCAGCCTGTTACAGAAATAAATGTTACAGGAATGAAGTCTCCCGGTTAGAGAATGAAATTGAAAGAATAGAAACTGAAATAAAAAGAACCCTAATAGAAGATGCTAGGATTTCGTTAGAAGGAAAATTACTACTATTGAAGAGCCAGATGCAGGAAATCCTCCAAACTCTGATTAAAAAAGGTGGGATGCTAGTAAGTTAGCACACTTCGAGTATGGGGAGGGGGCAGGGAAGCTTTTAGCTTGGAAAATCAAGATGGATCAGAATAGGAACCGGATTAAGGAGATCAAGGAGGAGCAGTCTGGGGATATTCTGAGGAGTGAGACAGAGATAGAAGAGGCATTTAAGGAATATTTCCGGCTTTTATACACTGTGGAGGAGATAACTTCAGAACAGGAGATTGAGGGATGGTTAGCAGACTCTATCCAACCCTTAGATGCTAATCAGCAAAAGATCTTAAATCAGGATATCACACAGGAAGAAGTTAGTATGGCCATTCAGTCAAACAAGGGAGGTAAAGCTGCTGGGCTGGATGGTGTACCAGTGGAGCTGTATAAGTTATAGGGGAGGTGTTAAACCCATTTATGACAGGAATTTTTATTTATTTGATGAGTTTTATATAGCGCTGGCTAGACCCGGAGGTATCAGAGCGCTTTACATACGGAACAGCGAGTTGCAAGTTACAAACAAAAATTATTACATTTGTTACACAAAGTTACATAAAAAGACAAGAGTAACTAGAGAATAGCAAATAAGGACAACTGATAAAACAAAGTTAAAGCAGTAGTAGGCATTACAAGAGCATGGAGTAACAGAGGACAGAGTATCGAAAGGGGTGAAGAGGGTAAGGGGGAAAAGTAAAAAGGGGTAAGGAAAGCAGATCAGGACAGGGAAATGAAAAGCGAAAAACAAACCGGTGTTTGGACCCGTAATCTCAGGAATCCAGGACTCAGAGCCTGAAAAAGGAGAGAGGAGTGGAGGGGACCTAAGGGGGGGGGGAGGGGTAAGAGTTAAAGGACAATAAGGCTAAGAACGAGGAGCAGTCCAGCGGTAGAGGGAAACGTTCGAGGATCGCCAAGATGGAGTCCAGTGGGAAAGAGGAACGGACAAGGGTCGACAGGATGGAGGATCCAAGTTAAGGGAACCAACAAAAAAACATCCCGAAATGGCGGGACACACGCAAGTCAAGGCCCAAAAAAACCCCCTGAGAGCGGATTATACAGAGTGGAGCCGGAGGGGGGGACGCCTCCAAAAGTGCCGAAGGAGGGCAGAGTGCTGGAGGAAGTCGAACACAAATGGTCCATCCGAATGTACAGGCTCTGGGTCGCGGGGGCAGTAGTGCCGTAGATCAGCACGCCAAGGTCCGGGGAAATCTGCCTGGGTGTTGGGGCAGCGGTCCCCGTGAAAGGGAGGCAGCAACGCAGTCCAGGAGGGCGTGCCTCCCAGAAGCAAAGAACAGCCTGGGGGCGACGCGCCACAGTGCCGGGATACTTGCTGCCTCTGCACCCCCGTACCAGGAAACAAGACTCACGAGTCCTGGACGTCCCACGGGGGGCAAAGCTGGAGGGCAGGCAGAATGGGAAGCAGCAGCAGTCGATCCCGGAAGGTATCAGGAGGGGTGGCCTCGTCTCAGTTCTCCCGCAGCCATCCGGAGAAGCGCCACCAGGCATCCGCACCGCCGAAGGATAGATCCGTCGAACAGTGGACCATCACCGATTCGTTGATAGGGTGAGGTGGTCTTATTTGTTCTCCGTTCTGAAACAGTATGAGCTTGGAGGTAAATTCTGTAGAGCAATCCAATTAATATATCAAAACCCCTTAGCAAGAGTTTTAGTGAATGGGAACCTATCTTCATCTTTTAAAATACTCAGAGGTACAAGACCGGGCTGTCCCCTTTTCCCCCTTTTGTTTAATTTTTATATAGAGCCCTTTGCACATAAACTCAGAATGACAACCAACATCCCTACCTTTTCTCAGGGGGAATGGGGGAGAAAGGTAGCATTATATGCAGATGATGTTATGGTTTTCTCTTGGGATCTTGAAGTAGCTCTGCCGGCTATTATACAGTTGTCTTTAGAATTTGGCAAGGTGTCGGGTTACCTAGTAAACGAAGACAAAACAGAGGTTATGGTATGGAATCAGAGAAAGGAGAATCGGTTGATCAAGAAGGAAATGCGAATCCTGGGGTTAAAAATTGTTCAAGATATAAATTTAATCCCAGAAATAAATCTGAGTAAAATATTTAAAGAGATTGTGAAATTAATGAAGGGATGGGCACATCTTCCCCTAACAGTTCTGGGGAAGGTTAATTTGGTTAAGATGGCGATATTGACAAAACTAACTTTCCTATTTAACACTATACCCCTGCACTTTGATAAATCTTCTGTAGATAAAATCCAACAGGCATTGAATGACTTTATTTGGGCATATAAGGGGATCAGGATCTCCTGGAAAAAGCTGTGGAGAAAAAGAGAGAAAGGAGGATTAACCCTACCAGATATACAATATTATGCCTGAGTCTTCCAAATACCAAACCCTAGAATGCTTGCAAAAATTCCAGACAGAACAGAAATGGGAAGTATGTTCCTGGCAATGCAAAAAGAAAGTAAGGCAGATGTAAATGGCTTCCTTTTTAAATTTGGAGACCCAAAGTACTTAAAAAAAATTCAACTAAAGGTACTGCAAGCAATGGCGAAAATATGGTACTACATCAGACGACGATCAAAATTAGATTACTATTCTCAGTGTGCCCCTATTTGGGAATCACCAGGGACCCCGGAGTGCCTCAAGGACAAACTAGCATTACCTATAAGAAATGCAAGTGTAATGGCCTGGGGTGATTTGACACGAGACGGTAGTCTTATACCATGGCGGGAACTAAATGCGATGATGGATGGTAATTTTTCAAAGTTTATATACATACAATTGAAAAGTTGGGAACAAAGCAGAAAACTGCCGTTGGGTGTGGGAAATGATTTGGAAGATCAACTGATCGTAAAACCACCTGGAAACAAGGAAGTCTCATTCTGGTACTGGGAAATACACAACACCTATGATGGAGATTTCACTTTGGCAGAAGAGTTGTGGGGAAGATACTTGCTAGGGAGCAGTTACAAAATATATTGCAAGCATCGATGCGTACATTATATCCCATTGTCAAACCTGCTTTTTTTAAGAAGAAACCACCCTTTCTCACTCCACAGGGCATATATAACACCTGAAAAGCTATCAAAGATGGGGAAAGGAAGACCCACCATATGCGCAAAATGCAGCCTGTAAAAAGCGACGGATGTCCATATGTTCTATCAATGCCCAGAAATCAGGAAGTTTTGGGACGAAGTGGAAATGACAATATCAGGTATTTTGGGTCTGCAAATCAAGGTAAGCCTAACACTGATCATCTTTGGTGTGATTGAAAGTCTTACGGGCATCCCTAGGGATCTGCTGTTCTATGCAATTTTACTGGCCAGAAGAGAAATTTGTCGTAAATGGGTTTGAGGTATCCCACCTCAGCATTCGGAGTGGTTGGAGTCTCTCTTCTATATGTCTAGGATGAACTTATTAGGGAAAGACTCTAAGAGGAAAAGATTCTGGAAACTCCTTCAAGTTTGGGGTTCTGGGGCGTGTAGGGTGTCGCAGGGAGTAAGGGGTAATGAGGATATATGAAATATAGATCTGTCCAATGATTACACCTGAAAAACTCTCTAGCCTGCTGCAGGGCCCCCGTCTATACTTAAAACAGCTGCTGGTGTGAAACAAACACCCTGACAGAGAGATATCAGCAGGGAAGGATATGTTTATTGTCGGACACCCTTAGGTGGTTGGTTTTACTTTCAAAAAAGGGCTGAAGTAATGTACATTAGACCCTGAGGTGAATGAGGATAAAAACATTTTCTTTTAAAAAATGATGTACAAATCAGCTTTGAAAAAGACCTTGGATTGATGGCCACATGGGCGAAACACGTGTTGGCTGTTCCTTTACCTTAATCACCTCAATCACTTGGTTGGAAATAAAACATGAAATTTTATACATGATCTCTGGAAATCGGAACATTTATTCCAAGAACTGTGTTACAATTAGCAGGACCTGTCTTTTTCTACAATTGTCTCTTGAGGTTTGGTGGACCTTTGGTGTGTAATCACCTGACAGGTTGCCCTGCATTTGCATAGCTAATTTGGGTCCTGTCTGGTTGCACATGAACCCCACTAGCTATACACCCAGCAATATATAAACAGCATGAGATATGACAGCAGTCTGGATGACAGTTTTCTAAGTCTTGATAGGTAAATACCAGAGAAACTTCGTTAAGCATCTAAGCCAAAACAGGAGGCTGTCACGGTGTTGATCTGCTGATCAAACTTAAGGTGGTTATCCAGCCAGATGCCCAGATTTTTCACTGTGGGTGTCAGTGAATCTTCTTTGGTACCAGGTAAAGTCATGGGAACAAATCAGATCCTCAACAAGTTCTAAAACTGAAGAAGTCTGTTCTCTCTTCTCAATAAATTATTCAAATCGCAAGTTCGACCTCCTCATTCTGTTTTCTTGATCCTCTATTTGTGTTTTTAGACTGAAGAGGCCTTTAGCAAGTGATGACGATTGTTTTTGTAGTAAAAACTGAGAATCCTCACAATCTGAGACCCTTCTAGCAACTCTTCTATCTGTATAGAACAACAATCTAACTTTTTATCGTTTTCCTGCATCTGAATGTGAAGGGATGATACCTTTGCTTCTTGATTTAATTTTACAGACTTTATTTCTGCAAGAATTGTTTGAAGTAGATATTGAATGGTACAGTTCTGGGTGTCTAAGGAAGATAGCTGTTAGGTTCCATTACATGTTGGTTGGTCATTCAGGATTTGCAAGTGTGCTTTTGCTGAACTAATATGCTCATTAGTTTCTGGATTATAATCTTTTTTTTTTTAAATGTCTTTATTGAATTTCCGTGGACAACCCCATGCCCAAATCAGCCGGAGTAGTATGATGTGGAGATTGCTAAAGAAGGTTTGTGGAAGTGGAATGGGGTTGTTGGTAACCAGGTATAGAAAGCGTGGCAGTACCACCATTTTAACCCCTTCCGTGCTTCCGTCGGCCAACGGCCGTCGCGAGCACTACCTCGCTAGTGCTGCGCACGTCCGTTGGCCGACGCGGCCCCGCCCACTCTTTTAAACTGCCGCACCGCGGCGGAATTCGCGCCGCGGTTAAAGGGTTAATAATGGCCACTCGTCCCATCAGAGAAAGAGGCAGCTTTATCCATCTGTCTACTTGTGTACATAGGGCGTCTACTGCTGGCCCATAGTTGCGTTGGATGACCCTCTCCCCATCCCTGTGTAAATGAATGTCCAGATATTTGGTACTGTCTGCGGCCCATCCGAAGGAGGACTCCATTGATGGGGGCTGGGTAGCATTGGTAAGCGGGAAAAGTTCAGATTTTGTCCAGTTAATGCGGAGCCCAGAGAGTTGGCCAAATTTGGCTATGACCTTCATAAGTGGGGGGAGATTATCTTCCAGATGACGCACAAACAATAATATGTCATATGTGTAGAGTGACAATAATAATGGACCGTGTGTGAGTTGTAATCTCCGATAAACATGGTTGTCTTGCAATGTCCTAACTAGGGGGTCCATCACAAGTATGAAAAGCAGTGGGGAGAGAGGCATCCCTGCCTGGTGCCACTAAATATAGGGATGAGGTCCGTAAGGGCACCATTTATCCTGAGACGAGCTGTGGGTTTAGTATATAATAGCATAATCAACGCTAGGAATGAGGGGGTATTCCCAACTTCGCCAAGACAGCTCTCAAGAAAGGCCACTCAAGCAAGTCAAAAGCCTACTCAGCGTCGAGGAGGGCCACCGTGGCTGGAGTGTCTGGGGTGAGCTTATTGAGTACTGCGAACAATGTCCTAAGGTTGAGGGTGGTCGAGCGGTGTGGGACAAAGCCCGACTGGGCTGGCTAGACAACCTGCTCCATCAACAAGGCCAGCCTGTTGGCCAACACTTTGGCGAGTATCTTATTATCAAGATTTAATAGCAGCAGAGGTTGATAAGATGTACATTTATGGGGGTCTCTGCCTGGCTTCAGTAGTATGGTAAGGACTGCCTCGCGGAGTGTGGGTGGGAGTTCGCCGGTATTCAAGGACTCGTTATATAGAGAGAGGAGTTGCGGGGCGGGTTGTTATTAGAAAGCCTTACAGAAGGATCCAGTCAGTCCGTTCAGGCCTGGTGCCTTGGACCTGTCCAAGGCCGTAATGGACTGTGTTACTTCTTCTAATATTATGGGTTCATTGAGAAACTCCTGTTGCCCATTCGACAGCCAAACAATGGCAATGTCTGCTAGGTAGGGGGATCTCCGAGGAGTTACATGCGGTGTTAGAGGTGTATAGGTGTTAATAGTAAGTCTTAAATTTGTGTAGAATGTTTTTGCTGCCTGTGATAGTGTCTCCAGAGTCTGAACATAGCCTGGCTATGTAGTTTTGCTGCCTGTTCGAGAGTAGTAGGCGGGCTAGTGTGCGACCAGGTCGTTCCCCCTCCCCATACCGGCATGCCCTGGTGTACCTATCCGTATATTTTATCTCTCTCTCTGCCAAATCTCGGAATTCAGTCAGAAGAGAATTTCACTTATGTGCCTGGTGTGTGTCCTTCCCCTCAGCCGCTCAATCAAGATCGTGTTTAGCGCCTTCAATTTTTGCAGTTGAGAGCGGATATCGCGCAGTATGCCCGCGTGTTTTGAAATGCACACTCGACGGATATAGGCCTCCCGTAGAACTGCCTTGGTGGAAACCGTGCCAGTGTTTAACTCGAGATACTCTGTAATGGAGGTTAGCAAGTCGTTATGGAACACCGGGTCTAGCAGGGCTTCTCCTTTTTATCTCCAGCTATAGGCTGCTGAGCAGCCATATGGGATTTTTAACTGCAGTAGGATTGGGCTGTGGTCAGACAGCGTTCGAGGGAGGACTGCAATGTTGTCAAGCCATTGATGTACAGTTGTTGAGAGGAACCAGTAGTCTAGCCTGGACCAGGTAGTATGTGGGGAGGAGTAGAACGTGAAACCTGGAGTTTGTGGGTGGGATGTACGCCAGGCATCTAATAAAAAGAAGGAGTCTGTGATTTGTCAGAGTGCTTCCCGGGCACGTACTTTGCTGGCGGGTTGTATACTGGTTGTGTCTGTCTGTGGGCAGTGTGGCATATTAAAGTCGCCGCATAGTATTAGATGATCAGTCTCTAGGTTGTCCAGTCATGTGTGTATCTCCTGAAAGAACTCAGGATCATCTATAATAGGGGCATATATATTGACTGTGAGGATCTTATAGTCTGCCAATGTTCCCTGAACATATTGCTATCTGCCGTTGGGATCTGAGTACTGGGCCATGGGGGTGAATGGCACCCCTTTATGAATCAATATACAGGTGCCTCGGGAATATGAACTGAAGCAGGAAAAGTATCTGTACATTCCCCACTCCATGGCAAAAAGGTGATTGGTGCGAGAGGGCAGGTGCGTTTCCTGGAGTAGGACAATTTTAACATTATGTCTGTTTAGAGCACCCGCTTCCCTTTCCATGGATTGTTAATGCCACGGATGTTCCAAGATATTAAGGATAATTCCGTTGTCCTAGCCATATCGCGGGTGGTTTGCAACTTTGGTTGTTATGGGACCTAATGTAATTGCTGTTTGGTAACATGTGATCGGGATCGTGCGCAACAGTACCAGAAAAATGATGACCATTAGTCTAATAACAAAAATAAACAATCCCTGCATCCAGCGATTCCCATACTTTCTGGAGGAGCAAATTAAAGCGAACAGAAAATATTCCCAAATTAGAACTTTTGGCATCTTCCATGGGGGCGTGCCGGCAACTCGGTCAAGGCAGCCCGTGTACAACAGGATAAGTGGTGCTGTATAGGACCAACTACTTATTTGAGAACAGTCATGCGTGCCCGGATTGAGGCCTGTGGTACTATCCTGGCACAGTGGGCTTCACAGTATAGGTCGGGTGAAGGAGTTCGTAAGCTGCATGCGGACTCATATCACGGCGTCTTGTGTTGAAGGGGGCGAGCTTTGCGTGTGTCCTGATTCTGATCGTCCAGGCGATGACTGACGGTGTGTAGAGGATTCCGCATGTATAGTTTTACAGAAGGCTACGGCATCTGCTTGTGCATCCAGGATTTTAAGACACCCTTTGTATTCCACACACAGGCGTGCCGGAGAGAGCATGGCGTATTTGATGCCCATTCTGCGGAGCGTGTTTTTAACGTCACTGAATTTCCGTCTGGCCTCCTTGACCATGGGTGTAAAATCAGGGAAGATCGAGATAGTTGCGCCTTGGTGGTGTAGAGGACCCTTTTCGCGTGCCGGTCTAAGTGCAGTGCCTCTGTCCCTGTAGTTAAGGAGGCAGACTATGATGTACTTGGGAGGGGGGGGGGGGCACCCTCCGGAGAACGTGGGCCCAGTAAACGGTGTGCCCACTCCACTGCAAAGGTGGCCGAGAAGCTGGTGCGGTCAAATAGGTCAGCCAAGAGTTGCTCGATGTAGACCTCTGGGCACCTAATATTTGTAGTTTCCGCCAGGCCAGAAATGCATATGTTGTTGTGGTGGGACCTTGCTTCAAGGTCCTCATTCTTTATGGCTATCTGCTTCAATGCGCGTTATACCTTCTCCAGCCGTTTTTGCATTGTGGAAGATGTGTCTTACAGATCCGAGACCCTCTTTTCTGCCTCCCCAAGGCATGCCCCCTACCTGTCAATCCATTCCCCCATCTTGTCGATGCGGCTGGCGAGTGTGTCAAAGCGTGCATTTATCGCGTTGAACCCTGCATTGAGCTCCGCCATCAGGGTTTCCATATTGCTGGCTCCGATGTCATTGTGGCCCTTCCCGGTGTGGTCCTCAGTCTCTGAGTGGGAGCCGCGGCCTTCTGTGGGCTTAGTGGGGTCGAATGTGAGCTGGCGTTGTTTGGGGTCTGTGCGGCCCAAGTTGAGTGACTCGCCGCTTGCTGCCGCCAGTTCAAGGGGGTCCCATGCGTCCTGTGCTTCTCAAGGGGGGACCAGTAGCTTCAGGGTGCAGTGGATTATGATCGACAAGAGGGGCTAAAGCTGAGTTCTGATGAGGTTGTGTGCCCCAGGTTTCTTATTCAAGGTTCCCTTGTTAGCGTCAGCGATGGGGCTTTGTCCTCCTCGTGATCTGCACAGTGGAGTATGAGGGGCTGTCGCATCAGTCCTTCCCAGCCGTGCCTGCCTGTCCTTCCGCCTGCAGTTTCGCCTGTCCGCTTGAATGGTAAGTGGGCGCCGGGTGCAGTGTGTATAAGGCTCAATGTGGAGCAGAGGTTATGAAGACTGGCATCTCCCTTACCTCATGAGGGAGTAGGCCGTCTATGGGGATTCACTCCGCAGGCCCGTCTACCGCCCACGGAGTCAAAGACTCGATGCCCCGTAGTCTGGAAATGGCCATCGGCGGCACCGGCTGCTGTGAATCCGGAGGTCGGGAGGATGATGATGGGAGGTAGCCGGCGCGTACGTCAGGAGACCTGGGGGAACGCTAGGTGATAGGAAATTTGTGTCAGCCTGGTGATCCCACAACTTTCCCACACAGAAAAGTGAGAAAAAGTTGATTTTTTTCAGCTAAATTTGAGGTTTGCAGGGGATTCTGGGTAGAGAATCGTTGGGGGATCCATGCAAGCCATACCTCACTGGACTCCCCAAGGTGTCTAGTTTTCAGAAATGTGTGGGTTTTGTAGGTTTCCCTAAATGGCTGCTGAGTCCGGGGCCAAAAACCCAGGTGTGATAGGTAATTTTGAAGTCTCCACAATACGTTTAGGGCCCTTGCCTGTCGCGGGCACTAGGCCTACCCACACAAGTGAGGTACCATTTTTCTAGGAAGACTTTGGGGCATGCGGGGTGGGTGGAATTTTGTGGATCCACGCAGATTCCAGAACTTTCCATCACAGAAATGTGAGGAAAATGTGTTTTTTTTTTACAAAGTTTGAGGTTTGCAAGGGATTCTGGGTAACAGAATCTGGTGACAGCCAGACAAGTCACCCCATCCTGGATTCCCTTGGGTGTCTAGTTTTCAAAAATATATAGGTTTGCTAGGTTTTTCTAGGTGCCGGCAGAGCTAGGGTTCATAATCTACAGCTAGGCACTTTGCAAAAAAGGGGTCAGTTTTCACTGTAAAAATGTGGTGTGTCCACGTTGCGTTTTGGGCCGTTTCCTGTCGCGGGAGCTAGGCCTACCCACACAAGTGAGGTACCATTTTTATAGGAAGACTTTGGGGAATGCGGAGTCGTTGAAATCTTGTGGATCCATGCAGATTCAGAACTTTCCATCACAGTAATGTGCGGAAAATTTGTTTTTTTTTAAAAAAAAGTTTGAGGTTTGCAAGGGATTCTGGGTAACAGAACCTAGTGAAAGCCACACAAGTCACCCCATCATGGATTCCCCTGGGTGTTTAGTTTTCAAAAATGTATAGGCTTGCTAGGTTTCCCTAGGTACCGGCAGAGCTAGAGCTCAAAATCCACAGCTAGGCACTTTGCAAAAAAGGGGTCAGTTTTCACTGTAAATATGTGGTGTGTCCAAGTTGCGTTTTGGGCCATTCCCTGTCGTGGGCACTAGGCCTACCCACACAAGTGAGGTACCATTTTTCTCGATAGACTTTGGGGAATGCGGGGTGGGTGGAATTTTGTGGATCCACGCAGATTCCAGAACTTTCCATCACAGAAATGTGAGGAAAATGTTTGTTTTTTTACAAAGTTTGAGGTTTGCAAGGGATTCTTGGTAACAGAACCTGGTGAGAGCCAGACAAGTCACCCCATCCTGGATTCCCCTGGGTGTCTAGTTTTGAAAAATGTATAGGTTTGCTAGGTTTCCCTAGGTGCCAGGAGAGCTAGGGTTCAAAATCCACAGCTAGGCACTTTACAAAAAAGGGGTCAGTTTTCACTGTAAAAATGTGGTTTGTCCACGATGAGTTTTGGGCCGTTTCCTGTCGCGGGCACTAGGCCTACCCACACAAGTGAGGTACCATTTTTCTAGGAAGACTTTGGGAAATGCAGGGTGGGTGGAATTTTGTGGATCTACGCAGATTCCAGAACTTTTCATCACAGAAATGTGAGGAAAATGTGTTTTTTTTTAACTAAGTTTGAGGTTTGCAAGGGATTTTGGGTAACAGAACCTGGTGAGAGGCACACAAGTCACCCCATCCTGGATTCCCCTTGGTGTCTAGTTTTCAAAAATGTACAGGTGTGCTAGGTTTCCCTATGTGCTGGCTGCGCTAGGGCCCAAAAGCCCAAAATCCACAGGTAGGCACATTGCTAAAAAAAAGTCTGTGCCTAGTGGGGGGGCGACCGGGGGGTGGGGGGGTTAGCCCCGATATGCCCCCAAGGGGGGCAGAAAGACTGTGGCTATTTTTTTGGGGAGGAAGGGGCATTGGTATGCCCATTCTGGGCAGCCCCCACCCCCACACATAAGAAAAGCCGGCGTAATCGCTGGAGCCTAGTAGGCTCTCAAGCGCCCCATGGGGGGGGCAGATCAGGGGCTACTGCCCCCATCTATGTCCTGGGGGGGCAGAAAGACTGTGGCGTTTTTTGGGGGGTGGTGGGGGCATTTGCATGCCCATTCTGGGCAGCCCACACCCCTGAATTTAAAAAAGAAATATTCCCTGATGCCTTTGGGCTTTCTGCCCCTGGGGGCAGATCAGGGGCCACTGCCCCCATCTGCCCCCTCAGCAGGGGCAGAAAGACTGTGGCATTTTTTTTTGGGGGGGGTGTGGTCATTGGCATGCCCATTCTGGGCTGACCTCACCCCTGAATTAAAAAAAATATATATTTCCTGATGCCTAGTGGGCTTTCTGCCCCCCGAGGGGGGCGAGAGGGGGCAGATAAGGGGCTATTGCCCCATATGCCTCCTGGGGGGGGCAGAAATACTGTGGTAATTGTTTTTGGGGTGGGGTCATTGGCAGCCCCCACCCCTACGTATAAAAAAAATAAAAAATAATCCCTGGTGCCTAGTGGGCTTCCTGCCCCCCCCTGGGGGCAGATCAGGGGCTACTGCCCCCATCTGTCCCTGGGGGACAGAAAGACTGTTGCATTTTTTTGGGGGGTGGGGCATTGGCCGGTCCATCTTGGGCAGCCCCCACCCCTAAATCAATTTTCTTTTTAAATCCCTGGCTTCTAGTGGGATTTCTGCCCCCCCGGGGGTCATATTGGGGGCTACTGCCTCTGTCTGCGCCCGGGGGTGCATAAAGCCTGGAATTTCTGTGGGGGGTGGGGGCATTGTCATGCCCATTTTGGGCAGCCCCTACATCACTACAAAACAAAATCCCTGGTTTCTAGTGGGTATTTCTGCCCCCCCGGGGGTCAGATTGGGGGCTCCTGCCCCCATCTGCCCCCCGGGGGGGCAGAAAGACTGGAATTTCTCTGGGAGCGGGGGGTGCATTGTCATGCCCATTTTGGGCAGCCCCCACCCCTCCATCAATACAAAAAAAATCCCTGGTATCTAGTGGGCTTTCTGCCCCCCCCCCACGGGGGGCATAAAAACTGTATTGCCCAAAAATATTTGGCGGTGGCAAAGGCCCTTGCCCAAGGGGCTGCTCCCCCCTCCCTGGTGTCTAGTGGGTGGATCCCTGCTTGGGGATTGCCCTCTTGGGGCGATCCCCAAGCAGGGATCCACTAGGAGATTCTCCCCTTTCCAATGATACCTCTCCCGTCTTTCTACGTGCTCAGGGGGCTGAGATAGCCGAGATTCTCTCCTTTCCAATGATACCTCTCCCGTCTTTCTACGTGCTCGGGGGGCTGAGATAGCCCCCTGAGCACATAGAAAGTGAAACTGAAATGAGCCCAAAGGCTCATTTCAGTTTTGGCTTCTATGAAATTACATCAGCGCGACGTGCGCGCTGATCGTCATTTCACAGAAATCAGGGGGAGAGCCTCGGCAGCTGGGGATGCTCTTTCCCGGCTCCCGAGGCTGTTGGGGAGGAAAGGAAATCCCTTTGCTGCCTGCACCAGAGGGATTTCCGGTGCCATGTGCGAGGACGACCGGGAGCCGTCCTGCGCACACGAGCACTTTGGCGCACGAAGGCTCCCGGCCGTCCTGCGCATGGAAGGGGTTAACCAACAAAGTACAACTGCAGTGTCCTATTATGGCCCATTGGAATATGATTCAAAATCCATTTGCGAACTAAATGCAATGTTGCTAGATTTTCCAAAACTAATTGTAATAGTAGCAGATTTTTGTTTTCTTTAGTCTTTTACACATGACCTTCCTCAGCCTGATATGACTAAGAGGAAACGGTGATTTGCAGGAGTTTTGCCTGTTCTTAAATCTGGTTTTTGACTTATTGATCCTTGGAGGTCTCTTTATAGCTTCTCACAACACTTTACCTTCTTCGCTAAGAGATTTCAAACAGCTTCTCGAATACACTTTTTCTTGATCACAAAAGGTTTGGTAAACTTTTTGATTAATTTCATGCCTAATTGTTTTTCCAATCATACAGTTCTTTTACTAAATCTTCCCCTCGTGCCTGGGCTAAAATCTATTCCTAGATGGAAGTTTGACAATAGTGAATTTATTGAGATGATAAAGAAATAAGATCAAATACTTTTTTGAGCAAAACATGGAGTTGACTCCAGTTAAAACCATATGGTAGGCCTATAAAGCGACCCATGGGGGAAGTGATTACTTTTAATGTCCAATTACATTCAAATTATAACTTGGATCACCTCGCTAAACACAATCATCTTAAGCAGAAATCCCTCTAAACTCCCAAGATAACCAGGCCAATTATCATAGGTGAGAGCTAGCAAACGATGATTTGAAAAACTTTTTTTTAGAAAGAGATTTAGTAAAGTCATGGTCAGTATAACAACAATTCTCGGAAGAGTACGATCATAATGGTAAACTATTGACCTGGTGCGTTAAAACTCGCTCCAGCTCTAATGCCATAGAAAAAATTGAAGACTTCAAGACGAATTACTTTATCACAGACCCAATACTGATATATGGTGCCTTTTGGGAACATTTTTAAATTATCTACTGTGAACAGGCTTTAATCTCAGAAAAATCTGTCTCAGAGATTTACATCCATTGAAAATCCCTTTGCTACCCACAAGTCTGGCTATGGAGTTAATTTGTCCTTTCCTGGAGGAGGAGGTAGCCCTAGGTATGAAAAAACCTCTTATAGGCAAAGCAATAGTAGGAAAGGTTGGCTTTCCTACAGAGTGGTCAAAATCTTTGTTAAGGAGTTTCCAGCCTCTGTGACACATTTGTTCAACTATATTTTTTCAGGAGGCAAGGTTCCACACTTCTTTTAGAAAGGACATCTGATCTGCATTCTAAAAAAAGGGATAAAGCCTGATTACAAATTAATTTCGACCACAAACAATAATAAATGCAGATTATAAAATATTTTCCAGATTAATTGCAATACGTACAGCAGCAGTAATTTCCCAACAAATTGATAATGATCAAAATTGATACAGTCCAAGATGCCAACTATATGCCAATACCCATATCCTGATAGAAGCCCTAAACTATGTTACTTCTACTAATACTCAAGCTGCATATATATTTTTTGATGCAGAAAAAGTCTTTGATTTGGTTCAATGGGAAACTTTGTTTATACTTCTCTGTAAAATGGGGTTTCCTTGTCAGTTAATCGAGGCTATATCCTCGTTATATGAAGGTGCAACAGCACATGTAGTATTAAATGGGACCATTAGCTGGAATATTAATATTTTCTGTGGCAACAGACAGCTTTGCCCCCTTTCACTAGTTATATTTTCTCTACATATAGAACCACTTGCAATAGTGATAAGAGCTACTCTGGCAATCAAACATGGCCTAGATATGAGAAATATATTAAAATAAACTAGAAAATGTATGTTATTTTACCTAATGGTACTCAATAATTGAAAGCGTTATTTTTATAATGAAGCT
Organism: Calotriton arnoldi; assembly: GCA_963921515.1. Taxonomy (NCBI): domain Eukaryota; kingdom Metazoa; phylum Chordata; class Amphibia; order Caudata; family Salamandridae; genus Calotriton; species Calotriton arnoldi. The sequence continues at coordinate 661,623 of CAWUFW010002741.1, read as the reverse complement.
GTGGAAATCACAATATTTGATGAAATTGTATGCATTATGAACTTAGAAATTAATAAAAAACAAAAAGTAAAGGTGTATTGACGGAGGCTGTGGCGAAGTGGTGACTGATGATCTCTAAAAGTGGGGTGGTGTAATACCATCCCTGAATTCCAGTGAGTGAGCCCAACACCTTCTAAGAGGGTTGGGGTACTCCCCCGAACAGTTTGGAAAAATGTGGTCTACTACTGCACTTTAAAGCACAATTTTCACATAAAGTTGCTAAAGAGCTTAAGCTTTCATAGTGTGCCAAGACAATAGAAGCTAGAGTTGACTCAATTGTTTTTTGAAAAATGTGCAATGAGTCTCCACTGTATGCCAATTTTTACCAAAATTGTGGCAGGGCCAGCATTTTTTCATCGGTGCCCCCCATGTGTCATTTGTGCCTCCTTGTGCCTAGAATTACATATAGTCTGTCAGTGCCAGAAGTTTACTATAGATTGCATCTTTATATCACGGGTGTCCCATATGTCAAAAAGTACTTCCAGTATGACAGTGCCAAGCTATTGTCAGGGCTGCCTTCCGCCCCCCCCCCAACAGAAACCATGATTGCCCTCCTAGTGACAAGAGTTGCCAAAGGTAGGCAGACATAAGCATTTTGGAATGGGTGGGCCTTAAGCCAAGAATTACATTCAGTATTGCAGCAACAGCATTTGCCATGAATGTTCCATATGATAAAAATTATCTCTAGTGTGCCATGGCAAGCGGCATGCTTGCAAGCGTAACACACTCACACACATACTCTCACTCACTCATGCTCACTCACTAACACTTATTCTCACCCACATTCCCTCACAGTCTCACACTCATTATCACTCATTCAGCCTCACTCAGTTACTCTCATTCACACTAATTTCCCCTCACTCTAACTCACTCTCTGTCTCACTCAGATACTCACTCTTTCTCACTCACAATTACACTCACTGTCACCCACATGCATGTGAACTCACTTGCACAGTCTCCCTCTTATTTGGTCTCACTTATTATTACTTATTCTTTCTCACTCATTCTTCTTCACAGTTATATGAAGTGACTTAGTCTTGCTTACAGTGACTCACTCCTCAGTAACTCACTTTCAAACACTTTCACTAACATACTCCCATTTACACACACTCGCTGTTGGTCACACACATACACACTCTCCTGCTCACAACATTTGAGAGAGGTTTTTTTACTTACCTTCAGTTGCCTTTGAGAAGTAGCCCCTGGTGTTTTGCACTATAGAGCTGCAGTGCCCGGGCTATACCTCAATCAGGCTGTCACCCCACTCTCTCCCAACTTGTCATCAGAGACTTTTTAAGGCATGGGCAACGTGGTCTCCGGCCCAGGGCCCCAGCCTTTCAGCCCCCCTCCCCCCCCCCAAGCACCCACAGAGCCAACTCTGTTCAGCAGAGAGTCTTGACCTGATGTTCTTGAATAATTCTTAAACAGATTGTTTTAAATGCCGTTTCCCTTTAATTTATTTTTATTGTGGGTGATGTGTGAGTGTCTATTACATACATTTTGCTGAGAAATGTTGTGTTTATGTCTCTTGTAACAAACATAAAAAAGTTTCTTTTGGATGAAAACAGGACCTCACAGATGAGAAATGGGAGGGAGTCACAGAGATTATTCGCAGTAATATTAGTGAGCCGCTGCTGCGGTACAATTTGAAAACGCAGGTCGCTATCCCTGAATATCAGTTACCTGCTTCAGTGCCTGAGGCCGTAGGGAGCTGTGTGCCTACCACAAGGGTCCATCCTGCGCCAGCAGCTGAAAGGCAGTACTGCAGTGCATTAGAAATCGGATGGCACATGAGCTTGTCAGGTTCTGAGGCCAGAGATGGGACTTCTTGAGCTCAGGACAATTTGTTCAATGGTCTGTACAAGCGCCGCTCTACACCACTGGCACAGGGTTTAGTGCTGCAGAATTCTAAGCACCCACAGCAGAGAATTAGGCAATAGTGAGACTATTTATGCCTGTCACTGTCAGGCATAAACATAGGGCTACGGCCTTCAGTGGCTTTGCACCTATTATCTCACCCCTTTTTCATCTGGGATCTGAAAATCTCTAAAGGGGCCCAACCTTCATGTGTGCAGGTACTCGCCAAGGTCCATTTATTTATTTTATGTCAGAAAGGCCATACCAAGCCATGTCCCACATAGATCTTCTAATTATCATAGGCACACAGGTCAGCCACTGCCTTATGCACATCCTTCATTGACAGTACAACACAGATGGCTGGTCTAGCTTTATGAACAATCTCCTTTGTGGCACCATCCTGTTTGCTGTCGTGGAACAATCATTGTATCAAAGTAATGCAAGAACTACGCTTGTGAAACCCAGGTTTCGTTAAACATGTTTCTGAAATGTCGGTGAGGAGAAAACATTAAAATATCTAACTAGCATTTGATTGTACATTGAAAGGGAAGACATGACGGTGTGTGTAAATGTGTGAGTAGGCTTCGGTGTTAGTGGGAGTGCCGTGACTGGTAATGTGGTTGAGTAGGTGCTGGTGTTTGGTAGGTCTATCTGCTGGTGAAAGTTTAGGTATATGTGTATGTGTCTACTTTTTAGTTTATGTTGTGTAGATGGTAGGTGAAAAGGTTGTGAGTGGTGTAGTGTATAATTGATATCATTCTTTTGGTTGTAGAAATGGTGTCAGCTGTTGTTAGAGATGTCTGATGTCTCTTTGATTTGTAAAACACACTGTCTCCGTGGGATTTCTTGGCACAAGATAAAAGGTACTATCAGGGCAGAGCTAAGCACAGGCAAAAGAGCAGAGTTTGCATCCTTTTTTTGAAGGTCAGAATGATTAGAGTAAAGCTGGGGTTCTTTGGATACCTTGTTCCATTGAGTTGGGGCAGATCCTTAAACAAAACAGGCAGTATGTGCCTGCATCTTGGAACTGGCAGCATAAAGCCATCGAATGATCGATGGGTTCTGGTGGGGATGAATCCCTTAATCCGTTGTGAGATGAAATTTGTAGTTATGCCATGATGGGAACAGTGGGCGTAGAAGACAATGTGCTATTGAATTGGGATCCAATGAAGAGCTGTTCGAATTGAAGAAGTGGAACTGAATGTAGGGGCTCCAACCAGCAACCTGGCCACTTGGTTTTATATAGACTGCAGAGGGTGTAAGAGGGAGTATTTTATAGATTGATAAAGATAGAGGTTGTTACAGGGGTCTAATCTGACACTAAGGGCCTTATTTTGATGTCGGTTGCGGACACTGGTCCGACCGGTGAATTTTGATGTGACTGCACATGGTGCAGTCGCAAGCTCCCTTTTCTGTATGGGAGCTTGTGCTTCGGTCGGAAACTGGCTGCAGCACAAGCTCCCATACACAAAAGGGAGTTTGTGTTCATCCCTGCACTGCGTGAGAGACACCTCACTGTACCTGCCACACAGTAAAGGGATGAACAGGGGGGCACCTTAGGTGCCCCCTCGGCCCCTAACCGGAGGCCGCTGGCTGAAGGGGGCCCTGCTAGGAGCCCCCCAAGTCGCTTTCTGACAGGGTTTCCATGTCAGAAAGCCCGGTATGGAAACGCTGCCAAAAACTGACATTGTAATCCGGACGGCGTAAAACACCGTCCATAGGGATTACGTGCTGGTTCTGATTGGCAGACGGGCTCCTTGAGCCCATCGGAAGCAAGCCGTAAAGTCCGCCTGGTTTCAAAACCGACAGCTTCCATTGTAATGAGGCTGTCGGTTTTGAAACCACAATAAGGCTCGAAAAGCCTCCGAACTGTGTTCGGAGGCTTTTCGAGCCTCATCGTAGAACCTGGGGTATTTTCCAACCTGGCTTACAGCACAGCAGGCTTGAAGAAACTTAAGTGCGCATGTGTGTTTGGCCAGCCTAGGACCATACTTTACTGAGTTATGTACGATAGAATCCGATTAAGTTAACGAAGATGAAAAGACATGATGATGCCACGGCAGACACCTAACGGGCAGGTGTCTGCCGTGGCATCATCATGTCTTTTCATCTTCGTTAACTTAATCAGAACTTAACAGAAGAACAGAGTACATTTTTACCTCAGGACCTTTAACAGTTTTAGATGGTAGAGGACAAGGACCACAGGAAAACAGGCCAGAAGGAAATTTCCATACATGTTGATCAGTGCCTTAGATAAGAATCTTGGCTTGTCCATAATGAGGGTGAGCTATTGCTGGTTTACCCATGTGTGGATGACTGTAAGGTAATTCTGAAGACAAGAAGAATCGTATGTGCTAGAACTGAGTTTAAGCAGGAGCTAAATGTCTGTGTAAGTGTATATATTTAATACATAGAATAGATAATGGCAGCTAAAGGCTCCATATAAACATCACACATGTATGGTGAAAGGGCTGAGCCTTTGGGGATATCAGGGGCGGATCCTCCATAATGGCAGAGGAGCACTGCCCCCCTGCTAAAAGAGGAAAAATAAAATGATAATAAAAGCAAGTCTTCAGTGGGGGCCAGGGGCCAGGCAATCCTGTTGGACAGGCATGACAGGGAGAGGAGTGGTGGGCACTTTTAAGTGCACTTGTGTGTTTGGCCGGCCGTCCTAGGCCGGCCAAACACACATGCACACTTAAGTTTCTTCAACCCTGCTGTGCTGCACAGCCAGGTTGGAAAACACCCCAGGTTCTAATGCACTGTCTGAGCGGCAAACAAAGCCGCTCAGACCAATCCCAGCACTTCTCTCATTCTAGGAATAGTATTCCCAGCATGAGAGAAGCTCTGGGATTTTGCATCTAGGAGCAGTCGGGGAACCAGGAAGTAGGGGTCCAGGATCGGAGGAGCGAAGGAAGGAAGGCGGCCATCAGAGCGGCAGGTAAGTTTTATCTTAATTATTTTTGATAGTACAGTTAGTGTTTAGTTGTATTACCCCTCATCACTCAGCAGTAATAGCAGGCGTCACTGGGGGATACCTCATGCTAACTGTTTGGAAGATGACAGGTTCTGTGCCAAAATCACTTGAAGACATCTGCCTGGAAGAAACAAAGTAAATCGGTTTATTACTGAACAGTCAATGCTCAGGTTGCAGAGTTGCTTTATAAGGATGGAAGTAAAATTAGGGCAAATGTAATTGTTTTCTTCCGCTGCTAGGCAGAGATGGTCCAAATCCACAAAGTTCAGTGCTCCACTTTGGCAGAAGCGAATCTGGCAATCTTCCAAGATGTTATTGGGTTCATGAAACTTGTTGAGTTGTATTGTCACATATGCCGCTCTTCTAGGATTTTGCCACTGCTAGGAGCAAAGTAATAGGGTGGGAATTGGAAGCTAAAAAAAGGATTGAGGTTGGTTTTTTTCAGCAGTGGTTCAACATTGCCTTTTTTTAGAGGTTCCAGAGAATGCCCATCTTTAAAGAAGTATTCATGATGTCCCGTAGGGTGTATGAAGCAACATCACCTGGTTTAGTATTAATTTCATATAAATGGATCCAGAGGAGAACCAGATTTGCATTGGCTCATCAATGGCAGTAAGGAAAACTTGGCCATAAGCTCAAAGCCAGACCACGTTTGTGTGGGTTGAGATGGGAGTATAACTTCTGTTCCTTTTGAAGAAGTAAAACCCAGTAGGACTCACCTGCATCGGATTCTACGTAGCTTCTGTCAGCCACCGACCTAATGGAAATAGCCCACCGAGTCTCTGATCTGACTATGGCCCATGAAATAATAAGGAACCAAAACTTCCAGCTGAAAGAAATTGTCTTCCCTTCAGACACGTAAGTCCTAGAAACTCAATGCTCATCTTGCTTTTCCAACACTGTCTCTTTTATTTATTTATTCATAGCTGTTGTCTTCTAGGTAATTTCTGAGCACCTCACTTATCCTACTCAAGACTTCTTCTATAATTTATATATATATTTTTGCATTTTTATAAAACTAACAAGATCCACCAGGGTAGCGGAGCATTTTACATAGGAGCACAAGTAAATAAATATATGTACACAAGGCTACATAGTCCATAGCAAAAGGGAAGGTGTTGAGTTTAGAAAGACAAGGGTCGTAATAAAGAGGAAGGGTATATTAGGCCACAGGTGAAGTCTAGAGTGTGACTCAGGGAACGGGGTCTCAGTGGGAGACAAGCTACAAATCAGAATTCACACAAAAAATAAAGCCTTGTAGTATACCACCTAGGGCTCATTTCAAAGACTGTCAGACAAAGTTGCTTCATTCTTACGTTTTATGAAGACCTTCTCGCGGCCTGTCCCAACTGGAAGTGAAATTGGAAGGGTAGGACTTTAAACTCTTTTGTATTAGATCCACATGATGGTTTTGTCCTAATAGTAGGGGGTTGGTGGGAGATGGTGCTACAGACTGTGGCTACACTCCCTGCAAATCTTTCTATAGAGTTCTTGTTTTATTGAAGGGAGGCATTCACAGACCGAGAACTGCTTTAGAATGAGCAGGAGGTTCCACCTATGATGAGTTTCTATATTAAGTAGTTTGTTGATCCCATATGCATAGCCTTACGGACTGTGCGGGCCAGCTTGTACAGGCGTATCACCTCTATATGAAACTACTTTAAAGTGATCATGAAAGGTATTCTGTGGTCAGATCTTCTGGCTCTGGAAACTGGACAAGTAACACTATGGAAAGCTACTTTTAAATAGGCTAGGTGAATTTTGAGGCTGTCCACGAGAAGGGTGTTGCTGTAATCCAGTTTCAATTACATGTTAGACATATCAGGAGGGGTAAAAAAAGAAATTCCTCTAAGGAGTTTGAAGTGTTGAGCGTCTTTAGTTAAAATATGGAGAAGGGTGTGCTGATTAAGGCTCTTGTCAAGAATGAGTCGGAGTGGCAGGGCATAGCTCAGAACTTAGTGGATGTTTCCTGTGCGCTTCTCATCCACTCTGCTGACTTAGACTGATTTCCCCTGACACTGGGGATCTTTAGCACCTTTGCGTGACAATGCTGGGTGGGTGAGGAGACCGTGGCTTCTCCGGTGCGATCCATACTGCCAGAGATACCCACCTGCAGATTAACAGACAGTAGAAGCTGTAGCTCCCCGGCACATCAGAGGCCTCTTAAGGCGGTGGCTGCACTCTGAACACACAAAGGCTTCCGTCAAAATACACTTCTTCATTGGAAAGATGTGTGGTGGGGACCATGAGAAGTCAGAGCAGTGGACAGGCGCCTAAGGGGATTCTGAGCATCCTGCATGCTTACTCTGAGGGACAATGCTGTGACCATAGGTACTGTTGTCCATCTAGAGGCATTGCTTGCTACCTTTTCTGGTGTGTCACTGTGAATATTCTTGGCTGCTAATGAGCCTTATGGTGGCTACTCTTTAGTATTGCTGTTTCCTTGACCTGAGTTCATTGTTCTTTATCCTAGCCAATTCTGAGGGTATGGCTGCTACTGCCTGTCATCCCTGCATGATGGGATCTTCTGGGAGCTAGACGCTAATCTTCCCTTGAATGCCAGAAATGATGAGCACGCAGAAGGGCTTGCTGGACTATTGGACACCAGCAAGATAGACTAAATCAATGGAGTGCTGTGCAAGAGCCCTTGGTATGGAGACATGTTTAGGTTTAAAGGAATCCATTATAGCTATAACCAAGACAGATCTCTGGCACTGTCAGGTGAATTTTAAAAGAGCACTACTGAAGGATCTCATTCTAGTAGGAATCTCTGAGATAGGACTTTGGATCAGGAAAATAAAATCACTTAAGTCTCACAGGCTCAGAGGAATTCACAAGACTTAGCTAACCGGCTATGGCAGATCCTACCTTTTTTGTATCCACCCTGACCAATGTTGCTTCCTGCCGATTCGCAGCACCCATCACTGCTTTTGCAGAGTCCTGGTGGTGCACTCCCAAGCGCACCTCCTCCACCCTGCTCCTAATAGATTTTGAGAAGGCCTTCAATATGGTCGACTGGGCCTTCCTGAGCAGTGTCCTAGAATCAGCCGGGCTGGGGGCATACTTTTGCAGGTTTACCAAGCTTTTGTACTCCCAGCCACCAGCACAAGTCCTAATCAAAGGCTCACTCTCCTCTCCCTTCCCCATAAGCAGAAGCACCTGGCAAGTATGCCCTCTCTCTCTCTCTCCTCTTCACCCTGGCTATTAAGCCTCTAGCAATGCTCATATGATGTGAAGCCCAAAGACAAGGGTGGCCATTGGACAATCGGCCAGAGAAGAGAATTGCGCTATACACAGACAATATTCTGCTCTTTCTGGCCAATCCCCAGACCTCTGCCCTCAATGCCTGGCACTACTCAACATCTATAAGGATGCCTCAGGACTCCGAATCAATAACACAAAACCCCAAACTTGTCCAGAAAAAAGGTGGCTCGAGTGCCTGCTCATGGCAGTCCAGAATCCCAATGCACCGCTCAACTTTCCAATACCTGGTTATGCACATTTCTTTGCTCCCAGAGCCTCAGTCTAACACCCCTTGTGACCAATATGAAAAAGACCTTAAGAAATGGGTGCGCCTCCCACTCCACATTTTGGGTCGGATGGCTTTCTTTGCGATGATATTACCTTGTTTCCTCTACATGTTGTAAAACGTTCCTCTCCCAATATCTAACCAGTGGTTCAAAACAATTAACTCCATCATCCGCTCCTTCCTATGGGCAGGTGGTTGTACCTGAATCCCCTTTTCTAACTGTCAGCAGTCTCCATAGGACGGAGGCATGGGAATGGCAGACCAACATTGTTACTACAGGGCCTCACAGATGATAGTTATAGACGAATGGCTCAATGGGAGGTGGGATGACTCGACCTGCCGTGTAGAACTGGTCCTCCTGGGACTGGATAAGACAATGGGAATTTTTATACAGGGCCCTAATCCCCTGCTCCCTCCCAGAGATCACTCGAGTGATCTTCTTGAACTGGAGAGTGGGGCTCTGCCTCACAGGATGGGATTGCAGGCTAACACAGATGACCCCCCTATGGCAGAGAAGGTAGCTACACTGCAGGATTGGAGGGGTTCACGAAATAGGACAGGCTAGGAATCCCCCAACTTGGAGATGTCTGGTCAGGCAGCCGTATACAGTAGTTCCAGGAGCTACAAGAACAATGTCAACTCTCTCATAACCAGTTTCACAAATACCTGCAACTGCGACATGCTCTTACAGCAGACATTCCCCCTGACACTTACATTCCTGAATTCAGCCTTCTCAAGGCCAAACTGCAGATGGGGAAGCTCGCCATGGGTGCTGTCTCACAGGTATATTGATCCCTGGTCATTAATACCCCTCAAATCAATTCACCAGACTAAAACAGAGGTGTTATGCGTGGATTGGTGAATTGAACGACACAGACTGAAGGGAGGCTAGGATGCCCCCCCAGTAACTTGCTATTTCCATGTGCCTCATGTTGATGCAGCTCAACTATCCTCACCTAACCTATTTGACCCCATGTGACTCCACCGAGCTGGTAAGATTTTCTAGGCTATCTGCGCCTGCTGCCCACACCAGACGTGGACTTTTTTCATATGGTCTGGTCCTGTCCTGTGATGGCCTGATACTGGCGAAGGATTGCGCAAGAGCTATAATCAGCGGTAGGCCCACCATTAGACCTTTCACCCTGTTGTATATATTTATGTATATATGTATATATATATATATATATATATTGGGGCGGACACTCGTCTGTCTTATTTGGTGAATTTATGAATAAATAATGCAACTTTGAACCTGCGCCTTTGGATTATTGGAGTGCTTTGCTGGTCCGTACTGCTGTGTTTCCCTCTCGTTGTAGAAGGAGGGACAGGACTTTGCCTTTGAGATATATAAATATATATATATATATTATCTACTGGCGGTCGCCAGTAGATAGTTATAGTTAGGACCTATTTTCCATAGGAAATCCGCAACATTCTATTTGAAATAACTCTTGCGTCAGTTGACGAATCTTCGCGAAATTTTCAAACTTTGTGGCCCGCTCCGGTCCGCTCCTATCCTGAAAGTCTTGGGGTGATTCGTCAAGCGGGGGCCCGAGAAAAAAGGGGGTCCCAAAACGTGTTTTCCCCATTCATTTTCCCATAGGAAACTTTAGCCACGGCTACAGCCCGAACTGCTGAACCGAATTACACCAAATTTGGCAAAGAGGTAGTTCTTGGTTCAGAAAGAACCCTTTTGTTAAATGGTGTAAATCCGTTCAGTAGTTGCTGAGAAAATCAAAAGTAAAAACACATATATATCTATGGCCGCGGAGGGTCCGCGCACCCTCCCGATGACCAGCTGTATGCTAATTGGCTGTCAACACTCCAAACCAGGAAGTGTTGGCAGCCATCTTGTGACTCGGTAGAACCGAGTCACAAGAAAACAGTAAAAACAATTGTGCAAAACGCAAAAAGGGGGCAGGGTAGAAACACCCTGACCCCCTAGGCCTGCTCAGGGCCCAATTTTTTTTTTAAAAATCGGCAAAAAACGCGCTGGGTGCGCGGATCCTGCCGATAAAAAACCAAAACGCGCTTCGTGGTTAATTGGCCCCCGGGTGGGTCAAGTCCCGGGGGCATGCGGGGTTTTATTTAATAATAATATGGGGGGCCTCTAAGGCCCCCCCAAGCCCCGGGGACTGCCACCCCCCGGGGCTATAAAAAAATAATGGTGGCGGGGGGCACACGGCCCACCCGCAGCCCCGGGGACCGCCACCCCCCGGGGCTTCTTTTTTAATTTTTTTAATTACCTGTGTGGGGGGGCTCGAGCCCCCCACACACCCCGGGGACCGCCACCTCGCCGGGGCACTAAATAATAAAATGTGGGGGTCTGTTTAGGACCCCCGAGCCCCGGGGACCACCACCTCCCGGGGCTGTGCACAGGATGGGAGGGGGGCCGCGCGGCCCCCTCCTGGAGCCAGTGATGGCCCTGGGGACTGCCACCCCCAGGGCCAGCTCCTGCAGTGTCCCGGGGTGCCTACCCCGGGACACTGCTGTTTGTAATCACAGGACGGGAGCCTCGCGGCTCCCGTCCTGTGATTGCAAACTTGCTTTGCTTCATTGAAGCGAGAGCAGGAAACCTGCTCTTGCTTCCAATGAAGCAAAGCAGAATTGCTTTTCCATAAGCGGAGCTGCATGTCAGCAGCTCCCCTTATGGAAAAGCAATGCCGGCTCCCGCAGGACGCAGGGAGCCGGCGGGACCGTGCGGGTATTGGGGACCCAACGAGTGGCCAGGCCCCGGGGGATGGGGTCCCCGGGGCCATTAGTGGCCCGGGAGGGGGGCCACGCTGCCCCCCTCCCCAAAATTTAATAAAAAAAAAAAAAAAAAAAAAAATACAAAGGCCGGCCCCGGGGGAGGGGGAACGAATTCTCCTTGAATACTGGGGGTTACTGGGGGCCAACTAGCCCACCAGGAACCTCCAGTATGCGCCACAGGGCTGGGTTGCAGAGAGGTGGTCCAGGCCACGCCCCTTTGTATAGCTCTCTGCAACGCAGCTCTGTGGCGCTTACTGGAGGTACAGGGTGGGCTAGTTGGACCCCAGGGACCCTCATGATTCAAGGGGACTTAATACCCCAACTTAAAACGCGCCACGGGCGCGTTTGCACAGTGGTGAAGGGAGGGGCGGGGCTTCAGGTGACATGTGTGCAAACAGGCCCGTGGTGCGTTTTAAGATGGGGAATTAAATCCCCTTCAATCCTGAGGGTCCCTGGGGGCCAACTAGCCCACCAGGTACGTCCAGAACGCCACAGAGCTGCGTTGCAGAGAGGTGCAAAAAGGGGCGTGGCCTCTGAACACCTCTCTGCAACGCAGCTCTCTGGCGCATACTGGAGGTATCTGGTGGGCTAGTTGGCCCCTAGGGACCCTCGGTATTGAGGAGGAATTAATTCTCCAACTTAAAACGCGCCACAGGGCGTGTTTGCAGACATGTCACCTCAAGGCCCCAACCCCTTCCTTCACCATTGTGCAAATATTCCTCTAAAATCAGCCGAACTACGAATTCCGATTTACTCACCTGTTATCAGGAGAGACCTCAGTGCTGCATCTTTGAGCCCAGTACTGATCCTGAAAAGTAATTTTAACCGTACTTACCAGTAACTTGAATTTCCTTCCATAGGCTAACATTGACTGGTTTCACTTGGAACTTTTCTAAGCGTGGAGTTTTGGAACTTTATAATATTCCTCTAAAATCAGCCGAACTACGAATTCCGATTTACTCACCTGTTATCAGGAGAGACCTCAGTGCTGCATCTTTGAGCCCAGTACTGATCCTGAAAAGTAATTTTAACCGTACTTACCAGTAACTTCAATTTCCTTCCATAGAATATCATTGCCTGCTTTTTGCTGAAAAAGTTTGTGTCGATTTTTGAAACATACAATTATTCCTCTAAAATCAGCAGAACTACGAATTCCGATTTATTCACCTGTTATCAGGAGAGACCTCAGTGCTGCATCTTTGAGCCCAGTACTGATCCTGAAAAGTAATTCTAACCGTACTTACCAGTAACATGAATTTCCTTCCGTAGGCTAACATTGACTGGTTTCACTTGGAAATTCTTCTAAGTGTGGAGTTTTGGAACTTTATAATATTCTTCTAAAATCAGCCGAACTACGAATTCCGATTTACTCACCTGTTATCAGGAGAGAACCCAGTGCTGCATCTTTTACCCCAGCACTGACCCTGATAAGTAATTCTAACCGTACTTACCAGTAACTTGTATTTCCTTCCATAGGAATCCATTGTCTGGTTTTCAGCAGAAAAGTTTCAAAGTGTCGGTTTTCACAAACTACAAATATTCCTTAAAAATCGCCTGTATGACTTAAACGCATTCTTTCAACTGTTTACAGGAGATGCACCAGTGCTGGATCCAGGATCCACCGCTGAGTAAGAAAAAGTAACGATAACACTACTTACCTGGTAAGTGAATTTCCTCCCATAGGATAACATTGGTGATTCTATGTGAAAAAGTTTCTAAGTGTCAATTTTTAAAATACAATAATATTCCTTAAAAATCACTACTGTAACCAAAACGCTTTTACTCAACTGTTTACAGGAGATGTCCCAGGACTGAATCTAGGATCCAGTCCTGTGGTTAGAAAAGTAATCCATAAAGTAACTAATTGCATTTAACTAGAAATTCACATTGAGCTCAATGTTGCATTGTGTTTGAAATTGTGTTGCCCATTGCAACAACTGTAACTACTGTACTTAAAAGTCTATTGCCTATTTGCAAAGTATTTAAACTAAAGTAATTCATTCTGAGAAAGTATATTTTGTAATGTAATGTATAATGTAATTACAATGTAATTTAAAAAATAAAATATCTAAAAATAAATAGTTTAAAAAAATGTAGTAAATCAGTATCAAAAAATAAATATAACAATTAATACATTTAAAAATTGTCATTTACAAAACCTTTGAAATTCACTGAAAAAAACCATAGGTTTCAGACATGTTATAGTTAGGAATTAGCATTTAAAAAACCTTTGAAATTCACTGAAAAAACCATAGGTTTCAGGCACATTATAGTTAGAAATTAGCATTTAAAAAACCTTACAAATTCACTGAAAAAACCATATGTTTTACGGACAGTTATAGTTAGTTGGACATTGTACTCGTACAAAACCCGTGAAATTCCCCGTTATAGTTAGTTCAGCTAACTATAACTCGCGCCCCGCAATGCACTGCTGATGACGTCACATATTACATCACTCATGACATGGTCAGTGACATCACTGATGACATCACTGATGACATCTCAAATGACATCACTGATGACATCATCCACATGATAATCTGATGCACCTCCTCACACCCTAATATAACCTTTGATACACCCACTCTAAATTACAGACTGCCATTCGCAAAACCATAGACACTCCAACACCAATAACTACATACCCACTCACTGATTCTTAGGTCTACACACACATCCACTCACTCACCCGTACAGTCACTCATACTTACGGTCACTCAGTACAGGACTATCATATGCACTCATACTCCTATATAGACACTCAAACACCGCCACTCATCCATAGAGGTACTCACACACCTAGTCAGTCATGCAAATAATTAAACACACTGCCATTTACTCACCTATACAGTTATACACCCACCAGCTCACTTACTCATACAAATACTAGCACATTCTTACGCTCTTATACAATCACTGATACAAGCACACACTCATCCATACAGTCACTCTCACAATCACACACTCTCGCTTATAGCTATTTATATACTCCAACACACATATATACTGCCTTTCACATATGTAGTTACTCACACATGTACCACTGGGACATACATTCACTCACTAACACACTCTTACACACCCATACAGTCTATCACAGATGCACTCTTGAAACCATCCACCCAGTGAATCACCCACTCACACATCTATGCACAGAGTCGCACACACCCCACCCACACAAACACTCAGGCACCCATACAGATACTCAGACAACCAATCAATAACTCATATAGACACTCATGTAGCTATTCACAAACCCATGCAGCCACTTACACAGCAACAGACAGACGGATACAGACATTCACCCAGTTTAGTCACTAACCCATGCATTCAGTAAGATACGTTTAATCACTCACTTATAGAGTTAGTCACGCACCTACTAAATCATCCATACAGACACTTATACACCCACTCATTCTTCAATACGCCTTTCCCTATATATATTAAAAATATTTAAACTTTACAGAAACACACAGTCACTGGATGATGTCATCAGTGATGTCATTTGAGATGTCATCAGTGATATCATCAGTGATGTCACTGACCATGTCATGAGTGATGTAATATGTGACGTCATCAGCAGTGCATTGCAGGGGCGCGAGTTATAGTTAGCTGAACTAACTATAACGGGGGAATTTCACGGGTTTTGTACGAGTGCAATGTCCAACTAACTATAACTGTCCCTAAAACCTATGGTTTTTTCAGTGAATAGATATATAATTACACGTCATCTGTTGCCTTTCCCAACAGGAACCGACACTCCCTCTCCTCATGAAAGGAAAACGCTGACGGCCACAACTGGAATATTCGGTGATAAATAGTTTGTTTATTTGGCAAAACGGACTCAACACGTTTCAAGCCTTGATCACAGATCCGTAAGCAAGGCTCGAGGTTCAAGCTGAAACGTGTTTACATCAAACACGTTTATATTCTGGCGATAACTGGTGTTACTGTTGGTATTATTGGACTCATTTGACATGTCACTGCCTTTGTTTTCCTTTTTTTCATTCAACAATTGTCTGTTCTATGTACTGTTCTATGTTTGTTAACCAATACGTATAAAATAAGTTAATGATATTCTATAGGTCACGGGCAAGGAGTAGAGCCATATTGTCAAGCAGATACGCAGTATCCTAATTGGTGTAGCAATGACATAGCAGGAATGTCTTGATAACAAAGGAAGGTGCAGGATCCATAGACTTTAGCCAATACAAGGCAACAAATTCTCAATGCAATGAACACCATACAATTATTCCTCGCTGGAAGCCAGTTCAAACCTAGCATTACGTAATACCTGAGCTTCTCAATTCATATCTCTTAGTTTTGCTAAGTCCTCATATTATCTCCTTCCACATACATACAGACTTGTTTTTATCTTCCTCTTTGTGAGGCCTGGATGGCAGCCAATTACATCACATTTAATATTTAGTTGAACCATGCCTTCAGCCACTATTCTCACTGTTTGAACTATAGGCGTGTTTCGCCTGGCTCTCCCAGACCATGTGTTTTTAGTTTGCACTGAGATGGCTACATCACTTGCCAATAAACACACTGCTTTTGTTCAGTTGCTCAACCATGAGAGAACCTGCCTGAACCCATCTTAGAACAGTAGCTTCTATTTACATTCTAAGGAACAACGGAATCTCCACAGTGGTGCCCTTTCATTCCCATTGAGACGCCACTCCACCCTGATCTCTGCCTATACTACTGTCAAACATACAACATTAACTGAACGAGGTAAGAAAGCTTTCACCCCATCATAAACAGGTAGCTGACCTCTTCAAGCACATATGTACCTGCTAATAGTTGTTTTTCAATATTTTCGCTGCCCCCATCTATATATCCGCACATTGGAGCTGTGAATGACCAACTTATTTAAAGTAATTGATGCATTCTCCACAATCCCAGGTTATAAAACAAACAAAAACCAAAAGCATTTTAATTAATACTTAGATTTCTAAGTTAATCGAAAAGGTGAAAAGAATGGTAACATCTTAGGCCGTTTGATAACGTAGGATTCACGTTAAAGGGAAGTCCTCATTCATTTGTCAACTACATTTTGAGGGCCTCTTGTCAGAAATATAGAACGATTACCGATCCTGGTGAATTATTTGTCTTGGTTGATACCTAAATCTACAAATATTAATAAGTACCTCAAAGTTTAGTTTTATTTCAAAGTCTTCCATGTTGCCTCGAAAAACCTATAATTGCAAAATGTAATCGCTAAGTAATCTCTTTTGTTTGCTACAAAGAAACTTCCTGAGTAGCTAGAGGGATGTTATGTGGCACATTGGAAGAAGGAGGGTAGGCTCTTCCTGAATTTGAATGTTATTATCTAGGAGCCATTGCTCAGTGTCTTTGGCAAGTTAATATTTCGGAATCTAGTAGACAGTTCTTCCTCAATATCATGACTAAAGAACAAGCAGTGAATGTATACCTAGTAAAATTTCATTGTCCCAACTTTTATAAATACGTTGAGGTGCTGTGTCAAGGATAGTTGCAGTTTTTGAGGAACATAAAATGTCTTTGCATAGAGGCGCTTATTAGGATAGTAAATTAAAGGGACGACAGGGGTATATTTATTTATACAGTTTATATTGTGTGCACCACAAACCTCAGTAGCTTCTAGACATTTCCTAAATAGGAAAATTAGAGGTAAAGCAGGAATCTTTGAGAATTCTAATCAGTGGGGGTTTTCGCTTTTCCTTGAATGTGAGGATGTTGTGTGAGCTGTATATGGGAGGTTCCACAAGCAATGGCCAGTCATGTAGGCAGTCCATTTTAGAAGTTGTTTACAAAATAGTAGTTAACAGGAGCTCCAACCACTGTGCAAGGATGGAAGGTGTGTTCTCTGGAGATGAATGGAAACTTTCTGAGTAATAGTGATTGAGAAACAGATGTGACTGCTATATAAATTTGGGAGTTCACACTGAGGTCACTGTCCGAAAAGGTGCCAAGATTTCTGACATAGTTTTTAATAGGAACAATTTCTCTGAAGAAGGCTGGGAGGGGCAGATGAAGTCACTTTTCTTTAGAAGTTGCGACTTTTAACCTAATTTTGTCTCATCTCTGTTTCAGTTGCCTTTAGGCCATTTAAGATAATGGTGAATTGGTAATGTTTACTAGTGTTGCACACATTGATTAGATTGTCATTGTCTTAGTTGGGGATGAGGTGAGATCTCAGGAGGTCCATTAGGGTTTAACATAGAGGTAAAAGTAAAGGTGGTAGGACAGAAAGTAGTTAATCTCCTGGTCTCTTGGTTAGGGGGAGATGATAAGTCAACAAAGGAACCTCCACTACAGATTGGCACCCTGCCTCAAAACGTCGGCATACAAGAAAAAATACCATGGGTGGTACATCTTTCTCTGTTCAGGCAGCCAAACTATGGGATTAATTACCCCCAAACATATGATCCACAGATAACCATCTTATCTTCAGAAGGCTACTCAAGAGTTGGCTCTTTTTCTACATGACCACCATACTCAAACACAAATGTACAGCATTTGCTTATATATGTAAACATGTATAATTTGATTATATGTATGTATTTAGATATGTGCATTTCTTTGTACATGTGTATATTTCTTATTGTACAAAATATATAGATATATTGCCGCAGACTCATGGTCCCAGAATGCAGTACGACGCTCACATGAACATGATTGAAGATATGCAAATGAGGGACTATGAAGCGTGGCATGTCCGCAGTGTTTTAAATGGCCCGTGATCAAGGACTGTGTTACTTTGAAACGCGTTGGGCCTGCATTGATTATTTTGTACCTGGATTGCTGCTCAATTAGATTAAAATACGCTTTGATGGAGAGTGCGTCTCTGTTCTCTGTGGTAGAGATGTGAGTCCTAATATATATATATGCATTATGTGAAGCTCAGTAAACTTGAATACTTGCAACATCTCTTCGTGTCTTGAGAGTGCGTTATTTGTTTATGAGTGATCGTGGGAAGAATTTTCTGTCGGTGTGCTTCGCCGACATACGCACCACTTTCCATAGGTCCGTTTGTCCGGCAGAAGCAACGTTGTATTTTATATATATATTAATGCTCGACTATAAAAGCCCCAATGGCCTAAACTCCGATGAAGGACTGCATATACATTTAGTGTAGCAGGAGGCACTGAGTCGATTGTTCTCTCTATATTTTAGCAATAGAGGAAGAATCCTACAATATTTGGGAAATGTGTATCTGTTAAATGCTTTTTAGATCTTTTGTATGAATTTTAAGATGTGTAATGTTTTGACTAGACACAGTGTGATTTAGTGTTAAGCCCAGGAGTGATTTTAAGATTTTTCTTAAGTGGAGGATGTTTATGTTATTTGTTGATATATCTGGGGGAGGATGTCTATTAGCGTGTGGTTCGCAACGGATAAGAAAATATTCAATGGGAGCAGACAAAAATTGAGGTAACATGGGGTAAATATTGAATTAGATGACAAAGCATATGCTCTGACATACTATTCGAACCAATATTTGATTTTAATTGTGCACTTGCACTTTATTTCCCATGGCAACTATAATATTAACTTGCTTGTTTGCACATAATTGCTGTATTTGCACATCATAACGACAAACATTAGATCTTAGAGTCAGACTAATGATAATTTGCACTTGCACTTTATTATTCATGGCAGCTACAATATCAACTTGCTTGGTTGCACATAATTGCTGTATTTGCACATTACAATGACAAACATTAGATCTTAGAGTCAGACTAATGACAATTTGCACTTGCACTTTATGTCCCATGGCAGTTACAATTCAACCGGCTTGTTTGCATAGCACTTGCTTTTTACATTGAGTCTCCCTGTAAAAAGTATATCATTTAGAACACCAATGAGAACCCACATTTATGGCCATCCTTATCAGTCACCAACGTATAACCCAGATAAACAGTGATTAACCAAATTATAGCGCATTCGCTTTATCATGCGTACACAGTACTTAGATAAACAACGTGACATTAGGCACATCTGCCAATAGGAGGAGATCTAGCGAGTGCCAACGTATGGTGATTAGTGATCATCTAAATTCACAATACCGAGACAAATAATTAATCTAAAAACATCTCTTCCCCCCCCCTTTTTTCAAACTATTGAAACACTCTGATTTGGCTTACATGTGTGGCACAATAAAGTTCATTGAAGTTAAAAAAATAACAAAGAAAATAAATTTTGTAATAAATAAGAATACATGACCCATAGTGGATGTGTAACCATACACACTTAATCACAGTGCTATTAGGGCACCAGAGCATGTATTTGTAGGCTATTATGCTAATACTGAGTATGTTAAAAAAATGAATTTGAACGTACTAGCAATGAACTTTCTTTGTAATGTCTAGTCTTTTGTCTATGTTTTCCTGCATCATGGGGTGGAGGGAACACACTTAAATGCATTGTGGGAATTTGGCTCTTTATGTGATCAAGGCAGGGGATCCTGCTGAAACGCGTCATAGCCCTCGAAATATGCTAATAAAATAATTTGGAGGAAATACCTTGGTCGCTGTGTCGTATTCCGGTGCCCGAAGGAAACACGCTGGTTTTTGCTTTTATATATATATATATATATATATATATATATGCATAATATTTTATGCTTAACACGTATATCGGTTACTGCATAGTTTACACATAAGTCATTCGATTATATGCTTATGGGTCTCTGTTTTATATTATACAATGTCTAATTATGATCATAACAATTGTATCTATAAGTACTTCACTATTGAAATACTGGGGTAAAATATAAAATTTAATTAAATAAATATCAATAAATACATTAATTACAAAAATAAAAAGAACATAAAATTACCAAAAAACATTAATACAAATAAATAAATAAATTTGCTTCATGTACAGCAACACTTGAAAGCCAGAGTTTCTAAATATTTATCCATGAATGTACATATGACGCTTTATATAATTCAGTTTTCTCTCTCTTTATTACTTTGCATATACAAGCATACCGTTTTTATTTAGTTATGCATCTCTATATTTATTACTTTACTCCCACTGTACATGAAAAAAGAATGATCAACTCTCTCCAATTCATTACATTATGTCTCAGCCTATACCTCTTTCAGTATATCCTCTACCCCCACTCTCTGATTCATCCCAAACCTCATTTTACTGTTATGATCTCCCAAAAAAACCTTTCTAGACTCTTCCCTCCTCTATCCCTTTTACTCATCCTAAACCTGATTTTACTACTATTATCTCCCAATTAAACCTTTCTAGACTCTCCCCTCCTCTATTCCTCCTTTAGCCTATTCAGTCCAATTAACAAACCCACATGCCCACCACTCAAATTAATAATTTATATTTCTCTATGCTAATCCACCACTAATCCATCTTGGGTTCTGCAGTAGCGTGCTACTCGCCGAAAAGCACTTCAACGCCGCATCAGGGTTAAAAAGAGCATTATAAAAACAATTACAATTGCAATCTGAGGTTCTGATTTTTGAAATACCAGTTACAAAAGGTGTTAGTGTGATCAGAGGGCAGAATATTTCTCGAGAGTTCTTTTTTTTTTTTTAGAGTTTTATATAGCGCAAACTCAACCTGAAGATATCAGAGCACTTTACATGAGCACCAGTTTCGTTACAGATGGACGCATTCATTTTTGTTAGGCATGGAGAGATTACGTAATTTGCCCAGAATCACAGAATGTTGAGCGTCGTTGCCAAGACTCGAACCCTATTCCCCAGCTTCGAGGTCGACCACTCTAGGCGTAAAGCCCCATCCTCTCCCCCAATTTACTTATTCTTTTGAGTGTTGGCTGCTGTAAAAATTCTTTCACTGAAATAGCTGTTATTAGGCATTTTATGGCAATTTTCAAAAGCTCTTCTTTCTAAAGAACATTATTGAAGAGATCATGTGATCAACACTACAGGTTCTCTGCCTTTGTCAAAACGTTCTTTAAAGAATGCAGTACAAAGCTGAACCAGCGAGTAGATTTACATGAGGGACACTTTTGTGTAAATTTCATTTATTAAGGGTGTTAGTTATGCAGAATGGTAAATATTATATTTCTCAATTGGGTTTGGAGTGTTTTTACAATTTCTGTCTTTCACTAAAACTGAGTGTAATAAAGTGCAATTGATCTGTGATCAATACCGAGTGACTCTATTTGCCAGCAAGAAAGATTTTGTAGAGGTTTTACGGATGATTTGGCCTACAAAAAGTGTTCATACCAACCAGAAGGCCACATCTGCAAATTAAATATTCAGTTTTTGGGGACAGTTATTAGATTTAATGTATACTCAGCCGAGTGGGTGGCAGATTTTCTACATTGTGAAAGTGAGAGGGATAAGAAAAGAGAAGTTAGAGGTCTAGTCTGAGAACCTTTCTAGTTGTCTACATGGATTTTAAAATTGTTAAGACTAAATGTAGAGGGTTGGATCTCAGCAAAGTTCTTAAGAAAGGCTGTCAGCGAGTTTGGGTTCAATCAAGAAGCATGAAAGTCATCAAATGTTTTGCATTAGGATAAGTCTTGATGATAAGGAATTCAGAAACTGTTAAGGAAGAAGGGAGAATTGAGAAAGGTATAATGTTAGATATAGAGATGGCAAGTCCTGCCTTTCATTTATCACCTTCTCTGTCAATAGGTACACAGTGATGTGAGGGTGGTGTAGCTTCTATAATATATGTATCCAGGTCACACTTACGTCACTTTTCCTTAAAGTAAGCATTTCTAGAGAAGTCTGTAATAGTGTCACCTATTTCTGTGGTGTATTTAGGTACTGCTCTAGAGTTAATCAGACCAGCCTTAATATAGTTACCTTCAAGCAAGTCAAATGAGAGATTAAAGTTTTGCACATGTATCTCTGAAAGTTAGAGCTTGACAGACATTGACTCATCCGCAAAGTAAGCAACCTTTTACATGGGCAACTAAGCATGGTGCCAGTGAACGTATGAGAGACACTATTACACATTTGACTGGTCCTGGTATTTTCTGGAATGGCTATAAAGCACATATATCTAAAAAGGTGACAATTTGTGGTTTGTCCCGAGTGGAATAAACATTGATTCCAGGGAGTAGACAGCTACCAGAACTTAGTGTGACCAGGATTCCAGGCACACTGAGGGTGGCAAGCTTTGCGTGAGAAGCTAACTCTATGAGCAACAGTGGGCTGTGGGGTTTTAGAGACACTACATGGAAATGAGGACTGACTTAACATTCCTAATACAGTTGGAAATAGGTACCTTACAAGAAATGGAAAGAGGGGAGAGTTCAATGTCAATGGTTCTGTGCTAACGTAAAACTAGCATTCCTCTACATTTGTCATATTATAGGAGCTGATGGAAAAACAATGGCATATTCAGTCTCTGGGCTCATACGGGTGCAGTTTGGCTCATACGTGCTTGCCTCTAGCGGGCCTTAAGAACGCCACCAGTGCGTCCTCTGCACAATTAGGGGCAGATTTAAAAGAAATTGATGCTTCTGTAGAGATGCGTCTGTTTCGCTGCGCAAGCCTGCGATACCCTTGCGCCACCATAGATGCGCCGTATTTACAATACGGCGCACCATGGGGCAAGGATTGACATATGCATCGGAAAATCTGACGCATCTGTTGGCCCAAAAGTCACGCATTGCTAGAGTAGTGTCACAAGCACGACGCAACTCCAGCAATGCCTGTTGAGGCCTATACTTATCGTACTAGGTCACTCCTTACGCCTGCTTCAAGCAGGCATAGGGTTTTGACGTAGTGGCGTCCTAGAAGTGGACAGTGAAATCTTGTAGATTTCACTGCGTTACTTTTACGAGGTTTATCTGCGTGGGCACGCCCGCCCTGCATACATTATACCTGACGCAGATATAATGTGACGCAGGGCTTTACAACATGACGCATCTCCCTAGATGCGTTACGTTGTAAATTGGCCGCATTGTTTACGCCGCCGCTGCGTCACAAAAGTGATGCAACGGTGGCACAAAAGTGTCGCAAGGGGCTTGTAAATCTGCCCCTTACTGCGCAGACACGCAGCTGATCCATTTTTAAAGGTGTATCTGTTACTGCACATGTTCAGAAGGTCTACCTGACAACTAGAACAATAAGATTGAACTCTATAGAGGGAGCCGGTACTGCTACACGTAGAGAACAGCAAGAGAAATTTTGAAATTGGGTTAAATGCAAAAAGATGAAAAGAATACAGACATAAGTGAGCAAGAGAACTACATCAAGGGTTGGTAACAGCCAAGTCGTAAATAAAGTGAACACCACAAAGGTGAACATTGCGTGAAGAGACAATTACATTTTAAAATTTAAAAAGCCATGCTAAGTATGTTTAATAGCTGACCATACAAATAAAATAAATGCTGTAAATCACAGTTGTGCTTCAGCAAAGAAGAAAGCCCACCTATTACAATTCTATTAGAAAAACGGCCACGCAGCTGATTTTATTACAAGACCTGAGACTCTATTATGCAGTCTTTTCTTGCTGTTTATTTCAATTTAGAAGCTCAAGTCAAAGAAAAACTACAAAAAACACAATGTTCTTTTGAACCTTAACATGAAACCTAAAGAGAGCAGTGGCAGTTTCTCCATTAGGGCTCCGGGGCTGCAACCCACAGAAATTCCTACACATTCCTGCACAAATATTAACCAGATCAATTTATTTAGAGATACAATCGTCTCTCTAAACAAATCAATGTATTTAAGTCTGGGCTGTCTGTCCCAGGCTGCCTGCCCTGCCTCGCTCTGAAGCAGGAGACTGAAGCCAAACAGTAAATCAACTTTCTGAACTGTGACGCAAGACGCAGGGCTTACCATTCTAAAACCCTTCATTGCCACTGTAGTCTAAGGTAGTATCCACTATATGCCAGTGTCCCTTTCAGCGTCACGGTTTCGGGCGTCGGAGTCTCCATCCCTGCATGAGGGCAGGCGTCTGTCATTCACAGACATAGATCCCACCCTTTCCCATTCGTCACATTTAAGAGTGGATGCAAGCACGCGTATTTTGGTGCTTTGCCCTTGGTAATGGTAAGTGTTATAATGGTAATCTTGTGTTATGTACATTGTGCTGAGACCCATGGTCATGCTAAACTCCCCCAGTGTGACAACCCAGGCCCTGGCTGCACGTCGCTGACCCCTTTAGAAGTAGAACTGCTGTATTTGTTCTGCCGCGGAATTGAGCAAAAGACCAGCAGTGCTTTTGTTCCCTGGAAAATGATCCAAATACCCGGGTCAAGCGCAAAGGGAGAAATATGTGCTTATAGTAATGACATTATCTAATGTATGGTGATAAAACTGGCCGTATCTTCATACCCTTAACATCAATGCCAGAAATATGGATTGATTTACAAACAATGAATGTTAAAAACATAAAGGCAGTGCATGTCAGTGAATTAGTTCCTCTCTTATTTCACGTTTTACTTAATCTTGCCTTCCCCAAGAGTGTTTGCTAATTTATCATGTTGTGCTTCTGTATTTTTTTCTGTGCATCTTATTACTCTTGCGTAGTGCATACTTTGAGCCGTGCCTGGTGTATATGAGGGGCAAGAGCTCTGGTGCTGACGCTGAAGCCAAAGCAAAGTGCCTGTCAGTGGGTTGGCCTCTGCAGAGCACACAGAACAATGTTCATGTATTCCAGTTGCAATTGCAATTCTGTGGAAATATGTGTGAAGGAGGTACACAGATTTAAAAATATTTATGAGGCAAAAGCAAAAGGAAATACATTTCTTAAATGTGAGTGAGTGCAGTGTATGTTTGGAAGTGGTGAAGTGAGGGAGATGCGAGGAAGTGCATTCGGGGAAGAGTGAAAAGCTGGCACTGAAGAGGAAAGAGAGACAGTTGAAGATGTGCAGATGGACGAGATATGCAGAGAAACAGGGCATGCGTATCTAACATAAAGCGCTCATAATTGAAGGCCAAAATTTCTTCAATAGGCCTCAATACTATTTAATTAATACTGACAGGTTTTAGGTGTATGTCAGTTGATGTGTTACATATCTGGAGGCAATAACATCTCAGAGAGAAACCAAAATACCGGCCGGGTGGCACACTATGGGATTCACAGAAATTTATTTTACATGTTCTCTTTGAGAGAGCCCCCACTGTTTTCATCCCACTTAAAGACCTTTCTGCCAGCGACGGCTCCTCCACAATGGGGGAGGAGCATCGTCCCACTGCCTGGCTCAGAGCCAGCAAATGTAAAATAAAACGATGTTCTTGCATCGTTTTATTTTGCATTTGCCGGCTCTTAGCCAGCGCTGTAGGGAGGGCCGGGCCATAGCATGGCAGGGGGGAGGAGGAGTGCTACGTGCACTCTACTCCCTAAGTGCTCATGTATTTTTAGATGGCCGTCTCAGGCCGACCAAAACATACATGTGCACTTAGGTTTCTCCAGCCCAGCTGCATTGAGCAGCCGGGCTGGAGAACCCCCCACAGACTCCCTGGCCTGAGCGGAGCATCTTTCTACCCCACTCAGGCCAATCCCCGTGCTGCTGTGCAGCATGGGGATTGGATGGGAGTCTGTCCTAGGGGCTGCTGGGACCCAGGAAGAGGAGAGGCGGCGCAACGTGATGCCGGAGGCGGCCTGCGACTTAAGGTAAGTTTTTAAAAAAAATCTATTATTTCTACATTTTTAACCCCCCTGCGTAACCCCACCTGCGCTCCCTCCATATGCCCCACCACCCTTTATTTGTGGCGGCCTCCACTGCTGTCTGCAGATATTTCTAGATGACTGATTGGACCCAGCAGCAGTTTTGCTTCCCGAAGCCTGTTTTGATCATTTAAGTTGATGCCGCATGCAGAGCAAGACACTGGGCAAGCACATACTTTGAAGGGCTGAAGTTGTTGCGCTGTACAAGTCACACTTTACAGTAACTGTTGAACATATTAATGCAGTAAGATATGGTGCAGTTTTTAATATGTTTAATTTTTCAAGACTACACGTTCCCACTGCTTTATAAGACTTGCTTTATCACTAAATTAATTTGCTTTAAAATGCACCATTTGCCGATCTTTTTAAAAAAAATTCTCGGGCGGAGGACCCACAGTGGACCCCATGTTTGTCTATTAAGCCTGCTCGCTACATAAAAATCATACCTAACTTTTGCGCCACCACTTTCAGGTGTCACCAGACGCCACTGGAGGAGGCTCTTCGCAAAGCATATATAGAGGCCACATAACAAGCACTGCCTCTTTTCTTGCTGCTACAAAATCTTAAATGAGTTCCCATGTGTTTATGCTCCTGCTTGTACATTTAAAAATCCTACACTTCCTGTTTCCTTTTCCCTTGAAGGGAGCATGTTTCTATACAAGTCTACTGTTAGCAGCATTGGATTGGAGAAATATTATATAATTTTTTTGTGTTTTTGCCCATATTTTGATAAACATGGAGAGTAGGTTTGATGACTTCAGGAGTCAGGGTGCTGATTTAAGTAAGAATGAATTAGTTTAAAGGAATTTGCATAATTTTTAGATGCTTCAATTTCCCAATCTATTCACAAAGCATTTTCATCACCCTTCAGATCTGTGGCACTTCAGTTGCTAAGGTTATCGTAGATACACTGACCGTACCTGTTGAGGGAAGGAGGAGAAACCTTTAGCAATCAGACTTGGTATGTGCGGGATGAACTACTTAATGTGATGTGGTTGTGAGGTGCAGTACCCAGGTGGCAAAAAATATGAAAAGTTAAATCACTTGATATTGCCCGGTATGCAGTGCCTAATTTTTAAAAGAGTAAGTGCTGGGGCCCAAAGTTTTACTCTGACGCCTGCAGCCAGTGCTATGTACATCGGGGATGACGTCTGGATAGTCTTGATTCCAACCTATGCCTCTTTCATCCACCACCCGACTCTGCAGGCCCCTTCATCTCAATATTTCAGGTTCTTTTTCATCATTGATTTCTCCCTTTGTCACTGTTTTTCTATCTTTCTCTTCTTCCTCCTTTCCTCCATTTGAGTTATTCTCTCTCTTGCTCTGGATCAAAGTCTGATGAGGTGCAATAAGTGCACGCCACCAAAAGTGAGTGCCTGTGAGCCACACCTGCAACCACTGGCTCAAATTAAGCACTGCAGATATGTTGCATAACAAGAACAACTCTATTGAGTGTGAGCTCAGTGGCACCCATCCACAAACTGATGATGACCTAAGGTGTCAATATCGACCCTCTACCCTGAACGTGACATGCAGGGCACACAAGCATCCATTTGACTTAATATCTGATCTCTGATGATTTTTTGGATGTTGACGTGTCTAAAAAGCAGAAGATAGAGGATCCTCAAAAAGCTCCAGCAATTCGCATGGATGCAAGTGGGGAGCCTATGTTTGACTCTATGGATTCAGCACCCAACACTTCAGACTGTTCTTCTCCTACCTATAGGGAGGATTATATTAAATCAAGACTGAAGTCCCCTTCTGGCAGAGCCTCTAGGGTCAAAATGAGGGTGGAATGCCCACAACCTTCCCCGTCTGCTAAGGGTGCAGCTACTTGTACCTTAGATCCCAAAATAGCCACTTATTTAAGTACAGGAGAACTAGATCCTAGAGGGGGTATTGACTCAGCCACATGTCAGCGTAAGCTTTTGTATGTCTTAGCACCACCCACTAGGATTCTGTGCTGAGCAGAGCAGGCAAAGAATCAGGGAGAGACCCTGAGACAGTTTCCAATTGGGCCGAAAGAGCTTTATGTTTTTTTTTTGCAGTGTCAATTCGGATTTATTCAAGGAAAGGAGAACCAGGCTACTGATGAGAATTGGCCCGAAGCTTGAAATTTGTCTAGATCTGATATGGAAATGGAGTCTTCTGCCCTTTTCTTTGGCAATAAATTTATAAAGGAATTTGGGTAATATGTCCAAGCAGTTTCTTCTCTAGACAAAGCTCCTTCTTCCTTACCATGTGTCTTCAGGAGGCATGTTTTCTTCAGGCTGACTGATAAATTGGTTGATCCACCTTCTGCCTTGCAGCTGGTCGGAGAATTCAATATGATCAGTCATTTCAGTAGTATCAGCTAATGTACTTCCCCCAGAGAAGGACATGAGTTTACATACCCTCACCTGAAGAATATAGAGAGGTGTTGCAGTGCAAGGCAAGCCTATATCCCAATTCCTTATTGAGGTTTGGAGGCAGCCCGAACTGGGTAAGGTCATCAGGTGATCCTTGGAGCCTGCAAACTGTGAGAGGTGTTTGGATGGAGTTCAGTTTCCCTTCAGTTCAGAACCATTCCCCACAAACTCTTCTTTCCCTGGTCGAAAAGAAGTTGATTGCCTCAGAGGGGAAAGACTTACTTCTAAAAGAAACAGCAGAAAAGATGTGATAAAGACAGTAGGTGGTGTGGGTGAAGTATATGTATATTATAAAGGAGGTGACGAAGAGCATACTTTGAAAGTCCTGGTGGAGGATGGTGAAAGGTGTAGGTGGCATAAGGTATATAGGTAATGTTTAGGTGTTGTAGAGGGTGTAGATTTGGTGTATGAATTATGGTAAAGGCAGTGGTGTAGGATATCAGTGGCAGTGTAGATAGGTTGCAGATGGTACAGTAAGGTGTATATTCCACATTCGTAAAATGCAAACGTGTCACTCCGAAGGGTATCCAGGCACTAGGGAGCCATTGGGAAGATTAAGTGAGCTATTGCCCAGATTCACATGATGCTGATCAGAGCTACCGCCAGCACCGGGATCAAACCGTGAGCCCCGCAGTCCGGAGTCAGCCACTCTGGCCGCGGCCCCACACCTCTCCAAAAGGTGTTTGTTGTGTACAGTGTAAGTGGTGACTCAAAGGTCCTGGGTTAGGTGGTGGTAAAAGTGAAGGTGTAGGTCTGGTGAGGAGGGAAAGGCATATGTGATGTCATAAGGCATAGGGTGTAAATGGTGGTCTATTAGAAGGTGAAAGAGGTATTTTAGGATATAGGTAGTGCTCTAGGATGTGGATGGTTGTAGTGTGAGGTTTAGGTCGTGGTGTACAGTGTAGGTGGTGGTGTACATGCTGGAATAATATACAAAAAGGGGAATAGGATTTAGGTGGTTTTGTAGGGTGAGACTGCCGGGTCTAAGTGGAAGTTTAAGCTGTAGGTGGTGGTATAGTGTGTAAATCTCAGTGGGAGTGTAGACGGTGTGGAGTGTATGCTGTGTAAGTGTATGTAGGGGCATAGGTGTCATCATACTTCCAGCCATGCCCTTAAGCTTTCTGCAAGCCCTCAACTAGACTTCAACCAGTCTTCTTGGGCTATTCTCCATGTTCCTAGAAAAAGGTTCAGTAAGTTATGCTTGCAACTATTTGCACTAAGGCAGAATGCAATGCAATGACTGCACGCCTTTGCATAAGCAAAGTCCATACAGCATATTGTAACTGACTGCCAGTGCTAAACTCCATTCCTATATTACCAATGAAAAAATTTGTCCTAGTGGTACCACTAAAACACCAGTACGTCAAATTGAAAACTAGGGGCCATATTATCAAGAACGGGCGATAACATATCGCCGCTTTAGCGGCAGGAAACTGCCGCTGATGCTGAAGGACATCAAACCTGGGCTTCTATTGGAATTCTATAGGGCATATTATCAAGCCCCTTATCGCCGATTTAGCGGCAGTTTCTTGCCGCTAAAGCGGCGATATGTTATCGCCCGTTCTTGATAATATGGCCCTAGGTTTCCACTTTTCTGGCTTTTTCAAAAGAAGACTCCCTGAGAATCCTAAAATAAGCGAACAAAGTTTACTTTTAAATTACATTTCCAAATGTTAGAAAATTGAGAAACCCACATGCTGGAAAATTACTTATTCTTTACAACGTTCTTAAGTGCACACCTCAGAGAAAGTTTCTTATTTATAATAGTCGCTTTGCATTTGCATTTAGGTGTTGCTCGCCTCTATATCTATTATGTTGAATAAATTACTCCCACTCAAATACATAATCATGCTGTTGTAAGGCACTCTGAAATAAAATTACCTTACAAAGGCCAGCACAGGCTTGCCTCTGTATGGTTATGGAACTAGTCAATGACTATCAGTACAGTTTTGTTATTGTAATTGTTATATAATTGTTTTTCAATGGTCTATGATTGGTTATTCAGTCATCCTATGTTTCTTCTACCTATGTTTCTGATTCACTGTGAATTATCGTTATATTTGATTATAAAATTAAATGTTACTTTATATGTAAAACATCTTATTATTTACAGGTCCAGGAGCGCCATATGAATTTAATAAATAGTAGAACAATCAAATGATAATTCACAAGGTATCTTGATCCAACTTTTTAATAACCCGGCAGAACACGGTTCCCTTTATTGAAAGTGGCATAATGCCTGACGGATCTGTATTATTAAGTTGCATTAATACAAATAACCAAAAATAAAAAATATTTCTTTAAAAAAGTGTATTTATTGTGGGACATAATGTGTGCAGCCAGCTATCATGTTTGACGGAATAAACCACGTACCCCTCCAACATTCCCATGATGCTTCGGAGAACAACACCATATTGCGTTTTTACCTAATTTTTTCTACCGTGTCTACTCCTGTGTGCTTTTCCTTTTTTTGCCCACATACCACTGGAGACCCAAATCCTGGAACCCAGTAAGACGCCCTACCCTGGCGGAGAGTGTGCCCGATTTCTTCCGTTGATGCCTTGCGCCGCTGCCCAGACCAACGCTGGCAGAGCCAAACGAGGAACAAAACTCGGTGTGTGCAGGGACCTATCAACACAGTAGCAGCAGGGGCCAATAAGGTGCCGTTTTACTTCTTCTAGGGCACGGCTGTTGGACAAGGGGAAGCAGAATTTGGAACTATCACTAATCTACTGCCATTGGTTGTTTCAACTTGCTTTAGCTTGGCCATGCATTTGACTGAGTACAATACAAATCTTTAGTTTACTTGAGAAACCTTTAATTGACTGGGGACCTTTGCTTCAGATACAGAAGGTTAAAAACAACCCTCTACCTTTTAGGAAAGGATTATATGATCAAAAATAACAGATTTAAAATGTCAGCTGCATCTAAAAAAGAGTTTGCCTGGGTCACTCAGTCCGAGATTCCCTCTTCCTTCCGCTAAAGCCAGTGGCGCTAACCTCGGTTCTTTTTCTGCACCAAAAACTGTTGACAATGTGTCCGACAATCCCCATCAGGTTTAACAGGATCTATGATTGGTTCGAAATTAGCTTCAAGTCAGCAGTATTTTAAGGCTACACATACTGAAACATTGAACATTTCGAATGGTGCACCTTCCGGAACCTATGTCACAGCAAAAGCAACTTCTTCTCATGCTATCATTTAAAAAAAAAAATCTGTCTTCTGTCAAACAAAACTTACTTTGTTTTCTCAATCTGATCCTCTCTTCATCAGTCGGGTGTGAAACCCAAACAAAAGACTGGTGTTATTAGTCCAGAGACTAAACCCGTGGTTAATATTTCTCTCGAAGAGCCTGGTCAAAACAATGCTGCTATAAACCCTTTACCTTCTCCATAATCAAGATAATAATTCAGAAACTGATGAACATATTAGTGCAGCAAAAGCACACTTGCAACACCTTAATGACCAAACAAAAAGTATTGGAGCTGCACAGATATCTTCCTTCGACACCCATAAATCTACCATTGAATGTCTACTTCAAGCAATTCTTGCAGAAGTAAAGTCTGTAAAACTAAATCAAGGAGCAAAGGTATCATACCTTCACATCCAGATCAGGAAAATGATAAAACTTTAAATTGTTTTTCTACACAGACAGGATAGTTGCAAGAAAGGGCCTCAGATTGAGAGGCCATGCAGTCCTTACTACAAAAGAGAGAATTTCCATCTTATCGTTATTACAGATCAGCTGTTTCTGATGCATCTCGTCAAACACAGCAGTTAGGCAAGGCTTGACTGAATCAAAGACAAGATCTACACCATCCTCAAAGGAGAAGATAATTTGGGCGTCATCTGCATATGATATGATCTTGGCACCAAATGACTCGACCAAAGAGGCGTGAGATAGATCTTAAACAAAGTAGGGCTAATGGCAGAGCCCTGAAGAACCCAGACTGAAAATGCCTGTAGTATGGTGATTGTGTAATTTTACAGTGTATTAGATAGGATATTGTAGTATGTTTCTTTAACATGGAATGTAGAATTAGAATGTAGAATTTCACATAATGCTAGCATTAGGAACCTTTAGGACAGTATTGCTGGGAGGTGGATGCTGGAGGTCGTGGGTCCTTTCTTTTGAATAAACTTCAAGTTGGAACTTACTTTCTTGCCTCGTTTGGATTTATTCACCAAGGAGTTCACTACATTATTTGGCGACGAGGATGGGATGTCTTCAAAGAAGCTTTAGCACGCATCGGAAAACAGTATGTGGACGAACCATCTGTGATGGTAGAAAGACACAAATTCTTTAAACGGAAACAATTAGCAGATGAATCTATTGAAGATTATTTAGCTGTATTACGTGTGCTAGCATCAAAGTGTGTTTTTGGAAACTACTTAGACACAGCGTTGAGGGATCAATTAGTTTTTAACTGTTACAACAAAAAGATACAGGAACGGATTTTGACATGTAAAAATCCGTCTCTTGATGAGGTCATGGATATAGCAAGAAGTATTGAAAGGTCTGTAGTTTCATCAAAAATTCTAACTGATTCTTCGATCTGTAGGTCTTCAGATAACATAAATATAGCTGTAGTAGAATCTAAACCTAGTACTAGCATGAATGATACAGCCATTAATGTTGTCACTAGTAAGAATGTTTTCAAGAAGAATGTTCAGAAAAAGGCAGGAGGTACTTGTTACAGATGTGGGTCTAAGTTCCACATGGGGAATTATCCTAATTGTCCCGCAAAAGGAAAACGGTGCACTTATTGCAAAAAAATTGGTCATTTCTACACAGTGTGTAATGCCATCAAAATGAAGGTTAGAGTTAATCAACTTGACGTTGATGGAGACATACTATCAGAAGAAATAAGTAATGTTTCGTTATCTGTTGAGGTTAATACTTTAGGTGAATCAGAAAAAAAGGTGCAAAGGTCCAATATGCGATGTACAAATTGGGGTTATTGATTTGGGGATTATGGCTGATTCTGGTTCCCCAATTACTATTTTAGCTGAAAAGACGTTTAACAGACTTTGGTCTGAGAAATTGCTTAAGTCTACGTCTATCAACCCTAAAGCATTCGGCGAATACGATATAATAATGAAAGGGTATTTTGATGATTATATTGTATTTAAAGGGAGGAGTATTGTTACTAAAATTTATGTTGCGGTCAACGGACGTGACATATTAGGTTGGCAAGACCAAGCCAAACTTGGTATAATTCTTAGACCAGGGCATGCTGAACCAGTAGTTTTGGGAGACTTACCTGTGTTAGCTGTTCAAGATACCAATGAGCTTGATAGTATTACTAAGAACTTACAGATCAAATTTCCCGAGGTATTTTCTAACAAAATAGGAATGATCAAGAACTTTCAACATACTATTGTTCTAAAAAAAGATGCCATTCCTGTGATACAAAAAGTTAGACCTGTTCCACTCTCTGCCAGGGAAGATCTTAAAAGCTACTTGATGAAATGTGTGTTCAGGGTATTATCAAACAGGTAGAATCTTCAGAGTGGGTTTCGGCTGCCGTTGTCGCACGAAAAGCTCAGGGGCTATACGCCTATGTGCAGACTTAAGAGTTCTCAACAGAAATATTCTAGTAGACTGTCATCCCCTCCCAAGAATTCATGAATTGTTGGCAAAGTTAGGAGGGAGTAGGTATTTTTCAACTATAGATTTACGCTCTGCGTATCATCAGATACCTTTGTCTGAAGATTCACAACACCTAACTACGTTTGTAACACCTTTTGGAGTTTTCCAATATATGCGGATGCCGTTTGGACTGGCATCTGCTGCTAGTGTTTTTCAACGCTTAATGGACCAGATGTTTGGTCAACAAATGGGCATACAGGCTTTTCAGGATGATATTTTAGTACACACTGAGACATTGGATCAACATTTTGCATTATTGGATGATGTACTAAGTAGGTTGAGGTCTCAGGGTATGACTGTTAACATTGACAAATGCAAATTTATTGCC
This sequence comes from Calotriton arnoldi, assembly GCA_963921515.1. Classification (NCBI taxonomy): domain Eukaryota; kingdom Metazoa; phylum Chordata; class Amphibia; order Caudata; family Salamandridae; genus Calotriton; species Calotriton arnoldi. The sequence continues at coordinate 627,465 of CAWUFW010002741.1, read as the reverse complement.
CAAGAAGTGAATTATTTGGGACATAATATCTCAAAGGATGGTATTAAACCAAAGTTATCTTTATTAAAGGGTATAAGTGATGCATCCGTACCCAATGACAAGGATTCGCTTAGAGCCTTCCTAGGACTTAGCGAGTATTACGCAAGATTCGTACAAGGGTATGCTGTTATTGTGCAACCATTAAGAAATCTGTTAAAAAAGAATACTAAGTTTGTTTGGTCCGAAGAGTGCCAAGAAGTATTTGAAACAGTAAAGAAGTTAATCATTACTGCTCCAGCCATAAGATCTTTTACTCAGGGAGCGAAGTGTACAATTACTGTAGACGCTAGCGGTAAAGGTTTGGGTGCTGTTTTGAGTCAAGTGATAAATGGTCGAGAGTATACTATAGCATTTGCATCACGCACTCTTAGTGATGCTGAAAAGAATTATAGTACTATTGAGCGTGAGGCACTGGCCTGTTCATGGGCCTCTGAGAAGTTCAAAATGTATATTTGGGGTACGAAATATGAATTGCACACAGATCACAAACCTTTAATATACATGTTGGGAGATAGTTGTTCTAACAAGGCATCGTCAAGACTCATAAGATTGTTATCAAGGTTACAAGAGTTTAATTTTGATATAAAGTACATTCCTGGGGGCAAAAATGTGAGGGCAGACTGTTTATCACGATTACCTGTCATTTTGGATATTGGTGGTGACAGCGAGAAGAGTAGGGAGGATTTGGAGTATGTGTTCACGGTTAGCGATGTCAATGAGCAGTTTAAAATAACTGAAGAGGAATGGTTGAAGTGTTGTGACCAAGATGATTGTATTGTACAAGTGAAGAAGTTTCTGGTTGATGGTTGGCCAAATGATAGAAGTTTGACTACAGACTTAAGAAATTTTTGTCAGGTAGCATCTGAGTTATCAGTGGTTAATGACTTACTACTCAGACAGGATTTATTTGTTCCTCCCAGTGATCTTAGGTCCAAAATTGTGTCTTTGGCTCACGATGGACATCTAGGAATTTCAGCCACTGTTAAGAAAATTAAACAGATGTACTGGTGGTCTGGCATTGATGGCCAAGTTAGGAGATTTGTAGAAAGTTGTGCTGATTGCTTGTGTTCTGACAAACATTGGAGAACTAGCACCTTACCTTTTCATCCTGTTATGTGACCGAACAATGCATGGGAGAAATTAGGGCTTGATTTCACTGGTCCTTTCAGTGCGTTAGGTGATAACAGAAGATTTTTAATTGTGGCCATTGACTATTATTCAAAATGGATATACTTTTCTTTTGTGAAGTGTGCTAATTCTTGTTCTGTCATTTCATTTCTAGAAAAACTATTTTATATTGAAGGAAAAGTGAAGGAAATTGTTACGGATAATGGATCGATTTTGTATCAGAGGAGTTTATCAAATTTCTCAGCAAACATGATGTTAGGCATAATAGGGTACCTCTTTATACTCCAGCTTCTAATGGTTTAGTAGAAAGAGCAAACAGATTATTGAAAGAGGGTATCCAAACAGCGATTGCCAACAAGTTGGATATTGCAGAATATTTGCATTTTAAAGTCTGGAATTATAATATAACTCCACAAAGCACCACTGATGTTGCTCCATTCGTTCTGTTGAGGGGTAGGAAACCAGTTTCTGCAATTAGTCCTACGTGGTTACTGGATAAGGTTGATCGTCACCACAACATAGATTTGCAAAAGTGCGCAGTCATGTAAAGGAGAAACAGGAGGTGTATAAGTGTAATTATGATAAAAGAATGCATGTAAAAGAAGGATTGTTGAATATAGGTGATTGGGTGTTAGTAAGAAAGCCCAATAAAGTATGTAAAGGACAGTCGAAATTTTCTGAACCAGTGAAAGTCTTAAAGATTACTAATACCGCTGTTTTGTTGCATGGAAAAGGATGGTGGAACAGGAATGCATTGGTGAAGGTTACTAAGGAGCAGGCCAAGATTATTTTACAAAGAATTGGGACAAAAAATAAACAGGAGAGACGTGATTGGTACGATTTAGTCACTCTGACACAAGTAAGGTTCAACGGAGGAGAACAATGGACTCAGGGTAACTTAAGTAGAGGTGATTGTCTTGATGTTGGCTCTAATGTTGCAGATAATGCAATGAGATCAAGGGTCACTTCAGGGTCAAGTGTCATTTCAGGGCCTGGGGGTGATAATGTGACTAGGTCCAGTTCTAGTGTCATTTCAGGGCCTGGGTGTGATAATGTAACAAGGTCCAGTGTTAGACTGAGATCAGCTCCCAGCTATTCCAGAGATTATGTATATTATTGATACTGTATATACTACCATTATAAGCTGTATATAGATATTTTTTTTTGTTGTTGTTGTTATTATTTGGTATAGGAAGGGGGGGTGTAGTATGGTGATTGTGTAATTTTACAGTGTATTAGATAGGATATTGTAGTATGTTTCTTTAACATGGAATGTAGAATTAGAATGTAGAATTTCACATAATGCTAGCATTAGGAACCTTTAGGACAGTATTGCTGGGAGGTGGATGCTGGAGGTCGTGGGTCCTTTCTTTTGAATAAACTTCAAGTTGGAAGTTACTTTCTTGCCTCGTTTGGATTTATTCACCAAGGAGTTCACTACAATGCCCTATTACCAGAAGAAAAAGGAGGTAGCCATACTTCGTGTTCTCTATTGTCTAGAAAGGAGGTGAATCACCTAAGTGCCAGTCCCTTTACTCCAATCCTCAGAAGGTGGTCCAACAGAGAGGGATGAATTACCGTGTCAAAGGCTGCTGGCTGATCTAACAAAATCAGCACAGCCTTGCCACCGGCATCTAAAGTGCCTTTGATTTGTTCCACAGCCTCGAGAATGGCTGTCTCAGCACTCAGATTCTGCCTAAAACCTGACTGACTGAGATGGAGGAGATTGTTGGTCTCCAAGTAGCAGGAGAGTTGCCTATTAACTGATTTCGCTAAGATCTTTGCCACTGCAGGAAACAAAGAAATGGGTCTGTAATTACTCTGCCTTTTGTGCGTCAGTCGATGGCTTCTTCAGGAGCAAGAGAATTTTTGCCTCTTTCCAGCCTGCGGGTACCATCGCAGAAGCCAGTGAATCATTAAGTAGCTTATTTACAAACTGATTAATTACCTCGGCTGCCATAATTAGCAAACTTATGGGGCAGGGGTCAGCTGGTGAGCCAAATTTAAGACTAGATGGATTTTAGGGATTCCTCCAAGGAGATGGGATTACAGAAGGAGAGGGTGCACTCCCACCTCCTTGGTCGCTTCCATAGAAAGGAGAAGGCTGCTGAGTTCCGAAACGGACTCTGCTAGGCTGAGTTGAATATTCAGAATCTTATCTTGAAAAAAAAGATTTAGATTATTGCACAATTCTAAGGAAGGTGAAGCACCTCTGGTGCAAGCCAAAGGGGTCATACATTTGTTCACTATCTTAGACTTCACAGGTCTTATTTCCTGCCCTTTCAATCTTACTTTCAACATAGGCCTTTTTGGCAGTCTTGAGTGAGGCATGATATTTTCTCAAGGCCATCCAATATGATTTTCTCTGTCGAGCTGTACTTACTAAATACCTCTGCAGTTTAAAAACAGAACTAGAGGATGAGGAAAACAGAATGAGGAAGTTGAACTTGAAATTTGTAGAAATTCCTGAGAAGGAAGAACAGAATTCATTGGTCCTAGAACTTTTTGAGGATCTGATTTGATCTCATGTCTTACTTGGTACCAAAGAAGATTTGAAAATCACCAGAACACATTGTATTCCCTTTTCAAATAAACCAAATAATCAGTATCAGTGCTGGTGAATTTTGGGAACTACCGGTTTAGGGACAGGATCTTGGCTATGGCTGTTAGACAAAAGTATTTTAAAATATCTGATGAATTCAATTTCTAAATATATTCCAATATGTCATTTGAAACATCCAAGTGTTGAAGGGAATTTAGACAAATGATTCCTTGAGGGTGTTCATGCTATGCCAATCGTACCTGCCAAGTTAAGTGTTGGTAGATGGTTCATTCACAATCTTTTCAGATCTTGACTCTGCACAAAAGTGTCAGAATGAAGTGCTAAAAAATACATGAAATGTATGTCTAAAATGTTTAAATTAGTAGAATGTGTGCAATAAATGCATTTCTTAATTTCTCAATGTTTACTTTACAGGTTCATTGCACTTTTTGACCTAATGTAATAATGAGGCTGATAGTTACTTCATTGTCACTGGTGATGGAGAGGGGACTTTGGGTACTCTTCTATTCACACATCCAAAAAGGGAAGAAAGGTTGTACCTTGACTAGTCAGGGTGGGATTTCCAGTGAGGAAGAGTGGAAAGTCACTAGTAGGGGAGGAGGGAGGAGTGAAGGGGAGTGTAGGAACCAAGCATACACGTCAAGTATGTCAAGTGGTTTATTCATGTATAACAGGCAGGTACGTCCGCACCTCAACTCGGTCAGCAGTAACTGACCTTCACATACTAACGCTCTAGAACGGTAGCATCTGGTTACCTAGGAACCGGTAACCAGGATACCACATCCTCTCTCTTTAACAGAATATAATGAACAGAAAGAGGGAAGAAGGGATTAGGACAATATGGAGAAGGATACATTTCCACTACAATTCAAAATGCATAAATGGAAAAGGAGACAACAGAGAGGAATACGTTAATAACAAAACACGTAATAACGAGCCATGCGAGCCATAAGGATATAGCATAATACCACACTGATGATGGTAAACAATGCAAGGAATATTTACAGCAATGTACGTTATGCAATAGCCATATCAGGGCACCCCCCCTCTTTGGCACAATCGAAACAACAAAACAATTTACATTACAAAATCTTTAAACTTCTTAGGGAGAACAATTTGTCTGCTTCTTGAAGAATGAACAGAATTCAGTAACATGTTGATCTGCACTATCAGCAGGTGAAGATATTCCATTTTGAGTACTTCTTACAGTATTAGGATTAGTAACCTCATCCCACAACCAATTGGTGGAAGGACTGACTTGGCCCTCATTAATACTGCCCCAGTTCAAAACTTTATTGCACCTTGACATCCTGCCAAAATGCCACACTTTCCCATCACTTAATTTGGCTGATTTAGCATACACATCAATTACCTTTAGTGGATTTGAAAATTTGCTATTACCCTTCTTAATTTTGTGTGCAAATTTTACTCTTACCCAATCACCCTTCTTAAGAAACACATCTTCAGTGTTATGTTTCTGATCATACTGAGCTTTACACTTTTCCTGTAGTTTTTTCAAATTAGATCTTACAACAGCAGGTGACCACTTGCTACAAATTCTCTTTTGGTTCCAAGCCACATTGTCTTTTGTAAAGGTTCCCTACCCCTAAAAATTCTGAACGGACTGTAACCAGTCCCTGTGGGTGTAATCCTGAATGCCCAAATAGTTTTGAACAGTTCTTTCTTCCAATCCTTACTGACACTAATTGAAGCTTGGATACTGCCCATTATTACTCTATTGAATCGTTCAACGATTCCATTGCCGGCAGGATGATAAATGGGTGTCTATTTCCCTTTTATACCATTCCTAGTCAAAAAACAAATGAATTTCTCTGCACAGAATTGAGTTCCGTTGTCACTTAATATGACTTTGGGGATACCCTCCCTTAAAAACAAACCCTCCAAGCAATCAATGATCGTACTACTATCAATGTTATTAATCAAAACCACTTCAGGCCATTTAGAGAAATTATCTACAACAACAAACAGATACCAAGGTTTCCCATCTGTGTCAGTCACAGGACCTAACAAATCAACACTCAACTCTTCCCAAGGGCCATTGGGAATGTTCCTCTCACCTAAAGACGGTCTAAATAATAGTTGAGATTTGTCAGAGTTCGAACAAACACAACATGATTTCACTAAACACTCAATATCTTTGTCCATATTAGGCCACCAATACCAAAGTTTTACTCTTTTTTTAAGTTTCACTATGCCCAGATGTCCACTGTGACAAATATCAAGAATTTTCCTCCTTAACGTTTCAGGTACCACTGATCTATCACCTCTCAAAATCGCATCGTTGTCATCAACAGAGAGTTCATCCTTAATCTCCCAAAAACTCCTGTGATGAGCTAAAATGTCTTTCTTACAAGGCCAACCATTGATAATAAATTCCTTGATTGCTTGAAGATCAGTATCTTTGGTATATTCCCCTATCCACTCAACTTTTGAAATAGCATTGAGATCTCCTTCATGAATAATTGCTACATCACTACCATCCCAATCACCAAAATTGGCATCAGAAATGCATGCTACACTAAACTTGTCCCATTCATTCTCATTATGTACAGGATGAGGTAAAGGAGCTCTGCTCAAAAAATCTGCTACTTGGTTTTTCTTACCAGGTAAGTAAATTACATCATAGATATAATCCAAAAGACGTAAGGTCATCCTAGCAATTCTAGGTGTGGCTTTCATAAATCCTTCAGTAGTAAGAACTTTCAACAATGGTTTATGATCAGTGCGTATGGTAAATCTAGTACCCCAAATATATTGTCTGAACTTCTCTGTGGCCCAAACAGTGGCTAACATCTCTTTTTCGATTACAGAAAATTTGTTTTCAGCAGAAGTTAATGATCTGGACGCATAAGGCCACTGTACACTCTTCACCTAAATCATTAAGTTGGGTTAATACAGCGCCTAATCCTTTGCCACTTGCATCCGTGGTAACGATGCTGTGGGACTGAGGATTGAATCCCTGCAGAGGAAGAGCACAGCATAATTCATTCTTAATGGAATCAAAGTCATTTTCTAATTCTGGATTCCATCTAAATTCCTGTTTGACTTTGAGTAAATCCCTAAGGTTGTGAGTTTTTGATGCGAAATTATTAACAAATTTCGAATAAAACTCTGTTAACCTAAAAAGGATCTAAGATCCTCTTTTGAAGTCGGGGATGGGGCTTCCTTTATGGCTTTAATTAAATTCTTTTAGGTGAGATGCCTTCTCCCCAACCTCATGACCCAGATAAGTAACAGAATTCATGGCAAACTTGCATTTTCTTAATTTTGCTGTCAAACCACATTCAGAAAGTTTGCTCAACACCAAATCTAATTGTTTGTCATGCTCCATTTTATCTCGACCCATGACCAGGATATCATCCTGAAAATACGTTACTCCCTTGGTGCCCTTAAAGATCTTATACATCAGCCTCTGAAAAACAGCAGCGGCTGATGCTAACTCAAAAGGCATGCGTACTGAATCTGAAACATCCAAATGGTGTAATAAATGCTGTAAGGTCTCTACTTTCAGGATGTAATAAAACCTGGTGATAGGCCGAGGTCAGATCAATTGTAGAATACCATTTTATACCTTGTGACTGAGCCAATAACTCATCTATTCTAGGAAGTGGAAATTTATCCACAATTATGTTTTTATTGAGGTCTCTCAGGTCGATGCATAGACGGAGACGACCATCCGATTTCCTTGCGACAACTAATGGGGCCAACCACTGAGCACATTCTATTGGCTCAATTATTCCCTTCTGTTCTAAGGAGTCAAGTTCAGCCATTACATCCTCTCTAATAGCCAAAGGAATATTTCTAGCTTTATGACAGACTGGAACAGCCCCTTCTTTTAAAATGATTTTATGTACAAAGCTGTTAAGTTTGCCCACTTTACCTGAAAATACATTTTGAAATTTATTCTTGAGAGAGTCAATCAAAACCTGGTTTTGATCTTCCAGTAATAGAACTTGGTCACTCTTATTAGGGTCAAGTATGATTCCTAATGCTCCTTGGTCTTTCCACCCTAAAACTGAGGGTCCTTTTTCAGCTACATATAGTTTTCCCATTGCTGATCTGTCCTTGAACTTAAAGTTTACAACCGTAAAACCAACCATAGGTATTTTTCACCGGTAAATGTTACAGGGTGAATATCCGTAGGTTGTAATTCTTTATTAAGGATATTAGCAAATTCCTCATCCCATACGTTTTTTTGGATGATGGTGTACGGGGAGCCTGAATCTGCAATAATTTGAATTTGTACACCATCAATACATATGTCACAATGAGGTTTCCTTTGGGAGTCTGACCCTACTCCTAAAACTATGTTGTCAAAACACTTCTCATCATCGACACACAATACACAATCCTCATTTAATGAATCTTCTTCTTCGATATCTTCATTACCATTATCCCATACACACATGACTTGTTTGCGACCCAGTCTATTTAGTCTCCTTCTGCACATTTTTGCAAAATGGCCTGTAAATCCACAATATGTGCACTTAGACCTCCATGCAGGACAATTTTTGTCCTTCGCATAATGACCTTTATTACCACATCTATAACAAGTGGGTACTCTATCTTCTTGGCCCTTGTCATTCTGCATTACTTTGGGTTTATATGAATCTTTGGGACTAGGTCTATCATGTTTTTATTATCCCATTTGGGAACGTTGGAGACTTTACCAACCACCTCACTTTCTTTTCTTAAAGCAGCTTTGGCGCACCTTTTGACATCTCTGCTTTCTTTATCAAAGCAGTAACCTCTGATAAAGGTGCTTCACCTACCACCCAAAGTTTGTCTTGGATGCCAGAATTGGCTGTATGCATGACTAGTTGATCTCTAATGAAATCATCATGTAAATTCCCAAATTTACAAGTTATGGCTAACTTTTTCAAAGCTGCAACATAATCCTCTACACTTTCACTCGCTTCTTGTTTCCTTTGGAAAAACGTGTATCTGTCTATTCCAACGCATACAGTTGGATGATAATGTAGGTCTAAGTCTTCTAAAGCTTCTAAGAATACATTTGTGCTACTAACCCTGACTTTTTTTCCATCTGATAATACACCCGTAGACCTTCCGGGCCCAAATTATGTAACAGTAATTTCCTTTTCCTGGAAGGTGAGTATTCATCTTCGCTTTCTTCCTCTAAAGCTGAGATGTAATTCAGAAAATAGTCTTTCCATTCTGGCCACTTTAAAATGGGTTCTCCAGGGTGTGCTAAAAATGGAACAGGAGCTGTGAGTCCAAAGTTAGATGCACTCATCTTGAATCACTCTAGTCTGTGCGTTTTATATACGTGCCGCGAAGATTTTAACGAAGAGAATGCGGAAAAGTAAGAATAAAAAAAACTCTTCTATGGTTAAAACAGATCCAGCAGTAACAGTTTTTTTTTCCACTCACCAAGTTTGACACTGTCAGTGTGAAGGGAGATCAATAATAATAGCAGCAGGCAAAGATCTGGCTAATGAGGGCACAAGACACCGAGTGATGACGCTTCATGTACATGAGCGATTGATAATTGCCTCCTTGAAAATATACGTGACAGCTGAGGAGCGTGAGAATGTCAATTGCTCCCGGAATGCTTCTCTGACGGCACACGTCAAAACTGTGCGTAACACAGTATCTCTACATAAAGTAAATAGAGATCGAAGAAAAAAAAAAAACACTTCGCAAAATGGCCGCACGTCACGTTGCAGCGCGCTGACGTCACCACGCTGTGTTGAGGATAGTATTGCTGGCACACGTCACCATTCACACGCGTTGGGTTCCACGAGCGCAAGGATCTGCTGCATGCAACGACTCGCGCAACAGTCTCGCGCTCACCAACGGTCGCGCAAGCCCCCAATGGCTCCGTACCTCTCAAATTGCTCAAAATCGGAGGACACGGAACCGGAGCATCTTGTTGACGGAGGAACAGCAGCTCTTCCCGGTGAGTCCGTTTCCGTCCGTTTCTTTCTTTTCAACGCTCGAAGCGGGCAGCCTCCTCTTGAAATTCCTTTACTCTGCCTGTTCTTGAGAGGAGTCGTAGTGGTGTGGGTCTCATCCCAGCTCGTCGCCAAATTGTAGGAACCAAGCATACACGTCAAGTATGTCAAGTGGTTTATTCATGTATAACAGGCAGGTACGTCCGCACCTCAACTCGGTCAGCAGTAACTGACCTTCACATACTAACGCTCTAGAACGGTAGCATCTGGTTACCTAGGAACCGGTAACCAGGATACCACAGGGAGGACTATCCAAAGTGTAGCAAGGGAGGGGTAGGTGGGAGCTCTGGCAGGGGGTTAGAAAGAAGGGAAAAATCTAGGATTCAAAATTATCCCAAAATTATTTTAATAGTTGACAGGTTGATGCTTGTTCGTTCTCGCTTGTCCCCTTGATCCAGTTCAAAGCTTTTTTCTATAAATGTTAATAGACTGAATGATGTGCGAAGAAAGCTATATTATCATGGGCCCATGATCAGAATCCGTCAACCATATTATTACGAGAGACACATTTGAGAAAGGGTCCCGGGAAAAAGCAATTTTAGTTCCCTTTTACTTTGGTGGCAGGCTCATTAGCCTCATCTTGCACACAGCCCCCAAACTCAAAACCACATGCGGGGTCCCACAGGGTTCCTCGCTTTCCCCACACCTGTTCAACCTCTACCTTCTCCCACTGATCAGATCCTTGAAGGAAAGAAGAGTGGTCACTTTCAACTATGCCGACGACCTCCAACTAATGTTCACAATTGATAACTCCCAAGTCAATATCTGACTTTCAGTCCACCATGAAATTCATTTGTCACTGGATGGACCGCAACCATTTAAAACTTAACCCAGGCAAAACCGAACTGGTTCTGACAGGTGGTGGCCACAATCAGTGGGGCCCACACTACTGGCCAAACGAGTTGGGACCCCCCCTGTCCCCTCCCCCTCAGTGAAAAGCTTAGGGGTTACCATAGGCAATGACCTTTCCCTAAAATCTCAGGTAGGCTCGGTGATTTCCACCTGCTTCTTTCAATTGCGAAAAATTAGAAAGATAAGCAGGCTACTGACCCAAGCAGCTCTGTTACATGTCCTGATAGCCATGGTCCTATCACGCCTAGACTATGCCAACGCAATATATCTTGGTCTACCACTGGGCCTTACAAAACGGTTACAGATTATACAGAACCAAGCGGCTAGATTGATATACAAACAGCCCAGGTGGCAACACGCTTCCCCACCTTCTTAGGAAGCTGCACTGGCTCCCTATCCCCCAACGCTGCGCATTCAAAGTTGGCTGCCTGGTGTTTAAATCCCTGAATTGCCGGAGCCCTAAATTCATAGATAGCCTCATTTCTCGCTACACTCCTTCACGAAACCTCCGCTCGGCCCAGCTCCAACTTCTGACCGTCCCTACCTTCAAGCTGAAGTGCCAAGGGGGATGTAGGTTTGCAACTTTGTTCCCCCGTTTGTGGAACTCCATCCCCCTGGAAATCAGGTCAAGCACTGACCTACTGAAATTCAGAAAATCTCTCAAAACATGGCTGTACATCCAAGCATACGAATGAACTGTCACCGGGTCGGCACCCCCCTAGTACTCAGCGCCATGAAACCAACCGGTGTACGAGCGCTTTATAAATTATTTTTAACATAACATAACATAACACAGCGGTGCAACAATTGTAGCACCAAATAAATTCTCGGGGGCTATCTTGAGAACTATGCAAGCGCTGCTGGTAGATGGCTAACTGCTGCATTTGACATTAACCAACAAAGCATGACAGTTGTGTCCTATTATGGCCTGTTGAAATATGATCCAAAATCCCTTTGCGAACTAAATGCAGCACTGATAGATCTCCCTAAATTAATTATAATAGGAGGAGTTTTCATTTTCTTCAATACACTTGACTCTTCTAAGCCTGATATGCTTTAGAGGAAACAGTGTTTAGCAAGAGCTTTTCATGTTCTTAAATCTGAGTTGGGACTTATTGATCCTTGAAGGGTTCTTAATAGCTTTTTACAGCACTTTACCTTTTTTGCTAAGAGATTTCAAACAGCTTCTCAAATAGACTTTTCTTGATCTCAAATGACTTGGTTAATTTTACATTTAATTTTGTGCTTAACTGTTTTTCAGATCGTACAGCTCTTTTACTGAATTTTCCCCTCATGTCTGGGTAAAAAGCTACTCCCAGATGGAAGCTTGATAGAACATTACTCTTCAATAGTGATTTTATTAAGGTAGTAAAAAATGAGATCAAATTCTTTTTTTTAGCAAAACATAGAGCCGGCTTCAGTTTAAAACATCTGGGAGTACTATGGAGCAGCCGTGTAGAGGAGAAATGGTTGCTTTTACTGCACAATTAAATTAAAATTACAAACAGGATCTTCTCACTAAACAGAATAAGCTTAATCAGAAACCCTTCTAAATTTCCTAGAATAACCAGGCCAATTATCATAGGTGGGAGCAGTCAAAAGATGATTTGAAACATTATTTATTAGAAAGAGAATTAATGAAGTCACAATCTGTAGGAGAACAATTCTATAACAAGGGTGAACATAGTGGTAACCTATTTGCCTGATGCATCAAAACTCACTCCATCTCTAATGCCATAACAAAACTGCAAGAATTCAATACAAATTCTCGTATCACAGATCCAGCAATGATAGAGGGTGCTTTTTCAAAACATTTTTCAAACTATGTACGGTGAGCAGGCTATAATCTCAGAAGGATCTATCTCAGAGATTTTAACTCAATTGCAAGTCAACTTTGCTATCCTCAAATCTGGCTTTGGAGTTAATTAGTCTTTGGAGGAAGCCCTAGTTATTAAAAACCTTTTAACAGGCAAAGCAATGGGAGAGGAAGGTTTTCTTTCAGAGTGGTACCAAGCCTTTGTTAAGGAGCTTCCGGCCCATTTGACACATTTTTTCAACTATATTTTTCTGGAAGCAAGGTGCCATCCTTCTTTTTGAAAGGAAATCTAATCTGCATTCTAAAAAAAGAAAGACCTTGGCAACCTAAATTCATTTCGACCAATAACTTTGATAAACGCAGATTATGAAATATTTTCCAAATTAATAGAAATATGAATAGTGGCAGTAATTTCCCAACTGATTGATAAAGATCAAAATGGATTCATTCCAGGCTCCAACTATAAGCCAATACCCATTTCCTGATAGAAGCCGTAGACTATGTTACTTCTACTTATACTCACAGCTTCATTTATGGTTTCTGGATGCTGAAAAAGCACTCAATTTGGTTCAGTGGAAATTTTTGTTTAAGCTTCTTCATACGATAAGGTTCCCTATTCAGTTAATCAGAACTATATCCTCCTTATATGAAGATGCAACAGTTTCTTTAATATTGAATGGGACGGTTACTCGGAATATAAATATTTTCCGTGGTAACAGATAGGTTTTCCCCCTTCACCAATTTTAATTACTTTATATGTAGAACCGCTTGCAATAGCAATAAGAGTTACTCCGAAGATCAGACATAGTCTGTGCATGAGAAGTATATGCAAATGAATTAGAAAATGTATGTTATTCTACCTACCAGTACTCAATAATTGAAGCGTTATTTTGACTATGAAGATGTAAAGATCACAATATTTGATGAAATTGTGTGCTTTGGCAATCTAAAAAGAAAAAGGTGTATTGATGGAGGCTGTGGTGAAGTGGTGACTGATGATCTCTAAAAGTGGGGTGGTGTAATACCATCCCCGAATTCCAGTGAGTGAGCACAATGCCTTCTAGGAGGGTTGAGATACTCCCCCGCCTCCCCTGAGAATAGTTTGGAAAAAATGGGATCAAATACACACTTTAAAGCCCAATTTTCACATACATTTTCTGAACAGCCTATGCATTCACGGTGTGCCAAATCAGTGGAGCACAACACTCCCCAAGAGTAAACTCAATTTTTTCGAAAATCTGCAGTGAGTCCCGACTGTCAATTATTTCCTAAATTGTGGCCACTGTAGCATTTTGTCATCCATGCCTCAAATATGCCATTGGTGCTTCCTTAAGCCTAGAATTACATACAGTATTTCAGTACCAGAATTTTGACATTGGTTGCGTCGTTATATCATTGGTGTCCCATATGTCAAAAGTACTTCTAGAATGATAAGGCCATACTTTTGTCAGTGTTGCCTTCCCCACAACAAAAAACCATAGTTGCCCCCCTAATTACAAGAATTACCTCCAGTAGGCAAACAACAACATTTTCCCATCGGTGGGCCTTAAGTCAAGAATTACGTTCAGTATTGTAGTAACAGCATTTTGCTATGGGTGTTTCGTATGACAAGAATTATATCCAGTGTGAAAGTGCCAGTTTTTTTCCATGGATCCCTCTTATGCCAAGATTTCTTACAATAAGCCAGCAGGGTTTACCATTTAGCCTGTGTTGTCCAGCTGGGTCTATTATTTAGGTTGTAGAAGCTGGTGTCAGTTGATGTTAGTGATGTCGGATGTTACATGGATTTGTAAAGCACACCATCACGCTGGAATCTCCTGGCACTAGACAGAGGCAGTATCAAGGTAGAGCTCAGCACAGGCATTAGCAAACAAACAGTTTCCAACCTTTTTCTGAAGGTCAGATGATTAGTAGGGGGTAGGCTGAACTTGCAGGTTTTCACTCGGCAGATGATCGATGGGTCCCGTTGGGAATGAATCTCTTTATCCGTTTCAAGATTAAATTTGGAGTTGCACAATGATGGGAACAGTGGACTTGAAGGATAATGTGCAGTTGATTTGGGGGTCAATGAAGAGCCTTTTGAATGGAAGTGATAGAACTGAATTTAGGGTCTCTGACCAGCAATCTGGCCACTTGGTTTTGAATAGATTGCAGAGGGTGAAAGAGGGGGATTATATATTAAGAAAGAGAATGTTACAGTCGTCGAATCTCACACAAACTATTGCTGATATAGCTGTGGCCATTACCTTTCTGAGTTATATACGAAAAGATTGGATGAAGCTGAGAAAGATGAAAGGATATGATACCATGGCTGACACCTGGCATACCATCTTAAGAGCAGAATCAATTTTTACTTCAAGGCTTTTAACCAATTTGGAAGTACACAACAAGGACCACGGAAAACATGCTAGATGGAAGGGTGCCGGCCCATACCTGATGATCAGTGCCTGAGATAAGAATCGTGGTCTTGTCTATAGTGAGCTTGAGCCAGCGCTGGCTCATGCATGTGTGGACGGCTGTAAGGGAAGACAAGAAGAGTCGTATGTGTTAGTTTAAGCAGTAACTAAGTATTGCTCGCGTAAGTGTAGACATTTAATCAAGGTAATGGGCTATGGCAGCGAAGGGCTCCATATAAACATTACACATGTAGGGCGAAACGATGAGCCTTTGGGGAGACCACATGTTAATTGTTCGGAAGATGACAGGTTTTGTCTGAAAATCACCTGTTGAAATCTGCTTGAAAGAAATAAAGTAAACCACTTTATTACTAAACAGCCAATGTCCATGTTGTAGAGCTGCTTTATGAGGATGGCATGGTCGATGGTATCAAATGAAGGTGAAGTAAAATTAGGGCAGGTGCAATGTTTTCTTCTGCTTCTAGACAGAGGTTGTCCAACACTGCCAAGAGAGCAAGGTTAGTGCTCGGGTTTGGGCAGAAGCACATCTGGCAAGCTCCCGAGATGTTACCAGCTTTGAGAAACTTGTGGAGTTGCATTGCCGCATCCGCCTCTAGTGTTTTTCTCACAGCTGGCAACAGAATAATAGGATGGTAATTAGAAGCTAAAGGAGGATCAAGGTTGGCCTTTTTCAGCAGAAGTTCAACAATGCATTTTTTTTAGCATCCAAGGAGAACACTTTAAGGAAGCATTAATGATGTCTCATATCTTTCTTGAGGCTAAATCAGCTTAATTCAGTATACATTTCACTGGAGTGGGATCTAGAGAATTGAGTTTGTATTGCTTCATCAATGAGAGTAAGGAAGAGTTGTCCATAAGCTCAAAGTCAGACCACATTTGTGTGGGTTGAGATGGGGGTATAACTTCTGTTCCTTTTGAAGAAGTAGAACTAGCAATGGAGTTTCTGATTTCTGAAATTTTTGTTATAAAGAAAAAATGTAATTCTTCACAAAAGGTGTTAGAGTGATGAGAGGATATTGATTGAGAGTTCTTCTAAGATTGTAAATACTTTTTTTGAGTGTTGGCTAAAAATTCTTTCACTGACATAGGTGTTCTCAGCAGATATGACGGCAGTCTTATATTTGAAAAGCTCTTCTTTGTAAAGAACGTTATCAGAGGGATCATATGATCACCTCCAGCGCCTCTCTGACTTTTCCTAAGCTTTCTTTAAAACACGAAGATCGATGCTACCTCACCGTTATCTCTAAAACGACATGTATGTATTATTTGCTTGACCTCAATAAACAGACTTTAAACAAAACACGAAGATCAACATTGAACCAGAGAGTGGATTTACATGAGGGATACTGTCATGTAAATTTCATGGGAGCTGCATCATAGAGGGCATTAGTTAGGGTGGACCAGTAAAGACTATATTTCTCATTGGGGTTTGAACTGCATTTCTTTGTTTTTCATTAAAATTGAGTTCAATGAGTAGGAGTGATCTGTTATCAATAACGAGTGGCTCTAATTGACTGCAGGGAAGGTTTTGTAAAGGTTTTGCTGGCGATTTGGCCTACAAGTACGTAGTGGTCGGATCCACCAGAAGGACTTACAAGCACATGCTAGGATTACTTACTGGTAATCATCATTACTTCGAGTGTCACTTACTCATCCCAGTACTTACTCAAGCAGCAAATGTGCCCATTCACTGTCCTTTTACCATCACACTCAAGCTGTTTTCTATCTCTATCCCTGGGTAGAGGAACTACTAATAAATCCCCTCGCCTCCTTAAAGATAGTGCTTCCTGCCAAGCCCCTGATCCGAGACTGATGAAGGACGCAGGACGGGAGGGGGGGTCATAAGTACTTGTACGAGTAAGTGAGAATCGGAGTAATGAAGGCTACCAGTAAGTAATCTGAGCATTACCTCCTCTTCTCCTTCCTTGTCCCATTACTTACTCTTGGAGGTCTTCCCCAAGCAAGCTTTACTTAATCAGCAATTGAAAACACCTCAGGATGTTTCTTAGAGGAAACGGGGCACTTTATTATTCTTACATTCATTTGTCCCCTATGTCATAAACAGAAGTATGTCCTTTACTTAAAAAAAAAAATAGTAACTCAGGATGACAAGGAACTTCAGACTACTCTAAGCCAAACTCCAATTCGGTACCATGGCCACATTTAGGGGCCATTATGACTTTCGGCGGAGCGGTGGCATGGCAGTGCAAACTGCCGCGCAACCGCTCCACCGAAGGTCGCCCTGCCCGCGAGATCACAATTTACAAGTAGTCTGGCAGGCCAGCAGCGTAGCAGTCCCATGGCTGTGCCCCTTTTAAAGGCGGCGGTGCCTTTAAAAAAGGCACCGCAATGGGACAACAAGGTTTCTGCACGGAATGGACTTGAAAGTCCATGCCGTGCAGGAACCTATGTGCATGCACACAGGGTGGCACATGTTATGTCCCCCTGTGTGCATCCACATGCGGTGGAGGCACAGGGGGCTCCGTAGGGCCCAATCTGTTTCCTCTCTGCCAGAGTATTTATGGCAGTGCAACCGCCATGAAAACCCTGGCAGAGAGGAAAGTTGTAAAAGGCTTGGTGGGACAGTGGCGGTCCCTCCAAGTATATTGCGGCCTCTGACTGCCGCTCCTATGTCGGGGAACGGCGGTTCCCTGGCGGAGCTGGCGGCCTGTGTGCGGTCCAACTGCCCAGGTCATACTCGGGCGGTCGGACTGCCGGTCCGGTAGTGGCTGGATTCGCCATGCCACCACAAGTCTAGCGGACCTCGGACCACCAGACTTGTAATCGGGCCAATAGTCATTAATGCAAAATAGACGTAGATCGGGCAGCTCAGGTGGCAGCCTTCCAAGTGTCTCTAATGGACCCTCACACCTATTCCACCCATGAAGCTGCCATTCTTCTAGTAGAATGGGCTTTGATCACATCTGGAATCTCTTTACCAGCATCCTGATATGCTAAGGAAAGTACAGACTTCACCCACCTAGCCAGTTTGGGAAAGTAAGGGTTTCATCCCTTTCTTACTGGGCCGAAACTACCTAAAAGAGCATCTGAGACTCGATAAACCGCAGTCCTCTTAAAATAAATCTGCTCCGCTCTGACCACAGAGAAGGGGTATCAATGGATCTGAACTCTATTTATTCTGTTTAAAAACTGAATGAATAATTTTTTGCCTTCTGTGGAAGTCTGAATTGACCTTCGGGATAATGTTAGGATCGAGGTTGAGGATTAATATACTCAAATAATCGCATTTAAGGATGTCTGTACACCGGAGCTCTTAACTCTCCCAGGTGTCTAGCTGTTGGGATCGCTACTAAAAAGAAAAATTTCAGAGTGGCATGGCCATCTCATGTAAACTCCTTTCTGAACAAACATTGGCAAAACCAATAAGTCTCGCCTAAGCAAGAGCTATTGCCTTTGCCAATATGTTTTAGCAATGTTGTACACCACAGTGGCTGCTGTCCAGCATGGCTAAAAGTTAGCGGGGTAAAGGAGAGTGGCATGGAGTGTAGTGTCATAAAGTGGAGTAAAGTGAAGTGTTATGGAATGGTGTAGAGTGGTGTGGAGTGGCATGGAGGGAGTAGAGTGGAAGGGCGTAGAGCTGAGTGGCGTAGAGTGGAGTACAGTGTCAGAGTTGAGAAGAGTGGAGTGGCATAGAGTGTCTTGGAGTGGTGTAGAGCAGAGTGGAGTGTCATAGAGGGTGTTGCAAAAAGTGGAGTAGAATGTTGTAGAGTAGAGTGGCTTAGAGTAGAGTAGATTGTCAGAGTGGAGTAGTGTGCCATAGAATGGAGTGGAGTAAAGTGGCATGGAGTGGAATAGAGGGAGTTGAGTAGAACATCGTAGAGTGGAGTAGTGTCGCAGAATGGCATAGAGTGGAATAGAGTGCTGTAGAGTAGAGTGGCATAGAGTGGAGTAGAGTGCCAGCGGAGCAGAGTTTAATGGAGTAGAGCATCATAGAGTGGAGTATTGTGGAGTGGTGTATTGTGGAGTGGAATGTCATTGGCATGGAATGCAGTGGCTTAGAGTGCATTGATGCAGAGTGCATTGCCATATAGTGCAGTGACATAGAGTAGCATAGAGTGCAGTGGCATAGAGTAGAGCGATGTAGACTCGATTGCAGTGCTGCAGAGTGGAGTAGAGTGGTGTAGAGTGAAGTATCATAGAGTGGAGTTGTGCAGGGTAGAAGGGAGTAGAATGGAGTAATACAGGGTAGAGTGCAGAGGTGTCGAGTATAGTGCAGTGGCATAGAATGCAGTGGCGTAGAGTGCAGTAGAATGGTGAAGAGTTGAGTGGTGCAAAGTAGAGGGCAGTGGCATAGAGTGCAGTGGCATACAGTGCAGTAGCAAAGAGTGCAGTCATGCAGAGTAGAATGTCAGAGTGCAGGGTCGTAGAGTGCAGGGTCATACAGTGGTGCAGAGTAGTGTGGTGCACAGAGCAGTGACGTAGAGTTTAGTGGCATAGAGAGCAGTGACGTAGAGTGGCGTAGAGTGCAGTGACGTAGAGTGCAGTGACGTAGAGTTCAGTGGTGCAGAGTACAATAGAGTGACGTAGCATGTAGTGGCATAGAGTGTAGTGGCATAGAGTTGAATGTTGTAGAGTATAGTGACGTAAATTGCAGTGCTGCGAAGTAGCTGGTGTAGGTACAGTGGCATAGGGTGCATTGGTTTTGAGTAAAGTTGTGTAGAGTACATTGGGGTAGAGTGCATTGGTTTTGAATAAAGTGGTGTAGAGTACATTGGCATAGAGTGCAGTGGTTTAGAGCACAGTTGCATGGCATAGACTGTAGAGGCATAGAGTGGTTCAGAAAAGAGTGCAGTAGGAAGAGTGGAGTACAGTGGCATTGAGTGCAGTGGAGAGTAGATCGTTTTAGAGTAGAGGGGATTGGTGCAGGGTAGAGTGGAGTGGTATCGAGTAGTGGCGTGGGTTGCATTGTCGTAGAGTGCAGTGTTGCAGAGTGGAGTGGTGCAGAGCAGAGTGGTCTAGGCTGGAGTGGTGTAAAGTGCATTGGCAAAGATTGCATTTAACACGTTACATCCATGGAACCTCTTCATTTCTGATATCATTATGAATGATTAGACTGATGTTGGCCAATATATGGATTCCTTGAGGAGTAACCTTATCATGATGATTTAAACTGTTCACATCTTCTTTTGTCTCTTTTCGATGGTTTTTATTGATTGTTTTTGTTGTATGAATTATAGGATCTGATTTTTTATATATTGCATTAATGTCATGTTTTTAAATTGTATTTTTACTGGAGCTCAATATGTGAATAAATATTTTCCACTTTAATATAGTTCCTTATCCTTGTGTGTATTACAATTGATTTTTGGGTTCATTTATGGTGTGTTTAGTAGAGTGTGTGGATGCCTGTATGCATAAAGAATATATCATATTACACATTTTGTTGTTAGGGGATCTTTAGTAGGTCCAAGAGATTTGTTTTTCCTCTTTACTTGTTGTACCCTGTCTCTTGGCTAGTGGGGTCACTCCCTGTTTTTTATTAAAGATTGCAATGGTGCATAGCAGAGTGGGGTAGAGTGTGCTGTTATTGAGTAGAGTGGTGCACAGTAGAGTAGCGAGGCGTAGAGTCCAGTGTCATAGAGTCCAGTGGTGCACTGTAGATTAGAGTGGTGTAGAGTGATGTAGAGTTTAATGGCAGAGAGAGCAGTGTTGCAGAGTAGAGTGAACTGGCATTGAGTGCAGTGGCATAGAGTGGAGTGATGCAGAGTAGAGTGGTGTAGAGTGCATTGGCATAAAGTAGATGCAGTGGCATAAATTGCAGTGGCGTAGAATGCAGTTGAGTGGCGTAGAGTGCAGTGGCATAGAGTGCAGTAGAGTGGCGTAGAGTACAGTGGTGCAGAGTGCAGTGGTGTAGAGTGCAGTCATGCAAAGTGTAGTGGCATAGATTGCAATGGTGTAGAGTGCAGTGGCATAGAGTAATGCAGAGCAGAGTGGCACAGAGTAGAGTGGGGCAGAGACCATTGACGTAGAGTACAGTGGTGCATATTAGGATAGAGTGGTGTAGAGTACTGTGTAGTAGAGTGCAGTGGTGTAGAGTGACGTAATGTGCAGCGGCATAGAGTGAAGTGGCATAGAGTAGAATGTTGTAGAGTATAGTGGCGTAAAGTGCAGTGATGCAAAGTAGTTGGCGAAGGTACAGTGGCACAGGATGTATTGTTTTTGAGGAAAGTGGCATAGAGAGAATTGGCATAGATTGCAGTGGTTTAGAGTAGCGTGGCGTAGCACAGAGTGCAGAGGCGTAGAGTGGAGTGGCGCAGAGTGGTGTAGAGTGCAGTGTCATAGAGTGCAGTGGCGTAGAGTAGATTGTTTCAGAGTAGAGTGAAGTGGAGTGGAGTTGTGCAGGGTACAGTGCGTGGCATAGAGTAGAGTGGCAGAGAGTAGAGTGGTGCAGCATTGATTGCAGTGGCGTAGAGTGGAGTGGCATGGATTAGAGTGGAGTAAAGTGCATTGGCATAGAGTCTAATTCTGAAGGTGCCGGCGTGCCTATTAGTTTCCACCTCCCTTCACCAATTGCACTGGCTGTCTATCAGCTGTTGCATCAAATTGAAAACTCTAATTTACGCGTACTGAGCCTTTCACACGAAAGGACCTATGTATTTGAGGAGAACACTGAAAGTGTACTCTCAGAGTAGAGCCTTGCGTTCCAATGCTATGAAGCTATTACAAGTTCCAAGAGTGCGCGGGGTGGAAGATCTTTCATTTTCCTGACTTCTAAGCTCTGGAACGCCCTTCCTACTGAATCAATCTTTCGTAAACAGCTAAAGGCCTTCCTCTTTTCAGTTTGGCTATAGGATTTGGATTCTCAAATGGTTGGGTCACTCGGATTCTCTGTTGCTAGCACCGGGCCGCTTCCTAGGATGCACCTGCACTCTTTAAAAAAATGATTGTATTTTTGTATTGCAATAGCATAGAGTAAATTGTTTCACAGTAGAGTGAAGTGGGGTAGAGTGGAGTGGTATAGAGTGGTGGCGTAGAGTGCATTGGCGTAGAGTGCAGTATTGCAGAGTGGAGTGGTGTAGAATAGAGTGGCATAGTGTGGAGTGGTGCTAAGTGGAGCAGAGTGGCATAGACTGCAATGGCATAGAGTAGATTGGCTTATAGTGGATTGGCGTAGAGTACAGTGGCATAGAGTGGAGTGATGCAGAGTAGAGTGGCGCAGAATTCAGTGTCAGAGAGAGCAGTGCTGCAGAGTAGAGTGACGTAGAGTGAAGTGGCATAGAGTGCAATGGCATAGAGTGCAGTAAAGTGGTGTAGAGTGCAGTGGTGTAGGATGCAGTGCCATAGAGTGGTGCCGAGTGAGTGGTACAGAGTAGTGTGGTGCAGTGAAGAATGGGGCAGAGAGAAGTGACGTAGAGTACAATGGTACAGAGTGACATTGTGTGCAGTGGGGTACAGTGCAGTGGCATAGAGTAGAATGTTGTAGAGTATAGTGGCGTAAAGTGCAGTGTTGCAAAGTAGCTGGCGTAGGTGCAGTGGCGTAGGGTGTATTGGTTTTGAGGAAAGTAGTGTAGAGAGAAATGGCGTAGAGTGCAGTGGTTTACAGTAGAGTGGTGTAGCGTACAGTGCAGTGGCCTATAGTGGAGTAGTGTGGAGTGGAGTCGAGTGCAGTTGCATAGAGTGCAGTAGCATAGAGTAGATTGTTTCAGAGTAGAGTGAAATGGAGTGGTGCAGGGTAGAGTATTGTGGTGCAGGGTGAATTGCATGGCATAGAGTAGAGTGGTGCAGCATTGATTGCAGTGGCATAGAGTGGAGTGGCATGGAGTAGAGTGGTGTAAAATGCAGTGGCACAGAGTGCAGTGGCATAGAGTAAATTGCTTCAGAGTAGAGTGAAGTAGGGTAGAGTGGAGTGCAGAGGAGTAGTGCAGGATAGGGTGGAGTGGTATAGAGTAGTGGTGTAGAGTGCAGTGTTGCAGAGTGGAGTAGTGTAGAGTGCAGTAGCGAAGAGTGCAGTGGTGCATAGTAGAGTAGGGTAGAGTGCACTTGCATAGAGTAGAATTATGCAGTGTAGAGTAGAGAGGCATTGAGTGAAGTGGCGTAGTGTACAGTGCAGTGGTGCATAGTAGATTAGAGTGTCATAGAGTGCTTTGGCATAGAGTAGAGTGGTGTAGAGTGGCATAGAGTTCAGTGGCATAGAGTTCAGTGGCAGGGAGTGCAGTGCTCCAGAGTAGAGTGTTTTAGGGTGCAATGAAGTGGCATAGAATGCAGTGGAGTATAGTGGTGTACAGTGCAGTGATGCAGAATACACTGGCATAGAGTGTAGTGGCATAGAGTCTATTGGTTTTGAGTAAAGCGGCGCAGAGTGCAATTGCATAGAGTGGAGTGGCATAGAGGGAAGTGGCTTTGTGTGGAGTGACATAGAGTGTCGCGGCTCAGAGTGGAATAGAGTGGCGTAGACTGCAGTGGCATAGAGTAGACTGTTTCAGAGTAGTTTAAACCAACAACCTGGAACCCATGTTGGTAGGTAGGTGAAGAAATATAATGATCTTGGCCAGGGCCGGACTGGGAACCGAAACCGGCCCTGGCAAACTGCTCAGCCGGCACCCCCTGTGGGGCAGGGGGGTGCGGCCGAGCTGTTTGCTAGGGTCGGTTTCGGGTGCTTTTGTTACAGGGGGGCCGATATTGTCGGCCCCGGTAAGAAAAACGGCCCCCCAGGAGCCCAAAAACGGCCCCCATCCTGGCGGCCCACCGGGGAAACGCCCGGTGCCCGCTACGGCCAGTTCGGCCCTGATCTTGGCAGAATAACCATCCTGGTCAGGGCCACCCATGCCATAATCGGCAGCAGCTGAGAACACCATAAGGTCACACTACTCCACAGGGATCTCATTACCACTCCCAGGCTCCCCTCTCGTGGGTCCTCCAGCCTGTGTTATAGGTGCGCTCCAAGGTATTTAAATAGGGGACTAATCTAATCCCCATGTCGCTCATCCCAGGTAGTTTCCTCTCCGGTGACTTGCGGAAAACATGTCTTTTATCAATGTTAAGCCCTGACACCCATCCAAAATCAGACAATAGCAGCAACATGTACGACAGGTCTCTCTCCCCATCCACAAAATATAGCAAGAGGTCATCTGCGTATGGAGATGTAATATGTTTGTGCTCCTCTAGGATGATGCGCCTTCCTTGGCCCTGTGCCCTACGCACTGCAGCCAGCGGCTCAATAGCAAAGAGGAGTGGGGAGAGAGGTCATCCGGGCGCGTGCCCGAAACACATGTTATTCTTGAGAAGTAGTTTGAGCAGCCTTCACTTTGGTTATCGGTTTGGTATGTACAAGACGGATCCACTGAGTACATACCCTTCCGAAACCCATCCTCAACATAGCTTCTTCCAAGTAAGGCCACTGACAAGTGTCAAAAGCCTTTTCCAGGTCAACAAAGACAACAGTTTTTCCAGGGGTTACATCAGTATCCACGCCGTTCAATACCTTGTAAAGTCGTCTATGGTTAAGAGATGTGTTACGTGCAGGGATGAACCCATTTTGGTTTAAAGATTAGATTGACTTGTACTTTGCTGAGAATCTCAAAGTCCATGTTGAGCATGTAGAGTAGCCGAAAGAAGGAAACGCTTGCCTCCAAAGATTTAGTCATGGCAAAGGTACCACCAAGGCTTCCCTTGTAGAACCAGGGTGCTCACCATCTTCCAACACCTCCGCTTATAAAGCCACTAATCTTGGGGTCAGCAAAGGTTCATAGGTCTGAAAAAACTCAACCGGAATCCTGGTGTTTTCCCTCTGGCAAAGTCTCTGATACTCCCCCCCCACTTGACCTCACCAGGGGTAGGTAATATGGCCTCCCAGGATCTCTCTCCACTGAGCAATAATTAAATGTAAAAAATTAATAGGTAAACATGTTTGCAAAATGTGTGTGATGTCCGACCATACAAATAAAATAAATGCTGTAAATCACAGTCGTACTTAAAGCAGAAGAAAAAAACATATTACAGTTCTCTTAGAAACATGCCCAGAAGGCCTATTATGTGGTCTTTTCTTGCTGTTTATTAGCAGCCCAATTAAAAAACAAAAACTACAACAACCCACAATGCTCTTCTTCTCAGTAGGAACAGGAAACCTATCGTAAGACATAGAGGCCACATACACTGCCTCTGTTTTGTTTGCTGCTACAAAATGCTAGATGAGTCCTGCTTGTGTGTTTAAAAAGCAGCTCTTCCTGGTGTATTTTCCCCTGAAGGAGCAGGTTTCTGTAGTGTTTGTTTCCTGGGAGATCGACTACCGCTCGTGCACCAGTTTTGCTTTGGGCAAGGGGTAGAATCTACTGTTAGCTGCATTTGGAATGCAGAAATATATATATATTTTTTCTGTTGTGACCATATTTTGTTTGATCAGTATGAAGAGCAGTTTTGATGACTCCAGGAGTCAAGGTGCTGAATTTATTAAAAGGGGTTTGTGTATATTTTTAGACACTTAGGTCTTTCAATCCATTCACAGAGCCATGTCATCATCCTACAGATCTGTGGCCTCCAATGCAGCTGCTAAGGCTAATACATTGACCCTGCCTGCTGATGAAAGCAGGGCACCCCTTCAGTACTCAGGCTGTGGGATAAACTAATACTGGATGTGAGGTACAGGACCAAGGTGATAACAAATTAGGAATGTCAAAGCACTTGATATTGTCGGGTATGCAGTGCTTAATTTGTAAAAGAATAAGCGCGGCGTCCTAAGATTTGCCCAGAAACCTGCAGGTGGTGCTGCTATGAATACTGGAGATGGAATACCCAGGCTGGTACTCTTACTTACAACTCATGCCTCTTTCTTCCACCACCAGACACTCCCTGCCTCTTTATCTGACTCTTTCAGGTTCTTTTTCATTCCTGCTTTCTCCCTTTGTTGCTGTTATTCCTTTTTTTCTCTTGCTCATTCTTTTCATTCTTTTCATTCCTCCTTTTGCTTTTTTCTCTCTCCACTACTTCAAATCTAAACCTTTGCTGCCGTTTCCTATAGAAGTATCCCTAGGAATCCAAAACTAAGCGAACAAATGTGTGTTCACTTTCCAATTACATTTCCAAATGTTAGAAAATTGAGAAACCCGCATGCGGGAAATTGCTTATCCTTTACAATGTTCTCAAGCACACACCTTACAGAGAGTTTCTTATTTATAACAGTCGTTTTGTATATTCATTTAGGCGTTACTCTGTATCTATAATGTTGAATAAATTACTCCCAACTGAATACATAACCATGCCGTTGTAAGGCACAGCTGAAGTAAAAATCCCCTGACTGAGAGTCCTTAATAAATAAATAAATATGTATTTGTAAAGCGCGAACTACTCACCCTTACGGGTCTCAAGGCGCTGGGGTCCGTCATGGAAATTAAGTGAGCTATTGCCCAAGAGTCCCATGGTGCTGTGCTGAGCTGAGCTGCCGCCGGAGCCAGGGATCGCACCGTGAGCCCTGTGCTCCGAAGTCAGCTGCCCTGGCCGCTGCACCATTCAATAGAGTGTGGATATAAGGTTGGGACTATATTATGCAATACATTGCTGATCAGCAGTTTTTGGAATAATAATAGCAGCGAACTGGGATCAGAAACTGCAGTGACGTCACCATTACAACACAAAATGGCTGATTTACATGGAGGAAGCGGATGCTGGTACCGTGTGGGAACGGTCAAGATTCCAAATCTAGCATCTGCCTCTTTCCTGGAACCCCATTAGAGCCCAAGAACCATTCCCAAGTGACCTGGTCTGCTATACAGACACCCAGCCAGGCACAGACCACTCAGAATATGGAAACTGAATCCGGTATGTTAGGAGCACTCATGTGCTCTTGAAACCTTGAAGGCTGCATTTTGACACATCCTCCCCCCACAATACACCACAGGGCAAAGGAAAGCAAAATGAATGACTGACACACTTAAGACTTTGCATACACTTTGATGACTACTGTGGAGCCACATGCCGCAATTTAAAACTCTGATCTGGTGGTGTGGCCTCCAGAGTCCAAGATGGCGGCATAGTTAGGCTCTCCAGGCCGATTCCCTTTTGTCCCGCTTCTGCTGTCCCCTAACAGGTGACCTAATCCCAATTGGAGGAGCTTGTCAATGGGGAGAGTGTGTCGTGTAACAAGCACAATGGTTGTCACTTCCCCTTGAGTCTCTGCCTCTGCAGAGGCCCCCATTGCCTCCCCCCAGTGGTGCCAGGATGCATGCACTGCTCCCCTGTGCCAGCTTTGTCAATCCTGCATGTGTTTCTCTTCCTGGTGTAAGAGGCAGAGGAACGGTACCCATTGAGGGGAAGACCTTTTTGCTGGGCCTGGTGCAAAATCTCTTGAAGCGGGCCCCACTGGACAAGCTTTTTTGCCAGGTGTCATTAGCACCTGATTCAAAGTATTAAACAAAACATCGCTTGCAGGGACAGAGAAAACACTTACTTCAGCTATGGCACCTGCACCATCTAGTGATACATGTAAGATGCCTTATTGTTATAAAAGAAGGCAATTTTGCCTTAAATTATAAATTTATAAATGCATATTACCAAAGGAGTGTGGGGCTTTGCAAAAGCACAGGCATAGATAATATTATGTCTCCCCCCCACCCTGTTGGAGGTGCCGAGATGGCCGGGAGGAGGAGCTGAATGTGGCTTTTCCAGGGCTACAGCAGCTCTGCAGTGGACCCCTAGTAGGGCAGAGCAGTGAGAGGGATCGCAGGATGTATGTTCCTGATCCCCATCTGGCACGAGAGGCCTGCTTCTTCTCTGGATCACTGGAAGGAGTCCATGTCAGCCTGAACTGACATCTGCACCCATCGGGGGTTTTGACCTTGTTTGGCTGGGAATGTTCCCTGCATGCTGAATGGGCATGTATTCCTGCCCTGAGTGCCTGGCTGCATGTGAAACTGGTATCCTGACTTCCTCCTTGGCTCTGGTATCACACTAATCAATCATGCATGGAGAGATCTACGCCTCCCTTTCGTAACGTGAGGTCCAGAAACTGTCTGTGAGTTGGAGGGGCACCCAAAGCTTGGGTACTGTCCATACCCTGGGCAAGTCACATAAAGTGGTGGTGCCAGCGTACCGAGTCTCCCCGAACATTTAGTATGACCATATGTTTTTCTCTGTTGTGTAAAGTTGCGCTGATTATGTGAACCCCAGCTCTTATGCTGACATTCTGTGTGCATGTTGAGTGCATGTATGTATAATATGGGCATGATCCATGTGGTAGTAGGACTTTGTGTGTGGTGAAAGTCTGTGGACTTGGACCCCATTGAGATCCATTTTTGGATGTGCTCTGTTTTAGCATGGCACAAGATGGTGGATAGCGACAGCTTCCTAGAAGGTGAAAGGGTATTGTCTAGAATTAGTCTCTACTCCCACTCATCAGGCTGCCACAACATTCACCTAATATTTTTCCATTGCTTCTATTTCGTAATTCGAGTTTTTTCCCCAGGCATGGTCTGACCATTTTCTCATCAACTTTCAATGGCTGGGTGGTTAATAAACCCAGATCAGCCAGAACAGCAACCACTCAGACTTTTTGTCCCTGGAATAAAACTAGGTTTGCTGACATTATAAGCCTCCTATCTCATTTGGTTCCTCACCTTTTAGGTATTTCTGACCCTAATATCGTATTACCTGACACCATCTAAAATGCTTGACAAGCAACAATAAATAAGGACGTTTTGGACTACCTGGAAACCCATAGGCTACTTCATCCTGTTCAATCTGGCTTCTGCCCTAAATATAGGACAGAGATGGATTTGTTAGAAGTGTCTGAATCCAATAAATTGACACTTGACCACAGAGAGAGGGCACCATTGATTTTACTTGATCTCTCTGCGGCCTTTGATACAGTATCTCATGCAATCCTCCTGCAACACCTTGCCGACTTAGGGGTTGGGGGCTTGGCCCTTGATTGGATTAAACCTTTCCTGGGAACATAGAGGACAATCGGTTTGGCTGGCCCCTTTCTCCTCGGGCATGAATCCCTCTCAGTTGAGGTGCCACAGGGCTGTAGTCTCAGTCCAACATAATTCAAATCTATATTGCCCCATTGGGTCTGCTAGTGGAATCACACGGATTCAAAGTGGTGTTTTATACCGATGATACCCAGCAACTTCCCTCTTTTGCTCTTTTGAGAAGCGGGCTGAAGCTGTATGTGCTCCCCTCCAAACCTGGGCTGTGCAACAAAGACAAGATCGAGATCTTACTGGTTTGATCTTTTCAGCCCAACTAGTGGCTGAGTTGTTGGTCTGAAACAGCGCCTCCCATCTCTGCTTGCGATGGTGTTGAAGAACATAGGGGTGAGATCTGACACTTTGTTGTCCTTTCAGCCACAAGTATCTTTGGTGGTGAGCACATGTTTTGGGCTGCTTTAAGCCTCGTATAAGTTTCTCTTTCTTCTTCCTATGAATTTCAGAAAGACAAGGCTTATTACTTTAACTGGACTAAGCCAAAATTTTGTTCCTGGGTCCCCCAGATTACTTGATTAGTAGATAACATGTCGCCCAGAATGCAGTTGCACATCTGAACCTTAAACTCCCACTTTGCGCATCTATGTTCCCTTACCTGTGATCGCTGCATTGGTTACCAGTAAAGAAGAGAATTATTTTCCAGGTGTTAGTTCTGGCACATGGGGCCTATTTTTCTGATTGGCCTCAGTACCTTTTGGCCAGGCTGCAACACTATTCTCCTCCTCTTCAATGTCTTCTCCTGTAGTGGTATCTAAGATTAGGCAGGTCAGAAAGGGAGGATGCTCTTTCTCCTATTTGGCCGTGTAAGCTTGGAACCAGCTCCCTGTAGAGCTCGGCACTTTGAACTCTGACCTGCTTTTCAGAAAGAATCTCAAAACCAACCTGGCTGTTTACTTTAGCTTGATTGGTGTCATTTCATTACTGTTAGTCTTTATCCCTTGGACACTCCCAGGAGTAGCTGCGCTCTCTATAAATTAGCTCATTCATCCCTATGGCTGTGGGGTGAAGACCCAGACATTTGAGTGAGGAATCATGGAGACGGGGCTGGTCAGGGTTGTTAACCCACCGAGGCCGAGAAAAGTATAATTGGTTGCGGGTGAGATAATCTTACCCTTAGTTGTGTGTTATATTGTATACGCAGAAAACCAATAAAGTATGATTTTTAAAAAATCAAAAAATCATGGAGACGGAGCTGACATCACAAATTCAATGAGGGCCTTGTTAGCAGGGGGCTGGCGATTAGTTCTTCCTGAGAATTGCCATTTGATAGATGGTAGCGGTGAGTGCTGGGACTGAAGTTCATGTTTTTCAATGTGAGGAAGTTGCTGGGCAGAGCCTGCCCTTTTGTCTTTCACTGATTATTACTTCATGAAGGCTGGTGACAGCCAAGTGCAGAGATACCACACTCTATTGTGCCCTTGTTTTGGATACTCCTGCTTGGAGCCAACACCCTAGTTACCTGCTGTGACAGCCATCACCCTGCACAAAGGCTGCGTCCAGGTAATTGCATTTGAAAGAGAAACAACCCAAACCAGTTCTGAAGCTTTAGAGAGTAGATCAAATCCCCTCCCTGGAAAAGGTGTATAAAAAGTGTGACCCAAACTACCGCACTTGTTTCAGTTCCAGGTTCTTCCAGACCAAGGAAGGGCGTGCTCAGCAGAGTACTCAAAGGTCTGCTGTGTTCTAGGATAACACCTGAAGTCTGCACTTTGTGCTAGAAGAGCTGAGGGTCTGTCTAGCAGCTTGAACTGTGCCTGCAGAGAGAGAAAAGTTGACCCCTGCATGAGGAGAGAGTGAGAGAGAAGCCAGGAGTTGATGCAAACACACTGAGGGTCTGAACATGCAGATACATCTGCTGTGTGAACACCAGACTTTTTACCCATGTGAACTCTTTGTGGCAACAACTATTGAACTCATCTACACCTTAGCCAGTGAGGTGATCCAGGTCGAATTGCACATCTTCTTGAATAATGCCTATGTCCATATGACATACTGGGGACCACCACAGCTGTGGCTCAATATCTGATGTCTGCCAGTGCCCTTGCCCTGATGAACAGGGTCTGACAGTCCTTGCTGGTTCATTGGACGCCCTGTTATGTTTATAGTAGCAGACCTGGCAACTCACATGGTGCCACTGTTTGTCACACAATTGCGGCTCCCTTCACAAGGTCACCCGGTGAAGAGCTGCCATCACATGTTGGGAGGAAAGGTGAGCTGGAAACTCCTGCACTGAGTGGGTTTCTTAGCTCCAGCTTGTCTTTAGAGACTGAAAGCAGCCGATTTCCATTAAGGGGTGTGAAAACAACCTTAGCAACCTTTTTTTTGTTTGGAGGGGGGATGAGGCTTGTGAGGTGGGAGAGGAGGGCAGAACTGCCTCATAGGCAGTTCTCGACTATCATAACACTGCAGGCACTGCCATCCACTCTGACTCTCCCCAGGCATACCTCATCCCTCCTTACACAACTTTCCCCTGGTGGTTCGTTTTGGACTTCTAACGGTGCCTTGCTCAGAGGCCTGCAACCAGTACCACCTGTTGCAATTACTTTCTGCCCACTTCACTAAAGGTAGGGAAGACAGCCCCACACTAACGTTTGGAGAACGGTGCAGTAGGACAGGCAGCAGACATCCTGCACCACAATTCAAGAAATGGCTTTTATTATAACCATATTCAGATACATAATTCATATTCGTATTCATATTCACACATTATGTGGGTTAAATCTTTATGGTTTCGGCCATCGTCATAAGAGTGAATATCATTAATCATAATAACAATAAAATTCACAACAAAAACATAAAGAAGTCAAAAGAATAATACAAGAACACATTAGTGCACCCCAATAAAATGTCGAAATTACTGGCTAGAAAATGCAAATTAAAGCAGTCTCTCAGGCCTATGTTTCTTATCAAACGCAAGTCTCTGTGGTAAGCCTCAGCTAGGCTCAGCAAGGCTTCTGTGTATTTCAGTCCGCATCCTCCTCCCTGTGGTAGGCAGGCGTGCCAATCGTAGGTGTGCCGGCCCTTTTCTGGTCCTTGGAGCAGATATGGGCCACACAGCAAGTCCAGAGGTGACTGCAGGCAGAACTGCAGATGTCTTTGGAACAGAGGCCATTTTCAGGTACACAGTGAGTTGGGTGGGGGTTAGGCTCTGTGGGTCATGGCAGGGTCCTCCTCCACTTGGACTGGTGGGTGAGCCGGCAGCTCACCCACCAGATGGGCAGACTTCTCAGGGGTCAAGGCAGCAATGCAGCCTGCTTCCGGCCTTGGACAACAATTGGGCTGCTTTAAGGTGCTTCACAATTTAGACACTTATGGGCAGCCACACAGTCACTCAGGCATACAATGGACAAGTGTCTCAAGGCAGAAGCTTCAATTTCAGCAGTGTGGTCCGCACGTGCACACGTTAGGCAAGTACTGCGGGCTTGGCAACAGGTAATTTTTCAGCAGTGCAAGCTGCATGGATGCACTTGGGCAGTGCCATGGGCAGGTTTCCATTTGGGCATTCTTCAGGCATTCTTTGCAGATCATCAGCAGGCAGGTTTTGTTGGGCCAATCCACCTGGGTATATTTCGGGGTAATGTTGCAGATCCTCCTCTTCAGCTAGGGTGACAGACTCTGAACTAGGCTCTGTCTCTGGTGGACAGATCCACATTAACAGTCGGCTCTTCCTGCAGGGTTGGCTTGCTCCTTTCCTCTTCCCTCAGGCAGGTCTTTTCCAGGCATTCCAAGACAGTGAGACAGTTCTTCCAACAATTCAGACCTCAGATCAGACTTGACCTGATGTCTCCTCACCTCTGGGAAACTGGCTGTCAGGCAGACTCCAACTTGTGCGGTAGTCCCCTGTGGAGCATTCTCTGCTTGGTCAGAGAGAATTTGGTACTAGAACAACAAGTGTGTCAACAGCTCCCACAGGTATCACAAATAGGAGATGTAGTTTCTCAGTCTGACACAGTTTGTGTTGGTTCATGAATTCCAGACTCAGCCTTTGTCTAGAGTGATGCTCCTCATAGCAGGGCTGTCTCCACCCACAGCAGAGGCACAAAGAGGTGTGAGCATTCTGCACCTCACTAGCAGTAGCCACATTGACAGGAATTAGGAAGAGATACAAAAGGCTGGCCTCTTCTAAAGGACCCTTCACACTTACAGAGACTGCGGTCCCTCTCTACACCAAATGGCTGTTCTCAGAAAGACTAATCACCAGTTGCAGCAAAAGAACCTTATTGAATTACTAAGGGGAAGGCTGCCTCCTCTTTCTCTACTTAAGTGTCTATGCCCCCCTCAAGTCTCAGTTATGTCAGTAATACACCTCCACTGTCTGGGAAAGTAACCACACCTCCATCTTGCACACATGTCAGATGAGGGCTTTCCATAATGGAGCCCATAGGCCTTCTTCACTCTGATTCACTCAGACAAACACACATGATGCATGTATCACATGCCCTACACACATACATACAAGCATTCAAGCAGTGCAGTGTTAGTGCAAATATTGGGGTCTAACTTGTAGTAGCGGAGCTTTACTGTGCTCCTGTGACACAGATGAAAAAAGTCTGGTCATGACTATATGATCACTGAAACATGGTGTGCTGCAACTACTTCTCTACATGCTAGTGCCCATTACATGGATGGCAGTCCGCTGTCACTAAAGAGAGCGTGCTTGGTGGTCCAGGAAGGGTTCAGTACTGAACTCATATCAAAGGACAGGCCTGGACCTTCGCGCACATGTTATGTTATGTTAATTGTGAATTTCTAAAGCGCACGTTCATCAGCAGGTCTCTTGGCGCTAGGATTAGAGTTGGAGAAATCGAAACCGGAAACAGTCTAATTATGTGCCAGAGTAAAAAGCCAAGTCTTAAGCAATTTTCTGAAATGCAGATAGTCTTCTTCAAGTCTCAGGGTAGTAGGCAGAGAGTTCCACAATTTCGGGCCCAGTATGGAGAACCGAGACCCTCTTGTGCGTTTGCGTCTGAATCTCGGCACTGCCAGTAGGTTCATATGCATGGATCTTAGGGTGCACTGAGGGGAGTATTTGAGTATTCTCGAAGATATGAATTTGGGACCCATACCATGTATGGCTTTAAATAGGATGCATCCTGTTTTAAACAGAGATCGCTGCTCCACCGGGAGCCAGTGAAGCTCTTTCAGCAGCGGTCTAATATGGCATTGTCTATCTTGCTGGTAAATAATTCTGGCTGCTTGATTCTGAATCATCTGCAGACGATGCTTCTGGTTTTGTGGGAGGCCAAGTTACATCGCGTTTCCATAATCAATTTTGGAAAGAATCAAGGCGATAATGATTTGGATGATGGCCTCTCTGCTAAAAAATCTTCTGATCTTTCGCAGTTTCCGAAGTTGGACAAAGCAAACAGAGGTAACGGAGCCAATCTGCGAGCTCATAGAGAGATCCGAATCTATTTGTATGCCCAGACTTTTAATCACAGGCTTAGGGAGCGGTGCCGCGCCTAACTCCAAAGGCCAGTGTGCGGGAGTCCAATGCAGAAGTTTGTTTTTGGGAATAATGATTTCGTTTTTTTCCGAATTCAGTTTTGACTCGTTGCTGTTCATCCAGTTCTTGATGAACAGCATTGAGTTCCTAACAAAATCCTCTGATTTAGGTGACTCTTCAATGGTAAAAATTAGCTACATATCATCAGCATAATTATAAATTTTAATCCCCATCTGACGGAGTCTGGATATGAGTGGGCGTATATACACATTGAAGAGAATCGGGGAAAGAGAGGAGCCTTGCGGGACTCAACAACTCATGTTTACAGTATTGGACTTGTAGGGTGAGAGCCATACCGATTGCTTGCGGCCCTCTAAAAAGGATCTGAACCAACTCAAGGCAGTGCCCTTAAGACCAGCTGCAGCAATGCGATCCAATAGTATTTCGTGATTGACGGTATCGAAGGCTGCAGACAGTTCTAAGAGAATCAGAGCCTGAGTGCAGTCCACATCCGCCTGACCTTTAACACATGACAGATTAGCATGAGCTGAGGCCTAAAAATAAAAAAACAGGATACCAGATACTCAGAGTTAGACATTCCCGTCCCAACATCGATCTAACAAGGAAATTGGCCTATAATTTGCTGGGACACCAGGCCTGCCATTTTGGAGTGGGGCAATAATGAGGGGATGGAATTCAATGTCGGCACTGCATTATAGACCTTGACTAAAACCGTTGCCTCTAGGTGAGGGCCTGGTTGAACAAATCTACGCGGATAAGGTGTGGGCTGAGTGCTCTTTTAGCCTACTAAGAAGCTCTCACCACCGCAGGGAGTAATAAAAACATTAACTAGATACAGAATCATGCTTCTCCATATGTGGCATAGCACTGAAGTCAGCAGGTTGCTCTGCTTTGTAATTTGCAACACACAATTCTTTAAAGCCGGACACTCATGCATTGATCCAGTGTAGTCTTCTGTCTTGCTCCCCTCCACTGTAACCACAGAATACCAATTCCCTAATTCTTTAGTTTTTCTATCTTTTGCAGCATCATTTAGCATTTTTGCTCATTTCATGGTTTAAGTTGGGGATCCAGTTGTTTTTGCTTAACAGTTTCTTGTAACTGTTCCTTAAACCTGTCATGGTGTCAAATGCGTTTTTAGGCAAATTTTGAGTTTTTGTATTGTCTAATACTGCCTAGGACATCTGGCAGCCACGCCCATACAATGGGGATTCATCATTACAGGGATTACTTTATTGACACATTTTGCCACTCCTATGTTGTTGTTTTTTTTTTAGTAATGATTACTTGTCTAGCCTCTCCCTTGAATTTTCCTGGAAACTCATATACATCTTCCAGGCGTTGTACTGTAGCTGAGGGATTTATGATCCTCTTTCTAGTGGTCAGGGCTGCTAAACACTGGAATTTTCCCAGAATTGCCTAGTCAAAGAGATGCGGGGGATCATGTCGATACCCACTGTTGGCAGATGATCACATTGTCAATTATAAGTTCGCAAATAGGGTGACAATAAAATCCTTTTTCAGTTGTCTGTGTATTGTTTTGATAATTTTCAGACAGATTTGGATCTACTTGTGTTATATCATAAGTAGCTGTTAATCCCAAAGGCACGATGGCAAAGGGTTAGATGAGTGGGCATCCATAAAGAGATCTATGAAGTCAAAGAGGAGTGTGTTCAAAGGGATATCTACTGTTGGCCAATTTATTTCAGTTGTGGCACCCTCTTAGCAAGAACTTGCGAGTTCTCCATGATAAAGGTCTTTGCAATGGATTTACGGGCGTATCCTTACATCCCTCAGGGGCCAAAGGTGATTGATCGCACATAATTTGATAATTGGGTGCAAAATCAAGCGCCTCTCAGAAGGTGGGATGATCGTTACTGACATCTTGTAACTGTATTTTAGGTTTGGTTTAAAAATCCTTGCTCTAGCATCTGTGTATGTAGAAAGCCAAAAGGCAGCGGAGTGCAGTACATGGTCAAAGGCAAGTTTAAGCCGATGACTAATAGGAGAGAAAGGTGAGTTGTGGATGGTTAATGCAGTGTGATGTAGTGCTCTTTGAAGAGGTGAGTCTCTCTTCATCTCGTGCCTAAATAGAGCAGCAAGCAGCATTGGGGCGGTCCTGATGGATACGGGGATGTTGTTCAAGATCCTGGGTGTATAGATAGAAAATGCCTATTGTCTTGGGTTTTTTCTTTTTTACACTTCTTAGTCTGATGTCTGATGGTGTTCTGGTTGCAGGTGTGCTGAGATAGTCAAAAAAGGAAGAGGGCCTCTGAATAAACAGATAACAGGCAGAAAAATACAGGGGAAAGAATGTATACACAAAAGGACTGAACAGACTGCCTGATAAGTTCGATTGGCTGGATCTCTCGCTGAACTTTGGACGATGTAGATATATTTAGTCTAAAAGTTGCCCATATAGAGGCATGCTATACTTGGGGCGCATGCTGCGCCCATGCTTACCCCTTTAGTTTGATGGTATAGCTCTCCATCCAATTAAAAAGAAAATTCATTGAGCACGATCTCCGGACATTGTAGAATGAACTCTTGATTGCCACAATTGTTTTCCATCTGAAAAATGTCACAAATAACCTCCAGGGCATCATCCTGAGGGACATTCATGTAGAGGGCTTCAAGGTCCATGGTAACCAGAAACTCACCCACATCGTTAAATGGAAGGCCTTCAACTTTGGAAATAAAGTGGCCAGTGTCCTTAACATATGACTTCAGTTTGCCAACTATGGGTTTAAGAGAAACATCAATGTACTTGGATACTGGTTCAGTAGCAACCCCTATAGTCGATACTATCTGACGTAGGGGAGTATTAAATACATCCTTATGTGTTTTAGGCACTCCATATAAGGTGGGTATGCGCGTATGGGTAGGCGTAAGAAATTCTGTCTCCTTGTTGCAGATAATACCCTCCAATTCGGCCTTCTCGACAATAGTGTGGATCCTGGTTTTCAATTTTCTTTCCGGGTCCCCTTTGATCTTTTTGTAGTGTTCGGGTGATCTCTTTCATCTTATTTTTATATTGGGGAGTATCAAAAACAACAATTCCACTCTCCTTATCACAGGGTTTTATGGTGATGTTGTTATTCTCCTTGAGACATCTCAAGGCTGAGTTTTCCTTCTGTGATAGATTGTATGATGGGCTAGGAACATATCTAGTAGCCTGCTGTATCTTAAACATGACAGACTTTTTGAAGATTTCTACTTCGGGTCCCAATTGATCTAAATTGGGAATAAAGCTGGAAGTAGGTTTCAGCCCTGATAAGTTATATTCTGGTATAGTTTCTCTTGTCATAAAGAATTTTTTTAAGTCTGATCCTGCGAAAAAAGGCAAACAGGTCTTTCATTAATCTGTTGATGGGAGTAGATGGAACAAAGGTCAGACCCTTCGACAGAAGATCCTCTGTCATGATATCAATATTCTCTGTGGATAGATTAAAAATAGGGATGTTATTCAATTTTTCCACTTTTGTTGCCTCCTGGTTTGTACATATTTCTGTGGCTGGTCGGAGTCCTGATATCGACCCCTTTGTTGGTTCCAGAATCTGGGGCGATAATTTCCACGTCTGTTCCCTAATAAACGAATATTGGGGGTAGGTCTCAAATCCCATGGTTAATATGCTGAATGACCATGGTTATTAAAAGAAACTGATCATACATATGTAAAAATAGTTGAAGATTGAAATTTCTCTCACTTGTACAGCATTTGTGTATTGTTATTATTTATAGGCGACCTATGTCTTGTGAGTTTATGGTTTCTTTGATATGAGAAACGGTTTGTCCGTTGAATGAATGTGGTATGAATGGTATGGTTAATAAGCTGAGTACCAGTGGGGGTGTTGTTATTGTTATCCCTGAGGGTTCAGTTACTCCTTCACTTTATATTGATGGACCGTTGGTATGCCCTGCAATGTGATATGTATGGACATAAGGTTATTTATATATTTATAATAAATGATATATATTTTTGATAAAACTTTGAATG
This sequence comes from Calotriton arnoldi, assembly GCA_963921515.1. Lineage (NCBI taxonomy): Eukaryota > Metazoa > Chordata > Amphibia > Caudata > Salamandridae > Calotriton > Calotriton arnoldi. Next base: position 589,253 of record CAWUFW010002741.1, on the reverse strand, counting down.
ATGATTTTTGATTCTTTATTTGAGTCTTTAGCATTGTTGAAAGCATATGTATATACACTATGACTCCTAGATGACTTGATTAGCATCGTCCAAAGTTCAGCAAGATATTCCGCCAATTGAATTTATCAGGCAGTCTGTTCAGTCCTTTTGTGTATGCAGGTGTGCCGAGAACCATCAGAGATGGTGAGCTTCTCTGCAAGATAAGCGAGAGTACTGGTTGTGATGGCTTTGTAAATGATGGGCTAGTAAGATGTCCTGTTAAGTTTTTCCTTTTTCCTTCTTTTTGTGGGCACTGAGAACTCCGATCCTTCTGTTTGTGTGTCATTATATGTTGTTCTTGTTTCCTCATGCAGAAATATGGGGTATTCATTGAAATACACTGAAGCTATCCCTGTCTATGTCCCACCTATCCTGCTGATAGGCTTCCCGACCCGCCCCATGCCACTTACCTCCTGTGATCTTGCTCAATGGGGGCCAGTTGGCCTAACCTCCATGGGAGGTTTATCTGAAGATGGCCTATTGGAGGATTTCGTGACTAAGACAGATTGCTGTGTTCTCCCTGCGGACACGTTAATTACTTATAGTATAGTACAGCTGGCAATACACCACAACTAGCAAACTCTCTGTCGCAAACTCCCAACACATATCGCATTACAGACCCATCACACAATAGGCCACATGAGAAAGCTGGTAACTTGGCTGAATAGGGGTATGCAGGTCCATGCGGGAGTATCCTTACAAACCCTCAGACATAGATGGGAACAAGAACTTCAAACTGTATCTAACGATAATGAATGGTAGGCAATGCTACCATAGCCCTCTCAAATTCCCTGCAGTGGCAATTTTAAATTCATACAACGTTGCGTCTTCCACAGAGCATACCTTACTCCTATGAAGCTACACATATTGTTCCTAGTGATCTCTCCAAACTGCCCCTGATGCCATGAAGGACATGTCCACCTGAGTCAAATGCTTTGGTGTTGCGAAAAACTGGGACCCTTCTGGTCTGCTGTACACTAGGGGTGGGCAGAGCTCGTGCAGTTTTACTCTGCGGAATTCTGCGGAGTTACCTAAAAAGCTCTGCGAGATTCTGCAGAGCTCCGCGAATGGTGGAATTCTGGTCTGTACCGCAGCTCGGGCTGATTCTTAGCACCGGGAGCTTGTTCTGCACTGTAAAGTCAGCGCAAACAGCACCACGCAGCACGCCAGAGGGCACTGCTTCTTTCTGCGAGTAGATTTTCTATTCGAGCAACAGCTTTTGCAACGCAGGTGGCAACTTTCTCAAAACGAACGATAGTGACCTGCCGCTACCGCCCTCAGTGCAAGACCAGTCTAGCACTCGTTTTTTCTCACTTGCCAACTTAAAATTTGAGAGCTGTCTGACAGAAAAACTCCACCAAGCGGCGGAGTTTTTGCCGAACTAGTGGGCAAAACTATGTGAACTCCGCTAGCAGAGCGGAGTTTACAGCGCATTCCTAGTGTACACTCCACGCTCACCCAGCTCACAGGGCAACAGCTTCGGCGTTCCCCTGAAGTAGCTCTCCTGGGAGGCTAACCCAGACCTGAGGAAGCTAAATTCACCAATCGATTCTCAGACCTTGCCCTCCTAGTGTGACGAGCCATCACATGGTGTTGGAAGTCCTCGACCCCTCCCTCTCTGTCGTCCTGGTATAATGATCTCCAACACTGGGCACATGTAGAGGGCATTCCTTGCGCAGACAGAAGGAAGGTGGGCTCTGCTGAGTCCCAATCGCTGATTTTTTGGACGCCTTACTACTCAACCATAAACTGATTGTATCCACTGACGATCTCCCACCCTGAGGGGACACTCATCTGCTGGACGATGCTGTGAGGTACAGGTATCTTCCCCTCCTTTCACCGCACCATCACTTCCCCTATGTTTTGATCACTATAGCGTTGTGTAGTACCGAAATAATGTCCCCCGTGCAGTATCTACATTACACCACCCCCCCCTTTCTTCTCACATTATTTTGGTGCCAAGCATGAAGAATTAGCCCTCTTGCTCCTTTGCGGAGCTGATCTTGTTTTTGCTTTTTTGTTCTTCTGTGCCCTGTAAAATCATTACTGCTGGTAATATCTTCCTGTCATGTTTTTCGTTCCTGTACTTTACAAAACCTAATAAGAAAGGTTTAGGGAAAAAAGCCCAATTTGGGGTATAAAGTAGGGCCTGCTGTTGGTTCATATTTTGTTGGTTTGATAGGCTTGACCTTTGCCACACTAAATGCTGTTAGGCCATGTAATTACTTGCTGTTCCTGGCACAAATTAGGAGCGAGCACACCAGCAAGCATGCAACTGCTCTTTGCAGGGCTTGTGTTTTTTACATTATGTTTTAGTGTGAAATGTGTCCTCGCATCCAAATTGGAATCATTTTGTGCTAAAATATATGTCAAATACAGTCTTTGCATTTCTTATATTTATGCAAAAACAAACTACATGAACATCACACAGTCCTCGTCAACATTTGTAATAGTGTGGTCAGTAATGTTGAGATATGCTCTGATCCTGCTAACGAGTTTCCAAACAGGCACACTATATTGTATGGAAGAAGTGCATAGTTTCTGAAATAATGATTTTGAATCCTCAGCCTGTCGGATACATTTATTGCAGCTTCATATCTTATGGGAAGACTGTGAAAATAAGAATCTGCAGAGTCTGTCTCATGAGATGTCCATGTCTTCGTCATCTTCTCTTCTGGTTTGTTCGACTGCCTGGCCCTCTGCAGACTTAATAGCATGGGGCTTGGGTCTTAGCAAGATTGGAACGCCTGGGCCGGTGTAGTCATGCACAAATGAGGAGCTTGCTGTTGGGTTGGGGGGTGGTCTTGTCTGACAATGTTTTATTCGAGGTATTTACTGTTCGATCCTCCAGGACACTCTTGTACTGTATATACATTGCTGAAGTGCTTGCCTATAGGTGTGGCTTGCCACGCCATGTAGGGTGTGTGGTTGGAAGGGGTTGGAAGTCTGTGTTTTGATCCTATGTGGCAAGTGTTTCCATGTCATGCGTGATGACCACCAAGGTGTAATTATCGTGTTCTGGGATGCAGCACTGAGCAAGGTGATGGATGAAAAAGTGTGAGAGAGATGCACAGTTTGTAGTTTTCGGTAAGCTGGCTATTTTGCAGGTCTCTCTATTGTATTTTTTGATTCTCATAGTCCACTTAGCTGTTTCCTTTACTGAGTTGTCCATTCTGGTATATTGTGTTTAAAGTTTATGGTCCTGAGCTGGCATAGATTGGTGGGAAAAATGGCAGCCAGATCTGCTGGGATAGACTATGTTAATATCATCCCATTTCTGATTGTCATTCTGGGATGTCAAAAAGCAGTCGAAGTATGTAGCTAGTTGGGAGGGACCCGCAGTGGTGGACTAAATTAAAGTCCCCCATTGGCTGGCGGCATGTGGCAGATCTCTTCAGTTATTCCATGCCGGTGCAGTTGGCGATGGGTGGTATATTGCTGTGGACTAGTTCACTAGTGGGCGATGGACAGGACCTCTTGCAGTTTTGTCTTATGTAAGTGGGGAATTATTATGTCACCTGCATGAACTACAATTGACTCCACAACTGCTGACTGTTTTAGTATTAGTTTGGCCAGGAGGTTTTCATATTGCACTGTAATTGCATTTATGTAGCACGTACTACCCATGACCAGGCATTAAAGTGCTATACTTTCTTTCTTACCCTCTCATATGTGATACCCGGGCCTACATCTGATATAGCTACAGCTGCTTCCAGAAGAGCGTGTGGTTTTTCACCAGCTTTTGAACCAGATTCCTCAGCAGGGAACAAGGCAACTCTTTGAGATGCCTGTACTCCTTGTGAACCTTGACCACTAGACTCAGGGAAGAAATCAGTAATCAACTTAGGCTTAGCTAGAGTTGTAAGGGTTAACATTTCCATCATGGCTCAAAGTATTGTCAGCCAGTTTCTAATGTGGTGAGAGGTGTTTATCTTAATCAGTTGTCTGTTCCAAGGCCACTGCTTACAAATACCTATTAGCAATACAAACTAGTTAATTGCAGGGCTGTGGAGTCACACCACACCCTGCTAAGCGCTCGATCACCACCCCAACCCCAGGGGAGGGACGAGTACAGCGGTGTGAGGAGGTATCCTATAAGGCCAGTAAGCTAGGGTGAAGCAGCAGATAAGCATTGTACAAACACAGGCACATGCAAATACACAGACACAGCAATGCCACAAACAAATACTATACTGCTGCCCTAAAGCTTGCTCTGTGCCACAAGACATCTTTAAGCACACTTTATGTGCTGTAAACACCATATGTGTTATGTCAGCCTTATGTTCATATAGGGTTTCCCACCCTTTAAACTCCTCCTATTAGACCTTTACTGTAAAAGCTGTCACTGAATCAAGAAGACCCAGCTAACTTTTGACCAATACCATTGTTCCCGTATATTTCAATGCTCCTGGAAACCTTTTGTTAAGGAAATGAATTTGCTAGAGACTACGCAAGCAGGCTTTGGGTCAGGTTTTGGTACACTATCAGTGATGACCTTAGGGTGATAGCTGATCAGTCATGGAGGTTTAGGAGCTTTTATGCTCATGGACCTCTCCACCACTTTTGACACCATAGACCATCGGCTACTTCTCAAATGTTTACTACTCAAATACGTTCAATTAGGAACTTTCTCTTCTGTACCTTTGCCTTTATGTTGTGGAGTCCTGCACAAATCATATTTGTCCCCAACTACTTTTTAGCCTTTATGTTCAACCACTGGCTTTGCATTTAAAACAATTTAATGTGGTTATGTACCTTTATGCTGATGATACACAAATAATAATCACTTTTAAAGAGGATCCTGAAAATCCAAATGCAGGCTTAATGCTGCTCTAGAATCAGTATGTACTTGGGAGAACACAAACTACCTAAAATTAAAGCCATCCAAGCCAGAAATACTCCTGATCCACAATAAAGTGAATCATTGTGACTCGTCATTGTGGCCCTCTCAATCAGCGAGTGCCAAAGCCTGTATCAACAGCTAAGGACCCTGGCTTCACTTTGGACTCTCAACTAAACCTAGAGAAGCAATTTGCCAAGGTAAACAAGAGTTGTCTATTTCAGATCTTAGCTCTCGGACACATTTTACCTTTCTTTTCGTCAGGAAGAAAGTCATGGTAGCCAATGCTTTCATACAGTCTTAACTAGTCTACAGAAACTCAGCGTATCTTGGTATGGCAAAGAAAGGCATCCCTCGTCAAAATCTAATCATTTATGGCAACCACACTGGCTACCTGCAGGGAACAATTTTTTTTCCAGGAAATAACCTAAAACATTACCATTTTTCAACAACGCTCTATACTAGATTCCACTTCTGCTTGTGTTCTACTCCACAGGTTCAAGTGACTCCATTGGGAATGAAAGTTGTGCTCAGAAATAACCTTAAATAGATAAACACATTTTCAAATGCACGTAATTTGACCTCTAAAGCTGCAATGCATGCATGTGATCAGGCAAAATGCCATCATTCACAGTGCAAAGACCCAGTGGCTGAAGTAGGTGATCCATTGTCAATGCTTCATGCTCTGGTGGGTGGAAGCAAAATATAAACAACACTTGAACAGATCAATGGCTGACCCAAAGCTTGTCTGTCTATGTGTAGATGCATTTTGTTTTTTGATCACGAGACTAGCAACACAGCTGAAGCTGACTTTAGACCAGACCTAAAAATGGTGTCATTGTGGGCAAATCACTACTGAAACATGAGAAAAATGTGTGCATGGAAAGTAACAAATAGCTACACAGACCGTTGTCTGGCACTGTCCCAGTTACATGATGCTGTGTTCCTTTCTCAACACATTATGATTTGTGTCATCCCCTTTGGACTCACCTCATGCACACAATACTGTTCTGTGATCAGCACCTACAATCTGAAATCCTGTTGCTGGCACATCTTAATCTTTTACGACAAAAACCAGAATCAGTTTTTTAGCACATTTGGATATTTGTGTTAAGCGAAGTGACCGAGTTTCAGGGCACACCTATCATGGGTGCAGAAGATGCAGTGACACCCGGAGATGCAAGGGCACACTGAATCCCAATTATGGGTGTTTTCTTGCTACCCAACCAGGGGGCGGGGCACAGTTTTACTTCTTGCATTCATTCCTATTGAACCCTTGATACGCCACTGTAACAGTTTGTAACATGTGGCCAGTGGTTTGCAAGTGATCAAGTATGCCGTAAGAGCTTTACTACGGCATCTTTCCTTGTTTAGCTGCAGAATTTGTAAACATAATGCATATATACTATGGTCACAGGCTGATTGACAGTGACTCTGCCCATCCTGACTCTACCCTTTTGTTGATGCTGTCCTCTTATTCCTGCCCTCTCCTACCGTCAGCAACTTGTGGTTACCCAGCATAGTGCGAAGAGAACTGAAACTGGCTTAATAAATAATTTATAGTAATGCATATCTTTCATCAACAGCACTGTATGTATATATGTGGTATTTGTATAGCTCAAACATAAACAAAGGCAGTAGAGCGCTAAGTAGAGTCACAGGCAAGGGTACAGTCAACAAGTAGTTTGAAAAGCAGATGGTTTGAGGAGTGTTACTGCATCATGATGTAGTGTTCTTTAAAGAGACTCATTCCTGAATTGGAGCCGGGTTGGGGTGGTCATGGGGGCTATTCTGCTACCATTTCAGATCCTGAATGCATAGATGGAAAAGGCATGCTGCCTTGTTCTTTCTAGTTTACACTTCTTGGTCTCCAGTCTGATAGTGTGCTGGCTGTGAGTGCGCTGAGAGCCACCAGAGACGATATGCTAGCCGCAAGATAAGCAGGGGTGCTGGTTGTGAGGGCTTTGTAAATCATGCAGCACGTTTTGAAGACGGTGCGGTCCGGCAAGGGGAGCTACTGGAGTTCGACCAGAGTAGGAGTGATGTGATCATATTTCATTAGGCCCCAGATGAGACGTGCTGTGGCGTGGAGGATGCTCTTATAGGCAGCCAATGTGGAGGCTGAGAGGCCATGGAACAGGGCGTTTCTTCCATTCAGATGCGAGAGTACAATGGCTCGAACAGCAGTTCTGAAATCAGTTTCAAGGAGGAAGAGTTTCATCTTGTATAGTAGAGAGCTGGCACCAGGCCATCTTTCTTTTCTTAGCGGTGTGCTCCTTGAGGGTGGGGTTGGTATCCAGGATGAATCCATATGACTTGGCATTGAGTGAAAGTTGGAGTTTGAAGCCGTCGTGGTTCCTGTCCTTGAACTGGATGGGTAGTATTTGTTTCTTATTGTTGGAAAGTAACAGAAGAAAGAAAAGTTAAAATTGAAAGAAAACTTTGCAAACAGTTCTCCATAAGGCAGCATTTGATCCCTGCTCCAGAATCACTAATAGATTGAATAAAAATGCAAATATAATTGTTTTACAAAATACTAAATCAAATGTGGATAGAATTGTCTTCTTTTTCAGGGATAAATATTGATAGATTGATCATGTTTTTAATTTCAAGAAGGGTCAGGAGGTTGTGCATGTGTAAGATTTAGTGTAAAATCCTATTTATTCTTTTTAGGTCACACCTACATAGGTGTCGCAATGCAAAGGGAGAGGTTTTTACCACTACCTCACTTATGATTGTATGCCATTATTGTCTATCTCTTTTCTCTGCTCCTGATTCACTTACATACCTCCCTATTCTTGTATTTTTACCAAACAAGAAATAATTCAATCTCACTCTGTTTTGACTGGATGGCATGTATCCTTCCACTGCAGTGTCAGACCTTGCATTGCAGGACATAAGTGGGACTATTTCTCTCCCTTTCTCTCTCCCTCAGCACTCCACGCCCTCTTTTGAGGGTTCTTCGCTCTCTTCCTCACACTCGTTCCTTTTTCTGTTTTTATTGATTCCAAGAAAGCCACCCACGCGTATTTGAATCTATTTTGTGATATTCAAAGAAATCCTTTTCAAAGATAGCAGCCATGGATGCCATGGATGTGCGCCTACAAGGAGTGCTATTTCTGAATGGAGTTTCATATAGTTTAGGAAAACCCCATTGTATGTAGATGTAGAGGTGCGCACATCCACTGCAGCTATCATTTAATCTATTTTCTTTTCTTTTAAGAAACCCCATTCAACTATGGCCTCCCCGGAAGCATGGGATTTGCTGCCGCTATCTAGGACACAAAAAACAAGCATTGCCAGAGCCCAGGGGTTTTAAAGATGTGACCTATTGGCGTTTACAGTGTTTATTTCATTTTTAGGAATAATGTAGACATATTTTAGATAAAACAGTTTGGGAATTTTTTGCTCTTATATTTGGTGCTGTAAATTTATATTAAGAAGGAATATTCCGACTTCTGCTGACATTCCAATTTTTTTATTGACCTTACATAAAAAATATTTGCTGTGTGGATAAAATACTGGCCAGTGTAACATTTAATCAAATATTCTATGTTGCTTACAACTTTTAACACTCATGGCCAAGCGCATGACCCACAGTGACCCCAGTCAGGATCCCAGAGCAGTAGATTGGTGCATTGCAGTGGGCCACCAAGGAGGCAAATTGGCCCAGAGCAGTATGTCACTAAGAGGGGAAACTGGTTACACAACCTTACCTCTTATTCTGTCACACGGAGGTCCAAATGCTCATGTTGAACCTTAGAGACCAGATAGGCCCCAGGGATTGGGATCTGGTTACAGGAGACACCTACGAATGCTCGTAGCAAATTCCATGCTGGTTGTAAGAGAGCATGTGTGAGAACCAAGGCATTCCTTTAGTGATGCCAGAACAGGAGCTTGCACTTACTGAGGTGAGGCAGCAGACCGATGGCGCCACCTAGCGGTGGTTCCAAATTACTGCAAAGGGAAAACCAACCAGTGTAGTTTCAAAAATCCCTGTACCATTCCTTTAGGGCACATCTTTATACATATTAACCAATCACCAGGGCACACTACTGTGATAGCTCTGTATATCAGGCAATGCCCTCTCTGCAAAAATCTAAGTCTTAACGGTAAGGTATATGCCCTATCCAATCCCATCCTTCTTCTCATGATGAGAAAATGAAAGCCCTTATGTTGACAACAGCAAAGCCTGTTATTTGAAGCATTTGAACACTCTAGGGTGAGTACTTCTACAAGTTTAACATTGTTTGACAGGTGCTGCCCCACCCGCATTCCAACAACAGGTGGAGTACTGTAGGCTCCAGATGATAGACGAACATCCCCTGCAGGAGTTCCATGGGGTTCTGGGAAGCCGGTCCAAGAACCATAAAGATACTCACCCAAAACCATAGGAGCAGTCTTACCACTGATCTCAGGCGATCCCATTTTACATACGAGCAGTGTTACTAGTGCTGTATTTATCATTTGCCACATATTGGGTCCAAATGACACTTTGGAGTCTGCACAGTTTCCTGGGGGCTGGGTCACGTGCCCATGGGAAAGGCGGAAGTGCAGGTGCTTTGATAATATATCTGGCTTGGCTCTTCGTGCATAACAAAGCAGCGCCCCCTATCCTGTTAGCGCTACCCTGCATGATGATGGGGAGCTGTTGTGTCAACAGCAGGCTCCTGCCCCCCCCCAAACCATTTACCCTAGGGAGCGGCACTGGTAAAGCCGTGCACTTCAATAACTTGTATTAACATTTCGTCCACTAAGTTTGAGTTGGGAATGTAAATGTGTACTCCACCACTGGTACCTCAAGAGCAGTGACGCATGGAGAGCTACAGGTCAAGTGGAAGACAACAGTGTCCCCAGCTTCACTTGCATTTTGTTTAGGTGCGCTTTGCGCTAAGTAGCGGGAGCTTCCCCTCTGAATGAAGGAGGTCTGAAATTCACCACTGTCACAAAGCTTGGCAACCCCCACCCCCGTTGAATATTTGTACTGGGACAGATGCGTACGAAAAACACAGTCTATGGATAATAATTTTTCTAGCTAACGCGACAAGAATTTTCAATTCTATTAAGGACACGGAGGCGATGATTATGCTTCTCTTTACTTTACTGGCAAACAGCAGCCAATGAACAACTTTAAACTGAGCATACCCCGGAAGTACAACCCCCTCCATAGTATGCACCAATCATTATCAGTCCATAGCGTATATATAGTTCGTCATGCAGAAACCACTTCCTCTTTCTTTGCAAACAACTTTTAACACAGCCCACAAACTTGACTGTCGAACACTGGACACCACCGATTCCTTCATCGACGTGAGTCCCAACGTTGGTCACGGAATTTCCTCTCCAGATGCAGAGCCAATGTCACCTGGGCCTTTATGCCGGTTTGTTCTGTTCTCCTGAAACGAGAATATATGTCGTAATATACCATTCACCAAATGTATGTTTCAACAGAATGGGCGGGAAGAAACCCTTAGTAAATGACATAATACAAAATGTCATCATCAGCAATATGAACAAAGTCCAACATCATATTGAAAACACAGTTTCGAGGGTGGGATAATCATCGCCTCCGTGTCCTTAATAGAATTGAAAATTCTTGTCGCGTTAGCTAGAAATATTTTTATTCTATGTCAGTCCACGGAGGCTCAGATTATGCTAGTTTAAAGTTGTCCCACCACATTAGTAGCAACATCAACAATAGGCTTATGATAAAACGTTTTAAATGTAGAATCAGAAGACCAATCCGCCGCAGCCATAATGTCCTCCAAACGAGAACCTGTAGCAAAAGCCTTGGAAGCCATAGCCCCTCTCACTGAGTGAGCGCCAAAGGCCGCAGTATCAATGCCTGCCAAATTCAACAACCAAGTAACCCACCTGGCTAAAGTTGCGGCAGTGACTGGTCGGAACGGTCTCTGTAAAGATATTAACAATTGTCCTGCGACATCATTTCTAAACTCACGTGTACAATCCTCATAACATTTTAAACATTGAACAACACACAATTTACTATGATGCGGAAAAGCAGGGTAGGAAATGCACCTAGAATTGGTTTTAGTGCGTCTCGAAATTGTGAATGAAACCCCCGAAGGAGTGAATACTCTCCCTGCTAAGTCCAGAGCCCGTACATCAGACACACGTCTACATGAAATCAAACATAACAATAAAGTCAGTTTAGCTGATAATTGCTTACGGGATAGACCTTCATTAGCTGGCCAATTCCTGAGAAAACGAAGTACTACGTCCACATCCCACAATTGTGAATACCTTGGTTTTGGAGGGTTTACCAACCTGATACCTCTCACCACTTTACAGACCAAAGGATGTTCCCCACTGGCTTTCCATCCACGTGAGGATGACCCGCTGAGATAGCAGATCTAAAATTGTTCACCGTCATATAGGCTAACCCTGTACTTGCCATCTCTGACAGGAAGTTAATGATCATATGGATTCCGGATCCCATGGGATCCCCTTGCCGTTCAGTACACCAACTAACCCACTTACGCCAAGCTGATTCATATCGCTTGTGCGTAGCTGGGGCCCATGATAGGGATAAGAAAAACAGTGTTCTCAGAAACTCCCGGCACTTGCCAACGTCTCCGGAAAGTTTCCACGCCATGAGCGGCAACTGGTCTTGAAGAACCAGAGGGTGCGGTTGACCCAGAGGGTCCGACAAGATTTCCGGAAACGATAGCAGACGTATTGGAGACGCACAAGAAAGAGCCAACGCCACTGGGAACCACGCTTGTGCTCTCCAACACGAGGATATCAACATCACCTCCGCTCCCTGTCTGCGGATCTGCGCTAACACTCTCGGAATCATGGCGAACGGAGGAAATGCATACAGCATGCCCGTCGTCCATGACTGAAGGAATGCGTCCGAGTTGTTCGCCAGAGGATCTGGTCTCCAACTGTAGAACAGAGGCAGTTGTGTATTGAGCCTGGACGCGAAGAGGTCTATCACACAAGGACCCCACTTGTTGTTGAGTTGTCGGAAAATCCTGGGGTGAAGACGCCAGTCGCTGGAATCTCGAAGAAAACGAGAATTTCAATCCGCCACCACATTGGAGCTGCCCGGAATGTACTCCGCTGTCACTGAAATGTGGTGGAGAAGGCAGTAATGCCAAAAATCCTTGGCTATTTCCACTAGTAGTCGTGACTCTGGTGCCCCCAGTCGATTGATATACCGTACTGCCGAGACATTGTCCATTCTCAAGAGAATGCAACAGCTCGCTTTCTGCGGGGACAGAGTCCTGATCACAAAAGAGCCTGCCAGCAGCTCCAGACAATTTATGTGGAGACGCAGCTCCTCCGGGGACCATCTGCCCCCCGTCTCCACTGAACCACACCGGGCTCCCCAGCCCCATCTGCTGGCATCCGATTCTATCACCACTTCTGGGACTGACGCAAAAATGGCCTTGCCATTCCACGCGTCCATGTGCTCCAACCACCAAGAAATTTCTGTCCTGGCCTCGTGACTCAACAGAATCTGTTCCGTGTAACTCAGGCCCTTGCGTAAGTGTAAGATCTTTAATCGTTGGAGTGCCCTGTAATGAAGGGGACCCGGGAAAATGGCCTCGATCAACGACGCTAACAGGCCCACCAACCTGGCTAAAGTCCGTAATGATATGGTCTGAGAGGACAGCGCTCTCCTCAATTCCTTCTTGATGGCAACCCGTTTCTTCATTGGAAGTAAAAGCTGTGTCGTCACCGAGTTCACTTGGAACCCCAAAAACTCCATCGACTGAGCAGGAGTCATGATAGATTTGTCGGAATTGATGACAAACCCCAACTCTTGTAGGAGTTGTGTCGTCAATGCCAGATGTTGAAGAACTGTGCTCACACTCTGAGCCATTATCAGGATATCGTCTAAGTAGATGATAAGCCTGACCCCTCGCTCCCTTAAGAATTGAATCACCGGTTTTAGGAGTTTGATGAAACACCAAGGGGCGGACGATAGTCCGAATGGCAGAGCGGAGAATTCGAAACAGTCGTTTCCCCATTGGAACTGAAGAAATCGCCTGTGGGGAGGAAATATAGGGACCGCTAAGTAAGCGTCTTTGAGGTCTAGCCTTACCATCCAATCCCCTTCCAAGAGCAAGTCTCGGAGTAAGTGTATGCCCTCCATCTTGAAGTGGCGATACACTACCCAAGAATTGAACTCTTTGAGATTTAATACCAGACGAAAGCCCTGATTTTTCTTCGGGACAAGAAACACTGTGCTGGTGAAACCGTGAGGGTGAGGTGTAGTTTGTACAATTGCCCCTTTCTGCATCAAAGATGCCACTTCGCTGTCTATAAAAGACCTCTCTACTCGGGAAAAATGAAGTGGTTGTGGTCTGTGTATTTGTCGAGGTGTGGCATAAAAATCTATCTGAAAACCGAGTACTGTCTGCAGTACCCAAGGGTCGTACGTTAGGGTTCTCCATTTGTGTAGAAACAAAGCAATCCGACCCCCCACCTTGACATTCCCACACTGAGGCAGAATTACCTGAATAGGAGGAGTCTCTGTAACTACCCTGTCCTCGGTAGCCTCCTTTCTGGAATCTGCCGCGACCCCCACGATTTCTGGTGGGGTAAAAATTGGACCTTTGGGCTCCTCCTCTGCCTCTCTGCTCGGAACCTCTGGAGGCCTGATTGGATCCACGACCGGGCGCTCGACCTCTGTAGCGACCGGCCCTGGTAAAAAGGCCAGCATTGAAAACCTTCTTAATATTGGCCTGGGCCTTATCCAATGCAGAGAAAGTGGCGACGTATTTACCTAGTTCCTTCACAAACTTGTCGCCAAACAAAAGACCATTGGCCAAAGTGCCAGCTTCCGTTGTGGCCATGTCTGCCAATTGGGGGTCTATGCGCATTAAAAATGACCGCCTGCGCTCTGTTGAGATTGCGCAATTGGCATTGCCCAAAAAACACAGGGCCCTCTGTGCCCATTCCAAAATTTCCGTCACATCTAGCGGTGTGTTAGTATCTTTGGCGTGCACCGCCGCATCCAGGATCTTAGTAATCGGGCCAGAGATATCTAATAATTTATCCTGGCACTCTCTCCAGGCTCTATCCAAACCCTTCTTTGGATCCTTAGAAAATTTCTTTAGGAAAGAGGCCATGTTAGGGTCCAACTCGGGAGTGTCGGCCACTTTACCCATCAAGGCTGGTCTAGGGCATTCCGAGCGTAAAGTGGCACGCACGGCGCTCTCAAACCCCTGGCGAAGGTTCTCCTGGACATAATGTGCTACTTCCACACCAGGTACCCAGTCTGTGGAACGCGGGTGGATGATGTTTTTCGGGTCAAAAAGGAGATTTTTGGTAGGTGGAGGTGCGTTGACGTGGTGAGTTTTGCGTTTCTTTTTTGCCGGTTTAGGCGGTTCTATCGTGTCCTTATCAGTGTCAGAGGTGTCTGGGGCAGGCGGAGATGACTCATCCGTGTCCCCTGCCAACAGGGTGGAATTTTTGGCCGGAAAGGGTTCGCCATAGGAACCATGATCAAGGACCGAAGACGCCACTTGCGCAAGGCTCCCCGCAGAGGAGTGTCGAGATGTGGCGCCTAAAGCCGCCTGCATCTGGCGCTTCCCATAATTCTTCAGGGGTTTAGCATATGGCTGTAGAGCCTTAACTAACGCCCTGTTCACAGAGCCCTGGACGTGGGTATCCAGGGCTTCGACCAACTGCTCCTCCAAATGGTGCTCTTGGGGCACCTCTTCATAGCCACCATAATCATAATAATCAGCCCACTGGTCAGCCTCCTTGGCGTAATACACCATTGTGTAATAGGAGGTGTGGAGGAGTTTAAGGGGGGGAAGAACCCAAGGGTGATCACTGGCAGGAAGATAGAGAATAAACTTGCAAGCCAAAACCCTGACTACACTGTCCCTGAAAGTGAAAGTACCACACACTGGCCCTAATTCTAAGTAAAAGTACCAAAACTGCCAAAAGGTCCTTTATATCTCCGTGGAGGGAGCCACCCTTTACTTCCCCTAAGGCAGAGCCTTTAAACGCTTTTGCGCCCCGTCGGGCGTTCAGGAGGCTGAGGGCTGAGCAGCTGCGCTCGTTGATGCGTGAAAGGCCGATCGGGACTGAAATCTCCGATCCGGCTTCTCGTGCATGCGCGAGCGTCGTGGCAATGAAAAGGGGACTGGCTGCCCCTCAAGCCAGCATCGCGCGTCTGCCTCACTCCCGCTCCACTTCACAGAAAAAATGCCGCGCCGATGCGCTCCGATTACCATAAACACAGCACAATGCATGAAAACAGCGCGTGGACAAGGTACAAAGCACAATTAACCTCTGTCAAGCGCGCGTGAATACATCTACCAGAAATGAAAGAAAACATGCAAAACACTTAACTCGCTGCTGCAGCAGCAAAAAAAGAGGAAGTGGTTTCTGCATGACGAACTATATATACGCTATGGACTGATAATGATTGGTGCATACTATGGAGGGGGTTGTACTTCCGGGGTATGCTCAGTTTAAAGTTGTTCATTGGCTGCTGTTTGCCAGTAAAGTAAAGAGAAGCATAATCTGAGCCTCCGTGGACTGACATAGAATCAGGCCGCCCGTGGTATTTCAGGGATAAACGGTGGGCTAGGATAGGATAAGATAATCAAGTCTGACATTTGACAGACCTCTTGTGATTGGATCAGTGTAAAAACGCGACGACTGTAGAGGAATTAATCATAGTTCACAACACAGTCACGGACCCTACAGGAAGCAGCACATAGACCCCAGTGCGAACAGGTGAGAAATGAGCCCGTGTATCTCAACCCCATATCAGAAACGGAAACTGGAAAATCAAGCAGAGTGAAATGTTTGAAAACACACGTGTTCCCATGACAACAGAGCCAAATAAAATCTACATAAATATGCCAAGCCATGAATGGATTCTGCCTCTTAGCATCAAAGTGCTTCATTAGGGGACTGAGAGCTTACTGATGCAACTAAAACATTAAACTCACAGTTACAGAATCTCAGTGAGTTAATTGCTCACGACTGGCATCTGGTTTCAAATCCTAGCCTGTCCAATATAGATAGATGATTATAAAATTGGACAATAGGGACAGCAATTATTTCCAGAATATTGGCATGAAGTGCATTCATTGTATCTGTTTTTGAGTTTTAGTCTAACTACCTGATGCTTTCTGGGAGCTGTAGTTCACTTCAGCTGATCCAACTGCACTAATACATGTAAGTTAGTGACGCGTAAAAGAAAAGCACTGGGCTTGAGTAGTGGGACATGAAGTCATTTATCTGGAAACCTTGGAGAGCTGCAAGGAATATGGGAGTTCATCGGCAGGTCTGTGACACCTGCATCACCTGAATCTCTGTTGGAGAGATAATATATTGTGAACATGGCTTTACGCCAACATTTGGGGGCTGCGGTGTCAAGGTGCTGCGTTGTCAAGGTGCTGCTTGGTTGTCTTCCCAGAGGCTTTACTCCATAGGGGCAATCAATTGCCTGAAGGTTTACAGGTTGGCTTCAAAGGGGCTCCACTAGTAATCCGGTTCTGGATATTCTGTTTCCATCTCATGCCTTTCCAATTCGGCTGCTTCCTCTTTAAATTTCTATTAGGTTTCCCAAACTATCATGGGGAATGTCACATGCGGAGTTTCGTCATTGCCTGTTCCTGTTTTCTCCAAATATAAGGGCTCCAGTTTGGCTGGAGAGCGTGTCGCTCTTGCCGCCTGCTCTTTCCTGGTTTTTGTGTTTGGAGGTATATCTTCAAGAATATTTCCTGCGCTCTGAATTCCGTCATTTGCCATTTGAAGTTATCATCCTGCCAGGAGGTATTTTTATGCCGGAGGCTTTTCCTCCTGAGACTATAACAGCTTCTCATGGGCACCTGTCTAGCACATGTTCCACTTGTAGTTATTACATTGTATCTTCAAGATGGAGTCACCGGTACCTGAGACAGTTCAAGGTCCAGCCTCTAAAGTTAACTTTCCATTTAAGAACTGAGAATGCAGCTAGCATGCAAGCAGTCCTGTGTACAACTGGAGACGTCCCCTTTATTAGTCCTTCTATGACTACGTTTTCCAGAGAACCCACTAAACTAAAAGAGTTTTCTGGATGGCTTAGTGGTTCACTTTGCCTGTTGTCCTCGACATTTTTCTTCCAACAGGGCAAAGGTTGGCCACCTGATTGGATCCTTGTTGGGTGTCGCTCTAACCTGGGGCACTCCACTTATTTCTGCTGAAGACCCTACCATGAATCATTACTCCAACTTCGTGGAGAAATTATGGAGGATGTTTGACAGACTGGATCAAGAAGCTTCTACCGAAGCTGCCTTGTGTGACATCTCCCAAGGAAACTCAGATGTTCTATAATATATATCCCATTTCTGAAACTTGGGAGCCAAAACCACTTGGGTGGAACTTGCTCAGATAAACCTGTTTCAAAGAGGGCTGAGGGAAGAACTCAAAGATGAACTAGCTAGAACTCTACGACCACCTTTTTCTCTGATCTCATTGATCAAGACTTACTAATTGATCACAGACTTCAGGTGAGAAGACTAAAGAGACCTACGATCCATTTCGTACCCTTAATCTTTCCACCTCAAAATTAGAGACAACCTAAGCCAAACCCTGACCATGAAGTTTAGCCACAGAAGGAAACCATGCAGATTGGATCCACTAGGGGACTTATTTCTGACTCTGAAGAGGACCGACGGTGGAAGAATGGCCTATGTGTATACTGTGCAGACCCAGGTCACTTGGTAAGACAGTGCTCCATCTGGCCTCTCAGGTTTCAAGGAAAGACTAAGTCCCGTCCTATATAAGGGAGAAAAGGACAGGAGAGTTCCTGATTCCAAAAAGACCTTGAATTCTGTTTGTTCTACAAGTATTCCTTCAGATCGCTCCTGAAAGGTCTGTTTCTTTACCAGCCTTGTTGGTGTCATGGGGTTCTGGTAAGCATATCGATAAGGAGTGAGCCTCAAAATTTCAATTATTAGTTACAAGGAGGGCCTCGCAGAGCATGTATAGATCATAGACAAATTTTCCTTGTCCTCAGAATTTGTGACTTTTATGACTGTTCCATTGATGTTTTCCTTAGGCAATTATAAGGAGATGGTTGCCTTTGATCTAATTGCTTTACCTAACAACATATTAGGTATTCCTCAGTTGGAACGTAAGAACCTGTACATTAATTAAGAGACTCAGACCCTCTCTCTTTCCTCTCAGTTTTGTAAAGACAACTGTTATACTGATGGTAGTTAATGGTCACATTTAGAGCAGGAATGTTCTGAAATAGAATCTGCCTCTGCCATAGCCCAGAGTCCGATGTTCCCAGTCCATATCTTGTCATATGGCCGTTGGGGTCATTGTCGACATAGCTAAGTTAGCATGAGCTCTGTTGCCATGATGCTGCTTTTGTGCACAGCACGTTACTACATGACTTTATTTTGCAGGCCTCTCTTTGTGCCTTTCACATGAGAACCGTCTGATTTCTGCATTCTCTGTCTGTTCCTGGAGTTTAGTCTGAACACTGTGAACAAGGTTGATAAACAATGCCCCTTGTTATTCTGTTCTGGTCAGTCCCTAGCACCTAGACAAAACATGCTAACACAGCTGCGGCTGCTGGATAACTTGTGCTTTGATATTATGCGGATGCATGTTGTTCTGAAACACACTTGGAGAGGGACCTTTGCAGGGAGAAGAGCGATGCTGTTCCTATGATGTAGAAATACCATCTAGGCACTAAGGTATGGGGTCTGCTGACAAAGCCCAGAGATCTTCCTTTATATAATAAAACTTCTTCTTACCAAGGGGAGGGTGGTTAGGTCTTATAGTCCTCAATCCACTGTCTACATACGATGACATCCCCCTTTATAATATATGGACTTGCTAAAATGCTAACTGTTTTAGGTTTATGCGTTTTGCTGCTGGTAGTGGCTCCTATACTGCATTATAGAGCACTATAGTTAAAATAAACATTTTGAACTACAACAGTGGCTCTGTAAATTCTTATTGTGGACAGGTACGAGTGAGTGAGCGAAAGGGTACGTCTTGCTACAGCGATTCCTGAGAGAGTCAGGAATGTTGTGTTCTGGGGTGTCTAATCATTTGCATCTTCGTGATTATGTAGGAGAGCGAGTGAGACACTATAGCTAGTCGGTCCTGGGATTTTGGGTACTGAGGTGGTAGGAAGGCTTAGCCCCTATACACCGAGGTCCTGTTTTCCTGCAACAATCTAGAGTTTGATTGTTTTTCAAAAACCCACTGCTCTTACTTGAACGACACACAGAGTTTTGGATTGTTCCATTCCCACCTTGCCTACTGCTGTTATTCCCTTTGAAAGGGTGTATTTCTAGTTCCATCAAGAAAAGGAGATGCTGAAACAATATTTGGAAGAAAATCTTCAGAGTGGTCTGATTGTCTGGTCTTCCTGTCCTGCTGGAGCATCTCTGTTTTTCGTATCAAAGAAGTCCAAAGAGTCAAGACTATGTATCAACTACCGATGGCCTAATGATTTTACCATCAAGGATTGTTACTCTCTCCCCCTCATTAAGGACATCATCTGTTGGTGCAGGGGGCTACATACTTCGTCATGCTCGATCTCCAAGGAGCATACTACCTGCTTTAAATCTAGGAGAGGGGTGAATGGAAGATAGCATTCCAACTACTTTCAGGCACTTTAAATATCGAGTCATGCCATTTGGTCTCACAAATGCTCCAGCAGTCTTCCAAAGATTCATCAACAGCATCTTCTCAGACATTCTGAATCAGTATGTAGTTCTCTACCTAGGCAACATTCTGATTTTCTCTTCCTCCTTGTCTGAGTATCAGAAGCATGCTATTTCTGTTCTTGGTTGTATTTGCAAGAATCAGGTAACTTGTATGTCAGAAAAGAGAGTTTGGGAAGAGAGAATTTGAGTATTTGGGATATTATCTGTAAGAGCAAGATCTATCAATGGATCCCCTGAAGATCTCGGTTATCCTGGATTGACCAGTTCCAACTTCCATCAAGAAGACTCACAGATTTCTGGAACTGGCCAATCTTTTTGGAGTTTATTAAAAACTTTGCCTCCAGGACCTGCCATATTTCTGCCACCTTGAAGAAAGAACACCTTTCCCAAAGGTTTCATTGGACCACAGAACCAATTGAAGCCTTTCTATAACTATAGAATAAAGAGATTGTTTACCTAAGCGCTCATTCTTAAGTACCCGGACCTAACCCGTAAATGTTTTGCAGAGACTGATGTCTCCGACTTGGCTGTTGGGGCTGTTTTACTTCTACTCCAAAAAAGCAATAATCTTGAGCACTCACATTTTTATTTGTCTCACGTCCTGAACTCCTGTGAGTGCATGCATTTAGTCTTGGAGTGAGAATTTTTGGCACTAAAACATGCTTGTATTGAGTGGGACATCTGTTGATGGGCTCAGTGGAACCCTTTGAAGCTTGCACTGACCACAGATATTTACCATTTCTCCAGAGTATGCAGTGCAGGAATAGGAGACAGGCTCGTTGGGCACACTTCTTCTCTCAGTATGAGTTTTCCTAACCTATATTCCTAGTTCCCAGAATATTTCCTCTACATGAAATGTGCAGCAGTGTAGATTTGAGGGGGAGTTGTGTTTAGTGTTTGACAACCCCCAAATAAATGCAGTCTTGGTTTGGTAGTGGTATTTGGGGTCCCTGAGTCAAGTCTGCTATCACTGTGTCGGTTGTTTTTCTCGTTGTGAGCCAAGACTGAAAGACAAAACAGTGACCTTTTGTATAGACAGGAGAGAAAAAGACAGAGATACCCATCTGGAGGCTGAATTTCAAAATGTGAAACCATATTACCTGGAATCAATACCGACTTCCCTGCTTGTCTAAATTGTGTGATCCTAGGCACATATTTTATTTCACAGAGCCTCTTTCACTTTATTATCACATATAAGCGCACTACTTGAGTTCAGGATGTGCGCTGTAGAAGCACCTCTTATATTTGATTTATTAGAGTGTTATGTTGCTTCATCTATAATATGAATCTAAGCCACATCTAGGGTCCACATGACTACTGATTTGCCTCTTAGTTCACAATGACATTGTTGTTAGAGGGTGAGCCATGAATGTTACTAAAAACTATCACTTTAAAAAATGTCTGCCTATGCAGGGATATATTCTGATGTACTAACGTGGAACGCTTCCGCATGTTAAAGAAATGCACGTTTTTGAATTTTGAAGAGATTGTATGAAATTTATATATTATGTTTATTGCACAGTGTACATGCCAAATATTTTCATGGCTCAGCATGTGCACGGACTCTTGAAGGCAAGCCTGACCAATGGCATCGACTCTGTCTCGGCCAGCCCTCTTAGTTTGCCTGCGCACCCTCATCTGTTAGAGACCTGGGCTTAGAACATGGTGCCGTCAGTCACTTGAAAAAATGAGTTGTAAAAGGTGAGGGCTGGAAACATGGAGCCCTGCCTAAATGCACTGATTTGACAACTGTCATCACGGCTTCCTGTAGAAGGGACGAAGAAGAATGCGTGCAGTGAAAATACATTTAAAATCAGTGAGCCAAGGGCAGGGACTCCAGGCTACTGTATTGTATTTGACCGTAGTCACGGGTTCCCAGGGAGAACTACCAGGCCCAGGTGGAATGGACAGGGGCATAGCTTCCGCGGGAGAGTTGGGGTGTGACACCCCTCAATTGCATTCTTGGTTTGGTAGTTTTGTCTCTGGCCCTAAGTTGACCTGCTATGTCTGTGTCCATTTTTCTTATCGTCCTCATCTCACTAAGAGGTTTTAACTTGTTCATTTCTTGGACTGAGATCTTAAATATATATATTGACCAATTTACCAAAAAAGTAGTAAATCTGCACAAGAACTCTTTGAATGGGGGCAAATGTGGTACTTTGGGAATTCACAAACATTGGCAGTAGTAGGCTTGGAAAGCAGTGCCAGTCTCAAGTTTCTAGACATACTACTGGCAATCAAACACCCAAAAGGTAATGGGAGGAATGCTTGCAAAAAGAATAACCAGAAGCAATCGTTCAGTAGCATTTCAACCCAACATGTTTTGCCCATTGTCCCACTCTAGACAGAGGCCCATCTAATGATAATCAGTACTGACCCTATTCCTCATGAGAACTGTCCACGCCGAACCTTGGTGATCTCACCTTTTCACTCTGCTTGTTTAGTTGGGAAATTTGAGATTCACACTCTACGAATCTCACTAACTGAGCTCCTGAGACTCCTGCACTCCTGCTTCCAGATAGACTGATAAGTATAGCACAAACCTTCTCACAACTAGTTTGGGATCCCCACGATCGGCTTACTCAAGAAGAGCTAGATACCTACCACCCTGGCCAATTGTGAGAATCTACATTTTTCAACAGGCCTTATTGAGTTCAACCAAAGAGCTACAGCCATAAGTCCTTAAGAAATGCCATACCGCTGCTGTGGCTGGGCATCAAGGCTTGAGCTCAACTTTTGAACTTGTGTTCTTTTTGGTGGCCTACTGTTCGCCAAGATGTAAGTCTATCTATAAGGTCTTGCCTGTCTGTGCTCAGGCTAAGGCCGTCCATGCCAAACCTTTTGGTTACCTCCAGCCATTGCCGGTGCCTCGTTATCCTTGGCATACCATTTCTACTTATTTTATTGTTGACTTACCACTGAACGGGGGGCACTGATTAGTCATGGGCACAGGTGAGCTCTTTTCTAAGATGGCAAACTTTTCTCTGTTTCAGAATCTTCCATCCTATAATGTCATGGCCAAGAGATTCTTAAGTGATATATTCTGGTCACATGGGATATTTGACACCATCGTTTGTCACAGGGGCTCTCAATACATCTCACGATTTTGGCAATCAGTTTGCTCCTCTTTAGGAATCCATCAAGCCCTTTCTTCAGGTTTCCATCCACAGTCCAGTGGGCGGACTGGAACGGTGACCAGAGCCTGGAGTAATATCTAATGTTTTCTGTAATGCTAGTAAGAATAACTGGGCAGAGCATTAGCCAATGGCAGAATTATTCAGCAACTCTATACACTCTCCATCGAAGGTCTCTCTTTTCTAGTGCATTGAGGACTGTCACCCATGTTCTTTCCCAACTACTCCTCTTTCCACACCTTTAGTGCCCACAGCTCGCGACATTCTTGAAAAATGTACTTCTGAGAGACATTTGATTGCAGAGAATCTTCAGGATTCCAAGACTACTATGAAGAACAGTGTCGATAAAACTAGAAAAATAACTCCTAATTATAAGCTAGGAGACAAGGCGTGGTTGTTTCTGTCCGCTTGTAATGTTAATGTCCGGTTTTGTCCTCGTTATTTTGATCCTTTTTGTTAATATTCAGTGAATCAATTTGGGGGCCTTTAGACTCTGTTTGCCCAGGTCCTGGAAGGTTCATCTCACTTTTCATGTATCCCAACTGAAACCATATATACTTGATACTTTCCACAGAAATCCTGTTTCTCCTCCAGTGATGGTTAATGGAGAACTGGAGAGTGAAGTCAGTGAAAGGTGTGACCCTTGAATGTTTATAAATCAATTGCAGTTCTACATTTACTGGGGGAGACTGTGACAGCTTCTTGTGGGCACCACTTGTGTGATTACATCTTGGCTTCAGGAAGTAGTCGTCCATACCTCAGACAGACCAAGTTCCAGTGGTGAAAGTTGACTCCGCGTCCAACTTGGAATATGGCAAATGAGTGCTGGCTACCAACCTTTACACTAGAATATCATATGGAATTAGATCCCGGCTATCACTAGGAGTCAGTGGAATTTCTGTTGGATATCCCTCTTTTCACCTTTTTTAGGATCTACGACTTGACAGCAGTGATCAATTCGGGAAAGAATCTCCCTAGATGTTGATGCCACGTTCGAATATAGCTGGTTACATCGCATGCATTTACAACGCATGCGATTACAATGCGGTCATTACAACGACCGCGTTGTTACATCGCAGTACCATTACAACGCAAGTCGTTACAACGACTTGATCTAGGGGGCGTGCTGGACCTAGAAATAGTATAATTTACTATTCCAACTCCAGTGTGTGCAACAGTAGGGAAGGTATTGGAATAGTAAATTATACTATTCCTTAGTTTAGAGCGCCCCCTAGAGCAAGTCGTTGTAATGGTCGACTTGCGTTGTAATGGTACTGCGATGTAACAACACAGTCGTTGTAATGACCACGTTGTAATCGCATGCGTTGTAACGCCTGCAATGTGATGGCTGTTTCCCCCATGTTCACTGCTTGTAATCAGTCATTAAATTATGAGGGGGTTAAATCCATAGTGCAAAATTATAGGTCCGTGCAAATGTCCGCATAGACATATTCTAATAGGCCCTGTTTGGTTGTAGCGAACTCCTACATGGAGTGTGTTAGCATTGTGAAGATTGGACTACAGAAGGGCACCAGCAACTGAGGCTGTATGCAATAATAACAACAACAAAACAACACCCACAGCAACTCGCCCATTAATGCCCTAATTTCTTGAATGATGCTTGCTCAGGTACACGAACAGGATTTGTGGCAGCCCCTGGCCTCACAGATTGCAATTAGCAGATGAAGAACCGGGATTTTAATTTATAGTTCTACCGAGAACTTTAAACCCCATATGCCCAGAACCATAAGGTCTATGAGATGGTTCAAATGGTTCATTAATCGAGGCAACACGAATCAACCTATCGGACACTGCCCTAAGCATAGGGTGAAAGCGATACCTAGGGTTGATCTTGGGCTGAATGAGGGCTCTCAAATAATCAATGATGGTTTAGGGTCGGTCAGGACAGTGAGGGCGCATCACACTTGCAGGCCTGGCATCTCTCCTGAAAGTCCACGCCCCTTGCAAGGCAAATGTCCTGGTTTGGTTCTGGCCAGCTGGGCTTCATGGTCCTCTTCTGCGGCACGCTTCTTCGAGGCAAGCTCCCAGAAGGCCTCAATCTACTGGGCTTTGCTCTTGACTTCCCAGCAGACGTCAGCTCCTCTTCACAAGTGTCCTACCATTACTTCGACTGCCATTACTAAGACATACCATCACTTCATCTGGTAAATAAAAAAGTAGCCTAAGAAGTAAAAAAAATATTTACATTACTGTAGAGCTGGGATTGTCTGTTCCCTTTAATTCAAATTATTGTATTATTTAAGTAATAGTCATATAGTTAAATATGCACCATTTGTTAGCATTAGAGTTCCCTATTGTATTTTATTTTGTCATTAATATTAATATGGCAAACATGTTAACTATTATTTGTCCTAATTTTATTGTAATTCGATTTAATTTAATTAATATTCATATAATCAAGAATTTAATAATTATCAGACTTACAATTAGGGTTCACTACGTTTGTGATTGAATCAATTATCTAGTTTAATTACTATTTTTACAGTGAGGTCTTAAATATTCATAAGGGGAGGGGAAGGTGTAATGTTTTAGTATCCTGTGTAGCTGAGCTGACTCCTAGTCCCTGGGTGTTCAGTGTATGTTATGGGTGGAGTGTGAGTATTCTATTCTGAGTCCTGATAATGATAGTAGGGGTGTCTTAGTAGAAAGTCTGACCTGGTATACGTCTACTTAGTATGCCTGTGCTTGAAAATAGCCCATGTGTATACCCTCTCCAAGGTTGTGAAACTTTCTCGCAAGGAAGGTTTTTTTCTAGATAGCCAGATAATTTTCACCGTACTCGAACACAGAAAATCTGGGAAATACATGCAGAATTTTCCTCTAGTAAGTTGACATGTTTCGGAACTTTTCTATGTATATGAAGAGAGTACTGCACCCTGCTGCTGACCCTGCTAGAGTAATCGCCTTGTAAATCTGCTTGTCGGACTTACCACTGCTAGCTCTGGGCGGTTTACCTGAGTGATCCAAATGTTTGCATGTTGGAATGTGAGATAACAAACTGGTTTGGGTTCACTGGTCGGCAAAACAGAATAACTTCTCCCTTTTCGACACGTTGCACCAGAGGAAATGTGCGTGGTGTAAAACACGTGCACTTGTGGACTAACAATATAGTTACCCTTTACGAACTCTAACGTCATTTAAATAATACTAATACGCTACAATATTTACTGTTTGTTAAACTATAATTCCCCATGTTTTATTTGATATCATTTTACTAAATGTAATCACATCAAATATATAACATTGAGAAAGATCAAGAAAAGGGTTAGAGTAGAAGTGATGCTGTTAAAGAGAAGAGGCTGCTTTCATTTTAGGGATTGTAGACAAAGGTCGTAGTGACAGACACTTTAATGTTTGAGACAGAGGAACAAAGTAGTTATAGGTCGCAGTTGATGGCTTGAGATTAATGCTTCACGCACCATGCAGTGCTTAATTTGAGGCGGTGCTTTAAGTGTGGTCTACCGACACTCATTTTGGGGACTTATTTTTCCTCATCAGACTTTGACCCGAAGCAAGAGAGAGAAAAAAACAAGAACGCAAGAAGGAATCAAGAGTACACATCCTTACTATTCGGCCCCCCGACATTCAATAACGCTGGCCACATCATTCTGAGTAAACCTTTGGGCCCTGCACTTATTCTTTTACAAATTAAGCACTGTCAAGCAACACAGCTTTCTCTTATTCCAGGGCAGGTCACAGAAGCAGTGCTTTCTCCATAGTCCTTGGCTTGAGGAAAGCAGAAAAACATCAAAGTGCTGTCCTTAATACAGTGGAGAAGAGCATCTGCAGAAGTCCAAATGAATACCGTTCACTGATTAAGCGTGGCTAGCATTTTGAAAAAACTGGTGGCCCGCATAGAAGCCTCAGCTACAGAAGTCCACAAGATTGTGCCTTGAGCCACATTGGCCAAATTGACCCCTATATTTGGCAAATGGTTATCTCCAAGGAAATCTTCGGCTTATCTGCCCCATACCAAGATAAATCTTTTGTACTCAAGCAGAACTTTCTACCGACTGTATATTGTAGAAGGCTCTGGGGATGTATGTTGCCATCTGTATTGATATTAACTTTGGGAAAATAAACAGATTTTACGTGCAGAGGGTCATTCTACTCTTGACCCATGGGTATGCATTTTTTTTGTTCAAATCTCTTTTATTAATTTTTTATACATAACAAAAGAAAATTCAGCACAGCAGTTACCAAATGGTAGGCATAATAGGGCATCACATTGGAGGCAGATGGCGTCGTATATGTTGATGGCCTAGGGTAGGCGAACTATAGAGGTCAACGAGCAAGACTTGACAGAGGAATGCATGGCCAGGGATTTGGCGCATCCGGCGCAACAGGAGTCGGGCCGGTTGCGTGCGATCGTTGCCCTAGTGGCATTAAAATTCAGGCAATCTATGCCAGGAGGACGTCTATGGCTGTGTTAGCCTGGTGCGCATTGCTGCAGGGCCGAGGGGAGTTCAGATAGTAAAGTATTTCGGGTGGTGTAAGATGCCGTGCCCAGATGGCTCTGGAGTAGTAGGCATGAGAGGTGTGGCCATGTGTCATGTTGGGCGCTCCTCAGGATGGTTGTTGGGATCGCCACAGGTACACGTGGGTCTGGAGACCCGAATTAGAGGCACTTTCACGGTAGGGATTGGCCCTGGCACGACGCGCACCGACCAATTTCGCCCATGTTGAGACCATCGGAACCCAGTGGTGTCCATGGTGTTTGTGATTAGGCTTTTTAAAAGAAAGTTTCAGGACTGCTGGCTTGTATGAGAAAAAAATAAGGAAAGAAGAGAAAAACGAAGAAGATAGAAAATAGACGAATACAAAGAACATAGGGATAGATGAAGAAAAAGGTGGGGAGGGGGGCGCGATGCTGCGTCATCCGGGTGGGAGGAGGCTCGGGAGAGGAGGGAGGAAGGGGAGTCCTCATGTACCACGGGCTTGTGACCTTAGAGTGGGAGGTGTCAAGTAGGATAGGGGTCCCTCCCATGTCAGCCTATGTCGTTTTCGTAGGTTTCCCCTCTTGGGAGTATAGGATCGTCAAAAAGTTGAAGGGCTCTCAAGCGGGGGGGGACGGATCGAGCGTGTTCCAACCTCGAAAGGTGTAGGACCAAGGGCTGCCAGGTGCGTTGGAATTTAGCATCAGTGTGCGCCAACCTGTGGGACAGAAGTTCCATCGCCATGGCATGCCAAAGGCGTGTGAGCCATATCGAAGTTGGAGGAGTATAGGCCTTTTTCCAATGTAATGCAATGACCTGTATTGCAGCAGCAAGCATGTGAAAAATTAAGCACCAGTCCGTGTGCGTCATTGCTTTAAGAGATGTTGGTCGAATGCCCAAAATGACTATCCCCGGGTCATTGGGTAGGGGGAACCCCACTACTTCCCCAACATGATTCAGTATCTCCTTCCAAAACGGGAGAATGAGTGGGCATGTCCACCAAATGTGTAGGAAGGAGCCCTGGGCTGCCAGGCATCGCCAGCAGAGAGGGGCAAATCCAGGGAACATCTTCTGGAGTCTGAGGGGAGTATAGTACCAGCGAGTCATGATTTTATTTGCTGATTCCTGCTGTGTTATGCTTTTAAAAATGCGCGGGATATCTCTCCACAGCTGTTCCCATTGCTCAGGGAGGATATCATTCTCAAGGTCCAGCTGCCACTGTCGCTGGTAGGTATGTGGAGGTACTGCGTGGGAATGTTGAAGAACCTTATAAGTCCGGGAGATCAACCCTCGGGTTCCGTCAAAAGAGCGGACTAGTGATTCAAAGGGCGTAGGCCGACGCGTGCCACCGTCCGTGTATGAAGGGGCTCGGAGCCAGTGGCGCACTTGAAAGTATTCTAGGCGCGCGGTTCTAGGGAGATTAAAGTCTTCCTTGCATTGATCAAATGGTTTGAACGTTCCCTCCGCAAACAGTTGCTCTATAATACGGCATTCACCAGCCGTCCACGCTGAAAAGGATGAGGGGTGGAGAGCTGGGGGGAAGTCCGAGTTAAGCGCCAAAGGTGTGAGAGGGGAAGGAAATGTGGTAAGGCCTCGGGATACCGCGATTCTATCCCAGATCTCCAATACCGTCCTCGTGGGAATAGCGATATAGGCACTTTGGTGCCTGGCGTTCCTCCGCAACCAGGCCAAGTCCCATAGCGGGCGGCAGGCTACAGCCCTATCCATGTGAAACCAGTGTTTTTCACTTGCACGAACCGACCACTCCGATATATAGCGTAGGTGTGTCGCCCAGTAGTAGACGAGTAGGTCGGGGCAAGCCAGCCCTCCCCGGTCTCGCGGTAGCATTAGAACTCTAGTGGAAAGGCGCGATCTTCCCCCACCCCAGATAAATGCGATTATCTCCCTCTGAAGGCCTAGGATGTCCCTATGGGGAATCGGTGTGGGGAGTGCCTGAAAGAGATACAGGACTTTCGGGAGGATTGACATTTTAATTGCATTAAGGCGACCCAGCCAAGAGATGGGAAGTGACCTCCAACGACGGAGTTCAGCTCGTATTGAAGCTCTACAGGTCGGCCAATTTGCCTGGGTCCATGTGTCCAGATCAGCCGTAACGTTGATGCCGAGGTAGCGAATCGAGACTGGAGCCCATTGGAAAGGATTAACATCCTTCAAGTCCTCCAGTTGCTGGGGGAGAAGAGTAAGGTTGAGCGCATACGATTTAGGGAGATTGATCTTAAGACCTGATATCAGCTCAAACTGGGCGAGTACATCTAGAAGAGCCGGAAGAGATGCCGCTGGGTCTGTAAGTGTTAAGAGGAGATCGTCTGCGAAGAGAGCAATCTTGTGGTCAATCCCCCCATTCGGATGCCCCGGATGTCCTCCGACCTCCGGACGGCAATCGCCAAAGGTTCCACCGCGAGTGCAAAAGGAGCGGTGAGCGGGCAACCCTGACACGTGCCCCTGTGAATGGAGAAGGAGGGCGTCAGGAGACCATTGAGGCGGATACGTGCGGTGGGCGCCACGTATGGGGCCATAATGCGAGTGATCATGAGCGGTCCGAGGCCTATACGACGGAGGACCGCCCTGAGAAAGGACCAGTCGACCCGGTTGAAAAGCCTTTTCGGCGTCGAGGGGAGAGAAGGAAGGCGGGTATATGGCGGCGGGAAGCTTTTTGCACCAGATGGGCCACGCGGCGAATATTATCTGCTCCTTGTCGCTCTTGTATGAAGCCTACCTGATCCAGGCTCAACGAGGCCTGGGAGAAGAGGAGCCAGACGTTGTGCTAGGATTTTAGTGTATAGCTTAGCATCTACATTTAATAGAGAGATTGGCCTATACGAGGCACATGCGGTGGGATCCTTTCCTGGTTTAGGGATGAGTGCGATCTCCGCCTCGGCCATTGTCGGGGCCACAGATCCAGTCTCTGTAAAGGAGTTAAAGAGACGTACCAGATGAGCCCGGATCTCCGGGAGAAAGAGGCGATAAAATGCCAGCGTTAAGCCATCGGGACCTGGCGATTTCCCCATTGGCATGCTTTTCAAAGCTTTCTGAAGCTCAGTTGCCGTGATGGGCTCTTCTAGTTGCTGTTTATAAAAGGAGGTGATTGGCTTCCAGGGGCAAGCGGTCAGAAAGGGCTCTATCTGTTCCACGCAAGTATCTCCCTTGCTGTACAGGGTAGAAAAGAACCTGTTAAATTCCGCCTGCTTAGCTCGTTCTGAGATGGCCCATTCTCCTCCCGGCAAAGAAAGCTTGGAGACGTGGCCACGGGAGATTTGGAGGCGTAGGCGACGCGCTAGCATAGGACCCACCTTATTACCCCCTCCATAATATTTTTGTTTGAGGGTCAGAAGGGACTGTTCCGCTTTATTCACTCGAAGGACTTTAAGCTGGCGCCGAAGTGATGCAAGTTTCCTTCGCGTTGGGAGAGATGGCGTCTGATGACTTTGTCGTTCTAATTCTTTTATATCGCAAGAGAGTTTGTCTTCCACCAGGCGGGATTCCCGCCTGCGGGCTATGGAAATAGAGGTAATAGTGCCCCGGATCGTGGCCTTAAAAGCGTCCCACTGAATATGTATGGGGGTTTCCGGAAGGTCATTAGTGGTAAAATAAGATTGTATGGCCTGTCTCAATTCCGCCACATCCACTGGGTCGCGGAGGACGTGGGGAGGAAGGCGCCATCTGGGAGCAGAATTCAATTGTCTGCCCACAGCGGATAGTGTGATTTCTAGGTGCGCATGATCGGAGATAGATATGTCCGAGATCTCCGCAGATTCCAAGGAGCGAATGAGGGATTGGGATATAAAGAAGTAATCAATACGGGAATATGAGCGGTGGACATGTGAATAAAAAGTATAGTCCCGTGTTTCCGGTTCCCGATAGCGCTAAGCATCAATGAGGCCCAGGGCTTCTATATCCTGTTTAAGTATTGCAGACATAGCCCCTGTTCCCTGAAAAGTCGAGGTAGTGCGGTCCAGGCCAGGGTCCCATACCAAATTGAGATCGCCCCCAAAAATGATGGGATTGGGTTCTCGAAGGAGTAGGGACCGAAGCAGGTCGTGCAAAAAGGCATCCTGCGCTTGATTAGGTGCATATACGTTAAGCAAGATAAGCGGTTTACCCTGCAATGTGACCGCCAGCTTAAGGAACCGACCTTCTTTGTCCCGTGTGGCGCGCGTAATTTGCACTGAGAGGCCTACTTTGAAGAGAATAGCTACCCCCGCCGTCTTGGTGTGTGCGGATGCCCAGGATTGCAGAGGGTATTTAGGGTGGGACATGCGCGAAGTATCTGTGCGTAAAAGGTGGGTTTCTTGAAGGTAAATAATATCTGGGTCGTGCAAGAGAAGATATCTCCATATTTGCCGCCTTTTGTTTGGGGTGTTTAAACCTTTAACGTTTAGGGAGATACACTTAAGAGGAGCCATTAGTCGTTTCAAGGTGGAACACGCTTTTACAGGGTCGTGGGGTATTGTTTCCCTCCCTCTCTGGGTTCTGGGTCCAATATGTTAGTGATAATCGTATTAGGAAGCGTGGGCAGTGGAGGTGTCCGTCCCAACAAGAAAGGAAGGGGCCTGTCTCAGAGAGTCTCCGGGGGTCCAGCCATAGAGCTGAGTCAGCACCGCAGGTGTGGACCCTCTCCCCAAGGATCCAAGGAAAGAAAAATAGGAGAGAAAGAAATATAGGAGAGGAATAACCAGGAAGGACCAGAAAGGTCGAACTACCAAAAGGCCAACTGGGCCAGAAAAACCCATTCCAGTCCAGGAGCGGCCCACTGATGAGAACCAGGGCGGCTCTGAGGGAGTCACTCCTCTTGGGGACTAAGGAAATGGCGGGGTGGGCCATGGAATTGCTCGGTGTCCGCAGCGTCTGTCCCCCAGTGGTCGGGCCGCTTTATCCGTAGTGGGGGGGTTTTTGGGCCCTCTGTAGAAACTTTCTCTATTCCCTTCAACCGAGCCTGGTCCGAGGCTCATAGGGTGTAAGATATGGCGGGGACCGGGAGCACCGTCGGGGGTAGGGGGTGATATGAATGTGTGTGCCTCTGGGGATGTATAGCCGCTAGGTGAGTTCGATAGTGACCTTTAGTCGTGAGAGTATGCATTTCAGGTAAACAAACTTTGTAACAGTAGGTACTAGGGCAGGTATGCATGTGCACAATCAGTTCCAGTTCAGCAGGGTGAAGATAGAAAGTCTCTTCCATTGCAATGGATTCTTAGTTAGGTACAATTCAATCTCCAGTGCCCGAGCCAGAAAGGGAGGAAGGGCCGGACCGCGGTGCACCCTGAGCTGAGGACTGCGAGGCTTCAACCGTCTTCAGGTGATGAATGATGTCTTGTTTGGTATGCATTTTTTTTATACTGCACGCTCACCAATTACTTGGAGCCAGATGCGAATTGGGCCGTTTGCGACCGGAAAAATGCATTTTTTAAATGTACAAAATACAAAATGCTATTCGGTAACTTGTTACCGAATAGCATTTTGCATTTGTGATTTGGTATTTGGAAGGGGCGTGTTTAGGGCATCCCTTCCAAACACCGAATCAGTGCGGTATGCATTACTGTTTTGCGACCGAATTCCTGTTGCAAAACAATAATTTTTTTCCACCAGTTTAAAACCGGTGGTAACCCATTCTTAACAAGCATTTGCAATGCAAATTGGTCTCGCATTTGTGAGAGTTAGAGTTATTGGGATTTTTAATGACAATGTTTTTTACCTAAGTGTTTTGGATTGGAGTGGATGTATGTGGTGTGTGGTGGAATTATGTGGATTGGAATTATTAGTTGTGAAATTGTATGTGTTGGAATTGTGTTGTATGGAGGTGATTTGTGTAGTGGAATTATGTGGCATGGTGTGCAGTGGAATTATGTGAATAGTAATTATGTGGTATTGAGTGTAGTGAAATTATGTGGAGTGTGATTGTGTGTTATGGAGTGTACTTATGTGGAATTGTATTTTGTGTTGTGGAGTGATATGTAGTGGAGTTTAATTAAGTGGTGTGCTGTTGAATTTTGTGTCATGATATGGAATTTTGTGGTGTGGATTGGATGTATGTGGTGTGTTGAGTAGTTGTGTTGCAGAGTTGAATTATGTGGCTTTGTCTTGAATTATGTGGTGTGGATTGTCAATGTGTGTAGTTGAATAGTGTGGTATGGAACTGTGTAGATAACGAATACGTTGTCAAAAGCAGCACACTATAGAAGCAACCACGTTAAAACATTACGCCAGATGACCCATGCCAAACAGCAAGTATTGAAGAACACATGCACACGAAAGCATGCATACATTGGATAGAATTTCTCTACTATAACCCTGGCACACTGATCCTCAATTTATTGGTGTGTGCATACCAGAACTATGCAGCAACCGTTAGTCCAGGCAGCACAGAGTACTGCTGCAAAACATATTGCAGACAGCTTAGAGCCATGTGGCGCACACAGCTTAAAAACCAAAAGAAGGAAATGAGCAGTAACATAACATAATCCAATGTATTTCATTCTGAAGATGAAACATGTTGCTGTTTCCAGAACTTGAATTGGAAATATAGAAGTGTAGTTATGCACTATTCAGAATACCTGTTTGTTCCTGAGAAGTGCAAGTAAGCTCCTATTAAATGTATTGCAGCAGTACTAAGAAGTGGTACTATACATGACAGTATTGGACAAGGGGTGGTGTGAGTTTTTTGTGTGTGAGGTGGGCAGCTGGGAGAAGAGGGGCATTTGTTAATAAGGGAGAGAGTGCTGAGCAGTGCCTTTACATACTGGCGCTAAGAAAGATGTGGGTTTTATGTAGCGCCACGTGTGATGAGCTCCTAAGCCAAGTGAATATTACAGCGCAGGTCACACGCTCCAAGCATGTCGGTGGGACTGTGAAAGCATGCCAGGTACATTTAACTGTAAGCTGTTCACTTAGTGCGAGGCAAACAAGAGCGGCCCTACTCAAGATTGTAAATATGAGCACTGATAAGGGCTGGGCTTGTCTATTTTTCCAGCGAAATCCAGAGCTGTCCTAATAATCCTGCCTGCTGGCTGTGATGGAAGGTGGTGCGTGGCAGCAGGGGTCCGTGTGGCATAGTCCTGCACTTTTATCCAAGAAATACTGCCAGTTTCATGTGCACATACAATTTGCAGAGTGTGGCAGACTTCGGCCCACCCAGATATTAACACAAATGATGGCATGTTTTTGGACACCTGTGACTAAAGGGGCTGACACAAAAATGATTTTTTAAAATATTTTTTACATTGTCTTACGGAACAGACTAACCCACAATATAGCTTATACTTGTATGATGCTCCTGCAAAAAATGTTTCCTTACATTACAGCATTAATGTTATGTTGTCTATGAATAATAAACATCCTTTTGCTAGAAAAACAGATTAAACGCATCTTAGCTGAAAAAAATGACTTGGAGCTTAAGAAAATGGCCGTACAACGTCCTCTTTCCAGGTATGTTAAGCTCTTTGGAACACTGAATGGGAACCTGGATGGTACTTTAAGAACTATGATGTACCGGCATGGAACTCACAAAAGTGGTTGTCTCAGGGTCCACCAGAACAGTGCTTTAAACAGGAAGAGACAGAATTTCATTTTGATTTGCTAGTTAGATCTTCTTTTGTGTCCCAATAACAGGCCGCCAGGCACTCATGTGAAAGCTGGAATGAGCTACAGGCAGGCAGAAGGCCATCAAGCCGACTGTCCGCTGAGACCAAGTAGACGCATATTGTGAAACGGATGTTTGTTTCAGTGATGTGGTAGGTCATCAGCAGGGACAAAAAGAGCTCTTCTAGCCTTTAGTATAAGGCTGATCCTGTAACCTAATGCTTTTGAGTTAAACACTGAACAGACATGAACTAGATGACAGATACAATATCCTGGTGAAAGGGTGTCCAGAACCGACAGTGGTTTGTGAAATGGAAAACTGCATTGTTTTTCAGCTATCTAGGTAGCAACGTTTTAGGACCTCGTAGGGGTGATGTGCACTGGCAAACCAGCCAGTGCTTTGGAAATGGCATCTGGAATGGCATGATGGAAGGGCCCTGCATAGCAGTGTGATTGTGGAAAGATCTTGTACAAGAGCGTGCTAAGTTTTTCCCCTTGTGAACTTTTTACAAACTCTGGAAAACTCACAAAGGTTGTGATGTATATATTATGGGGAACATTTTGGCACTGTGGGTGTAATGCAACATTTCACTTTCAGTGGGACATGCCTTTCAAAGAATAGCTTTGGAACGAAAACTGTTCTGCAATAAATGTTTTCCGAGAATTAATAAAATGTGCAACCCTCATGGAATGCAAAGTGTGTAAACTCCACTGGCAAAATGTATTTTGTTGACCTTTGGTCTTGTATTGGAAATGTGCAATCACTACCAGAATTTTCAAATATGTGTTTCCCATTTATACAGTGCTCAGTAGCACATTTTTCTGGAGTGATTCTAAAACAAGAAACAGGGTAAACGTTCTAAATGTGACTTTGGTCTAAAAACGAGCACAAGAGTGGATGAATCTTACCTTTATTTTTTTAGCTACGATTTAACTTTTTCATTACAATAGTTTTGAAAGTGTAACTTGAATTATACCAAAGGATGTACTACCAGGTTTTACAGCACTTATTATATATTGACAGCACTGGCTATCTGCCTTTCTTTATGGTTTAAACACAACCAGTGCTATTACAAAAGTTGTGTAAACCAGCGCTTTTTAGCTCCAATTCTGATTGGCTTAAAAACGCCCAACTATTTACCTCACGAGGAAAAATTATGGACTGCCAAAGCAGTACAAGGACATACAAATGGCATAATGTGTGCTATTCAAATGGTGTTGACTATGAAACTGAATGTTATTTAAATACACTGTATGAATACTTCTCTCTTGTGTCTATTTATGTTGCCCTATACTGTAGCACTGTGTATGCATAGTTGAGATTAACGGTAATGTGTTGGAAACCTGTAGTGCCTACTGCAAACTAAAGTGTTCCAAGGCAATGCAGCAGATGCCAGCACTCCGTCGGAAAAGCTAAGTTTGCCACCTGGCCGGTTTACTACCGGCAACACAGGTAGTCCCGGCCGTCACCAAAATAAGCAGAATTACCTAAATCCTGTTTTTTCCCTCCTTATCTGAACAAACTTTAAGCAGCAAATATAAATAGAAAGCCCTTCTAAATGTGTTCTAGAGATGCGCTAATGGCCCCTGATTAATAATTAAAAGAAACCAAGGCACAAAACTCAAGTTATAAATTAATACATACGATTTTGATTAAAGCCCTATGAAGTATGTCCGGGCCTCTTCAGACAACAACCGGCCGCCATTTTTTCTTTTCGAAAGAAAGGAACCATGGGAACAGCAAGGAGGCATTCTTTCTAGAACAGATGGGCTTTTAAGTCCTGACAATTGCTCATTAGTGAATGATTTTGAAGGAGGAATAGTAGCAAGAAATTCTACAACTGTGGTTCGGAGACAGAAAAACATCTTTCTTCTC
This sequence comes from Calotriton arnoldi, assembly GCA_963921515.1. Lineage (NCBI taxonomy): Eukaryota > Metazoa > Chordata > Amphibia > Caudata > Salamandridae > Calotriton > Calotriton arnoldi. The sequence goes on along the minus strand of CAWUFW010002741.1, from coordinate 552,639 downwards.
TGGCACATGCAAAATTAAATGATCAGCAGAAACACCTGAGTAGGTGTTTAGTGCCAGATATTCCTAAAACAGGCTGCGACTAATTCACAAAGGCATTTTAATGACAGAGAGATAGTTTAGATTCAACTGACGAACAATGTGGGAGACAACTGATCGATCTAAGGAAGGCGTGAACAAGTATGCGTTTCTTACACCAGAAATCAGACTGCCAGTAGTTGCTTTTCAATATACAAACCTCCAAATTCCTCTCTGAGAGCAAAACTTCGTAGAATTTCAAATAGAGTAAAAAAAGTAATTTAAATCCACTGACCCAGTAAAGTTGTGGCAGGGCAGGCTTATTAAAACTGAAAAAATGTTTTAGCAGTAGTGGGTTAAGGCCGATGATGTTTATTTAAATCATGTATACGTCTACTTACCCTCATACCACTGTCCACTTTTTGTTTAAATACATCATATCCACATAGACAATGACCTTGGTAATACGACACGAACGGCAAATGACTCGCCCATTAATACAATAATGACTGTGATATTTCATAGCCGGTAATCCACGGGCGGCTCGACTGTCAGCATCTTGCACACTCGGTGAAGCTGCTCGAGGCTTCGCTCGTGGCGACTTCCTGCTTAATTCATGCATTCTGAATGGCAGATTCCTGGGCGGTGTCGAGTTTCCCGCTGTCATGGCAACTAACGGAGAGGCATTTTCATTAATCATTTAGAGCACATGAAGTCTCGGCCAGTCTGATTGCGGCATATAGAGTAATCTCCTAGCGCCGCTTAGGACTCCGTTGAGTTGAATTAAACAAGCATTTGCAATGCAATAGGACTCGCATTTACGCGAGACCTATTGCATTGGAAACGGGAGTGCGGGCGTGCGAGAAGGCACGAACGGGAGTGCGGTTGGGGGTTGGGGGGGCCGAGAAGTCACGGACTGCGGGAGGGGGGGGAGGGCACAAGAAGAAAATAGTGTTTGAAGTAAAGGGGCCAGTAGCCATGGAAGGATACTAATGACGACATGGCCGTCATGAGGAGGGACTAACAGGCCTAAAACCAATCGGAAGGCAGCATTTAGGACCTAAACCAATGAAAAAGATGGGCGGAGAGTGGGCGGAGCTTCCACGAAGCTTCCACGCCATACTGAATACTGCATGCCTCGCAAAGCGAGCAGCGCATGCGCGCTGCCGCTATAGGCTCGACCTAAAAAGGGGAAACTGCTTCCCTTTGAGAATGTAAATAATAATATTTTTTAAAAGCAGGCAGTGTTCCCACGGACCTCTACTTACTCTTAAAAACTGAAACTTCAAGGTTTCATTTTTTCTTTTTAAAAGCATCCCGTTTTCCTTTAAGGAAAATGGGCTGAATTAAAAAAAAAAAAAAAAAAAAGATTGCTTTATTAAAAGCAATTATAGACATGCTGGCGGGCTTACCTCAGCAGGCCACCATCCCTGTGATTCCTAAATGGGTCACAAACTGCAACCTACCTCATTAATATTTATGAGGTTGTCGATTTGTGACCCACAAGGAATCCCTAAATGAAACTCATTGAGTTTCATCCATTAGAAATACTGATTTCCTAATTCCAATTCGGAAAGAATCGCAATCGGTATTCCTAATGTTTGTACATCTGGCCCCCCGTCTCTTGGTGCTTTAGTTGTGAGTTTTGCCCAAGGACAGGACACCAATGGGCCTTTGTGTATAACGTGTTCCTATGAGTAAATGTAGTGAGATAGTACTGTAGGCTTTCCTAAGGTGTTCTGTGGAGGGAGGGAGGGCAGGAGGGGTTGGAGGCTTACTGAATGTTGTCCAAACTCATGGAGTTGACATTTGTTTGAGTTGCCTCTGTGGGGTGGATCACAGCAGCGGTGCGGGTCTTATGATCAACTGAGGCCACAAAAAAACCTAAGACTAGAGCAGGTTGGTACAGCAAGCCGCACAGTCTGACTGTGACAAATAAGACATGGTAAAGATTGCTCTGTGAAGGAGATTCCCTAAATCCTGCTCAAGAGTTCATGGGCATTCACATGTGACACCTCTTCAAGGTTGTTTTCAAGGGACTGAAGCTGACGGGATCCAGGTACCATAGGTAGGAGTTTTGAACTACTATTGCCCTGGCGCTATAACCAGGTCAATGCTATGTCATCCTTCTGGACCTCTATGCCTGGCTAAGGGCACTGCACCAAGTAACTCACGACCCGCTGGAGGATGGCCAGCAATAGACCACTGGCTCTCACCTGCATCTACGTGGTTTATATCAGGACGGCCACAATAGAACTGACCCTCAGTTCTTCTGAACTGATTCTGACCTTCTTGTACGACACATGCGGCAGAAAAGGAACGCGGTCTCCAACACTGTCAGCTCCAAGGCCCTGGCAAGCATTTATTTCTGTATCTCTCCTGTGCTCTCTTTCTTCTGCTGATCCTTCTCTTCACCCTGTTGAGCTCTCAAGACCTCAAAGTCTCTGGCCTTATCTACTCTCTAAGCATCTCCAGCTTGAGACGCTCAGACTTCAGCCACTCTGAAGCAGGCAGCATAAAGAGATTAACAAAGTGATACAGGACAGGAGAGAATTCACTGTCCCCATCCCATTGCTGGGGTCTCACTGACCCCACATTCTGTCTAGGACCTCATTCTACAAAACCTATTGTGCTACATGAGTCTGGCCTTTGATATATTGCTAAGCTCCTCCAAAGTCGTGGACCTCAACTCAAACGCCTGCACTAGTTTGGTATCGAGCAAGTATGCTCTGGCCACCTACTATAAATATGTATTCTGTGGTATTGTGTGCCTCTTTATTTCTGGATCCACCAATTCCCACTCAACCACTAACGCGACATCTTTTCCCTGGGTTGGGGCTGGCACAAATGTAAAGTATGTTTTCTGGGTCCTCGGGCAGTCAGCCGTTACAGGGCATAATCTGTGGTGCAAACTGGTGTTTAACCATTAGTATCCCATGGCGTTAGGTTTCTTTGCACTGCATTTGAACAAGCTAGGTTACTTCCTCTACACACTTGATTGATTGATTGAAAGTTTGAGACTTATAATGAACATACACAGTCAGCGCTATATCATTTATGAAAAAGAATATTGTTAGGTTCTGTGATATAATATGCCTGGCTACGTTGTGCTGTTCGTAGGCAATGGAATGCTTCCTCTACTGGGATCTGGTCTGTGGATTCTGAGAAGCTGGGGGGGGAGCAGATAGTTGCTGAGGATCAGAGGTTGGTCAGGGGTCGTGGTAAGAAGCTCAATAAATTCTTGTCAGTTCTACCACTACCGTGTCCTGCCTTTCCAAAAAAATATGCCTTCATAGTGCTGAGATATGACCAGGCACACTTTTATGGCGCTACCAAGCTAAGACACTATAATTCAAATAGTATTGCCATTAATGGATAGTGTTATCCTATGAGGAAAAGCATGAGTGAGTTCTTGGCGTTTCATCAAAATCTTTGCGCTTCTGTGCATTGAGTATGGTGTTGTTTACAGTACTCAGCTAATAGAACAAGGATGGCAGACAAAATGTTTCAACATTATTATTTGTTTCAGGTCTGGCTTGACAGTGTATCTGTCTGGATGACCTATTATTCCCAAGTACAATGGCTTTTTTCCACCGAGAGGAGCATTACTCTCTTGACCCATACTATTAGCTGTTTGGTGTGTCATTCCACTTTGTGAAGAGCTTGTCTTCCCATGCATGAGGGACTATTTTCCATATAAAAAATGTTATGACTCATCATACATTTAATTGTTTATTTCTTGTATGCAGAAAGCAATCATTTTCTGTTTGGTCGTTTCATTGCTGCAGGATTTTGTAAATGTTTTAATCAGGAGTCAAAATGCATGCCTGACCTATTGGTTTGCCAATGCATATTTATATAGATATTTTGCTGTTTGTAAGTGCTCACATCAATAACCCAATTAAATGAGTGTTAAGCTTGTTAGGATAAAAGCCATGAGACTTATGATTTACAGATCGCAGCATAAGTCAACATTATATTTCTATTTGAAATTTCTATTTTGAAATTTCTAAAGCGCAGAATAGTTACTCTCTCGTGTGTCAAGACACTAACCAACATTAGCTAACAAGTAACCAGGCGATAGCACAAAACAGTCAGGTTTTCATTTTTTTTTAGGTCAAATGATTTGAGTCTAGGTGTAGAGAAAGACGCAGAGTTCCAGAATTTGGGGCCCAAGTATGAGAAAGAACTTCCTCCCATACAAATGTGTTTAATCGCTTAACTTTCATCTAGGGGGATAGAGATGCCAGTGATCTGAGGGCTCTGCCAGGAATAAACCTCTAACTTCTCTTCAAGCAGTGGAGACCCCTTCTTGTAGAATACTTTATATACAATGCACAACACCTTTAATTTTGATGCAGACTTCAACGGGGAGCCAATGAGAAGCAGTCTAATGAGCGGGTATGGGAGAGAAATGGTAGAGAGCATCAGCCACCCAACCCACAGCATTCTGCACCAGATGAAGCCAGTGGAGAGTTAGCAGAAAGGCTGAAATATAAATCATTGGAGTCATATGGTGAGACAAAACCAGTGCATGGATGGGGCAGCAGTAGAAGCACTTTACGGCACCTCCACATATTGTAGAACAGGATGAGAAAACAACACTAAATTGTTTGTCCAGAGACAGCTTACTGTCTATGAGGAAGCCAAGACTTTGCCGAAGGTGCCCGTATTTGGGATAAATCCCATTTCAGAAGGCCACAACTGAGGGCGTCTGAGAAATGGAAATGGGGCCAAGCGTTAAGATTTCTGTCTTCTCCCCATTTAAGGGAATTAGACAGCATCTAGTTAGCCACAAAAGAAAAGACAGCTCGTACGTTCTCTGCAGCCGCAAATGTATCTGTCTCCGACACCACTAATTGTGTGTCGTCAGCATAAGAATCCAAGGTCTGACCAAGATGCCTAATAATGCTAGCAAGTGATGAACCATATACATTGAATTAAGTAGGGCTCAGTTATGAGTACTGCAGAACATCGCAGGGGACCTCAAGGGTAGAAGAAACAAATGGGGAAAGGGTCACAGTTTGAGTATGCGCAGTGAGAAAAGAACTGCACCACTTCAAAACTGCCTGACAAATTCCAATGTCCAGGAAACTTCGTAGCAACATCAAGTGACAGATGGTGTTGAAGGCTCCATAGAGATCAAATTGTATCAGAGCCGCAACATGGCCACTGTCAAGTAAGCAGTGCTCTCTGTGTGTTTTGATTAGCCCGAGCAACATCTGGGTAGGATCCAAGATCTTATTAGCCTCAATAAAGGTAATGAGCTGTCTGTTCACCCCTTTCGAACACCTCAGGACCCAAACTGGGATGGCATAGTGAGCAAAAGAACGATGGATTTAACCCAGATTTCTTGACCGTCATTTGTTGCTGCAGCACTTTTCACCCTAAGTGGGATGGGTATGCCCAGACGTGGGTCCCTTGCTCACTGTGCCACTGGATTCAAAACAGCCTGGCTGATGAGAGGTGATGCCCTGAAACCGGTCCCAGGATGTTTACAGTTCAGGGAGGACCTGGCTTGGCAGTTGGGACTGGACTGTTCCCATGAGGAGCAGGGTCAAGACTGATTTGCATATGTCTGGGTCCAAACTGGGGTGGCGTAGTGAGCAAAAGAATGATGGATTTAACCCAGATCTCTTGACTGGGGGTGCATGCTTGATTCATTTAGCATTCTGTTCATCATTTGTTGCTGCAGCTCATTTAGAGATGGGTGCATCTTAAGTTTTCAAAAACAATGGTCTACCAAATGTTTACCATTTTTTGGTCTAACATTTTCTGTTTTTCTAAAACAAACTCCCAAAGTGGGAGTTTGTTTTTGAAAGAACAATAAAAACTGATGACCCTCACACCTTGGGAGTTTGCTCCCAGGGTGTGGAGAGTCGTTATGTTTTTTTTCTGTCACTCACCACTTAGTTTTTCCTGGCAGTGGCAGACAGAAAAAAAACAACATCACACTGTCCACCTTAAATAGGCATCAAAACTGATGGCGGCAATCCATCAAACCTTTTGTAACTTGAAGGGAATCACTGTGATGGCAGTTCCTTTCAACAGAGATGATCGCTGGGCCAGTGGTCAGCTCTAAATTTGGCAGGCAGTAATCCATTGTGGTGGCGGAGGTAATGTTCTCCGCCATCCTGGCGTACGACGTACCATCCACCTAAGTCTATATCAGGCCTTTGGTTTTTAGCAGTAGCTTATCCCACAATCATGGTCCCAAATAGGATAATGCTTTGCCTCCCACTCTCATTTTATTAATTCTCAGGACAATTAATATAGAGTCAGAGATCAGACTTCTCTGTGATTTATAGAGATGGAGTTTTTCCCAACCTTTGCTACACCCTGAACATCAGACACATGTTTTAAAGATATTTCTCTGTCTGACTGGGAGCCAATGCAAGTAAGCTCTTTCTCGCAATATGATCACACTTTTGCAGATCGCAAGCAACTTTAATGGCCAGGTTCTGAATCCTTGCAATGCACCCAGAGATCTTTCAAGGAGTCCAAGGTAGAGCAGGTCGCAGTAATCCACCTTGGAGAGAATACACGATGACACTAACAACATATGCAACTGCTTTGGTAGAAATCTCATAGTTTTCCTAGTGTCCTTTAGTAGTGAAAAGCAAGAGGAAGTTAAAGCCTTAATCTGTTATGTCATGGACAGGTGCTCATCTAAATCTAAACTGAGAGGGGGCTGACCCCAAAGCTGAGGGCCATATTGACAGTTCTGTAGTCCTTTGGGCAGTTCCATACTTTATTCTGGTAGGCTTGTTTACAGTAGTGTGTCTAACACTAGTAGCCATGTCTGGAGAATGCATTCTATTCTGGTAGCTACATCTGGAGCATTCATTTATTTTCTGAAGGCCTTTTGCGGGCAAGGCCTTGCATGGAGCTTTCTCTCCAGTTCTGGCCCACTTTCTATGCAGGAATGGGTCAGGTTCTGGGGCATGATCTGGGCGTTGTCTCCAAATCAGGAAGCCAAATTTGCAGTATTGTATTTAGTTGTTATGGTCGCAGCAGGAGTGTTGGGTCCAGTTCTGGTTGCTGTATCTACAATATTAATAATAATTCCAATTTGTAAAGCGCAAACATATCATCCCCTTAAGGGTTTGAAGGCGCTGGGGTCAGTTGGAGAGATTAAGTGAGCTATTGCCCAGAGTCACATTGTGCTGAGCTGAGCTGTCGCCGGCAATCGAACCGTGAGCCCCGAGCTCCGGAGTCAGCCGCCCTGGCCGCTGCGCCACACCTCTCCCCCACTGTAACAATTCTGGAGCCTCCTCTGCAGTATTGTATCAGATTTTGAAGGCCCCTGGCGGAGAATTGTGTCCATTCTGTAGGTCTTGTCTGTGATTCCGAGGGCCACATGCGGAGTGTTGTGTTAAATTGCTGAAGCTTTGTAAAGTGTGTCCTTTTCTGTGGATCACATCAGGAGTCTTGCACTCCTTCCGGAGGCCTCACCTACATGTTGCATTGTGTTTTGAAGGTCACTTCCAGAGTATTGGGAATAGTCCTGGATGCCTTATCTAGAGTATTGTGTCGAATTCTTCGGTTGTATTGTACTGTATTGTAGCAATTGTATATTGCTTCCTACCCCTATGTAGGACACTGAAGCCCTTACCCACAATGATAGCAAGCTACACCATGCAGAGTCTGTGGTTGAGAGATGTTGTTTTTGTTTTGAGCCTATATCGGAAGGGTTTTCATGTTATGTTATGCATTGGTATTTTTAAAGCATGAACCTAACTATGAAGCAACGAAGCTCTGAACCATACATGGGTGCGCAGGGGTTAGGAGACGATCTACAATATCAGGTATTTCAAGTGGGTATTACACAAATACATTTCACACATTATTTAGGCACAGGAAGATTAAGTTATTTGCCCTGGTTTACACGATATTCAGGGAAATTAAGTGATTTTCCTAAGATCAGCCCCGCACTGAAGCTGGGGTTTGAACCTGGGTCCCAGGTTCCAAAGTCAGCAGCACAAGCCACTAGGCCACATCTGCTCCCAATGATATGACTGATAACCACCAAGATGCAGTTATCGTGTTATGGGGCGCAGTGATGTGTGAGAATATGTGAGCTATAGATGCACATCTTATAATAAGGACTAACCAGCTTAGCCAGGGGCAGCGGGATGCTGCGTGACCGTACACTAAAAAGGTGGAGAATTAGCGAAGGCACAGTAAGCCATAGAGTGACACGAGGCAGGAAGAGATGCTCCTGAATGAGTAAAAGGAAACCAAAAGGGCAAGAATGCAAATTACTGACATAAGCAGTAGCCATGCCCAGTTTTTTTATTTCTTTTTTTTGTATTTCTTTTTTAAAGGCAGAGATATTGACTTCTGCTGAACAAATACACCCCATGAAGGACGATGGAAGTGGAAGACCAATGAAGGCTGGCAACCTGAGCAGACACTACACAAACTTTAAAAGGCTCAGATTCTACCTACACCTGCTAAGCCGAAGGAAGCCACACGTTTGAGCAGGGTTTCACACGTCAAGCCCTCGAAGGCTTTCATTATTGTTTTCTTGTAGTTTGGCTATGGTTCAACTCTTCGATCAGATAACGTGCCCCACCCCCCAGATACCGCCGTATTCACAAGTGGAGCTGGGGCTCTGGAGGCTATTTTTAAATTATCTGACATGTGCCTTATTATCTGACATGATCCTTACCCTAGACTGCACGACCAACTTTACAGACACTCACACCTTAGATGACGGCAGAGCACCAGGTGCAACTGGTATGCTCTGTGGTCTCCAGTATTGCTCCTGAGCCTCTGTGGGCTCTAGCATTGCTCCTGAGCCTGTGTGGTCTCTAGCATTGCTCCTGAGCCTCTGTGGTCTCCGGCATTGCTCCTGAGCCTCTGTGGTCTCCGGCATTGCTCCTGAGCCTCTGTGGTCTCCAGTTTTACTCCTGAGCCTCTGTGGTCTCCGGCGTTGCTCTTGACCCTCTGTGGGCTCCGGCATTGCAACTGAGCCTCCGTGGTCTCCGGCATTGCTCCTGAGCCTCTGTGGTCTCCGGCATTGCTCCTGAGCCTCTGTGGTCTCCGGCATTGCTCCTGAGCCTCTGTGGTCTCCGGCATTGCTCCTGAGCCTCTGTGGTCTCCGGCATTGCTCCTGAGCCTGTGTGGTCTCCGGCATTGCTCCTGAGCCTCTGTGGTCTCCGGCATTGCTCCTGAGCCTCTGTGGGCTCTAGCATTGCTCCTGAGCCTCTGTGGTCTCGAGCAATGCTCCTGAGCCTCTGTGGTCTTGAGCACTGCTCCTGAGCCTCTGTGGTCTCCAGCATTGCTCCTGAGCCTCTGTGGTCTCCAGCATTGCTCCTGAACCTCTGAGTCTCCAGCATTGATCCTGAGCCTCTGTGGTCTCTAGCATTGCTCTTGAGCCTCTGTGGTCTCCAGCATTGCTCCTGATCCTCTGTGGTCTCCAGCATTGCTCCTGAGCCTGTGTGGTCTCCGGCATTGCTCCTGAGCCTCTGTGGTCTCCGGCATTGCTCCTGAGCCTCTGTGGTCTCGAGCATTACTCCTGAGCCTCTGTGGTCTCCAGCATTGCTCCTGAGCCTCTGTGGTCTCCAGCATTGCTCCTGAGACTCTGGGTCTCCAGCATTGCTCATGAGCCTCTGAGCCTCTGTGGTCTCCAGCATTGCTCCTGAGCCTCTGTGGTCTCCAGCATTACTCCTGAGCCTCTGTGGTCTCCGACGTTGCTCCTCACCCTCTGTGGGCTCCAGCCTTACTCCTGAGCCTCTGTGGTCTCCGGCGTTGCTCCTGACCCTCTGTGGTCTCCAGCATTACTCCTGAGCCTCTGTGGTCTCCGGCATTGCTCCTGACCCTCTGTGGGCTCCGGCATTGCTCCTGAGCCTCTGTGGTCTCCGGAGTTGCTCCTGAGCCTCCGTGCTCTCCGGCATTGCTCCTGAGCCTCCGTGGTCTCCAGCATTGCTCCTGAGCCTCTGTGGTCTCCAGCATTGCTCCTGAGCGTCTGTGGTCTCCAGCATTGCTCCTGAGCCTCTGGGGTCTCCAGCATTGCTCCTGAGCCTTCGTGGTCTCCAGCATTTCCCCAGAGCCTCTGTGGTCTCCAGCATTGCTCCTGAGCCTCTGTGGTCTCCAGCATTGCTCCTGAGCCTCTGAGTCTCCAGCATTGATCCTGAGCCTCTGTGGTCTCCGGAGTTGCTCCTGAGACTCTGGGTCTCCAGCATTGCTCATGAGCCTCTGAGCCTGTGTGGTCTCCAGCATTGCTCCTGAGCCTCTGTGGTCTCCAGCATTACTCCTGAGCCTCTGTGGTCTCCGACGTTGCTCCTGACCCTCTGTGGGCTCCAGCATTAATCCTGAGCCTCTGTGGTCTCCGGCGTTGCTCCTGACCCTCTGTGGTCTCCAGCATTACTCCTGAGCCTCTGTGGTCTCCGGCATTGCTCCTGACCCTCTGTGGGCTCCGGCATTGCTCCTGACCCTCTGTGGGCTCCAGCGTTGCTCCTGAGCCTCCGTGGTCTCCGGCATTGCTCCTGAGCCTCCATGGTCTCCAGCATTGCTCCTGAGCCTCTGTGGTCTCCAGCATTGCTCCTGAGCCTCTGTGGTCTCCAGCATTGCTCCTGAGCCTCTGAGTCTCCAGCATTGATCCTGAGCCTCTGTGGTCTCTAGCATTGCTCTTGAGCCTCTGTGGTCTCCAGCATTGCTCCTGAGCCTCTGTGGTCTCCAGCATTGCTCCTGAGCCTCCGTGGTCTCCAGCATTGCTCCTGAGCCTCTGTGGTCTCCAGCATTGCTCCTGAGCCTTCGTGGTCTCCAGCATTGCCCCTGAGCCTCTGTGGTCTCCAGCATTGCTCCTGAGCCTCTGTGGTCTCCAGCATTGCTCCTGAGCCTCTGAGTCTCCAGCATTGATCCTGAGCCTCTGTGGTCTCTAGCATTGCTCTTGAGCCTCTGTGGTCTCCAGCATTGCTCCTGAGCCTCTGTGGTCTCCAGCACTGCTCCTGAGCCTCTGTGGTCTCCAGCATTGCTCCTGAGCCTCTGTGGTCTCTAGCATTGCTAATGAGCCTTCGTGGTCTCCAGCATTGCTCCTGAGCCTCTGTGGTCTCCAGCATTGCTCCTGAGCCTCTGTGGTCTCCAGCATTGCTCCTGAGCCTTCGTGGTCTCCAGCATTGCTCCTGAGCCTCTGTGAGCCTTCGTGGTCTCCAGCATTGCCCCTGAGCCTCTGTGGTCTCCAGCATTGCTCCTGAGCCTCTGTGGTCTCCAGCATTGCTCCTGAGCCTCTGAGTCTCCAGCATTGCTCTTGAGCCTCTGTGGTCTCCAGCATTGCTCTTGAGCCTCTGTGGTCTCCAGCATTGCTCTTGAGCCTCTGGTCTCCAGCATTGCTCCTGAGCCTCTGTGGTCTCCAACATTGCTCCTGAGCCTCTGTGGTCTCCTGCATTGCTCCTGAGCCTCTGTGGTCTCCAGCATTGCTTCTGCACTATTTTCCTCTGCTGCCCGAGACCTCATTAAATCAATGGAATGTTTTGTTTTCATTCACTTCTGCTGGGAGACTTTTCCGTTTATTCATTACCCTTACTGGAAAAAAATATTTTCTAATGTTAATTCTGAATCTTCCCCGTGAGTCTCATATTGTGACATGTTACTCCTGAGTCTCTCTTCCCCATCAGTGTCATGTTCTGATATTTTACTCCTGACCCTCATTATCTGTTTTCACATACTGTGTTGTCTTACTCCTCTGTCTCATGTTGTAAACATTTACTCCTGAGTTTCTTTCCCTTCAGCTCCACATTGCAACATCAGTTGTTTCTTGACTCTTCAGTCTCATATTTTAACATCTTGCTCCTGACCGTCTCTATCCAGTCTCATTTTGTGGCATCTTACTCCAGAACCTCTCGTCCCTTGCAGTCTGATACTGTGATGGCTTACTCCTCAGTCTCTCTTACTACTGACCCTCATGGGATTCTTGTGCCTCACCCCCTCCTCCTCTTCCTCACACAGATATTTTACTTCTGTGCCTTCCAGTTCTCTTTAGCTTTGTATTATTGTGACCTTTACCTGACCTCTGTGAGACCCCCATCACTAGACATTTACTGTATCCTTGCACCATTTCATTTTCTGTCCCTTCATTGTCTTTAGCCGGCTTCAATCATTCTGGAAACATGGCTTTGAGAATTGGGTGGAGAACTGAGCACGAGCCCTTGGTATTTGAACCAGTTTTCCAGATGAGGCACACAGGAACTGCAAACAATACTCTCAGTGTGGCCCTCTGAACTGAAGACAGGACTTAAGATGAGTCCTCAAGAACTGGACATAATGCTCCAGATGAGGCCTCCAGGAACTGTGCACAATACTCTAGGTGTTGCTGTCTGAACTGAAGACAAGGCTGAAGATGTGTTCTCAGGAATTGGATACATTACTCCAAATGACGCCCCTATGAACTGGAATCAATACTCCAGGTGCAGATGAAACTGAAATGAAGTAAGGGCTTCAGATGTGTCCTCAAGGACTGCACACAATACTCCAGATGAGTCCTCAAGAAACTGGGCACAAAACCCTCAGTGTGGCCCTCTGACCTGAAGACGAGGCTTAAGATGTGTCCTCAAGAACTGGACACACAATGCTCCAGATGAGGCATCTGGGACCTTGACACACTACTCCAGATGTGGCTGTCTGAACTGAAGAAACCCTGTGGTGTAACAGTTGTGCTCTATAAATTCTTCATTCAGTCATTCATTCTAGACTAGGCTTCAGATGTGTCCTCAAGAACTGGACCTAGTGCTCCCGATGAGGCTTCTGAAGCTAGACACAGGGGCCGATTCACAAAGGGCCTCCGCACTCTTGGAGGAGGCCCCTAAGTCGTGGTGAGGGGGGCAGCACTCATGGTGGAAGTCCCTGACTCATGGTGGGACCTCCGCAATGGGTAACTGCAGTATGGAGTTCCCGCCCTGAGTCCGGGGCCCCTGCCAAGAGTGCGCCCCCCCCGCCACAACTGCGGGCCTCCATCACAAGTGCGGAGGCCATTTGTGAATCGGGCCCAAAGAGTCCAGATCAGGTCTAAACAACAGAATATAATGATCATCCCACACAGCCTCACTACACTATCTCCTTCTGCTGCATTACACATGAACACCTGCTCAGGGATACAGCTGCAGCAGCTCTCCAAAGCTTTTGAACTAACACGCCTTCCAATATAGAAGGCTGCAGTTACCAACTAACCCTGGGCGGAGCTGGCGTACTGCCACTATGCGGAGTTCCATGGAGTTTTGAAAAAACTCACCCACAGAAGCAGGGCCCAGGGCCTGGGCACTGGCGGGCCCCGGGGTGCAGGAGCCCACGTCCTGCGGCCAGCCGAGGGTCCGTGTGCCCGGGACGGGGGTCCATCGTGCCCGGGCAGGATCCCAGATCCCCCCGGCCTGGCTGGGTTGAAAAGCCGGGACCGGGCCCAGGGCCTGGGCTATGGGCAGGGTCTGGGGTGCGGGAGCCCCCGTGCTGCGGCCTGCCGAGGGTCCATCTGCCAGGGACGGGGGTCCCTGGTGCCCGTGGAGGCTCCCCTCCTCCCCGGCCTGGCTGGGTTCAGAAGCGGGACCGGTTCCAGGGGCTGGGCTCCGGCGGGCCCTGGGGTGCGGAAGCCCACGTCCTGCGGCCAGCCAAGGGTCTGGGTGCCCATCACGGGGGTCCATCGGGCGAGGGCAGGCCTCCCCCGCTTCGCCTGCATGTCTAGGTGCCTGCAAGCCCCATGCCCGAGACCCAGCTAAGGGCTCTGATGAGCCCACGGGAAGCAGAGCCCCCGAGCCCTCCAAGGGCAGGCGGGAGCCCTTCCTTTAAGGCGCAGGGAGGGCTGATGGGCATCCTTCCGGTTCGGCCATCTGGTCGCGCCTTTTCCCCTTTGGCCATCTGGTTGCGCGCAATGCTTTCCAATGGGGCGACCAGATGGCCGGGCTGCCCTGGAAGTCCAGATGAGGGCTAGTTTGCCTCCCCGATCCCAGACGTGGCTCCGGGAGGTCGGGCGCATCCGCGCCTTGGGTCCCCTATGTCACTCGGTGCGCACGGGTTACCAGAAAAGGGGTACCCTTCCTCCGGTCTACTAGGGACAGGGTACGCCGGAACCCCTCACGGGCTGGGGGCTCTCAGCCGGCGACCAGATGGGCTAGGGCCGGGCAAAAACCTCCCCCCCATCCCAGGCTCTGTCCTCCGGCCCGCCGCATGGCAAAGTGCCCAGGATGGGCTCCATCGGGCCCGGGCGGTCCTCCCTTGGGTGTCTGGGCCAGAGAGCTCTGGCCGGGCGCTCCCTACACTGGGCTCCGTCCTCCACTCTGCCAGGGGCCCGTCGGGCGTTCCCCAGCTTGGCTTGGGTTCAGTAGCTCCGGCAGGGGCCCTTGGTGGCCCTGGGGTGGAGGGTGCCCTTCCCACCTTGGGCTCCGTCCTCAGGCCTGCCGCATGGCAGGGCCCCCGGGACGTGGGCCTTGGGGAGGCCTCCCCTGCGCGTGCTGGCCCAGGACCTCCGGCCGGGACATGGGGACCTGGCTCTGTCCATCTGCTCCGCCATGATTCCAGGATGGGGGTCCTTCGGGCCCGGGCAGGCCTCCCTCCTTCTTCACCCACCTGTCAAGGTGCCTGGGGGACCCCGGGTCGGAGGTCCGCCTGTCAAGGTGCCTGGGGGACCCCGGGTCGGAGATCTGTCGGGGACCCCCATCCGCAGCCCCAGGCCCAAGGCCCAGCCGGGGTCTCCGAGCTCCCAGGACACAGAGCCCCCGAGCACTCCAAAGGGCAGGCGGGAGCCCTCCAGCGAAGGCTCGGGGCGGGCAGATTGTCATCCTTCGGGCCCGGCCATCTGGTCTCGCCTTTCCCCTCGGCCATCTGGTCACGCGCATTGCTTTCCAATGGGGCGACCAGATGGCCAGGCTGCCCTGGAAGTCCCGATGAGGGCTCGTTTGCCTCCCCGATCCCAGCCAGGGCTCTAGGAGGTCGGGCGCGTCCGTGCCATGGGTCCCCTCAGTCTCGCGGTGCGCACGGGTTACCAGAAAGGGGGTACCCTTCCTCCGGATTACTAGGGACAGGGTACGCCGGAACCCCTCGCGGGATGGGGGCTCTCAGCCGCCGACCAGATGGGCTAGGGCCGGGCAAAAACCAACCCCCCTGTCTGGGGCTCCGTCTTCCGGCTCGCCGCGTGGCAAAGTGCCCGGGACGGGCTCCATCGGGCCCGGGCAGTCCTCCCTTGGGCATCCGGGCCCAAGAGCTCTGGCCGGGCACTCCCTACACTGGGCTCCCTCCTCCGCTCCGCCATGGGCCCAGGGCCCGTCAGGCGTTCCCCAGCTTGGCTTGGGTTCAGGAGCTCCGGCAGGGGCCCTTGGTGACCCTGGGGTGGAGGGTGCCCTCCCCACCCTGGGCTCCGTCCTTGGGCCTGCCGCGTGGCAGGGTGCCCAGGACGCGGGTCTTGAGGAGGCCTCCCCTGCGTGTGCTGGCCCGGGACCTACGGCCGGGCCCAGGGGACCGGGCTCCGTCCCCCTGCTCCGCCATAGTCCCAGGACGGGGGTCCGTCGGGCCCGGGCAGGCCTCCCTCCTGCTTCGCCTGCCTGTCAAGGTGCCTGGGGGACCCCGGGTCGGAGATCTGTCGGGGACCCCCATCCGCAGCCCGGGCCCGAGGCCCAGCCGGGGTCTCCGAACTCCCAGGACGCAGAGCCCCCGAGCCCTCCAAAGGGAAGGCGGGAGCCCTCCAGTGAAGGCTCGGGGCGGGCAGATTGTCGTCCTTCGGGGCCGGCAATCTGGTCACACCTTTCCCCTCGGCCATCTGTTCACGCGCAATGCTTTCCAATGGGGCGACCAGATGGCCGGGCTGCCCTGGAAGTCCCGATGAGGGCTCGTTTGCCTCCCAAATCCCAGCCAGGGCTCCAGGAGGTTGGGCGCGTCAGCGCCGTGGGTACCCTCAGTCTCGCGGTGCGCACGGGTTACCAGAAAGGGGGTACCCTTCCTCCGGATTACTAGGGACAGGGTACGCCGGAATCCCTCGTGGGCTGGAGGCTCTCAGCCGGTGACCAGATGGGCTAGGGCCGGGCAAAAACCTCTCCCCCTGTCCGGGGCTCCGTCTTCCTGCTCGCCGCGTGGCAAAGTGCCCGGGATGGGCTCCATCGGGCCCGGGCGGTCCTCCCTTGGGTGTCCGGGCCCGAGAGCTCTGGCCAGGCGCTCCCTACACTGGGCTCTGTCCTCCGCTCCGTCATGGGCCCGGGGTCCATCGGGCGTTCCCCAGCTCGGCTTGGGTTCAAGAGCTCCAGCAGGGGCCCTTGGTGGCCCTGGGGTGGAGGGTGCCCTCCCCACCCTGGGCTCCGTCCTTGTGCCTGCCGAGTGGCAGGGCGCATGGGACGCGGGCCTTGGGGAGGCCTCCCCTGCGCGTGCCGGCCTAGGACCTCCGGCCGGGCCCAGGGGACCGGGCTCCGTCCCCCTGCTTCGCCATGGTCCCAGGACGGGGTCCGTTGGGCCCGGGCAGGCCTCCCTCCTGCTTCGCCCGCCTGTCAAGGTGCCTGGGGGACCCCGGGTCGGAGGTCTGTCGGGGACCCCCGTCTGCAGCCCCGGGCCCGAGGCCCAGCCGGGGTCTCCGAGCTCCCAGGACGCAGAGCCCCCGAGCCCTCCAAAGGGCAGGCGGGAGCCCTCCAGCGAAGGCTCGGGCGGGCAGATTGTCGTCCTTCGGGCCCGGCCATCTGGTCGGGCCTTTCCTCTCGGCCATCTGGTCACGTGCAATGCTTTCCAATGGTGCAACCAGATGGCCGGGCTGCCCTGGAAGTCCCGATGAGGGCTTGTTTGCCTCCCCGATCCCAGACAGGGCTCCAGGAGGTCGGGCGCGTCCGCGCCTTGAGTCCCCTCAGTCTCGCGGTGCGCACGGGTTACTTAGAAAGGGGGGACCCTTCCTCCAGATTACTAGGGACAGGGTACGCCGGAATCCCTCGTGGGATGGAGGCTCTCAGCCGGCAAATAGATGGGCTAGGGCCAGGCAAAAACCTCCCCCCATCATCCGGGGATCCGTCCTACGGCCCGCCGCATGGCAAAGTGCCCGGGACGGGCTCCATCGGGCCTGGGCGGTCCTCCCTTGGGCATCCGGGCCCGAGAGCTCTGGCCGGGAACTCCCTACACTGGGCTCCGTCCTCCGCTCTGCCATGGGCCCGGGGCCCGTCGGGCGTTCCCCAGCTTGGCTTGGGTTCAGGAGCTCCGGCAGGGGCCCTTGGTGGCCCTGGGGTGGAGGGTGCCCTCCCCAACCTGGGCTCCGTCCTCGGGCCTGCCGCTTGGCAGGGCCCCCGGGACGCGGGCCGTGGGGAGGCCTCCCCTGCATGTGCTGGCCCAGGAAATCCAGCTGGGCCCTGGGGAGCTGGCTCCATCCCCCTGCTCCGCCATGGTCCCAGGACGGGGGTCTGTTGGGCCCGGGCAGGCCTCCCTCCTGCTTCGCCCGCCTGTCAAGGTGCCTGGGAGGACCCCGGGTCAGAGGTCCGTCGGGGACCCCCGTCCGCAGCCCTGGGCCCGAGGCCCAGCCGGGGTCTCCGAGCCCCAAGGAGGCAGAGCCCCCGAGCCCTCCAAAGGGCAGGCGGGAGCCATCCCGCGAAGGCTCGGGGCAGGCAGATTAGCGTCCTTCGGGCCCGGCCATCTGGTCGTGCCTTTCCCCTCGGCCATCTAGTCGCACGCAATACTTTCCAATGGGGCGACCAGATGGCCGGGCTGCCCTGGAAGTCCCGATGATGGCCCGTTTGCCTCCCCGATCCCAGCCAGAGCTCCAGGAGGTTGGGCGCATCCGGGGCCGTGGGTCCCCTCAGTTTCGTGGTGCGCACGGGTTACCAGAAAGGGGGTACCCTTCCTCCAGATTACTAGGGACAGGGTACGCCGGAATCCCTCGTGGGCTGGAGGCTCTCAGCCGGTGACCAGATGGGATAGGGCCGGGCAAAAACCTCCCCCCCTGTCCGGGGCTCCGTCTTCCGGCTCGCCGCGTGGCAAAGTGCCCGGGATGGGCTCCATCGGGCCCGGGCTGTCCTACCTTGGGTGTCGGGGCCCGAGAGCTCTGGCCGGGCGCTCCCTACACTGGGCTCTGTCCTCCGCTCTGCCATGGGCCCGGGGCCCGTCGGGCGTTCCCCAGCTCGGCTTGGGTTCAGGAGCTCCAGCAGGGGCCCTTGGTGGCCCTGGGGTGGAGGGTGCCCTCCCCACTCTGGGCTCCGTCCTTGTGCCTGCCGAGTGGCAGGGCGCATGGGACGCGGGCCTTGAGGAGGCCTCCCCTGCGCGTGCCGGCCTAGGACCTCAGGCCGGGCCCAGGGGACCGGGCTCCGTCCCCCTGCTTCGCCATGGTCCCGGGATGGGGGTCCGTTGGGCCCGGGAAGGCCTCCCTCCTGCTTCGCCCGCCTGTCAAGGTGCCTGGGGGACCCCAGGTCGGAGGTCTGTCGGGGACCCCCGTCCGCAGCTCCGGGCCCGAGGCCCAGCCAGGGTCTCCGAGCTCCCAGGACGCAGAGCCCCCGAGCCCTCCAAAGGGCAGGCGGGAGCCCTCCAAAGGGCAGGCGGGAGCCCTCCAGCGAAGGCTCGGGCGGGCAGATTGTCGTCCTTCGGGCCCGGCCATCTGGTCGGGCCTTTTCTCTCGGCCATCTGGTCAGGGCTCCAGGAGGTCAGGCGCGTCCACGCCTTGGGTCCCCTCAGTCTCATGGTGTGCACGGGTTACCAGAAAGGGGGTACCCTTCCTCCGGATTACTAGGGACAGGGTACGCCGGAACCCCTCGCGGGATGGGGGCTCTCAGCCGCCGACCAGATGGGCTAGGGCTGGGCAAAAACCTCCCGCCCTGTCCGGGGCTCCGTCCTCCGGCCTGCCGTGTGGCAAAGTGCCCGGGACGGGCTCCATCGGGCCCAGGCGGTCCTCCCTTGGGCGTCTGGGCCAGAGAGCTCTTGCCGGGCGCTCCCTACACTGGGCTCTGTCCTCCGCTCCGCCATAGGCCTGGGGCCCGTCGGGCGTTCCCCAGCTCGGCTTGGGTTCAGGAGCTCCGGCAGGGGCCCTTGGTGGCCCTGGGGTGGAGGGTGCCCTCCCCACCCCGGGCTCTGTCCTCAGGCCTACCGCTTGGCAGGGCACCCGAGACGCGGGCCTTGGGGAGGCCTCCCCTGCGTGTGCCGGCCCGGGACCTCTGGCAGGGCCCAAGGGACCGGGCTCCATCCCCCTGCTCCCCCATGGTCGCCCGCCTGTCAAGGTGTCTGGGGGACCACGGGTCAGAGGTCCGTCGGGGACCCCCGTCCGCAGCCCCGGGCCAGAGGTCCAGCCGGGGTCTCTGAGCCCCTGGGACGCAGATTGGCATCCTTCGGGCCTGGCCATCTGGTCGCGCCTTTCCCCACGGCCAACTGGTCGCCCGCAATGCTTTCCAATGGGGCGACCAGATAGCCGGGCTGCCCTGGAAGTCCCGATGAGGGCTCGTTTGCCGCCCCGATCCCAGCCAGGGCTCCAGGAGGTCGGGTGCATCCGCGCCTTGGGTCCCCTCAGTCTCGCGGTGTGCACGGGTTACCAGAAAGGGGGGTATCCTTCCTCCGGATTACTAGGGACAGGGTACGCCAGAACCCCTCTCAGCCTAGCAGTCCTCAGCCGGCATCCGGACGGGCCAGGACGCCGCCCCAGCCCGGGGCTCTGTCCCCCGGCCCAACGTGTGGCGTGGTGCCTGGGATGGGGGCCCGCGGGCCCGGGGAGGCCTCACCTGTGCCCGGGAGCCCCGACGGGGTCCAGGGGCCCCAGGCTCAGTGTTCTGGCCTGCCGCTCCTCCATGGGCCCGAGATGGGGTTCCACCGGGCCCGGGGATCCTGCCCCTGCTTGGCTGGGTACAAGAGCTCTGAAGGGCCCCCCCGAGGGCCCTGGGGAGGGCACCCTCCCCACCCCGGGCTCTGTCCTCGGGCCTGCCATGTGGCATGGCTCCTGGGACGAGGTCCTGCGGGCCCGGGGAGGCCCCACCCTGCGCCTCTGGGCACGGGAGCCCCGATGGGGTCCAGGGGCCCCACCAGGCCCCAGGGAGGGCACTCTCGCCCTAAGCTCCGTTTCCCGGTCTGCCGCTCTGCCAGGGGCCCGGGACGGGGTTCCATAGTGCCTGGGGAGCCTCCCCCTGCTTGGCTGGGTTCAGGAGCTCCGTCCGGGGCCCCTGAGGGCCCTGGGGAGGGCGGCCTCCCCACCCCGGGCTCCGT